>JAGFMF010012145.1:13159677-13254342 GCA_019455555.1 Galemys pyrenaicus | reverse complement strand
TAATGACCTTATGGGATTTGTAGTCCTTGGATCTTGTAGGTCTGGAATGGGGGTCGAAGTCCATAACCTATTTGTATAATCCATTCAGGAGGGTCTTTCCCCCTAACACTACCTGGAAACTCCTTCCCTCACCCCTTGGGGCCGGGAGAAGTAATGGCCCAGTACCTTCACCTCAAGAGCACCACACGCTGCCTCACGGCCACAAGTCTGTGCTTTCCAAAGAAAAAATATGAAGTGAATGGACACAATTCCTCCCTTTTTAGGGTTTTCTCCCTTTTGTTTTTAAACATCTGGGTCCTCCTTTTAACCCTATGACTACTCAAAGAGAACGCAGCAAGCAAGCGCAGAGTAGACGTGCATCAGTTAGCACATCCTGGCCAGTTCCTCGTGCTCTGGTCCACCCAGTTTCCTGGACTTTTGTCCCTGTTGCTTCCTCAGGTGTGGCTGGGAAACGGCCAGTGTTCCTTAGAGAATGCATCTCATCAATTTCATTTCCACACTGTTCCAGTGAAAAAAATCCTGAAATGTTCATTGCAAAACTCCAGGGCCCTGGAAGTTGTTAAAATTTGAGCAGTTTCGGGCCTCCCTGGTGGCGCAGTGGGTTGAGCAACGCACTATGAAGCGAGCCGCAGCCGCTGCAGCACGAGTTCAATCCCTGCTGCCGGCCAGGGAGGGGACCCACAGGGCGCGGCAGACCTCTCCTGCTGTGCCCGCTGCTCCCCTCGGCAGTGTGCTTCCGTTGATCTGCCTGTTCTGCTCCCCCCTCTCTGTGGTGATCCTCTCGCCCCCCTGCACCTCTGGCCTGTACCCCAGTGCTTGTATGCATGAATGAATGGATCTTTAAAAAAAAATTTTTGAGCAGTTTCTGTGGATTCCCAGGACTTTCCCAATAAAGGGCCAGGTCTGGAGCCCCAGATCTGTGCACAGGTTGATGCATGCTCCAGCCACTGGTCGGAACTGGCCACAAGAAGGGGGTGCCCGAGAGCTAGAGAAGGTCACTTCAAAGGACCAGCAGAGGAGCTAGAAAGAGATGCCTGGGCTCAGAGCAAGTGGAGGGCCTAGAACTGGACACAGGGTGTGGCAGGGGCTGCACTAGACTGGAAGGCCGATGCCTCACTGCTGAAGGCACCCTCTGGGGGTTATTAAAAACTTACTATGTGCCATAAACCTTTCTAAGTGTATTACCAGCAGTGCCTGATTTGACCTTCATGCCCAGAGCGTCTGTTATTATCATCACCCCTATTTATTTCAGAGGAGGAAAGTGAGGCACAGCAGGGTGAGGCGACCTGGCCAAGATCACATGGCAAACAGAACTGGACCCCAGACTCAGTCCCGGGCAGTCTGGCTCCATAGCATGTGCTCTGACCGATACACCATGCTGCCCCCCTCAACCAAAGTGGATGTATCTAAGCTCAGAGTGGGTGAAGGCAGAAGGGGTAAGCCCCTGAGACTAGGAACCTGGGCCTGGAAGACAGCTGAGAAGGAAAGGGGAGGGCATTTCAGGTCAGGGGGAAGTATGAGTAAGTAACATGAGGCAGAATGCAAGATGATGGGCTCTGAGCAGGCCAGCCTGACTGACGTACAGTTAGAGGGAGCCAGGGTGCGGTATCTGGACTCACCTTGCCAGGGTGGAGGGAGCATGGTATGCGCTATCACATGCAGGAACAGGGTTTGAGGAAGGTTTGTCTGCTGGCATGTGAGCCAAGGGTCAGAGGGGACAGCTGAGTTGGGAAACCATTAGGGGCAAGAAGGGCTGAAACAGAGAAGTCCCCAACCGCCAGATAAACTGGGGGAAGGTGTGGTTGGTAAGCCACCATACTGGGGAGAGGGAACAGCATGGCAGGAAGTCATTCGGGACATGGGCAGGGATGGAGGTAGAGCACAAGGGGTCTGTTCAGAAAACACAAAAGGCCCCACAGGCCCAGAAGATGGCAGCTGGAAGACCTGGCCAGACTGCAGGCATGGGCTCCTGGACTGTGAGGGTGGGGCAGTGGTGGGCCACAGTGGCTCAAAGTGCTTCTGAGGTCAGGCTGTGAGTGCCCTTTCCAGCTCCGTACTCAGGGAGACCTGGTAGGTAACTTCAAATCAGCCATAGTGGGCATGTTTCCTAAAGTCAGCAAAGACCACACACAGGGCCTTTCCCTTCTCGGAGAGTCAGTGTGAAGTGCTTGCCAGCACACCACCCGCTCCAGCGCTACCCACCATCACAGGTACGTGGGCAGGGTCGGTGAGCTGGGAAGTGTTGAGCTCAAAGACAAAGCAAGTGGTTATTTCCCAATAAAATGAGCTTATTCCAAAACAACAAAAGGTAATTTGGAAAGTGCTTATCTCATGGCAAGACACATACACCCTTCCTTCCAGAACATACGCCAGAACCAACTTATATAGATCTGAGAAGGTCTACTGTAACCAGAGCTCATTGGAGCAAACTGGGGGCTTGATGTGTGGCAGTTGTTCATTGGTTGGTTTATGGCATTTTTCTCATTGGCTGGTCTGTTGCTGGGCAGAAAAACTTCCTTCTTCCACTGGAGCAGGGAAATAGCATCATCCCCTCCAGATGCAAGGCCTGTTGGGCCCTGTAGTTCCCCCTGCCCAGGGCTAAGTGGTTGGGGGCAGCATTCCAGGCGAAGAGGAGTTTGGTTTCCCCCTGCCTGGAGTCTGGAAGGCTCCCTGCGGTCTGGATGGAGATGGAAGCCTGCCTCCTGGGACCCCACTTCTGTCCCCAGGCACAGGGGCCTTCTTCTGGGTGCCTAGGGTTCCATGCTCCCTCACTCCAGGGGCGGGCAAATCCATGTGTTCTCCACAAATAACTCCATACACACGCATTCCCTTTCACCTGGCTGATTCTTCCTCACCCTCTGAATCTCAACTCAAAAGCCATTTCCTAGGGAACCTCCCTGGCCACTCTGGGCCCCTCACTGCCAACCTCATTAAGCCCCACGGTCTCCCAACTCTGCAGGTTCCTCTCTGAGCACAGCCATCAGCCTATGGTTAAAGATTCCTCTCTGACTACTTGACCAATATTTGACCAAAACAGTGCCCAGCAAACTCTAGGTGCTCAATATTGGCTGGGTAAGAGAATGATTGGGGTCACAGATGCAGGTGAGAGTGGGAGACATGTGAAGCACGCCCAGGTGGATCCCTGCAGCTGGTGTCCCCATGCAGTGGAAAGACCAGGAGTTCAGGTCTGCCCTTTCTGAGGGGAGGCAGAACAAATCCATCTCACCCCCACACCTGTCCTTTACCCCTCAAGAGCTCAGCAGTGGGGAGAAGGGCTAGAGCGGACAGACTAGCTGACTGCCTTAGAGAGGCCTGCAGCAGCCAGGCCAGAGGAAGCTACCACCCCTTGCCCAACCCCTCCCACCTCTGCCGGGCTGAGCACCAGGCTAATTAAACTGGCTTTGCTCAGCCAGGCCCTGGAGGGGCCAGCTCCAAGCACTCCAGATGGGCTTTATTTGTCAATTTGAAAACTAATCTCTGACTATTTAAACAGCAGCTTATCTGGGCCCAGACCAGGATTAGCATTTGGCACCTTGGCTGAAGAGGGTAGGCAGCACTCTCCAGGTGGGAGGGAAGGATTTGAGGGTGAATTTTCATCCTGAAAGGAAGAGCCCAGAACTCCCATCCCTAGCCCACATGGTCTCTACCCTCACCTGGGGAGGAGCAGGGGAGGGAGGTGCCATAACAGCTCACACCTGAGCAGCCCAGCCTCTTCCCAGGGTAGTTTAGAAAGCCATATTGGACACGCAGCCATCTCGGGAGATGGGGCTGCCTCTCTAGCATCTGTCAACCCTGCTGTCCTTCCCAGCGGGCCCTGGCCTCCACCCCTGGAATTCATTAAAAATAATTACAGCGCCTCTACCACGTGCCAGTCACTGAAGTAGGCCCTGAGATCCAGGCATGGCTCTGCCATTCTCGCGGTCTGAGTCTGCTGGGGGAGCTAGCATTTACAGGCCCCACAGTGCCAGGTCTGGGGTGAAGGAAGAGCACATCGTGAGCCCCGGACACTTCCACATGTCAAATCTCAGGTCAGTTTTCAGACCTCCTCTGGCCCCCTCTGCAGCATTTGACGCAGTCATTTATTGCTCCCTGTTCCCCAGGAGAGTCACCTCACCAGCTTCATCATTCTCACCTGGCTCCCCTAGGCCATCTGCCGCCTTGAAGGGCCCCTCCATTCCTCTGCGGTGGGGAGGAGAACGGCTGTCCCCAAAAGACATGAAACACGTCCAGATCCTTGTTTGAAAAAGGGTCTTTGCAAATATAACTGAGGGAAAGACTTTGAGATGAGATAATCCTGGATTATCTAGTGGGCCTGAAATCCAGTGACAAGTGTCCTAAGAAGAGACAGGCGAGGAGGCAGGGGAGAGAAGAGGCTGCTGGGTGAAAAGAGGGAGAGAAGGAGCCACGCAGTCACCCACCAGTTATGGCACGCCCCCCTTGAGCCTGGGAGCGGCAGGGCGCATTCTGCCAGGGGGATACGTCCCTCCCCTGGCCTCTGGGTGCGCTCTGTCATGGAGTCGACCAATGGAACAGAACGGAAGTTTCCAGGCCCAGGTCTCAAGGTCCTGCCTCCTGGAGCCCTTGCTCTTGGAGCCTGAGCTGCCAGGTAAGAAGTCCAACACCAGCGGCCACACGGGGAGGCCCCGAGGCTCCAGGGATAGGAAGGGGGTGCAGCTGTGCCCATCAAGGCACCAGCACTTGAGGGGCGACAGTCAGACCAGCAGCCAGCTGGATAGCACCAAGGGACCCCAGCAACGCCACGCAGAGCAGAAGAATCACCAGCCAAGCCCCCGTGAAGTGCCGGTTACAAAAGCCAGTACTTTTGAGTCTTTGAGCCATAGATAAGAACTCACAGCAGTTCTGCCAGTTTGTGACCTTGGATAGGTGACCGTGATCTAGAGCAGGAGGAGGGCCATGTCACAGTTTCCTGCTAAGAATGAGGCGATGAAGGAAAAATGTTCACACCGAGTTGGAACCTGACGAATGGCACCTATTATTATTTTGACTATTGTTAAGTTGCCATCTAATTTTATTCCTCTATTTGTTTCTCTGATTCCGCCTCAAATGTTTTGAAGATAAACCAAACCACTTCAGGGGTGAAATCCTCTCTTTTGGCCCCTTTGGCCAGAACAAGCAAGAGAACAGGAATTTGCAACTGGCAGATGGAAGAGAGTCACGCGTCTGCCTGCCTCCGGGCCCACGGGGGTGGAACAGGCTGGGCCCACGGGGGTGGAACAGGCTGGCGAGGCGCGCCTGTGGACTGAGGCAAGGCTCCTGTACGCTCAGGTACTTCTCCACTGACTCCTGAATTGCGTTCCTTTCCTTCTCTGTTGGTAGAGAAGATGATGCTCTTAGCCTTCAGCTGTAAACACGCTCCCTGCTGCTCAGCTTCACTAGGAGGCAGCGGCCTCACCACTAGCGAGCTCCCACCTGCTGGGGACTGTCCCTGCACTTGGCTCCGGAAGTGCCTGCTCTCATCTCCCCTGAAGACCTAGGGCCAGCCTGCCCTGGGGGAGGGGGGAGGGGTACCTGTGCCTGTGTCCCTGCTCTCTTCTCTCCTTTCTTCCTCTACTCACCCCCACCCTCTGTCCTCCTCCCTCCCCTTTCCTTCCAGGGTTTGCATTTCCCAGGCCACGGCACTGGAAAGACCACGGTTTACAAGGCAGGCGCATTAGGTTCAAATCCCAGTTCTGACTCGAAGTTTGTTTTCTCACCAAGAAGATGGGACGACCAAGACCAGGTCCTCCCGGTGTGTGTAGAGATCCAGTGCCCGCCCCAGGACCGGGCGCCACGCGGGAGGGGCACCATCTATTTTTATCCTGATCTCCCCAAGGGACATAGCACAGATTGAAATTTCCTCTGAGAGGGAGGAGATGGCTGAGGGAGATGACCCAGAAAGCCCCCCTTTTCTCATTAGTACTTTGCAATTTGCTGAGCATGAGGCGGCCCCCAGGACTCAATGCTACCCCCTCCCAGCACCCCACAAACCATCTCCTGGGGTGGGGAGTGATGTCTGGCACGGTCTCCTCCAGCTCAAGCCATCAAAGTGCCACGGGCACCATCTGGTCGACCCACATCCTCACACGGGATTTATTACCTACTCCCTCCATTAGCATAAATAATATGGAGCCTGGGTTTCATGACGGTTTACATAATAAATAAAACAGGTCAATTGCCCACAAAACTAGTCTCTGTGAACAGTAACAGATTTAATTAGATTTATTTTACCCTGGCTTTCTGGAGTGAGGCGGATGTCTCTCATGCCAAGGATAAACTTCCCCATAAACTTCTATTTCTGGGAAGGCAGCGCCCCACCCTCCAGGGAACAACAGGGAAGGGAGGAGAGAGGGTGTGGGGATAACACAGGACAGACAAGAGGGAGCGAGGCAGAGTGGGGGCAAGTGTGGCCCTCAGCTCCTTACGCTCTACCTCCCCCGGCCCCCGGCCGGCCCCTGCCTCCATGCTGTCACGGACCTGTTAGTATTCATGCTAGGTTGAGTCCCTACCACCACATGTGCCGGTGTTTGGCTACGAGGCCTGCGGGAGGCAATGAGGGTGAGATGAGGGCATGACGGTGAGGCGCTCACGATGGATCAGTAACCGGCGAGGAGACGGAGTGCCGGTCACGCTCCCTCCGCCAAGGGAAGGCGCGGGTGGACACAGCAAAACAACTCCCAGCCAGGACGAACGCCTCCCCCACAGCCCCACAGGCTGGCACCTTGATTCTAAACTCCCTAGTCTCGGTCTTCAGAGCTGTGAGAAATAAGCGTCCATTGTTCTGGCCGTGCAGGGGGCATTTGTCCTGGCAGCCCAAACCAACAAGACACCGCGGCCTCCTCAGACCACGCGCAGCCGAGGGAGTCACTCTCCTGCTCAGACTTTCCTGGCTTCCTGCTGCCCAAGATCAAGGCCAAGCCCTTGGCAGGGCCTCCCTCGGCCTTGCTTTCCTTTCCTTGGCCTCAGTGCTCCACACCCCTCCCCAAGGCCCCTCCCCAGGGGCGCCCCAGTTAGCAAGCGCGCTTCCCCTCCAGGTCTCCACCTTTGCCGGGCTGCTTCCTCCATCCAGGCCGTGCCCCCCCCCTCCCCCCCGTCTCTCTCAGTCCCCACTGGACTCTCAAAGCCCAGCCAAGACCCACCACTCCCGGGCTGGCCAGGTGCCCACGCTTCGCGCACTCGGGACACCTGTGACCGTCTGCTCTCTCTGCACCTTGTCCTCCCTCACAGCACGGACGCTCTCTGAAGGCAGGAATACGAGGTTCACGGCTCAACCCCCAGGGTCTGCAGCAGCACCAGACCCACAGACTCACCCTCTCCAGAGCTCCAAGCAGCTCCACGCGCGGCGGCGGCTTGCGACCCATGTGCAGCAAGTATGCGATTCCTGCTCCCTGGCGCCTCTGCCGCAGGTGCTCTGCAGCCCAAGTGATTGTCGACTCCGACTCCGTGGGGCTCAGCCCTGAGGTCAGCGACCCCTTGCTGGTGGGGCCTCTGCAGGTCGGCCAAGCAGCATCTTTTGGTGACAGGATTCTGACGGCCCCTGGGGAAGCCCTTCTCACTCTCAGCCCCCTGGTTTGGTGGACAACACCTCCAGGTCCCAGGGGTGGGTTTGAGCTCCGCAGCCATCCCAGGCTGGGTGGTTCGCCAGTTCAGGCAGCTTGAAAGAGAAGCATGGGGCCCTGGGCTTCACCCCCACAGGTTAGGGGAAACGAGCCCACAGGGAGACAGCAACCTGGGCCCCTGCGAACCCCCACACGCTCTCTCCTCTCGGAGCAGCTCGCCGCCCTCCGCCGTCCTCTGCTGCCCCATCCTCTGTGAAGCCCTTACAGCTGGTCTCGGCGCAGGTGTGCCCACCTACGCGTGCACGCACCACGCTCCAGGTGTCCACCATCAGGCAGGTGTGCGCCACACCCATCCGCCCGAGCGCCTCCTGCATTCTAGGCCACAAGTGATGACCGCAGAGGCGCAAAAGCCTGCCCACCTTCGCTTACCCTACGTTGTGTGACCCAGGGCCGGCAGTTCAGGCACCGTGTCTCCCAGGCGGGGTGTCCCCTGCAGGAGTGCCGAATGGTCTGAGGAGACATACCCCAGGACTGGAGGGCCCGGTAGGAAGAGAAATTCTCTTTGTCTGCACATGGCTGAACCCGCGGGATGGAAGCCTAGAACTCCGGCCAGTAGAGGGAGATGGCCGAGCTAGAGATGAAGGGAGAGAGGGCGAGCCCTGATGACACTGATGGAGCCTGGACCCCCCACCCTGCCCCCACGCCATGGGAGCCACGTCTAACCCCAGCCCTTCTCCACAGCCTGAGCCAATAGAACCCCTAAAACTTGGTTAGGCTTGATAAGTCAACTTGGAGGGGTTCCTAACATTACAGTCAAAAGGATTTTAACCGGTGCCCTATGCTTTACACAGAAATCCCGCCTCTAGGATTGGCCCCAAAGAAATCACCTAAGACACAGACAAAGGATTCTGAACAGAGAGGTACACTGATGTGCTCTCAGACACCAGCCCCCGGGGAAGCTCCCAGCATACCCCCCACCCCCAGGCCACCAGCAGGAGCTGCTCATCCTACCATGGGACTTCAGCCACAGCGGGGCCCACCCACACCTTTACCCTGGATCCCAAGGGGAGGAGGTTCTTCCATTGCCCCCGGCACAGCTGAGACCAGCCCGTGAAGGCTGTTAAGGCTCTGCTGAAGGGTCACAGGGAAAGAAGGGGATGCTCCCGAAGAACCTGCAGAAGGCGGCTTCTCTGCACCTCCTGCTCAGTACACACGCCCCCAGGGGAGCCCCTTGCCAGGGGCCTGACTTGGACAGCTCTCCACAGGCAGAAGCCAGCTCAGTTCAGTCCAGACCCAGCTGACACAGACCCAGAAGGAAGAGGTGACTCTTCCTTTCCCTCCCTCGGTTCAAAACCCACCTTGTCCTCATTTCTCTCCCAAGACCCTCACTTTCCTGGGGGATCAACAGGGGACCAGAGCCTGGAGAAGGGTCTCTCCCAGATCACACACCAGCCAGGCCCAGCTGGAAACCTGATCCGGGAAAGTGAGCGGTGCACAAGGGCAGGGGGGTCACACCTGCAAAGCAGGAAGCTCTGTGCCAGGCGGGCGGGGTGCAGGCCCTGCCAATGCTGCTGCTCTGTGCAGCCGCCCAACCAAAAGTCAGTCCAAGGAGACCAGCGGGCTGCCCACACGCGGAGAGTAGACCGCGGGGCAAAGGAAGTCACTGATTGTCCAGAGATAATTTCAGGAACGAGGAGGAAGCCAGCGGCCCCAGCCCAACCTATCAGCTTCCTTTGGGGAGCTCATCGCTGCAGAATTATGCAGCCTTCTTAGCTGCAAGTCTGTCAGTGATTAACGTGCACTCTGCCTGCTGGGGACCCTTGTGGGGCTGCTGAGGATGGGCAAGGAAGGTCTCAATTAAAACTTAACAGAGTTGGGGCCCAAAGCTGGCAAGATTTGCCTGCCTTTGCCACCCTCCTGACCCCTTGGCCATGTGACTTCTTCAGCTGTCACCCAGCCTGGCCACCAGCAAGCCCCGGGTCTCCTCTGTCCTGGGACCGCACTCCCCCGTGCAGTTCTCTTGCAAGCCTCACTGAAGGAACCACCATCATGTTTTCCTCAACCCCCTAAGTCTGGGGCCTGCTCCCCATCTCCTCAGGTGATGCCCCTTGAACGCTGTTCCTGGTGCCAGCTCAGCCTACGAAGGTACCAGCTGAGCCAAGTGCAGCCAGGAGAGCCAGTGCTGAAGGAAGACTGACTTCATCTGTGATCAGATGCAAGAATCACAGCCAGGTAGATGCAGAGCCTAGGAGGATCTATCCTCTCCAACTGTGATTAGCGCTTTTTTTTTTTTTTCATTCAAAACTAGAGTGGGGGCCTCCCCGGTGGCACAGTGGGTTGAGCAACGCACTATGAAGCAAACCACAGCCACTTCAGCATGAGTTCGATCCCTGTTGCCAGACAGGGGGGTGACCCACATGGCACAGCAAACCTCTCCTGCTATGCCCACTGCTCCCCTCAGCAGTGTTGTAGGGTTAGAGAAATCAGGTCTTTCCACCCTCCCACCACTGTGATGATGGACACCTGCGGTGCTGCGAGCATTCCAGGGTGGGATGCGCAAGTGGGCGCACCTGGGTTTGACACAGGCTTAAATGGGTGGCATCATGAGGACACCAGGACCAACAGTACAGACCAAAGGGCAGCAGTGAAAGCGAGAGCAGCAGAGAGAGAGAGAGAAGAAGCGGCCGAGAGGGTGAGATGCACTGGGGGCTGGGAGGCCTGCCAGCCTCCCGGCCCCCCGGCACCCCTGCCTGCCGTGTACCTGATGCCACCTCTGATATAGAGATCAATAAAAGCATAAAAGCCACCGAGGGCTCCAAGACTCCTTTCCGTTACCCCCGTCTGCTAAGAACCATCCCGAACCTGCTCCTGTGCTCCCTTCCTGCCGCTACAAATGTGTTTCAGTTAATCTGCCTGTTCTGTTCCCCACTCCTTCTCTGGTGGATCCTCTCACCCTCTGGCCTGTACCCCAGTTCTTGGATGCATAAGTAGATGAATCTTTAAAAAAAAAAAAACTAGAGGGGGAAAAGAAAACTAGACAAGGGTAAAATACAACAATATAGGCTATGTAATATGTTGTGATGTAAAGTGGTCCTATCATCCTATAATAAGAGGTTTCTTATGAAAACAATTTAATAAAGGAAACAAAGTGTTTTAGAAACAAAAGGTTTTCAGCTGTTTTTCTAATTGACCCTCTGTTCCCTGTTAAAGTCATTCCTTTTCCAGAACCCCTATAAGTGGAATGACAGAGTATGCAGTCCTTTGAGTCGGCTTCTTGAACTTATCCTGAGTGTTCATGTCTCTCGGATAAATACTTAAATCTTCATCAGCGGCCCATGAAGACAAGAACCATAGTGTAGAAAAGTGACAAATCAGTGTGAAGGACAAACTTCACAGAATGTGAAGGAAAAAGAGATTAAAACAGTAAACAAGAAATGACAGATAAGGAACAAAAAGAACTGAGATACAAAATACAAATAGTGTTTCTAAAATATATGCAACAATAAAGCCAATCAGTGATTAAGGTATGGCAGGTGAAATGTGCTTGGTATCGAAAAACTCAGTCTACAGTTTGAAAGAAA
Organism: Galemys pyrenaicus; assembly: GCA_019455555.1. Taxonomy (NCBI): domain Eukaryota; kingdom Metazoa; phylum Chordata; class Mammalia; order Eulipotyphla; family Talpidae; genus Galemys; species Galemys pyrenaicus. The sequence continues at coordinate 13,243,205 of JAGFMF010012145.1, read as the reverse complement.
TCACTAAATAGCAAGTAAAGAGATTGGAAGAATTAAGTTCTAAATATATCCATGTTAAATTTCATTTTTAGTATAATTTAGTATAAATTTCATTTTTAGTATAATATATACTAAAAGAATTTTCGCATAGTCTTTAATATAAAAATTTAAATGTAGTTAAATATAATTATCCTCAAAGCAGACCTATAGAAAAAGTTGATCTTGGCAAAGAAAAATAAAATCAGCTTTGACCTGTGTCTTGCATCTATGCTGTAACATGTAAGACGCAATCTACACATGACTACTGAGTACTTGAATGTGGCTGGTCTGAATTAACATGTGCTAAATACATAAAATACAAACCAGGTTTTGCATGCATATAATAAAACTAGAATAATTTAATAATTTTATGTAGATTCTAGGTTAAAACAGTAATGCCAGAGATGTGTTGAATCCAATAAAATATATTAGATAACAAATGTGGCTGGATTATATTTTAGTGTACAGTGCTATTTGAGAACAGAGGTTGGCAAACTATGGCCTACAGGCCAAATCAGGGCTGCTATCTGCTTTTGTAAATAAAGTTTTATTGAAACAGTTACACTCATTTGTTCACATATTTTGATGCCTCATTCACACTGCAGCAGAGGAGTTGAGAACTTACCCACTTTATACCTGTCTCCATGACACCATCAACCCAATGCTCATATTTACCAACCAACCTTACTGTCATTTAGCTTTTTAATGACCCTGATAATCAGATTTTTTAAAGTACTTATTGCCCATTTCCTGCTCTGCAAATTGCCAACTCATATCTTTTGCTCTATTTTGTATTGATTTCATTTTACTTTTCTTTCAGATTTTTGCAGTCTCATTATTTGACAGTGATTATTAATCCTTTGTTAAATAGATACTGCAAGTATTTTCTCCCAGTCTATTGCTTTACTTAACTTGGTTTATGGTCATTTTGTCTTGTAGAAATTTTAAATTTTGATAGAGACAGAATAATCAATCTTTTGTGGCTTTTGCATTTGTATCTTAAGAGAATCTTGCTTCTCCCATTGTTATAAGCGTGTCTGCCTAAATTTTTTTCTGATACTTGTTTAGTTCATTTTAAAGATTGGGTTTTGATTCACCTGAAATTTGTTTTTATGCATGAGGTAAGAATCTGCATTATTTGTTTTCCAAATTGCTACCCAACTGACTCAGCATTTCTCACACTTGTCTCACTTATTTAAATAGCCACCTTTATCCTATACTAAATTCACATTCTTATTCACGTTCTTATTTATTAAGCATTTATTGAATTCCTACTCTTTACCAGGAACTTTTTTGGGCAGTGAAAATACAACAGTGGACAAGACATAAGAAAGCATAAAATGAGATGAAACTGCAAAATTACATGATCAATTTTGATAACAAAAACAAATATCAATTTTGATAACTGGATTCAATTTCCCTGTTGTAAAACAAGGACTCTTGGTTTAGATTTTTTTTTAAATGTAAACTCAATGTTCAAGTTTATGAATAGTCAGATAGACTAGAGAAATCAAACAAAAAGTCCAGAAATAGATCCTAATACATAAAATAACTCAATAGGCAATCAGGTGCCCTTCTGAAAGTGTAGAGAAAAGAATGGATTCATTAGCACGTGACGTTGGGACAAGACTGATTATTTGGAAGGGGAGAAATTTACATCGTTACCTCACCCTCATCAAAATAAACTCTAGGTGGATGCTTAAGTTTAGTAAATTTTAGGAGAACCAGAAGAAAATATGGGTGGACATTGATTTGGGAGTGAAGAAAGTATTTCTAAGCACTCGTTTTCAGAAGAATATACAAAGGAAAAGAATGACAAATCTGCAAACATAAAAATCATTGTATAGATCAAAAATCATAAACAAAATTAAAAATCAAACAACAGACTAGGAAATGAGGAAATAATCATATTCGTAACATATGTGACAAGCAAGATGAATAACTCTTACAAATCAATAAGAAAAGCTGAAACCCACATTAGAAAAATGAGCAGAGAACATAAATAAGAAATTTACAGTGGAAAACTACAAATAACCAATAAATATATGAAAAATTTCCACATTACTAATAATAAAAATTTCAAATTAAAACAATGAGACATACTTTGCCTGTCATCTTAGTCAAGCTTTTAAAAAATCATAGTTCTTAGGGCTGGCAGAGGTTCAGAAGAAAGGAAACTTCTGCCTTGTGGAGGGCGGTGTGACTGGTGTCACAACCAGTCCACAAGGTGATTTATCTAGATGGATCAAATGCCTTACAAAGTCCACTCCCTTTGATAATGCAACTCCATTTATAAAAATTTCTCCTAAGGAAATCATTGGAGGTGTACACAAAGATATATTTCCAGGGAGGTTCCTAGCAGCATAGTACACAATAACAAAAGAATAAAACAAAAAGTGGAGACAACTTTCTAGCAATAAATGATGCCATCTATAGATTCATATGATGGTATGCAACGAGGTCATGGAAAACCATATTTTCAAATCACATTTAATCTTAATCATATTCTCAAGGTGGGAAGTCAAGTAGAAATAAGAGGAATACAAGACTGCATCTATCATGCATGTAACAGACTTCACCTGTCAGTTTGATGACATGTCCCCACTTCCGCCCGCTCCCAACTTTCAGCTGCTTCTGCGGATGCTGTTGGTTTCCCCAGCAGTGGCTTCTCTCCGGGTGCCTCTGCCATGCCTCCCCCATCGCCACACCTCTGCTGGGCATTAGCCCTCAGTATGCACTTTTACCCTTCATGGGTTTTCAACATCCAACCAGACCCACTATCAATGCGTTGGGCTCACCCATCGTCCGATACCCAAGCCACAGTGGAAGTTTCAAGTTTTAGGATCCAGTTGAAAGTAGCGACATGAAGAGAAGGGTTTATTGGCTCACACGACCAAACCATGGAAGTGGAGGGCTGAACTCGGATAACGGACATGCCAGAGCCAGTGTAACAGGGTCGTCCCAGGAAAGGGGGAAGTTCCAGAATCCTGGTTCCGCCCTAAGTGGGTGGAGCAGAGAAGAAGGAAGGAAGGAAGCAGGATGGAGAGCAGCAAGGAGGCTTGAAAGAGGCACGTGAAGCAGAGCCACATGTGAAGAAGCTGCGCTTGCTTTTTAGTCTTAAACTAGTTAAAACAAATATAGGTAAGAAACCCGCGGGAGGTTAACAATGGCAGTTTTCATCTTAATTTTGATTTTGCTCTTTTCCTCCCAGATTTGTCTGACTCTTTCTGACCCTTTTCTATGGGTGTCCACTGAAAGGTCCTTTGGACGTGTGGCAGGCTTTTGGGCCTTGCTTTGGGCCAATCCTACTTGACTGGACTTTTACCCTCATGGAGATGGGTAACTTTAAATGCTTAACTTAGTCACTACGTTCTTTGTCCTTTCTGTATTGTACCCCAATTGTATTAAAGTTCCTTTCCATTAAAGGTTTTATATGTTTGTCTTAATGCGACAAATAGCAAAACCCATTCAAAAAAGACAAGTTTAAGAGTCCTAAATGCTCCTCTCCCTGCCCTGGAACACCAGGAGTCTGACTGTCCCCCAAACTGACTGTCCCCCTGACTGTCACCTGCCCAGTGGAAACCTGTCTGTGCAGCAAGTCTGAATCCTGCCAGCGCCACCTGGGCACCCAGAGGACCAGCTCTTTTATTATGCGTGCACACACACACACACACACCCTGCAAAAGTCTGTATACTCAATATATTTTCCCATCGACCTTGTGTTTGCATTACTCAGGGGAGGCTCAAGTGGCTTCCCCAAACACATTCCGCTCCATTTCTCTGTTTCTAGCCAGAAGTAGCTGGTGCCTTCTGGATATGAAAATTCTATAGCTTGTACCTTGTTAGGTGCATTGTTATCTTATTTAATCCTCTTGGGCACCATTCTTAACCCTCATCTTACAGATTAAGAAGCAGGGAAAGGGACCCAAGTTCCCCATTGCCCAGAGATCTGGTCTGCAGACCCAGCTCAGGCTCTCTGCGCTGATGGGGTAGGCTGGGGGAGGTCTCTAAGCCTTCCCAGCCCAGCCCCACCGCCCCTCCCCCGGGGCAAGTCTTCCTCCAGGATGCACATCAGAGCCAAAGGGATGGTAAGACCCAGCTCCTCAGCTGCACAACCACGAGGTGAACCCCAGAGCTGGAGGCAGCCCATGCTCTGCCCCAGGACTTAGGCCTCCAGAGAAAAGACGGGGAAGAAACACCACAGGCGCTGGGGGAATGATTGCTAGGTGCTGGGTCTCTGGATCACTTTAATTTTCTTCTTTATGCTTTTCTGGCTTTTCCTGCTTCTGACAATGAACAAGGATTGCTTTTATTGCATGGATGACATTAAAGGAGTCTTTTTTTTTTTATCTTAACTAATCTGTCTGCACCCTAATATTAGTCCTCATACTTTGCACATTCTGGTACTCTCTCAGACTCTTCTGCCTGTCTGACGCCTGCCGCTGAGGCTGTGACATAGACTCTGCTTCCTTCGCAGGTCACCCCAGCACACTGTCATGGGCCCTGTGACCCGCGGGGAAACAGAGGCCCAAGTTCGATTTGGTAACTCCGGCTTTGTTAGCACCCTCTTCCTCCAGAACTTGCTAACCGTGAAGGTGGGACACAGGGTAGCTTCGCGATAAGGGGCCTTGGTTTGGGGGTCTGCACACCCGAGCTCATATCCTGACTTGGTCATACAACTTGTATGTGTGACCCCAACACGTTAACTCACGTTCTCCAAGCCCCCATGCCCTCGGCTGAGGATGGGGCGCTCGCCAGGAGCAGCACACACATTCTCCCCAGCTTTGGGGGGCCCAGGCTCTTTGCTTTAACACAAAATACCAAGTGGAAAGTCAGCCCCAGCTCTCCCCAACTGGGTCTCTGGGGTGAAGGTGCTCCCTGGAACCCAGGCAGTCCCAGGTGGGGGCCTGGCTTGGCTCCTTCCTTCCCTCTTAGCCTGCTGTCTTTCCCCCAGAGAGGCCTCCCTCCCCAGCACTTGGGGCCCTAAGCTCCGCCACGCAAGTGATGGGGAGCCTTGTCTTCAGGGAGGTGGGCAACGTGGCCCCCTCAACTGGATGAGGCTTCCCACCCTCTGGACCCAGCACAACAGGGCGGGTAGGACGGGAAGACAGCCCTCCCTGAGCCCGCCCTTCTCCGCAGGAGCCACGCCCTTCTCTTTCCTGTGATAACAGCCAGGTTTGTTTTCTTTCATTTAGGCCCTCCCAAACTTAATTTAAAGTTTCTCTCCTTTAAATATGTCCTGGCTGCGGCGTGAAGAGCCCAAGGAAAGCGGAGCGGGAGAGGTGATCGCCTGGGCAGACACTGCCGCGGCTGGAATGAAAACCCTCGTCCCTGGAGAGCAGCGAGAGCGCAGGGCGGGAGGACGCCTCTGGGGGCCAGGCAGGGAGCTCAGGAGGGACAGTGTCCCCAGGGAACGTGGGTGGGCAGGCCAAGCCGCCCTGTCAGCCCTCCCCCCCTCACCCACTCCAGGGGACGCAGGGCCGGGCCACTCAGCACGGACCACGGCTGCCACAGACGCCAGACCTGCTGCCACCACCCCCCACTGCCGGAGACCCGGAGGCGCCGGCCAGGCCAGGCCATGGCCCCAGTCCCTGCGCAGAGAGGACCTCCAGGAAAGCGCAGAGGTGCCCCATGCTCTGCGAGGAGGGAGGACAGTCCACCCAGAAGGAGCGCCAGCGGGCCCTCGGGGGCACCCCACCCCACTCTCCCCAGAGGCCACCTCAGGCTCGTGCCCTGGGAAGGCGCTGGCGACGGGGGTGACGGCGGCATGTCCCTCCCCTCCAGTCTCTATGTAAGAGGCACAGTGGGCATTTGTGGGGTTCTGACTACTCAAGACTCATCTTCCAGGTGACTCTTCGCTCAGAGAGCCACATAAGGGCGCCTTTCCTACAATGAGTCTTGTCTTGGTGGAAGGGAAAAGGCAACAGCCTTCTGGGCCAGAGAGGAGCATTACCTTCTCACCCGTAGCAGGGAAACAGGCAGGAGACCCCTGCTCGCAGCCCATGTGCCTCAGAGCAACGCTGCAGCAGCGGGCGGCAGCGGGTCCGTCTGGCCAAGGCTGCTAACCCCCAGCGTGCCAGCCTCCAGCCCATGTTCCCTCCGGCCTGGTGGCCATCACTGCCCACTGCCCCCCGTCCCGAGGCCAGTTCTCTGCCTCCTCTAGGTTCTCCTCTCAGGGACCTCAGCCAATGTCCTTTGCTAAGTGGCGCAGAGTCCATTTCTGTTACTTTTAAACGAGAACCATCTTGGCCCCGACGGCCCCCCAAGGGGCCCGACATGCCATCGCCCATCGCAGCTTTGGCTCTGACAGGCTGCGTGTCTAGGAGCTTAGCTGAGACCAACACAAGGAGAGCGAGGTCCTGTGTCAGGTTCCTTTGCAGGGAAGGCGGGCTGCCCCTTCCCCACGGCCACCCACGAACGCTTCCACCGCTGCCATTGCATCTCGCCCTCCCTTCGCACAGACGCTGGGCCCTGCGTCCTTGGCTGCTCAGCTGTGCCCTCCCTTGCAGCTTTCAAAGGCCCCTTTCGCTTTGCTGTGTCCTGCGGCGATCTCATTAGTTCCTGCTGTCTCTCTGGGCAGGATCTGAAGGTTCTGCTCACCTTCGCATCCCTCTTCTTCCTTGTCTCCTGCTGCTTCCTACTCAGGCACTGGTGTTACCAGCCAGTCTGGAGGCGCACCTGTCAGGAGAGAGCCTCAGCGTGCTGCCTGCTTGTTCCATGGCTGGGCAAACCTGCCTCACTGGCCTCCCTTGCCCCGTCTGTTCTGTTCACACCTTTGCCTGGTGCTCGCACATGGCTCCAGACCACACTCACGGGGGTCCCGTGCATGCAGACCAGGGGTGCAGCCCAAACACTGAGCACAAGTGTGGGTCTGGCGCAGAGCAATGGGGCAGGCGGAGGCCATAGTTAGGGCGCGCGGGGCTGGGGCTGAGGAGGAGGGGCTGGGAGCTGCTGGGGGCTCCTTGATGTCATGAACATATTTTAATGCTATCCACAGTACAGCGAGCCATGTAGCTTCCTTACCCCCATCCTCTGTGTAGCCAGCACCCTGATTTAACACCCTGTGTCCCGAACATTTGCCAGAATTCCTGTTAAGGAAGTGAGTATCTTTGTATCAGCAAACTCCCTGATGGAGGGCGTGAGGGTGGGGTTTGACTAGAGTCAAGGAACTAAAAGAGACAGCCAAGCTGGTCTGCATGGGAGTGAAAGGGAATTTGGAGGTAGGGGAGAGAGGGAGAGAGCAAAGGGGGGGCAAGAAGACAAAGGAGCAGGAGGTTGCCGCTCAGGTTGTAGAACTGGCTGAGGGGCTTTTAGGAAGAAAATATCAAAGAAGGGCTTTTACCTGCCAGCGTCCTAGCGATCTATACATCCCTCCTCCTCCCGGGCTTTTGGAAATGCCTACCACCTGCAGCGACTTTGTGTGCCAGCGTGCTTTGTTTTAGGGGTGAGGCTGAGTTGTTTTTTTTTTTTTCCTAATGGAACATAAAAAACAGGACTGAGGTCTGCATGTGGGGGGCTCAGGGTGGAAGTGGCGGCACCAGCAGGGAGCCGCGGGAAGGGGCAAGGACATGCACGAACTGAATTAATCCGATGCAAGCAGGGGCTTGGGCTGGGAGTGACAATGAGAATAAAGAGGTAATGTTTCCCAGTGCTGTCCTGCGCCAGCCTCGGCTCCAGCACCGCGCGCACGAGTTCAGTGGATGCTCACAATTCCCCGTGAAACAGGCAGCTGTTGCCCACGTTCTCCCTGTGCGGACGCAGGGCACAGAGCAGGTACGGGATGTGGGCGCCTCTAGCGGGGGAGAGCCGTGGCACTCTGCCCGAGTCTGCTCCTGACCACATGGGAAAAGCCCCCCAGGACAGTGCGGGATGTGGGGGGCGGTCAGTGGAGTCGGCTGAATGGGGCTTTGGATCCATCTGACCAGATCTTTTTTTTGAAGATTTATTTATTTATGCACACAAGAGCTGGGGTACAGGCCAGAGGTGCAGGGGGGTGAGAGGACTCACCACAGAGAGCAGGGAGCAGAACAGGCAGATCAACGGAAGTACACTGCTGAGGGGAGCAGCGGGGGAGGCAGGAGAGGTCTGCTGCGCATGTGGGTCCCCTCCCTGGCCAGTGACATGGACCAAGCTTGTGCTGCAGTGGCTGCAGTCTGCTTCATAGTGTGGTGCTCAACCCACTGCGCCACCAGGGAGGCCCAATCTGACCAGATCTTAAGGAGCAAAGAGTCAGGCCTGCCGGCGTCTGGGCTGAGCTGCTTTTCCGTGTGCTCTTTGGTGAGCTCTGGCTTCACCCTCCCTACCCAGCCCTGTCTCCCTGCAAGATGTCATTTCATTCCAGTACCTTCAGATCTGCCAAGGGGCCTGGCCCAGAGCAGGGAGCAGTTAAAGTCCATGTGCATCTGTGACCCAGTGAGCAGAAAGGACCAGAGCGGCTCCGCAGGCGCTCCTGGGCCAGGCTGGGGCTGGAGCCAGGCCCGGAGACACGTCACGCTGCTCGTCCCCTCCCAGTGCTAACTCCAGCGCTGCGCCCGTGCAGGGTGTGAAGCTGTGGGTTTTTCCTAATTGGGAAGGAAAACATCTCCTGTCCCGCGGAAGCAGCAGCATCAAGGCGGGCCACGGAGCGAGCAGCACGCGCAGGCGGCAGACACTCCGCGCTCTCAGAAGCGGCTTGTCGCTCCGCTGTGGCTCGTTTAACTCTCCTTGTGTTTTAAAACGTACGAGGCGCAGTGACACCCCTTTGAAGGCCCCAGAGAGAGAAAGCGCTGGCATCTCAACAGGGACAGCTCTTCCGGGAGGTGACGAGGGGACGCAGCCACAAAGGAGGCTTCGCTGAACGTCTCCCGCATTGTCTCTTCGGGATTATCTCCAGCATTCTTATTTCATTTTATGTGATAAAAATTGAGATGTACAACTCTTGTCTCAGCAAACACGGGCAGCAGTCAGCTGGAAAGAGCTTTGTTCTCCCACGTGGGCGGGTGACGGGCCAGAGACAGGCTCCAGGGAAGCATCTCGGGGACCGCGGGGAGAGGCGCCCCTCCTGGGTCACCACCCTCCACGACACGTACACTGCACAAGTGCACAGGAGGCATCGCGCACACAGCACGCACTCCGGGGTAAACACGACCGCTCTTCCCAATTCACGAGGAAGGCAGAACTCCGACGGGCCCCAGCTCAAGGACAGAGGGCCAGAGCCCTGCCCCAGAGATGTCCCAGGCGCCCGGCCTCCCCCCGGGGCAGAGCACTGCTTGTGTGGCTGGGGCCAGGGACTAGGACACCAGCAGGGGCTGTTCAGTGACCTGGCGAAGACCCGTTGGCCTGGACGAGCGCTGTGGTGTTCACGAACACAAAGGAAAGGGGCAGACTCGGGAGAGGTTCGGGAGACATGCCTGGAGGACCAGTGATTCCATGGAAGTAGAAGAATAAGAGCCGACAGGGTAAAGTCAGGGGTTGCGGGCTTCTCGTTTGGGTGCCGACGTGGACAGGAGCGCCATTTGCTGGTACAGAGGGCCCGGGGAGGAAGACAGTGAGCTCCATGCTGGGCATGCACAGCTCGAAGAGCATCCAGACAGAGGTGAGCAGGGGCAGTTGGAAACGCAGGTCTGGAGCTCCAGACAGAGGCGACCCTGCAGAGTCCAGCCCTTGGCATTCACTGGCCTCACAGCCACCCGTGGATGGGCTCACCCGGGAACAGTGGTAGGAGTGGAAAGAGAAGGCCAAGTTCAAAGCCTGGGGAGCATCAACACTGACGAGCCTGATAAGAAAGATGGGACTGAGCAGCCGGGGTCAGATGGTGAGCAGAAAACTCTTCAGAAAGAGTGGTACCTCCCGAGTCAAGGCCCTAGGAAGTGGTCCCCAAGGCTGCAGGATGCCAGGTGAGATGAGGACTGGGGTGTCTAGCCAGCTTACCATCAAGGATGCCACCGATGACACTGGAAAATTTTCATGGAAACAGAGAAGCCACTGCCCAAGCTTGGTGGATGAGGAAGTGAGGACAGGGAATGGGGACTGCCCAGGAAGCTTAGCGGAATTCAAGCTCCAGAGAGACTGAGCCAGAGCCACAGGAACCACCAGGTTTGGGGGTTGGCGTGGTTGGTGGGCTGTCTCTTTGTTGGCTACCTTTACAACTGAAAAGCTTTCGGTAGGTGGCTGAAGGGGAGGAAGGAGAGGCGAGGCAGGGATCTCGAAGAGAGCTGAGCTGCTCGAGCTGAGCTGCTCGCAGAGCAAGGTCCTCGCAGAGAAGTGCAAGGGATGGGGTCGAGGCACAGGTGGGGGTGGGGGGGCAGCTCCTCACCTGACTCAGGAGGGATGGTGTGAGCTGGGGCCTACCGAGAGCTGAGGGAGCCTTCCCAAGCAGAGGTCTGGATGGAAGGATCCGGGCCTCGGCCTCGAGAGCCTGAGCGGAGGAGCACTCGGGAAAGTGGCAAAGGAGCAGCAGCCACGAGGACTGGAAAGACCGCTGAGCAGGGACGGGAGGGCGGCGCAAGACTCGGTGTGGCCTTTCCGTCATCCCAGCCATTAGCTGCTCTGTTACATGATCATCTCACCCGGCTGCCTCTTGAGTAGAAGCGTCTTAAACCTTCCAAACCTTGCCAGTGACCAAGGAAGCTGACGAGCCTGGAGGAAGGAGAACTCCATCTAGCTCAAGGACGAACCCTATCAGAGCCTCTGGCAATGCCTTGGGCTGCTGTGGGAGCTGGTGAGTTCCCCATCCATCAAAAAGTCTAAGCCAAGAAGCGGGGACTCCCTCACTGAGCAGAAAGTTGGATTAACCCCCCAGTGTGTTCAGCTGCCCTGAGTTCCACGGCAGGGGGTGGGGTCCCCTCTGGTGCCCCCAGTGGGAGGGTAAGAATGGGGGATGTGTGATTGGGCCGGAGCCCCACTGACACCCGCTCCTGGCCCCCAGGGCCCCACATGGCTCTGGGGCATCCGTACACGCACCCATCCAGACGAGCTAAGACACCCTGCCCGCTTGGGCCCACTTCCCGCTCAACTCCGTCAATTCGTGCCTTCCTAGTCTACAAGCTCCTGGGAGTTCCTGACCATTTCTAGAATTTTCAGAGGAGATGCTAAGGGCCAAAGAAGTTAGAATTTTTGCTGCAGTTCACAAAGCTACTGGAGGGGTAAAACCATGCCCTATCGCTCTGGGGTTCGCCTGTCTAGTCTGCTCTCCACTGAGGGGGCCACTGCCCCCACCTCCAAGACCTCCGGCCCAGCCCTGAGCAGATGCATCAGCACCAACCACACCAGAGAAGCTGCCCGGCCTAACTGTCTCCTCAACAATCACAGAGACCGGAGGCCACTGGAGCCTCGGGGGCGGGCCCCAGATATCTGGGTACTGCACTCAGCTCCCTTCTCCTCTTGCCTCAAGAGTAAGCCCGGAGAACCCACAACCCAGTGAAGAGCCCTGGCCCTCCAGTCAGGGAACCTGCGCTTCCCAGCTCTTTCACCCCAGGGAACCCTTGTGAGAGAGGTGTCCCTCCCTGCCTTACCGAAGAATGAAGCTCAGAGAGGTGAAGAGGGCACACAGCGAGAAGTCTCCCGGTTCCCAAACTAGCGTTGCCTCCCTACTACCCCACGCCCTACCGGTCCCCCCAAAAGCCAGACTAGACCTACTCTCCGCTAGGTGGCAGATGCGCAAATGTGGGGTCTGTGTCCCCTCTGTTGTATGGCAATCTGCAGACACTAACCTCTCCCTGCCTCCCTCGTGGGACCCTCAATAAGAATCTTGAGGCCAAGGGCTGAGGGAGCACAAGGCTGCTTAGCATGGAATCCAGAAACACGTTCGCTCGCCGCAGCTCTCGGGGTGCTACCAGAGCCATCTCAAGTGGCCACACCCTGACCAGAGTCAGAGGCCAGAGCGAGGACCTGGGGACACCAGTGGAGGGAGTGAGGAAGATTTCAGCTCAGTCTAAAATCACCTTGTTGCCCCAGGATGGAAAATCTTGCCCGAGGAAGGAGAAAGCGCCGGTGGGGAGAGCTCACCCTCCCCAGCCTCCATCAGGAATGCCAGAAAGAAATGCCTGCAGCATTAAAGGTCAAGCTGAATGATCCCAAGTGCCCTTTCTCACTCTGGGATCCTGTGGTTCCATAGACTGCGTGCTGGTCTCTCTTTCCCTCCCTCCCTCCTCCGCTAGCCCACCAGTCTCACACTCACATCTGCATCCTTTTTTATGAATAATTAAATGTCATCTGATTGCATTATGCGTCACGAGTCAGAAAAAATTGGGTCCTGCAAGGCTCCCCGTGCCTGTCGCCCTCCCTCACGGCGTTGTAGGAGTCAGAAAAATTAATCCATCCTCAAGTCACAGTTTCTGTCGCTTCCTCCTCCCCCACAGCCGCACACCTGGCAGCAGCGCAGGCCAGGAGCAAGACCACCACTTCTGCGGGGCTGGGCGTGGAGGGCCTGCGGAGGGGAGCTCACTAGGCGCAGATAGTGGGGCCTGGGGACACCCAGGGGTTCACACACAGAGGGCCCTGTCCAGGGTCCTGAGATGCCTTTTCTGACCCACCCCAGTCCCACCACCATCCATCCACGTCAGACCTTCCTCTCTGCCCGAGTCTGCTGGGGGTCACTGGGACAAAGAGCCACAGCTGGGGGGGGGGGGGGGGGGGGGGGGAACCCNCCGGGGGGGGGGGGGGGGGGGGGGCTGGTGAACCACAGACATTTATTCCTCGGAGTTCTGGGGCTGGAACTCCGAGACCAGGATGGCAGCTTGAGCAGGTTCTGGTGAAGGCCCATTGTGGTTGCAGAGTGCCAGCTGGTCATCACACGTGGGTGTATTTCACCCGGTAGAAGGGGTGTGGGAGCCCAGGGGGCCTGACATCAGGGCACTAATCCCATTCACATGGGCTCCACCTCATGCCCTAGTCACCTCCCAAAAGCTCCACCTCCAGATGCCATCACTTTGGGGTCGAAGATTCCAACAAATGACTTTGGGGGAACATGACCTTCCATCTCTACCACTCTCTTTGCGGTGACACCAAGACAGAAACAGAAGTAGCATTCTGTCCCGTGTCACCCGGCTTGTAGTGAAGGCATCCCAGCACCCCAAAACCTGGACTGACTGAGCCAGAAGAAAGAGCAGGTCTGTGTGTAGCTGGACCTCAGTGGAGGCAGGAAGGGAGCCAGGGAGTAAGGACCCAACTTCTCTCCCCCAGTTCTGTCAGCATCTCCCTTCCAGCAAACCCAACGAAGAGTCAGAATCAGAGGGGTCTCTTGAGGTTAGGGATGTTGCTGGGGGGTGAGAGTCAGTCTTGGGACCCAGTTGGGTGGAGAGGGGCAGAAACAGAATGGGGAGGGGCAAGTGGAAAGGTGCAGCTTCCTCCTCTGCCCCCCATCTTCCTGCTGTCCTCTCAGGACAAAAACCAGTTCCTCTCCCTTTCTGGAAGCCAGAAGCTGAGCCATCTGCTGCCCCCATTAACTGGGCACGATGCCCTGCCCTCAGGACAGACACACCTTCTTGTCCAGGCAGGTCATCAAGGTGTTTCCCTAAACAGAGGCCAAAGGGGAATTGTGCTGTCAGCACAATTTTTTTCATCGTAACTGCAGAAAAGGAGGGAGGGAGTGTTCCCTGAGGGAGGAGTTTCTGTGCTGAGTCTGGAAGCAAAGAGGGACCTGATGGGCCTGTGCAGTGACTGAGCCCGGCCTCCTCCCAGGCTCCCTAGAAAAAGTGGGGCGTTCCTTTGAGCCCCTCATCACCAGACTTTCCACCTACAGGACTAGGTTCATGCCCACAACCCCCGCCCCCCCCCCAAGTTGGCTGTGGCCCCAGATAGCCCTGCTGTCCTTGCTGGGCTCAGCTCTGGGGCAGCCCTGCCCTGGGGGAGGGGGGCCTTGCTGCTGCCCCCCTGCGGGTGTCAGAGACCCAGGGCAGCAAGCAGGCCTGTTAACAAAAGCCCCCCGCTGAGGTCTGAGGCTCTTCCCCCAAGAGCCACTTCCCAGATAAATACCACCCTCTCGATATTTGGTAATGACCTTTTTAAGTCTCCACTTTCCTGCTGTGGTATTTAGAGAGCAGCCTGGTCTCTGGGGAGGGAAAGCAAGTGAATACTTATTCATGGCACTTCAGAAGGCCGGCCCCCAAAAGAGGAAAGAGAAAGGCTCACCTCTCCCCTCTGGAGGCCGATGGGGGCGTAACTGCCCGAGCCTGCGGGGGGCGTGGCCATGCAGCAACACCGCAGCCTGACAGCTGTCCCAGGGCTGCCCACCGCCTGCCCACCCTCACGGGGTCCACAGAAGCGCTGGCGGGAGTGTGCGTGTGGACAGGTTCCAGGGACGCGGCGCGTGCTATGTGCAGGGGCACTGGTCTGCTCGTGGGCACAGGTATGTCCACGCGTCCAGCTCCCCCAACCCCAGGGACTGCCGGTCTAGTCCCGACCCAGCAGGAAAGTAGGTGCCTGTGGTTCTCCGGGGCGCCAGGCCGCATTCCATGAGCGCAGAGTCCCCACGTCCCATGGCTGTCATAGGGGCCTCTGCCTCCCCAGGTCCCCAGTCTCACTCCTGCCACCACCCCCTGAGACTCCCTTTTCTCTGCACGCCCCTGCCTGACTGCAGGCGTTTCCGGAGTCGGCGAGCAGGACATTGCCAGGCACGTGGGTTCGTGCCGCCCACCCTTCTGTGCCGGGACTGCCCGATCTGCCTCCCGGACCCAGCAGGTTGACGCACGGCCCAGGCCGGCGCCCCAGGTGCCAGCTCAGTGCCTGACGCAGAGTGGACACTCCACGGACACGTGTGGCGTCAGCGGCTCTCGGCAAAGAGAGTCCCTTCTCGGCAGAGAGAGCGGGACAGACAGCTCGCCGCGCTGGGAACCCTGGCGAGCCGCAGAGTCCACGCAGCAGGAGCTGGCTACGTAGGTGTGATACGTGCTCAGAAAAAGGTCAGGACCGTAAATTTAGACCTAGGTCGTGTCATGGCTGCTAAGCAAGATCCCCTTTTTCAGGGTGATGCTCTCTCATCTCCCAGCTGCAAAGGGCAATTGGCAACAGTCTGCTTTCTCTGGGGCCACGCTGCTTTTTGGGGATCACCTTCAGCAAAAGGACCCTGCCTCACCCACCACAACACCCAGCCCAGGGCCTGCGCCACCCCGTGACCTGCCACTAGGGGGCGCCAGGGAAGCAGGGCGGCTCCCTTGCCTCAGTTCAGGAGACCTCTCAGGCTCATCCCCAGCCAGAGTCCCCCCGCAGGTTTAGCGGAAGCCTTGGTGGTATTCCTTCGAGCCCTGCCCGTCCTCGCCCCCCACACGCTACTAACCCTAACTCTACCCCACAGCCTGATTCTGAGGCTCTAGCCCCACACGGCCATCGCTGGTGAGGAGCTACTGACCGTGGGCGAGGAGACGCCTGAGTCAGTGTGTGCAGTGAGACGGGAGGGAGGGAAGGCGAGAGGCGGCCAGAGATGGAGGGAGGGCACCCGAGATAAACCCCCTAGAAACCAGGACTGGTGAATCTCAGGCCAGAGGAGGACGGGTCAGAGAGGTAGAGAGAAAACCGAAAGATCAAGTTGTCAGAAAGTTGAAAGGGGAGAGTATTTCAAGAATATGGTTGATGTGTCAAACTCCACAGAGAGGGCCAATAAAATAGAAACTAGAGAGTGGCTATTGGATTAGCCACGGAAGGTGGCCGGTGGCCTTAACCAGAGCTGTGCCCGGGGAGTGCCGGGGGCAGAAGCAGGTCCCTGGGCCGAGCAGGAAGAGGGAGGGGCGTCACGGGGAAGGGCTCAGAGGATTCTTGAAGGAGGTGAAAGCAAAGAAAGATGGCACCAGGCTAGAGGGGTGCTGTCATCGCGGTCATCATTGTCTTTAAGATCAGAGAGACCTGAGCTCAGCACAAGCCTGGAGAACTGCCCGCCAGAGCCGCCTCCCTTCCCGGCCCCAGGGAAGTCTCAGTCGCTGACCATGTGGGTTTTTCTTTTGCCACCAGTAAAATCAGTCCCAACCCAACCATTTAAACAAGAGAGATCCATTTCTTTAGTGGACACGTGTCACTGCAGGGACACCCGACACATGAGTAAAAATAGGGTGCCAGCTGGTAAAAAGTTGGCAGCTTTTTGGGGTCTCTGAGAAGCCCCCGCATTAGTCATTGTTGCAGGCATTGTTTATCTGTCATTTGGCCTTGGAGGGAAGCCCAGTAAGGAAGTCCAGAGGCCACTGTTCTTAAAACAAAGTGCCATATGGAACTGCAGTCCCCGACCAAGGGACTCCCAAGCTCTTCTTGCCGGGGTCAGTTGTGTAGATTCTGCAGAACTGGAGGGCGGCCACTTGCTCGGTAGCCAGCCCAAGCATGTGCTCCAATTGCTCCTGCAATGCCAGTGTCAAGGAGGAAGGGAAGAAGCCAGCCTTGGACTGCCAGGGAGCGCTGGGGTGGGCTGTGACTGCAGCGGACTGGAGGGTCAGGGAGCAGACTAAACTCGGTCCCCAGGCTCCGGGGCCAGGCGGCTGACCAGGCCATGAGTCCTGACCTCACCCCCGTGTCACTACAGGAACAGAAACCTCACTTCAACGCACGTTATTAGCGATCTTCAGCCCAGGGGGACGTGGAGCACACTGCACACACCAGCAGTCCAGCCCTGCCTCTGTCCTGACGGCATTGCTCCAGCCTCAAGGCCGCTCCCTGGTCCAGTACAGCTGAGATAGCCACAGCCATTACATCTACAGTCCGGGCATCAGAAACGAGGACACCAGAGGGTAAAGGACTTGTCCTCCACTTAGGACGCTGTAAAAAAACGGTGCTCGTCGCACTTCTGTTTAGGTGGCATTGGTCAGAAGCCAATCACGTGACCGGGTCACACTGCAAGGAGGCTGGGAAATGAAGTCTTTTATCCAGGCACATTACCCGGTCCAAATAGAGCATGTCCTTTAGTAATAAGGAAGCAAACGGGGGGGCGGGGTGATCAGCTCGCAGTCCGTCCCACAGCCTGTGATTTCAAGCAGTTTGCTTGAACCCTCTGGGCCTCAGTTTTCTTCCCTGTAAAGAGATATTAATGGCCCGTCTCTATTGGTTCTATTGACTGGTAACACAATGGAAGTTGAAAACTCTTGTCTACAGAGTTCAGGAAAGTGAGTTAAAGAAGAGAAAATTGGGGTAGCAGAGAATGGGGCTAACAGGAACAGCAAGCTCTGTCTAGAAACGGAGGTTGCTATTCAGTTCCAGCCCCCTGTGGCAATGAAACTGCTCGCTCCTCAGGCCAGATCACATCATCTTTCAGAAAAATAGATAAAAGGGAAAAGCATGACTATATATTAACTCTCTCCAATCTTAAATTTTGTGTCATTTCTTATCTATCTATTGGCTAAGTACGTCCGGGGATGTTGGTTGCTCAATCTAGGAACAGAAACCATCCCCGTTCTTCACCTTTCCTCAACGTACTGATTACACTCTTCTTCTGGTGATACAGACAGTTTGGACAAAAGAATAATAGAGGATAAGAACGGAGAATCTGGAAGGGAGGCGCCATTAAGATCAGGAGTCTGGCTCCCACAAGTTGGTGAGGGGGAAGGGATCGGCACAGCCATGACTCAGCTATAGAAACCAAAATCCCTAGGCGCACTGAGGCACACACCACAAAGCAAAAGATCCAGCTGGTGTCTGGGGAGCAGACCTGACAGTATGGACGCAGCATCCAAAGATCTGACTGCAAAACCTGGGGTTTGTCAAAATTTGTGTATGTGCTTGCTAAGTATTTGAAACAAGTCTTGCAGATCACTACACCACAACCCTTGCCTATTACAAACATCAACGCCTGGCACAACCGCATCAACGTGTGAAGGAACACCGGCCTTCTGTGTGCGTGTCATCCCCAAAGTCAACAATCAGAGCAAGTCAACAAACTTTGGATTGGAGACCTGGTTGCCGGCCACAAGTTACGCATAAGCCCCTACCCATGTGACTTGGTCAATATCCCTCTGTGAACCATATTGAAAACTGATGGTTCACGTTCAGCTTCCTCTGGCACACTTCCCGTTCATTTCCATTTTCAATAGCCTTATAGACGGGAGCTCTTCTATGGACTTAGTTTGTGCCACTTGCCCATAATTACTAACGTTTACGTGCAGATTGTCTCTACTTGGTCATCCTGGGTGGGGCATGGGGTGGAGGCTGTCTGGGCTGATCTCTGTGCACATTCCAATTTTCCTGCAGGCATCTCTGAAAGCATCACTGCTTTCCAACCCCAAGATGGCTCCACCCCAACATCCTTCCGTGACCCCCTACTTCCTTTGGGTACAAATTTATTTAAAAGACTAATCCATGGTCAGTGGAGCTTCACAGTTTTATCGTGCTACCTGGGCAGGTGCATCAGCCCCGAGTAATTTCTGTGATTGAGCAGAATGTTAAAGTCCTAAGTTCACGCTGTTCTCTTCAATTCAACGCCAGGGTTTCTCGACTCCTTCCTACCATGCTCTAATATGCCTTTCTCAATTTCTCTTCTCCCTTTCTCTCTGATGCCTAGTTCTTCTCCTCTCTTTTATATATGACATGTTCATCTCAGATTCCACATATCACACTAAATGTTGTCACACCAAACCATGTGTTGAATTACGATGCTGTCCAAAGCTCGAGAAACATCAACACTTAAATGCCAATCTGTTAATATCCCTTTGAGCCAATGGCCCACGCTTCTAAGGCGCCTGCATTTAACTTCCCTCCTTTACTCAATTTATTAAGAGCAGTTTTTGTAACTGATGGACTCAGGGCGGCTTGTAATGACGCCAGTTTTGCTTCAAGCTCTGTTTCTTCCTTGGGTAAGATTGGACGCTCTCCACAGGTCTCACAAAGAAGCGCTCAGGAGGTCTGTGTCTGCGTTTATAATGACACCACTACAAAACTTTACATTTAAAATCACCTTCGACACAATGCCTTCGACGTGGTCAGAATACGGCACCAGGATAAGCAGCATTGGATATTCTGGGCAGCCTGCGTGTGTTGGCAGCTGGAGCAGGGTGGCGAGTTTGGATTCTGTTAGTGGCATCTGCTCTAACGAAACCAGAGTAATCGCTGTAAAACATAAATCAAATCTTCTCCCTATACTGTAAGCCCCAGTCGCTTCCCATCCCAGTTAGGAGAAAAGCCAGACTCCTCACACTGACTCAAAGGCCCTATTGAAGCAGAGCTTTGGCCTGCCCCAGGCACCTGATGCGCCAGGTCCGCCCTGTGCACCCCATCCGCCCAGGCGCACCCCGTGCACCCCATCCCATGCCAGGTCCCCATTGCAGGCTCCACTCCATCCCAAGCAGCGTGGCCTGAGCCATCGGCCTTCCGCAGCTGCATCGGTCACTCCCTGTCATGGGCGCTCCCTCTAGACTGTGCCCGGCCTGCGCGGTCTTATCACCCGAAGTCTCCTCCTAATGGTCGGCGCTGAGTAGCCCCTGGGTACTCTCGACACCCTGAATTCTCTTCAGGGCCCTCGGGACTCCGGAAGCTTTCCCCTTTCTTTGTCCTGTGTGGTGATGGCTCGTTGGCACGACAGGAAGTCAGGAGAATATGCTCTGCTGGCTGTGCCAGGTGGGGAGGGGTGGAGGCTGTCGGGTGCGGAGGGTGGCGTGGACAGTGGCGCCCAGTCACTGAACCCCTTCTTGCAGCTGGCTGGCGTCTCGGCACCCATGCCCAGTCCTGGTAGCTGGTCAGTTTGCCCCAAAGACACACAGAGGGCACCTCCTGCCCTCTGCTTCACCCCCCACCAAGCTGGACTCGACTTCTCTGACGGCCAGTGGGGGAGCAGCCCATCAGTCATGCCGAGGGAAGAGCCACAAATTCTGAGGTCTCTGCCTGTGCCTGTCGCGCTCAAGGGTACGCTGGCGGTGGCCACGGTGCACAGCCTCCCCCGGCTGACAGCTGTGCTGGCTCAGGGCTTGCCAGTGACGAATCTGTTGTCTGCTCAGCAGCCTCCACTGACCGGGGCTGGGGCCAGGGCCAGGCGCTGAGGAGTCGAAAATATTTACAGCCTTGGATAAACTTTGCTGGGGACAGACAGGGACGGTCCACTGTGAGTGCCAGCCAAGGGCAGAGCTACCCTGGCAGGGAACATCAGCAGAGCCCCCCATCTCCTGGGGACACTCCTGGGCAGGGTCTGGATCGTGGCCTGGACCCCTCACCCCGTACCCAGCACAGAACTAGAGCCCCGGGGATGCCTCACATTGATCTGAATTAAAGGAGCAGACCACTTCCATTACACTTGACCTTGAATGGTGGGCAAGGGCATCCACTTTGTACTCACAGTGTGACCTAAATGAGTTGTTTCTCCATCTCCTTGTTTGCAAAATGGGGCAGCAATGAGGTCTTTGAGAGGGCCACGTGACCGTGCAGGAGGCGCTTACACAGTGCATGGTGGCCAGTGCTGTCACCGCAGGGTGGAGGTGTCATGGTCCGCACCCCAAGTGTTTGTGTCACGGGCTCAGAAGATAAGCCCCAGATGCTTTGGCCCAGAGGAGGTGGCACTGCCATCTTAGATGCTCCCGTGAGGAGAGGGAGGCCAAGACCCCCATGCTTCCAGAGCCAGAGTCTGCACTGAAGGAAGCTGACGGCTATCAGGACAGCTGGAGGCCTGCAAAGTGGGCCAGCTCCCTAGAAAGCAGTCTGGCAGTTCCTTATAAGGTTTATCACATGACCTAGCAATCTTACTCCTAGGTGTTTGTTTACAGAAAAATGAGAACTTATGTTCACCAAAAAACCTGTGCACAGATGTTTATAGCAGCATTATTCATAATTACCAGAACTGGAAGCAACTCAAATAGCCTCTAAAGTGAATAAATAAGCAAAATGTGGTACAGCCTTCCAATGGAATATTACTCAGCAATAAACAGGGACAAGCTACTGATACACCAGGCACTATGGATGAATCTCACATGTACTATGGTGTGTGCAAGAAGCCAGTATCAAAAGATTCCAAGCTGATGATTCAATTGATGGAACATTCTGGGGAAGACAGAACAGTTTTGTGGCTTCCAGGGCTTGGGGCAGGGTTTGGGTTTTACCATGTGTAAAAGGCGAGCATGAGGAAGGGCTCTAGCATGTGGGAACTGCTCCAAATCCTGTTTATCTCAGCGGTTCCAAGTCCCTACACATGAGTTAAATTGCATGGAATTTAAGAGAGAATTAGAGTTCATTTTACTGTGTATATAAATCAAAAACTTCAGAGTAAATGGATGCCTGCAGGGACAGCCACACCCCTGATGGGCAGGGGCCTCTGAGAGAGGATCCCTGAGGCCACCCTGCGGGCAGCTGGGCGCCCCTTCCATCCTTCTTCCCCTCTAGTCAGCCCACAGCAGGCAGCAGACTTCACTCCCCACTCCTGGTCTCCCAGCTCCCCGGGCTCTAGGCGTGGTCTCTCGTGCCACCTGCCGTCACCCCGCCCAGCCCCTCTGCCAGCAGGAGTCACAGCGCACCAGGAATACCCCACCCCCCCGCCCACTCAGGGGCCTGTATCTGCCCTTTATGAGTGCTGCTAGGCTGCCTCCCCACCCCTAATGGGGTTCGCTAGTCACTCTGCCTTCCTCTCCTCCCCTGGGGGGCTCCCCAGTCTATGGAACTGCCAGGCATGGCCCCACTTCCAGCTCTGCCAAGGGCCACGGGAGGTGACCACGGTGGAGAGTAGGTGCTTCGGGATGGGATCGAGGGGCCGCCCAGCTGGGAATGCCTGGCTGAGAGAGCGAAAGCAAGAGCCGTGAAGCCAAAGCCAGATCCTGCGCCGGCAGCCCCATGGCTGTGCCTCAGGGCCCTTCGCTGGAGAGTGGGCTCTGGCCCCAAAGCCCTCAGACTGAAACTAAACACCCCTTGTTTGTGGGCCCCTGCCATGACGCTGTGGTGATAGGTCCTTGGGACCTGGATTTAATAAATGGTGGTTCCTTCCCTGTAGAACACCCACTCTGGTGGGGTCTTTGGAGGAGGCGATCTGGGGCGCCCAGAAAGTTCTGCATTGCTGTCACTAGAACCCAGCCTTTGTATTAATTATAACTAACACCTAGTACGCTCTTAGTAGCTTCCAGGCACCAGTCCAAATGTCACAATGACCTTACAAGTAAGACACTGTGGTTATCTCCTCCTCACAGAGAGGACTGGAGATCCAGAGTTCTCAAGAACTAGCCAGAGGGCGGCAGCTCTGAGCCCGTTAGGTCCTTCTGCAACTCTGCCTCCAGGGAAGGTTTCTGCTCCTGGGCCTTTGTAATCAGTTCCGTTTGCATTCCTTGTGCCCCCTTGGGAAATAGCCTGCCACTGTTGTGCTGAAGGCATGGACATGGTGCCCATTTGGAAAGCAAGCCTAGGGAGCAGAGCCAGAGCAAGACGTCCCAGGGGAGCCCTCTGCACCTACAGTGTCTCCCTTGGAGCCTTAAGCCCTTGAGGCTGGGCGTGGGGAGCATCTGTGCGTGAAAGGGGACTGCTGTCTCCTTGGGCAGCTGGGAAGATTTGCTCCCAGGTGTTATGAAAGGGTCAAAGTCATGATGCTTACAAGGGGGCTGGCTGGGTGCTGGCCGCTCGCTCCCATTTTACTGATGACCAGAGACCCCTGCAGGGCTGTGGGAGGCAGAGCAGGCATTACAATCCAGGTCTCCCTGACGGCAGAGCTCCTGGTCTTGATCCCTACACCTCGCCTCTGTGAGCACCCTCTCCATCACCCGAGCGACTGGCTGCGCACCCAGAGCAGAGGGAAGCTTAAGGCAGGTTCAAGGACCCAGGCCTGTGGCCTGACCTCTTAATAGTCTCGATTCATCAAAAACTTTTTCTCAGATGAATGGATATTGGAAGAAACATAAAACAAACACTTGGGTCCACTGATAAAATGTTTGCCACTACATTCTTCCATTGACCAAAAATAACTTCAAAACTAAACCCACATTATAAAATAGCAGCAATGTAGAACACAGCATAAATATTAATGTTAAGTTTTTCCTCAATTATTCATGAGATTACATGTGTTAGATGATATATGCTGCCCGGTTGGATTACTCAGGGGAGTTTTTAAAAAGTGCAGTTTCTTGGGGGTCTCCCTAGTGGCACATGGGTTAAAGTCTCAGCACTATTAGCTATCGCCAGCCACTGCAGCATGGGCCAGCCACTGGGCCGGGGAGGGGACTCACATGGCGCAGCAGACCTCTCCTGCTTCACCTACTGCTCCCCTCAGCAGTGTATTTCAGGCAATCTGCCTGTTCTGCTCCCCACACTGTCTCTGGTGAATCCTCTTATACCTGCATCTCTGGCCTACACCCCAGTTCTTATATGCATAAAAAAATAAATCTTAAAAAAAAAAGTAGTTTCTTTTTCTATGAAAAGGAGTAATGACAGAACCCACCTATTGGTATTTGGACTCAATATGCTCATACTTACAAAGCACTTAGCACAGTGTCTGATGCAGAATAAACTCTCCAGAAACTTCCCTGTGATTAAGCCTCTGAGCTATCCATGAGCGTGCATCTGTGTGCACACAGATACGGGGCTCCGACATCAAATTTCTGAATTCATTTACTCTGGAAGAACACCCAAAGAGACTTCAGAGAAAGCACACTGTCTCATCCTGTCCTGTCAAGATTTGAGCGTTGGCATGATTTCTAGAGGGTGGCTGTGGTTGTGCTCTTTGATGTTATTTTCAAAAGTAAGTGCCAACCAGCGTATGGTTAACTGGCGGAGGTTACAAGTGTTGAATCTACACTGACTGGGTTTGCACAATTGCGAACCTCTGGCTCAAGTTGACTTCAGATGACAGAAAGCACCAGGCCGCCCTGTTGGTCTCAGATCAAGCAGGAGCTGCCTCCCCTCAGGTCTCAGACTCTGTCCACTGGCTGGACACTGCAGCTATCTGCGTGCTCTCTGGGACAGTACCATTTTCTGCCCACGACTTCTTCCTCTTTGGCTGCTCTGAGCAAGCAGGAGCCACTCCAAGGTGGGGGGCCACCTTGCCTAGCTGGGCTGAACCTTAAAACTGTGTTCTAAGGAATCAAAGAAGGAAGAAGAGAAGGAGAAAGAAGAGGAAGAAGCAACAAATGGTCCAAATTTACAGGGGATTTATGTCCTGGCTCTTGGTTGATTTGAGATTGTGAAGGAGAATTTGGGGCCCCTCTGATGTTTATTCCAAACTCAGGCCAGAAATACGAGAAATTAAGAGAAACCAGAGAATGCCTGGTTAACGGCAGTGCCGGACCTTTGGAAGCGAGTGTTCCTCCACAACAGAGACTGAAACACACGAAGAGCCCCAACGCCTCCTGCAGGCTCACCGTGTCTCCCCACCCAACCGGTGGCTATGCTCCTGCGGGTGCCCCCACTGAGCAGACATTTGGGGGTCCGGGGCTGCTTCTGGCTGTGTGTCAAGGATAACACCTCAGTCCTGAAGGCCAATGGTGGGGACCCCTGCCTCTGCCAGGCCCCAGAGAGAGGGGGTACGCGTCCATTTCCTCCCTGGGACTCTGTCTGTCCTCTGTCTCGATTCACCCAAACACCAAGTCTCTGCTTCCTTTATTTCCTTTTTAAAAATTTTGCCTATCATTTCAGTAGACAATGTGGGGGGATTTGCCAAATTGATAGCAATTCTCGTTGCTAATAAAGTGTCAATTAAGATTGATTGTGCTGCCGAGAGCTCTGGGAGGTTGGTGGTTTATGCTAATGTGTTAAAAGTCTATTTCATATGCCTTTATGTTGAGTCGTTTCATTAGGTTTATTAAGAGGGCAATTGATACATTTCTTGTTGACTCCAAATATTCCTGAGGTGATTAATTCTGAACAATGGGGTTAATTAGTCCGCAGACTTTGGAACACTTCTTCAGGCAGGAGCTTAAGCAACCAGTTTCCAGGGAATGTAATCTCAAAAAGAATTACATTCCATTCATCTAAAGGAATGGGGGAGAAAATCTCCCTAGGGAAGAAAGGATGGCTGTGATCTCATGGAGAGTTAAATGGGAGTTAAACTCTCATGGACCTCTGGGGGTCTGTATTTTACTATCCCCTGCTTTACCTTCTGACTATTAGGTAAATAGATTGGATTTGGGAGGTGGATGCACCCGGCAACAGGATGCATGGCCCAGGGAGAGACGTCAGACTGGGAACGGCAAATGGGGATCCTTTTCCTGCCCCTGCATAGGTATGTGTCCCCTACGGCCCCCCAGCAGAGCCTCTCACCTCGTGGGGCTTCCCTTCATCAGCAGAAGGGAGACGGTGACATGTGTCCTCCCCCGAAGCCGCAAGCTGCGTGAGGGTGAGATGAGATCACACGTGTGAAAGCCCTTTGAGAATAAAACCCTTTTCTTTTCTTTTTTTAACCTTTGAGAGGTTAAAAAAAAAAGAGGGGACCCATTTTAGAAGTGGGCTTTTTTAAACCCTTTTTTTATATTATTATTCCCTCATGAAAGGGTTTCTTCTTGTAGCTGGGATTTTTCATCTCGTGTTAAAGAGAGAGAGAGAGGGAGAGAGTTTTAAAAATAGCTATTTTAATGAAAAGAACAGCTCCCCTGAAGAACTGGGCAGCCCTTTCTGCCGGCTTTGCTGCCGAAACTCACGGTCCAAATTGATTTTTTTCCCCTCTTCTTTAAAGGTAAGTGATGAAATACTGTGGGTTTGAAAGGGCTGACATTTGGGGTAGCAATTAAACTCAGGCCCATCTAGCCAGGCGGCAGCTGGTGGCGGCCAGCTCGTTATGGTGGAAAGGCAGGCAAGGATTACTCCGCAGCCCAGCGGCTCTCGGAAGAGCTCAGGCCTGCGGTCTGCAGCCAGGTAATTAGATTTAACAAGCTGGCCTGTCCCCCACCTTCCCCCACCCACTCGGGGCAGAGCGGCCAGGCCCTGGGGACCCACCTCACAGCCCCTCACAGTGAGACCACGAGCAAGTCGAGGGTTCTAATCACTGCCATGATGGACGTGGGCGATATTAAAGTTGAGCTGCTAACAACCATACCCGAGGCTGCCAGAGTTAGGAATTCGCGGCAAGTGGAGATGGCGGGGCCTGCTCACTGCGTCATTAGAGTGAGCCCAAACTGAGGTGCTCACGACAGGTCAGTGGGACAGGCTTGAAAGCGTGCACTGGGAAGCCTGTGATATGTGGCTCCTGCCCTGCCCCAGTTGTGTTCTCACAGAGATAATGTTATTACTTCTCGCATGTTCCGCTCAAGGAAATCCATTCCCCAGACTCTGCTCTGGTGGGGTCTCTGTGTCCTCCCCCAGGGAGCCCTGAAAGCCAGCTTGGCTGTAGTGTGGCTGTCGGGTAAATGGAAATCGTCAGGTTTTTCCACCCTCCCACCATTAGCATCAAAGATAGACCCTTGCAGTCCTGCACACGTGCTTGATGGCAGCCACCTGGAGTGTGGGCATGCGTAAGTGGGCACACCTGGGCTGAGAGGCTGGGCCTATAAGGGCGGCGCCACAGGGATGCCAGCAGAGGCAGGAGCAGCAACGGTAGCAGGGAAGCAGAGGCACGAGAGAACGCTGGAGAGCACAGAGAGAAGATTCACAGGGGACTAGGAGGCCTGCCCGCCTCCTGGCCCCCCAGCCCCTGCCTGGTGTGTACCTGGTTGCCCCACTGCTAGTTATGCAAAAGAGCAATAAGGACATCAGGACTCCTCCTTCACCTGTCTGCCCAGATCATAGAGAACGTGCCCCATGCCCTCCTGCCACTACAGTGGCCTTTAGAGAGCCCAGAGCTGGCATCTTTCTTTTCTTCTACTCAAGTGACACGCAGCCAGGACTGGGGACCTCCCACCTAGATACAGGCAAATGCTTCAGCCCAGCACCCAGACCCTAAGTGGGCACAATGCCTGGAAGACCCCAGCATGTCCTTGTCATTAGCCGGAAGCTTCCAACTTCATCCAACGGCCAATAAGGCTCAAGGAGAGACAATCCAATACACCTGCTATTGTTCCAACCACGCTGTCTTCCAGAAGGGCCACAGCTGCTTCTTGGGGCAGCAAGCCATCCGGGGCTTTATCTGGACATCAGAAAAGAGTGGAAGACATGGATCTTGGCCCTGAGCTGCCCCAGATTCCCTTTGCAGCAGTCATGCCTGTGCCCCCGTTCAGATCTTGGTCTGCCCACTTGTAGAAAGGGTAGGTTGACCAATTTGTGCTTCCTATCCTCCCCAGTGCAGCTGACCTGTCTGAATCTCATACATAGACACACACACACACACACACTCCAACCACCATAAGCCTTTACCCTCACATGAAATACCCTCCACACCTTCATCTCTGCCGGTGGAAGTCCAGCTCTTAGCTGAGGACCCAACCAAGTTTCATACCAAAACCCTCCAGGATGTCCCCATACCAAAACTTTCTAGAATGGCAGTGATGGCCAAGGGTAAAGATTACCCACTGGAGATGACAGTGGTGGTGGCAGAGCACCTGGCTCTTTGGGGATCCTGCTCAACCCTGGTCTCCTGGGTGCCCCAGCAAGAAGCCATGGCTATCCTAAGCAGCAGGACAATGAAGTCCAAAGTGCAATGACTTGCCCAAGACCATGCAGTTAGTGACCACCAACTCCAAGTCCAGGATTCCCCTATCGTTGCCTAGATGCTTCTAGATATTATTAACCAGTTGGTGTAGGGGCCTTCATGAATCGTGCCACCTGTATGTATACACACACAGTTACATTCTAGATTGTGTATGTGGATACATGGATACATGTATGCTGCACATACATACACTCATACAGTTACACTCAACAGTTCCCTCCCAAGAATTCATTCATTGCTGGCTGTGACCCAAGCCTCCGAACACGTTAGTTGAGAGGCACGGAGGGAAACAGGGTTTCTGGATTACAAAGGAGGGTGTCTGCCAGCCCACCAGCACCAGCAGTTTCCCAGAGAATGTGTCATAGCGAACACCCCCAGTTCTGGCCAGCACAGGAGTAGGTGGGGGCCATGCAAGAATGAGGGAGAAGGCTGAGGCAAGGAGGGGAAAGAATGGAGGAGCCAACATGGACTCAGCCCAACCAGGAGCTGGGCCCCTTACATATATGCCCCCCAGTGCTCTTTGCTGAGGGGAGAAGGAACAGGGTGCAGACTTGCCATTCTCTAGGAATTTGTTTTCTTTCCCCAGCCCTGTTCCTGGAGAGGGATAATGGGTGCAGAGGGAGAGGGGGTCCCACTTCCAAGGGTTCTCGGGAGATGAGGTGGGAGTAAGATGAAGTGGCATTGCAAAACAGCTCCTAAAATAATGAGAGGGCTGGTTTCCATTCTCCCCAACCCAGGAGCATTGGTGCAAGGAATTGAGTGCTCACCGCAGGCCCTTTCAACGGAGGTCACTTCTCATTTTCTTATCTCCTCCTAAAATCCAGTCAAGACATGGGAGTCCACTCACTGTTGTCTCAGCTCCTCTCTATCACCTGGAGTGGGGGCAGGGTGGAGGATTAATACTTAGAAACCATTTACATTTTCATTCTTCCAACCGTGTCTTACTCAACCATGAGCAGCTGTGAAGGGCAATCCTACGATGTGGCCAGAGGAGTTGAACTAGAAATATCCCCAGTGACCTTGTAGATGACTCACGCTGGGACTGGCAGTGTGGAATGAGGACTGTAGGTGGATTCCTTGGGGCTGTCTGGAAGTGAGACCTGCAGCGTCCAGGTCTGCCAACCAGGAGGGCAAGTGTAGAGGAGGAGGTCTTAGGAAACGAGGTCACATGCTCCGTGACTCTCTCTGCCCAAATCCTGAGTTGGTTCCAAACCAGCTTGGAGAGCAGCATAGAATTATTTCCCCACACCCTAGTAAAGTAAATAAAACTAATTGTCTTGTTACCACCCAAAGGAAAAATCATAATAAGCAAAACTCAAAGAATGTCCTAAAGTGATAAGTAAAGGAGGGGCTACAACAGAGGATGGTCTAGGGGGATGAGATGGAATGGGGATGAGACAGGACTGGAATAGAATGATATATCAGGTTGGATTATTTGGGATGAGATGGGGTAGGATGCGGTGGGGATGTACGATGGAGAGGGATGGGATGAAATTTCAATGGGATGGGATAGGTGGGGTGAGGTGGGGTGGGGTGGGATTCAGTGGGTTGGAGGAACCAATGACAGAGAAGTCCCCCTGTGGGGAACTAGGCTCCCAGCTCGGGGCACACCCTCACAATCCATGTTTCTGGCTGCAACCAGGCAGCCCCTTCCCTGACTGTTCAGCAGGTGCCAGAACCAGGAGAGTATAGCGGATGACTCTTCAAGAGGCTGGCACCGGTCCCAAGCAATCTGTTCCCAACTTCCTCCTGCATGGGTGGTGGCGGCACGTCCCCAGTCAGCCCCCGCGCCTCTCACCAGCCGTCAACGCGCCCTCACTCTCTCCTTGTGTGTGTTGTCAACTCTTCCCAATATAGCAGCCCGGAGTCTGTCAACAGTTCTGTTCTGTGCCTACTTCCCCTGCCCAAAGGATGCCAAGTCTGCTGTCCCCTCCCCCTTGATGGGGGCATCTCCCATCACACTTCAACCCTCAGCCCTGGCAATTGGAGACAAACCAGTTTCCCAGAGGATGTGTACTTAAAGAAGCCATTCTGGTTCCATATCTGGGTCACCTGGCACAGGATGGGACATGGGTCAGGAGGTATTTGAGTGAGGTTAAGGAAGAGGAATCCAGGAGACCTAGATATTAATTGAATGGGGAGGTGGGGGAGGAGATGAGTACAACTGAAGATAACACTCAGATCTCTGACTTTAAAGGATTAAGGGAAGATGGTCCCTATCCGCTATATTGGGGTCCCAGAGGAGGAAATGTTTAGGGATGGAGAAAAAGACAATAGCCTGAGACTTAAGGAGGCTGAGATGGCTATAGACTACTAATGGGAATGACACATAAACGCAGTAGACTAGAAGCTGAGAAGAAGGTCTAGGCTTACAGGTGTCAGAAGGCAGATTTTGATCATCCAGAGGAAAAGTCAACACACCAATTTGTGGCATTAGGCATCAGGGTGTTATCAGGGTATCAATCTCATTTAATCCAGTTCATAGTAGTTGAAATTCATTGGATCTGGATGGAACCATTTGAAGCTAGTTAGAACTGGTTGGAGTTGGTTGAAGCTGACTGGAGCTAGCTGGATCCAGACCAAGACAGTTGGATCTGTTTCAACTCAGTTGGAGCTGGTTTTATTTGGTTGGAACTGGTGCAATGGTTGGAGTCAATTCAAACTAGTTGGAGACAGATGGCTGTAGATGAATCTGGTTGGAGCCAGTTGAAATCACTTTGAGCTTGTTTGATCGGGCTGGATCTGGTTGGAGGTGAATTGGATAGATTTGAGACACTTAAAGCTTCTTGGATATAGTTGGAACTGGTTCAAGTTGGTCAGATTGGTTGGAGCCAATAGGAGCTGGTTGGATTCAGTTTGAGCCAAGTGGTGATGGTTTAATACAGTTCAGACTAGTTGGAGCTGTTTGGATCTGGTTGGAATCAGTTTGAACCAGTTAAACACAGTTAGGGCCAGTTGGAGCTGGTTGTAATTAGTTGGGTATTGTTGGAACCATTTGAGCTGGATTGGACCCACTAGAGCCAGTGGAGCTGCTTATATCTGGCTGGAATCAGTTCAAGCTGGTTTGATCTGGTTTGAGTCAGTTGGAGATGGTTGAAACTCATTTTATCTAGTTGGAACCATTTAGATCTAGCTGGAACAGTTGGAGCTGGTTTGAACCTTTTGAAACCAGTTGAAGTAGATTCCATATGGTTGGAGCCAGTCAAAGCCACTTGAATCTGGTCAGGCCAGCTGTAAGCAGTTCAAGCCAGGTGGAGTCAATTGGATCCAGCTGAAGCCAGTTTTATCCAGTTGGAGCCATTTGGAACCAGTTGGGAACAGCTGCATCTGGTTCGAGCTGGTTGGAGCCCACTTTATTTCCTTTAAACTGGTTGGAATCAGTTCAAACCAGTTGGAGTCCGTTGGATCCAATTCTCACACTCTCAGTGGGGCTGCAAGACTGGCCCAGTGTTGCTCTATGGATTATGGATGAGCTCATCCCCAGGTGTTGAGACTATGTTCCATCAGCTGCCTTTCTCTTTCTTGGCTCCAGGTGTTCCTGGGCCACAGAAAGTGACATGGCTTGAGCATCAGAGGCCTGGGTCCCAGTCCTAGCTCCACCAAACGACTATGGAAATCTAAACATGTCACTTTCTAAAGCTCTCAGCTTCAGTTCCCTCAGCTGTGAAATGGAACCAAAAACTATTAGGATCAAGCAAGGCAGATTGTTCAGGTACTTTACACACGTATAGAATTTGAGTGAATACTGCCTACTTCTGGCCAGGTCTCCTCAATCCCATGTCCTCATCCCACCTCACCACTGGGCCCATGGTAGACCCTGTGCCAGGTATATGTAGCATTCTCTTCACCATCCTTAGTTGCTTAGAGCTTCCCAGGGGAGCTCCAGGACATTACAAGGGTCCTAAAACCTCCACAGAATCCCCCCAGCATCCATGCTTTACCAGATGACCTCACAGGTCAGAAGACACCATTAATAATGTTCAAATGGTGACATTTATTGCAGCACCAGGCAGACCCTGCTTAGTTTCGCAGCCAGTGGAAATGTCAGGCGTGGCATCAATCACTCTGATGATGCATCTTGAGCAGAACATGTATAATACCTTCTGGCCTTAACTGAGACCTCTTTGAGGTGGTCAGGTCCTCCTCTCTCCACCCCTCCCCTCCCCTCCCCTCTCTCCCCTTCTCTCCTGCTCAGTCTCTCCCCCACAAACATGCAGTGCACACAGATGTCTTCTTAAGGGAGAACTCCTAGGCAAGTTTCTCAGGAGACTGGGATCGTGGCACATGAAGATAGAGCACCAAAGAGGGAGACAGGAGCTCGACAGAGAAGCTGAGTCATGAAAACAACAGGAGGCAAGGCAAGAGTGAGAGGAAGGTGGAGTTTAGGCTGAGAAAGGTGAGTATACCCTAGTAATTTGGGGGTATGTGAGAGCACACCAAGACACAGGATTAAGCCCCAAAAATGAGAGCCGCCTCTCCAGACCCATACTGCAAAAGAAGGAAAGAACCACTCATGTCTTTACAGTTCACAAACCCTGCATCACGAAATACCGTGTTTTATTTCATAATGCCTATTGAGGTTACTTGCTGCTGTCTTGATTATTTTCTTCTAAGGTGATAGAGAGTCTGAAAGATTTAATGACTTGACTGAGGCAACCCCTCTAAACAGCAAGGTCTGGGCTTAAACCCAAGGCTAGGTGGTCTCTGGTGTGCAAGGGGGCCCATAGCTATGTGATCTAGTCATACAAAGGCATCAGTGAATGCAACCAAGCTTTGAATTTTTGATAGTTTTTGAGAATCAAAACCAAACAGAATGCCGTAGGCCATTCCAGCTGCCCAGGGCGGAGTCACTGCAGAAGCAAACAATACGGGTGGAGGATGGAGATTTTTCACTCAGATCATGGCAAGGGAGGCTGGGCCATTTCTCTTACTACCATTTTTAAGAAGGGAAACATTTTCAATTGAACTTTCTTTCATGACATCATTTGTAAAGGAGCACTGAGGTCCTGTGTCCACTGTTGGGGACATGGTCATGAATCAGATCACGTGGTTTTGATCTTGACCCTGAGGAGTTTAAAGGGAGGACAGACACACCAACAATTCCTTACAGCAGATTGTGGTTTTGTCCTGGTAGAAGGAAATAGAGGCTCTGGGGACACAGTAGAAGGGTCAGAGAAGGCTACATGGAAGAGGCAATACTTGGCCTTGGCTCTGAAAGATGGACAGGAGTTCAGCCAGCAGACTAACGGGCTGCCTGCATCCCAACGGAAGGAATGGTGGCATGAGACAGGGCGTGGTGACTGGAAGATTACTCTTGCTGGGTGGGTGGAACAAAGAGCAAGTGGAGGGAGCACGTACAGAGTCCAGGTCTGTGAGTACCTTAAACACAAAACAGGAACTTGGACTTAACTCTCTAGGCCACTGTTTCCCCAAGATCTTCCTACAAAACATGATCCAGTTTGCTCTGCAAGATCAATGAGTCAGTACATCTTGGGATCAAACATATGTAGGACCTGCTTTTGGAGCAGACCCTTCTTCTTGGAGATTCACTGTGTTCACCAGTGTTGAAGGGCTCAGAGAAAGAGCACATCTAACAAGAAAAGAAAGAACAAGAAACTTGCCTTCCAATTTTCTAAACTTAGTTTCCACGCTGCCTTTTGTTCAAGTAATGCACACCGGCACCCCCCCCCCAACTAATCCTCCTCAATCACACAGTGGGAAAAGCTGAGCCAGAGATCAGCAGTGTTTGTATTTTAAGCAAGAGAATGATTTATCTGGAGGCAGGAGGGTGGAGAGATGGCTGTTAAGGGGTACCATTAGTCCTGAAACCCATAAACATGGTTCAAGTTTATAATTCCTTTTCTAAAAATACCTTCACTTATTTCTGCAGCAAATACCTGATGAGCACCTTCTCTGGGCCAGCTGTGCAGGCGCTGGCTACAATGGGGAGAATCAGACATAGCCCCTGCCTCCTGGTGCCTGCTGGCTTCTAGAGCCCATTCACATGATCTCATAGATTGAGATTTGAAGGAAAAGAATGAAATCCGTAAGAAAGGAACCTAGAATCAAGGGGATTTTCCTCAGAAAGCCATACGTGGGTCAAGTCAAACGACAGGCAAGAGTTCACTAGGTAAAGAAAGAATGTTGGGGGAATGGCATTCTGAGCCGAGGGATTTGCAAGTGTACAGGCCCTGTGGTCAGTAGAAAAATAGTGCAAGAAGACAAAAGGGATAGCAAAAGGATGGTGGCTTCTTGATGATTTAGCAGCTTTTAGTCACAGTCATTTCTATGCCTGTATGTCTCTGGCCACAAATTAGAAATCAGTGCCCCCAGAATCTGAGATTTAGATGCTCTGAAAAGAAAGATCCAGAAAATTGACAGGGAGCAAGCATCCCATAGTGACTAATGAAGGGAAGAGTGAGGCCTAGGGAGGGCTGCCTGGGGCCTGGCCAGGGTGATGGGATGGCACAGGGGTCAGTCTGGCTGGTTGCTCTGCTACTTCAAATCCAGTTCTCCAAGGCCAAGCTCCCAAGCTCTGTGAGTTCCCGACCTAGCACAGAAAACTTCCCTTCAGAGGGGCCTTCTCTGTTGTCTCCTGAGCAATAAGTGTGAGCCAAGCACAGTGCTCTGCACATACTCACATGGCCAGCACTTGGATGCCCCACAATGTACAATCTTGTAGGTTCCTCCCTCTCTTAATATCAAGTAAAGCACCCCATGCGTGCATCACACGTATGGTGGAAGCCCTGCCACCCCAACAGTCCCTGCAGGGTCTGCTAGTTCTCTTACATATCACGGGGCTGCATTCTCCATGACATCCGGCACCGGCGTCCACTCTGCCCAGAGCAAAACCAGAGAATGCCCTCGCCTTTCCCTCTATTCCCCGAAGCAGCCACGAACACAGCGCAGCTCCACTGGGTTTTTATTCGGTCTTGAGGATAATGGTGTGAGGGTAACAGCGGTGGTTACACAGCACATTGCATGGCTTGGAGTTGAGCTAATGCTCTTGAACCTCAGCCCTCCCTGGCAACATTCCATAGTTATCTTTTATTGTCAAGTTCATGGGTTCTTGCTGTGCTGCTGACTCCCTGTCTCTCAAAGCCCTCCTGCCATCGCTCCCCTTGTACCTTAGGGACGCATCCACCACCTTGGATGTCCTGAGCTGGATTTTCCAAGAAGCTCCTGGGGCTCCTCTCCCTGGGGACCTCTAGGAGATGGCAGGGAGGTCTCATGGGGGGCAGGCCCGATCCCTCCAGGGTGGGTTGAGGGCTGCTCTGGGTAGCTTTCACTCCGACTGCACCTGGAACAAGGCAAGAGAACGTTCTCATTTGGAGACCTTTAATGGGGCTTTGCAGAAGGATGGGGGCTGTTGGGATGTATGTAACAGTTGCTGTAGGGGGTGGTCTTGGGAGGGGGTAGTTTTGTTCCACAAACAGCCACTAAGGCATGGCCCTCAGCCTACCTGGAGAAATGACGCCTCTTCCCCCAAAGACAGAAGGGCACATGGCTTGAACCGCAGTGGGGTTGGAAAGGGCAGTGGCTTTATTCACCGCGAGAACAGCACCAAAGTGACCCCTTTATAACGCAGGCAACCGCGGCTGAGAGAGGCGCTGAGGGGGCCAGAAAGCCAGGCCCCGAGGCCCAGCCTGACTGTGAGGACCACACGCCTTCCCGAGTGCTGGGCTGTGTGGTTTCCAAGAGCCTGGGAGGACGTGGGTCAGCTATCTTTAATGACAACAAACGTCTGGGGCCTCCCTGGCGGCACAAGGGTTAAGTTGCAGCACCTTGAAGCACCCACAGCCACTGCGGCACGAGTTAGATCCCTGGCCAGGGAGCTGACCCACAAGGCGCAGCAGACCTCTCCTGTCTCGCCCACTGCTCCCCTCAGCAGTGTGTTTCAATAGATCCGCCTGTTCTGCTCCCCACTCTGTCTCTGGTGAATCCTCTCACCCTCCCATATCTCTGACCAGTACCCCAGTTCTTGTGTACACAAATAAATCTTTTTAAAAAATAATGATAACAAATGTCCACCAAAAAGTGCACATGTACAGTTAAGTCCTTCTCAAGACCATCCTGAGTGCACTGGGTGAGGAGGGCACTACTGTGTGCCCATTTTACTACGAGGATCCAAAGGAATGGATGGATTGAAGGCCCTTGATCAAGTCCCTATGAACTTGAACTAACTGACCACAAATTCTGGGCCCAGTAACAACTCCCTTCAACTTCCAAGCAACACCAAGTACAAATCCACGCCCACCAACCATCAAAGGCCGCAGCTACACCGGAAGGGCCATCCAAAGATGCATGACCTTCAGAGAAGCCCAGCACCCCAATTCTCCCCAATGCCACCATGACCAGGGGGAGGCAGTGGCAGGTGCCACCCAGCCTCCCAATGACTGGTTCATGAGCCCCAGGAGGAGGCAGGACCCACAGGAGAGGGCTCTGGGCTCAGAGAACAGTGTCACGCGCTCAGAGGGGTACACCCACAGCCTGCCTGGGCTAAACCCCGGCTCTGCTGCTTGCAGCTGTGAGTTTGCTACTTAAACACTAATGCCCCAGTTTCCCCATCTGCAAAAAGGTGACAACTCCCTCTACTTCCAAGGTCCCCAGAGCATCAAATGGAGTGAAGTGTAGAGAGCCTGGAAGGCAAGGCACCATGAAGACATCCGTAGCTCATACTTGCAGTGGGGTGGACACCAGCCCGTTGGGGGATCAGAGCTGAGCAAGGAAACCCAGACAGAAGCAGGGGTGACAGGAGACTAGAAGGACCTCCCCAGACACCTGCTCAGTAGCAGCAGACCAGGGAGTCCTCGCTGCAGGTGGGACAGGCGTCCTCAAGACCCACCCTCCCGGGCCCATCCCCAGATGAAGGACTGACTACAGGACCAGCCAGCAGGCGACAACTCTAGTGAGGAGAAGCGGCCGGGCCAAGAGCACAACCTCCAGAACCTGACAGGATGGCTCTGGGCAGGCTGATCACCGCCGTCACCTGTGAGAAAAGGAAGCGCATGTTCCTCCCTGGGGTGACGAGGCGTGGCCCGGGGCCCACTGCCCCCTGCAGCCTCCTCTCACAAACCCTCCTTTCCAGACCCCAGCGTGGCCCCACACGGCCTCTCGACACTGTGGCCCTCGTGGGCTGTTCTGGACCTGCTCAGTCTCCACAAGTCCCTTGGGCAGGTCCACGCCCAGGAACCCCATCTCCCGCTTAGCAGCAGGTGTCAGCAAGTGGCTTTTCCCTGCGCAGACTCACCCTGCAGATGCACCCCTAGAACTCCAGATCCCCTCTCCCGCGGCCCTCCCCCAGTCTCCATCACCCAAGCACCGCAGACTCGGTGTGTGCAACACCCCTCATGCCGTCTGGGCCCATCTGCCTCCACCCTCCAGCCTGTGGCCAGGACGCTCTCCACACGCACAGACACAACCAGCCGCTCCCCACTTAAACACAAGCTCTGCAGTGACTCCCCATTTTCCTGAGCACATGACACCTCACCACCCAGTCCTGGACCCCCTTGCCTGCTGCATCTCTTGCCCACCCTACAGATACACCTGAAGCCACAATTTCGGGGTAACAGCCCTCAGGTTCTGCCTTCCTGGGTACCCTACCAGGTAGGGCTAGGGCAGAGCCATCCCTGTGTCTTCCACAGCCAGGAGGGAGGACGAGCAAGCAAATGAGGGGCCGTGTCCTTCTGGATGAGAGGCCTTCTGCAGAGGCCGGGGCTGGATACCCACGTGCCGGGGCTGTAGGAGGGCAGCTTGGAGCGACACAGCGGACACGCATCTCGAGAGAGCGCCGATGCAGGAGGGACAGGCGCTGTCAGCAAAACCCCCACCCCGTGACCTTCACCAAAGACACGTCTCTGAATGTCACGTTCAGTGGACGCAGGACTGGGGTCAAGGAATCACTTTACAACTGAATTAAGGACAGGACAGACAGACAGATGAGCCAGCCTGGAGGATGAGGCGAAACCCCCTCTATGGGCCATGTTTGTCCTCCTCAGACTTGGGGGTCTCCGGGCGAAGTTCATCTCACTCTTCCAGAGTCACGTCCCAAAACCTCCATATTGTCCTCCAGCCCGAGGTGCACAGGCCAGGTGCCATGGGGAGCCCTGACCGTGGAGCGGGCTGTCCCCCAACCAGCCCGCAGCCCCCATGTTCACGCCAGCACCCACTCTGGTCTGGCACTGGGGAACGGAGGTACCGCAAATGGTCGCCCTACTTGCCAGGGGCCCCAGCACCGTGAGGAAGACGCCAGGTGCATAGACCGCCAGCGATGGCTCTTGGCCGTGAAAGAGGCAGCTCAAGATGGAGACATGCCCCAAAGGAGAGTGTCTCCGGGCGGAGATAGGGAAGCCTCCATGAGAAGGCAGCATCTGAGCTGGGCTTTGAAGGGCACATAGGAGTTTGTCACCTTGTTGTTCTTTCAAGTAGACGCTGGTCTCCAAAAGCAGGATGGCTGCATCTGCGAGCATGTGCTCCTGACACTAACAGGCAAGGTGACCTGACTCCGGGCCCTACCAGGTCGCGGTCAGGGCTGGGGCAGGACGCAGGAGCGCGAGCCTCACTGTGCTCAGCGCCTTCCGGCTCCCTCCGCGCGCCTCAGCGCATGGCTGCAGCAATGCTGGCCAGGGGCCTTCTGCTCCCGCACTGGCAGGCTTCCCCGGGTCTGTGGCCACAGCTCGGGACTGGGGCTCTGCGCCACTAGCTACAGCACCATGAGTTAGTGCCCAGGCTAGTGCTGGGCAAAGGCAGGCAGGGACGTGACGTGACCCAGAGCAGCAACGCACACGTAGATACTCGCCCGCGCATGCGCACACCATTCTCCCCAGCTCCAGCTCCCTGCAGACCTCAGCTGACTCCTTGGGCTGACCTGATCCAAGTGCACTGCTCTTCCTGGCACTCCCCAGGCTCCTCTCCCCACAGGCACCACTGTTGGCCCTTCCTGCAGAACAGCCCACCCGGCTCCTGGCTCCACACCCTCCACCGTTCCTCAGCTGCCAGCTCGTCTTCACACCTCCCAGAGGAGCAGCTGTCAGCACGTTCTGCTGGCCAGGACTGGGGAGACGGAGACAGAGAGACACGGTGCGAGGAAGGGAGGGTGGTGGCAGGGACGGAGGAGGCGTGAGAGGAAGCAGAGACGGAGGACAGGAAAGAAGGGTGAGGGTGAGTCAGAGACCACCAGGATGGGAAAGTAGGAGCGAATAAGACAGGTGAGGGGTAGTGAGACAGGTGAGAGGAGAGAAAGAGGTGGAAGCAAACCTGAGAAAGAAGAGAAAGCTCGAGCTCCCCTGCAGAAGCCCTTCCTGTCCCCTGGAGAAGGGCTGGCAAACCTAAGAAACAAAATGGGCTTTTTCACTCTCTCCTGAGGAGTCAGGAAAAATGGCCTGGAGTGTAAACCAGAGGCAGGCTGGGCTCACATGGGGCTCCTGTGTTCCAGGTCAGGGAGATGGGGGAGCAGAAGCAGCACAAAGGTACTCATGTACACACATGCTCACAGAAATATATAAATACACACAGCAAGACATGCAGTCACACAAGATACACACAAATATGCATACGTACAGAGACACACATATACAACAAATAACCACTCATATACACACAGAAAGGGATGCATGTACACTCAGATATACATACAAAGACACACCTATAAACACAGACACTTATATCACACAGAAAAACACATATATTGAAAGACACACATTTACTCAAGAAAGATACCCATACACACAAAGACATGCATATACACACAGAGGAATACACACATGCCATGTGACCATTGTGTGATGTTCATGTAACACCATATGATATTTGTATGACATATACATGATTGTTGCATAACATTCATGTGCTGCTGTATGATATCACATGACACTCACATTGCCATCATAAGGATCATTGCGATACTTTGCATGACATCACATGATATTCTCATGATGTTTTAATGACTAGCATATGACAGTCCCATCTTAGTGCATGATCATTGCCTGGCTTTCGTATGATATTAGTATGACATCATATGTGTTCACTAGCCCGTCACATGAACCTTGTATGGCCATTAATGTGACATTCACATGACCAGAACAGGATGTTCATGTGACACATTACATCTGTGGGATTGTCACATGACATTCATGTGATCTTCACACAAATATCACATGACCATTTTATGATCATTGCATAGCCATCACAAGACATTCTCATAATCACTGGATCACTACCATTCCACTACATTAATCACATGGCAATCACATGCCATTTGTATGTTAACATGATTGTAATGTGATGCTGCCATGACCATCACATGGCATCCTCATGGTATCCCCATGCCATTACAATGACATCACATTACTTTCTCATGGCTATTACATGACACATGGCTTCGCCTCACCAACCCATGACATTCGTGTGGTCATTGCATGACATTAACATGATCATCATGACACTCTCATTACAGCCACATGGCATTTCCATGACCTTCCTATGCACATCATGTGACTGCCATGTGGCATTCATGGCATTTGCATGACCATCATGTGACAGAGGCACTGCAGAGTTTAGAACAGTTCCTGGCCTATAATGAGTGCTAGGTAAGTGGTAGCTCCCAGTGTGATTCAGGAAGCAGCCCCTCCACTTATCAGGGGGCAAACCAGTTGGGGGAACTTAGAAAGACATGAGGGTGCATGACAGGGAGAACAGCATGAGCTGGCTCACATGGTGATCGTACCACAAGACATCCTACTCCACCATCACCATCACTCCTGAACTGCTTGGTAAGATTGGATTTGTTTTCAAAACCAACAAAATAACAGTAGAATTCTTTAGTCAAGTTGCCTCAAGATGAAATGACGGGGAGCATAGACCCCAAGACCCTAGAATGCACAGCAATCCTAGGGAAGGCACTGAACTGCCCAAAGACATGGGAATTGAGAAGTTCCCCCAGTTTTTAACTCAATGCATAAACAGGGAGGCTGCAGCTGCCATCTGGATAGAACAAACTCAAGAGGTTTGTGTCGCACCAAAGGATCGGTGGTGATAATATCAGCCGATACTCACAGAACAGTCACTGCACCTGAAGGCCACTGGGAGAGCATTTACCACACTGATAGACTGAATCCGCAACATGATCCCATGGTATTGGCACCATTATTAGTCCTGTTTTACAGGTGAAAAAACCTGGGAACAGAAAGGCTACATGCCCTGCTGAACGTTGCCTGGCTAATCAGACCACACCGTCTGACTTCAGAGTCCACAGTTTCAGCCACAATTCTATGACATGAGGGGTGGGTGACGAGGGGTGCAAATGAGAGCCCATGGAGATCCCCCGAACAGAGTACCCCTGGATCTGACCTCAGGTCTGCAGCGCTCCAGCCCGAAGGTAAGGAGCTAGCCAGGCATCCTCACGTGCCTGATCCAGGCTCAGCAGCTCTCAGAAGCTGCAGCAAGCTCAGGGTCCCGCACCACTTCCTGCTAGGAACGGAGCCCTGGCCCCTGCGAAACGTCACGTGCCAGAGTCAGGGCAATGACAATCCCAGTCAAGCCTGGCACAGGACAGCAGCACAGAACCTACCAAGGGCCATCTCCCCAGCCACATCTCCCCTGGGCCACATTCCCCTTTAAACTCCTGGCTGGCTAAGCCTGTCTCTACCCTCTGCCTGCACCCCTCCCCCAGCTCCATCCCACTGCTCAAATAATGCCACCATCTGGGTCCGGTCTGCAGGAGCCTGGTCTCTTGTTAGAGAGAGGGCACCTTCCATCTGCATCTTGCAAGAACATCCTGGAATTCTGTAAATCTCAGGTTGGACAGGGCAGCCCCTGCCAGCAAGAGATAGGGGCCAAAAACACTGCCCACCAGCATCCTGCCAGGGAGGATGCAGTCTATGGCACCCTGGATAGGGGAAGGACATGCATTCGGAATGCCAGGTCGAATTTTAAATTCACGCTTCTTGGAAGGGGCTTCTGGGCAAGTTGGTTCAGCCTTTTGGTTCTGTGTCTCCATCCAGAAAACATATAATGTAGGACAGACATCACCAGAACTTCAGATCAATCATTTCCACGTTCCTTAGACTTAGAACCGAGCACAAGAAAGATCTCTGTGAGGTGAACGAATGAATGCAGCCAATCCCATGGGCATTCTGCCCCAATTCAGGCCGGAAGACAGTGGCATCCGACTGGTCTATTCAAGTGGCGGCGACCCTGCTCCCCCTTATGAGACGGGTGGAAGGATGGGCATGCGACCCAGCTCTGGCCAGTGCAAACGAAACAAGGAGGAGTCATTTCGGGATTCTGGGCGAGGTCTCCATCCACAGCAAAAGGAGGGAAGGAGGCTGAAGAGCAGAGTTCTCCTTCTTGGGCACCTTTCTTCAGCCTCACACTCTAGGCCGCTTTGGGGGAATAAGGAGCTTGGGGACGGCGACTGGAAACACAGTAAGAGTCACTGCTCGTTGTGCTCTGAGATGGCAGAAGAGAAAGAGAAGAGCCCACGTGCCCAGTGATGCCCCTTGACGGCCAAATCAACCCTGGCACCTCCTACTATGAAATTTCACGTGAGCGAGCAGCGGATGTGCGTGAAGTTCCGGTCAGTCCAGTTTGGTATGCAGATGCATGCAGCCGCAAACATGTTCATCGCATAAAGTAACCGGTGAATGAATGAACGAATGACTATCTTATAGCCTGAAATTATCGTGCAAATGTTTGTCATTATCAACAATATTAATACTGTAACACCTCATTTATTCAGCATTATCAGCAATGGGCTTTTGCTCAGAAGGAAATTTTCAAGATAATTGAAGTTTACCCCCTTCGGGCACTAAAATATTATTTTGACTTTAACTGGTTTTGGTTTTAAAAAATCATCTGAAATGTATCACATTTACATCTATCTCTTCTCTCTCCACCCTCCCAACACACACACACACTCACACACTCAAGGATGCTGGGGAGAATTAATTAAACTTGGCTCAGATACTGCGCTTACCAATGAACACACATTGCTAGCAGGGGTGGGTGGCTGAGGGTCTGGCTCTGGCTTCCAGAGCTATCACCCTGCACAGTCACTTCCCATCAAGCTGCCAGCTGTCACAGATTGACCACGCTTGCAGCCCCGAACCCCTCATGCCCCAACTTGGACCGATTTCTCAGTTTTGAGCTGTGAAACCAGATCATCTGATTGCTGAACTCGTACAAAATGGGTTCTTGCAAAGAACCTTGAATAAAGCTCTGCTCTAAGAGGGCTTGACCCAGATGAGAAGGCCAGGTTCTCATCCTAAAGAAAAGACCATTCATTGCTTCTCAGCCTTTTGGCTAAGATCAAGTGTAGAAAAGATCATTCATTTATGTGACAAGTATTTACTGGGCACTTCCTCACTGAGCCAGCAGCACTAGGAATACTAGCTGTGAAACCTAAGACCTGAGCTCAAACCTGGCTGTGTGGCCTAGTGGGTTGAAGTTGGCCTAGTGCCCGGCCCCATGACCCTCACCTGTATAATGAAACTGCAGTACCTTGCACAGAGGGTTGAGTCAAGGAAGTGAGATAGTATTTAAATCTCTAAGTCTATAATAAATGAGACTCCTAGAAGAGTGCCTTTTAGTTAATAAACTGTCAACAGATGTGAGCTAGTGTCATCGTGGACTGGGTTTTCCGGGCACCAGGAAACAGTGGTTAATAAGTGATTAGTAAGCGTGTCCTCGGCCCCCAGGAAACAAACAGCTAATCAGATAGACCAGCTGTCTCCCAAGACCCAGTATCAGGGCAAACAGGAGCAGCCCAATGGGGGGGCCAGAGTCCACAATGGAGAGGTCAAAGAAGGCCTCCCAGGAGTGCAAGCTGTGGGACGAAGAATGCAGTGGGCGTCTAAGTTTCCAGACTCGGCCATAACAAGTTATCATAAACCGGGACTTACTATAGATGTGGATCCTCTTATACTTCCAGAGACCAGAGATCCAGCATCAAGTATCAGCAGGACTGTACTCCTTCCAAAGACTCTAGGAATGACCCATTCCTTGCCTTTGGCAGACGCTGTGGCCGCAGGCATCCCCTACGACCATAAGGCTCTGATCCCCGCCTGCGCCTCCGCCCACCTCCCCTTTCCTGTGTGCACAGTCCTCTTTTCCATCCGGTGTAAGTACACCTGCCGCCGGATTCAGGCCAATCCAGGGACCCAGGAAGATCTTACCTCAAGCTCTTCAGCGCAATTACATCTGCAAAGACCCCTTTCCAGATAGGGTCACATTGACAAGGTCAGGGGTTAGGACATGGACGTATCTTTGAAGGGATGTTTACCCCATGAAATGGGAGTCTGCCCTACAAGGGAACCAAGACATAACCTCAAGCAAGAGAACCCCGCCGCAGAGGATGTGACACCCCACATGAGAGGGCACTTGGGAGTTAGAGGACCTGCCGGGACAGGACAGAGTCAACCTAGACCCAGGCAGTCCGAGGTTCCAGCGTCCACAGCAGGCGCTGGGTGCTGTCCCTGAACCAGAAGGAACGCCCGGTCCAGGCGGGTCCCGAGAGGTGCGGCTGGAGGGCTGCAGCTTGGTCGGCCAACGGGATTTCCTTGGACACTGAGGTTCAGTTTTAGAAGAGCAGGCAAATTCTAGACTCCACTCCTTTCCCTGGTGTGGAATAGGACTGGGTCTCAGCTCTCATGCTAGTGTGGCTCATGCCACGGAAGTCTGC
Organism: Galemys pyrenaicus; assembly: GCA_019455555.1. Classification (NCBI taxonomy): domain Eukaryota; kingdom Metazoa; phylum Chordata; class Mammalia; order Eulipotyphla; family Talpidae; genus Galemys; species Galemys pyrenaicus. The sequence goes on along the minus strand of JAGFMF010012145.1, from coordinate 13,199,091 downwards.
TGCCCAGGACGCCCTCAAACCCCCTCCTCAGCCCCAGCTGGCACCAGCTGCTAGGTGCTCCCCACCTCACCTGCTCTAACCACCTGCCCCAAGCAGATCTTTGTCAACGGACACAGCCTGCACTTAGCAAGTTTACTTATAGAGTATCTGCCTATCTCGCCGCACGAAGATTTCACATGCATTGTAAAATATAATTTATTCAGATTAAAAATAAGATAAAGGTATTTGATTTTGATTCTGTGTATTTAATTGTCAAGGGTGTTTTCACTCTCATTAGAGATTTTAAGGAAAGCCCTGTGATCGGAAATGTTTCCCTTTTTAAAGTAAGGCTTTGTGATACAGTGGCTCAGAGTTTCTTAATTCAGATTATTTTGACACTTGATTTTAACTGCTGTTATGGATGGAGCAAGAGAAGAGAGAAAAAAGATCCCATGCAAGGACGCGATGTCCAAGTGGGAACACGGTGATGCTGCTGGCTTTGCTTACTAAATCCTCATAGTTGTTTTTCACTCCCATCCACCAATTATGCAAAGTTTTTTGTTGAAATTCAGTGAGCAAATTTCCATCTTCCCTGATGTCAATCAGGGGTTCTTGAAAACTAATCAAAAGGTGTTACATTTTTATATTTTTAGCAAATAGGTTCTGGAACACTTTGTTTGAAAAAAAGTATTTTTAAACAGGTTTAAAAATTCTGTTTCCAAGTTTTTAAAGTTTACACACATCGGCGCTGTTATAGGTGACACACGTACATCATTTTCTATCACAAAAATCACCAAACAATGGAAATATCTCCAAATGTTTGTTTTTAAAATGCTCTCTGCATAATACTAGCTTGTCTCCGAAAGCAATTTATCTTTCAGTCCTTATTTGTACAGCAAACATCCCTGGAGGGATCAGTAAGATAAAATGTGTGTGTGTGCGCGCGTGGTGTGTGTGTGTGTGTGTGTGTGTGTGTGTAAAATAACTATTGCCTGAATATAATGTGTCATCCTGTATTACAGACTAGAATAGAACAAAAGAGCAAAGAACACTGATAGAAAAATAGGTAAAATCTAAAAAGATTCTGGAGTTTTGTTAAAAGTAATGTACTAATGTTAATCTCTTAGTGTTGACAAATGTACCTTGGTTATGTAAGAAGTTCCATTATGGAAAAACAGCACTCTCTGTGCTAGCTTTGCAACTCTTCTCTAGATCTAAAAGTATTTCAAAACTAAAAATTTAATTTTAACTAACTGTGATTGTATTACATGACAAAGCTGGTAAGTCTGAAATGCTCCTCTTCTTATAAAAGAAAATGTATAATTCACTTTTAAGATCCCTCTGTCATTCAGGTATTTTGACACAAGATAACCATCAAATTTCTGTATCTTGTTACAAAATAATCAAACCTCTCTATCTTCATTGTAAAATACTGTAAAGATTCTACTGTGCATTAAAGGTCTTATTTTTATAAAACAAACCACACCAATAGTATCCTGCATTATTTTATACACTCCTGGCCTCATCTTCTTTGCTTCAACAGCTAGTCTCTGAGTGAATTACTTGTTTGGAGTGATCTCTAACTTTAACCCAGAATCCTTCTTGTATTACAGTTAAAGCGTTCACTCTACCAGTGGTTATATTTAGACTGTTTTCCATAAAGCATTGTTTTTATTAAATAAGTCACTGGTTATTGAAACTATATCTTCTCTTGCACAGCTCATAAAAAAGTAATTCTTTGTGTATTTCATTATGGAAGCCCAGACCTAGCACATATCATAAACTGAGATGAGTTAGAGACATCTGTACTTTCATCCAATTGTAGAGCAGATTTCCCACACTGCGCAGAGTACATGTGCTCTCTTTGCCTCTTACAAGCATATTTGCTGACAAAGAAGTGCATTCTCGTCTGTGCGTGGGTTGATGCTGGATCATTTCATCCGTTTTGCCCGATGAAGGAAGAACAAGAATTTTATTGATGGTAGTTGACCTTTTAACTTTCACTATTAAGTAAGAAAATCTCAAAAGAGGCATCTCAACATTTGTTACAAAGTATCTGAACTTATGTAAAGAAACTGAGGGAGCATCACATAACTTCAGATGTCACTGAAGAAGGGGAAAAAAAAACAGCTTGCCTTTGGGCCCCAGGTCTCCATTTTTAGGTTATTGCAGTCACCCACCCCCCATATCTATCTACTGCTTCATGTTCCATGACTTTAGTTACCTTGGGTCAACCATCCATGGTCTCACATATTATGTACAATAAGATCTTTTGAGAGAGAAAGGAGGAGAGAGAGAACATATTCACATAACTTATATTACGATAGATTTTCCTATTTTACCATTAGTTATTGATGTTAACCTCTCACTGTGCCTAGTGTGTAAATTAGACCTCATCATAGGTGTATGTGTATAGGGGGAAAAAAGCAAGCATGTATAGGCTTCAGTACTATGGATTTCAAGCATCCACTGAGGGAGTCTAGGAGTGAATCTCATATGAACAAGGGGAGAGACGTTGTATTAGGAAGGAGTGGTGGAGTACGCTATGACAATAAACACTCCCAATAACTGTGACTTGATACCATGCTGGTTTATTGCATGCTGTAGGCACATATAGCCTTACTCTGGGACCCAGACTTACAGGACGGCGTCTTTCCAAAACATTGCTAATCCTTGCAGCAAAAGAAAGAGTGTGATGTATCAAGCAGTAGCTCTTAAAGCTTCACCTGGAAGTGACATCTGTCCAGAGAATAGACATATACATGCTCACCTCCCCACGGCCATACCACTTGGATGGCCACGCCCAGCTCCCAGCAGCAGGTGCATCCTATCACATGCCTAAGAATCAGAATTACCTGATGCACCTCTGATGTCCACACCTGCTGACTGCAGACACTTCACACTGCCGTTAACTAGCGTCAAGGTTCATCACTAATGACCATATATATAAACCCACATAGCAAAGTCTTCTTAAACCTTCCCTCTTTTTTTGTCTAATTTCTTGCCAGATCTGATGAAATCATCCTTACTGGCTCAAAACTTTCTGTTTGGAAAAGTACCAGCCTTTCCATTTTCCGGTTTGGTTGTGCTTGAATGTGTTATCTTCAATCCATGGTATTGCTGCAGGAAATTTTAAAGCCACATACCTATTTCATGAGGGTGACTTAGTTAAAATTGAATTATTTTACAAAAGAACATTTATAAAATAGTCTTAGTATCACTGCTTGTTATATCCAAAACCTGGAAGCACCAGAAATGTACATTAACAAGAGAATACGGGCTTTGGGATGTAATACAGCGTGTGAATGAATGAGCTACAATAGCTATGTGACTGAGGGAGTCTCACAAATGTAATACTGAATGAAGTAATGTAAATGCATTACTTCATCTATGCCAAGTTCAAATACATGCAAAACCAATGCACAGTGCTAAAAGTCAGGATGAGGGTTTGCAGGGGCAGGTAGTGACTAGACAGAGGCACAAAGATGACCTCCATGCCTACTCTAATAGTGCCAGAAATTTCATGTATCTTAATCTGGGTGTTGGTTATATGATATTTCCACTTTGTGAAAAATCTACTGACCTGTGTCCCTCTAATATGTACATTTTTTCTGTCTGTAAATTACACGTTAAGTTTCCCTAAAATTAAGGTAGATTGCATAATCCATAGATCCCTTGGCCAGTTACATACAAACAATATAGACACCCAAAGTGACCAATGAGGGCAGGCACCACCACCGACCCTATTGCTTTAGAACTGCTCTTCTCCCCCAGCATGCCTGGATGTACCATGACTGCCCACCATTTGACAGGAAAACAGCATCAGTCCATATACTCAGTATTAGTAAAGATGGACTTGGCTCTTATATGTAAATAGATAAAGCAATGTAGATGGCAGTCCTAGTAGTTTCTTCCTGTTTCTAAAGGGTCATCTTGAAAGGAGGTACCTGTTTCTGGGTGCCAAGGCCATATCAGAACCATGGACAAGGCCTACTGAGCTGGGTGATGAGAGGCATGCAACTCTAGAGATCAGATCTCCCCTGCCCAATCAACATGCAGCGAGCACCCCAGCCCTGGCACAAACAAGCATTTTGGAGGCCAAGGCACAAATGCCCTGAAACATTTAAGTATGGGGAAAGCATGGATTTTAATAATGCAAAACTAGGGTTTCTCATTAAACAAAACACTTTTGTGTATAGATAAATCTGGCTTCCCATGTGATCATAGGATAAATGCTTTGGTGAAACAAATTGTCTGCATACTAGAGTGTACATACACACACAAACACACACACACACTATCCCTTTTAAAGGAATGTGATTAACATGAAGTGCTTTTTGTTTTAACACCAAGCTAAGCAGGAGGAGGTTGGGACAGGATTTTGGATGATTCAGAAGATACTTTAGACCCTTGTTTATAATACAAAAAAACACACAATTCCTAAAAAACAAGGTTAGCATTTGAACCCATATCTTTCTAGCTGCAAAGCTCCCTTTCTTTTTCTACATTATGGTGGGGTTGGGCAGGGGCAGTGCGGGGTTTATAATACAGTAGTTGAAAATGGAAAATTCAGAGGACTGCAGAGAAAGAGGGAGAGACAATTACACCATGAATCTAGGCTGATAGGGAGCCTGTTTCAATTGGGTTCCCTCAAGCAGATCCCTAAAAAATTTTGGATGCAAGTAGTTTATGTGAGAGGAAAGGTGAATAATGAAGGGAAGGGAACAAATAGAGATGTGTCCTGAGCGGGTTGCTACTGGGAACAACTGAGGCAAGCTCCCTGGGGATCCTCTGAGGCTGCGAACACAGCTTGGGACCGCCCCATCAATGAGGAAGAGATGCTGAGACACATGTTGTGGCAGTTAAACAACTGCCCCCGGGATGTCCACATCCTAGTACCGAGAACCTGTGTATATATCACCTTAGATGGCAAAAGAGGCTCTGCGGGTGTGATTAAATTGAGGCCCCCATGGTGGGAGCCTATCTTGGGTTATCTCAGTGGGCCTCATGTAATCAAAAAGGTTCTCATGAGAGGGAGGCAGGAGGGTGAGAGTCAGAGAGAAATTGGAAAATACGACACTGCTCACTCTGAAAGTGGAGGCAGGGCCGTGAGCCCTCAGGACAAGCAGACAACTTCTGGAAGCTGGAAGGGCAAGAAACCCCAGGAGGAATAAAGCGCTGTCAAAACCTGAATTTTAGCCCTCAAAACCAACCATTTCCAAACTCTAACCTCCAGGATTATAAAATAATACATTTGTATTGTTCCCAACTGTCAAGCTTGTGGTAGTGTGTACCAAAGCAGTAAGAAATAAATGAATATGTAATTGTCATATTTATTACTATATACAGTGGTTCCTCAGTTAAAATGATCAATAGGCAGGCTGATCTCTTGGTCAGACCGAAGAGGAAAATGCTCTGGCATCTATGGGACGAGCCCCACAAGCCGGGGGTCCCAAGTGGGTGCTCTCCAGGCCGCGCCCTGTCACAGAGGCTGCCCGACCCATCTTCTCTCCCAAAGGGGTCCAGAGCTAAGTCTAGAACCAGCATCAGACTTTCTCAAGCAAAGTGAGAGTAGTTTATCAGGAAGCGGAGAAAGTCGGAAAATGCAAGGACAGGAAACAAAGTTCCCACGTGGGCATAGGAAGAGCACCGGTTGCTTCTCCCACCGTCTTTCTGAGCTTGCTCTCCCCGCTGCTTCTGAGTCTGCTGCTGTCTTCCCTGGTCCTGGTTCTACATCGTGCTCTCTCAGCGGCCGCTCCCCACAGACTGTTCCAGGACCTCTGGGTCCAGATTGCAAATTCCCAGTGGAGAATATGAGGCCAGCGCCTTGTTTGGGGAAAAACCAAGGAGAAGGTCACAAAAAGCCAAAGGCGTTGCCCTCCAGATCGGAAGGTAACCCCTGGCCAGTCTGCCAAGGGGAGGAGGGACTTATGAGCTCCAGGGACAGACAGTGACCCTGCTGTCCCCACAGAGCCAAGGTCAGGAAGGCAGAGTCCGGAATCTCCCCAACAGCAACCTTGGCTCTGCTCAAGCATCCAGAGAGTTTGACAGAGACCCCAGAAATTACCCCTGAAAAGTGAGTGTGGTTGAGTGATTATAAAAATGCCCCTATCCTCCACCCTCTCTGCATCAATACCCTCCAGCGTGACTTTGCAACTCCTTCCACCAAAAAGTGGAGTCTACTTTCTCACTCCTTGAATCTAAGCTGCCTGGCTTTGACCATAGACTGTAGCAGAATGTTTAAAGCCTGCCCCTGTCCCTACCCAACTCTCTCCCAAGAATCCTGACACCGCCATGGAACTAGGCCTGCTGGAGGGATGTGAGCAATCCATGCAGAGACCCATGCCCATCTGGGTCCGTTCTCCTAAACTAAGGCCATCTTCGACCAGCCACATGAGCATATCCAGCCTAAGCTGGCCCAGAACAGAACCGCCGGCTTGACCCGTCAACTCCTGCGCAATAAATAACGTGCGGCATTTTAAGCGAAGCTTTGGGGTATTTTGTTAGCTAACTGATACCGCGAGTCAGGGCAAGTGAGATTTTTGGAGAAGTCATCAAGTGCCAGTGGACATCTGCCATGCTTTGCAGGCTACAGGAGCGCCAGTGCCCCCAGACAGAACTAGCAGCCTGCTTAGGAGCTGCCTGGACCCAACCTTTGGTGGTTTGTGGGGTATTGGTCCAAAGAGACTTTTGCTCATACGAAGCTGATCTTCTCAGCAGAGGTAAGAGGTAACAACAAGAGCGGCTGGACTTTGCTACTGTGATCAGAGAGAGAGAGATAAGACTCCTCTCCAGCAGGACAGAGGTTAGGTCACCTAAACACCAAATGAAATCAGAGTCCTGTGAGCGGGAGGAAGGTTGAAAAATCAGCCTGGATTATACGCGTTGTGGACTGAAATCTTATCTCCTGAGAGATTATTTCTCCTTGCTGATTCTCAAGTATTTGAATCTGAAATTTAATAAACGTTTAATAAAAATTTCAGACTAGAGCTAGGGATACATGAGTAATGAACTGTACCAGTTACGAACACATTTGGGAAGGTTTGACTTGTGTGTCTGTTTTTCCTACGAAGAGCGCCCATAGCTTTTATAAGAGTCTCAGAAAAGCTTTGACTCCCAAGAGGGAGCAAGAACTCCAAGAAAGAGAGTGCTGAAGGCAACATACCTGTCTAATCAGAGTTCCTGCGGGTCAGTGATTGTATAGTACTCTGTCAACACGTTCGTGTACTTAGACACCACAATTCCGCTAAGAAACTGTGACCACTTGATAAGATTCATGTGCTACTATAGTTATCCATCCTTTACAGGGAAGTCATTTTAGTTGTGATTTACAGTATCTATTTTTATTGTATCTAACTTAATACATCTATATTTTACTGTAATCTATATATATCTTTGTATGATGCTATAGCTGTTATTTTTATTTGTTGTTTATCTACCTTACTATAAAGTTATCATTTGTATATTTAACTGTCTGTGTATAACTATATTTATATTACTATACCTAGAGGTTACTCTATCCACGTAACTGATTGCATGATGGGAATAGGGGTATAACTGTATCACTGTACGTTTCTTGCTGTGTTTATGCTATTGTTGGTTTTTTAAGATTTATTTATTTATGCATACAAGAGCTGGGGTACAGGCCAGATTCATGGGAGGTAAGAGGATTCACCAGAGACAGAATGGGGAGCAGAACAAGCAGATCGATGGAAATACACTGCTGAGGGGAGCAGCAGACAAGGCAGGAGAGGTCTGCCGCGCCATGTGGGTCCCCTCTGTGGCCGGGGATCGAACTCGCGCTGCTATGCCATGGATGCTTCACAGTGTGGCGCTCAACCCACTGTGCCACCAGGGAGGCCCTGTGTTTATGCTATTGTATGAGGTCTTACTATAGTCATGAATTACTGCAACCAAATGTTTCTGTGAATTTGCACTGACTCCAGACAGAAAGTAATAACAGCTGCCAGCATCTTCTATGTGACGGGCTCTCTTCTGCTGTGTGCTTTACATGCAATATGTTCCTAAAACCTGCCGCTACCCCACACGGTAGATAGTATTAGACCCATTTTACAGTTGAGGAAATTGAGACAGATTAAGTTACTAGCCCAGGGTCACACAACCCTGCATGGCAGTGGAGGGCAGGGAAAGAACCCTGAGCCCAGGTCTCACTGACAACTGTAGCTACTTGTGAAAACAGCTCTAAGATCTCTCTGTCCTGGATGCTGAGGGCCTAAGTACAGAAAAAGGCTCATTGTGGGAAGATGAAAAGACACTTGCTGGGTGTAGAATAAAGTTTTTGAGGCTACCAACTTCATTTTCCAACACTTTTGTTGAGTTAGGAGCTCTTGAATTCAGAAACAATTAAGTTACTAAGAGAATCTTGATTGAGTTAGCAGACAATAAATTTAAAGAACAATAAAACTCATTCTCCTGACTTTCAATGAATTTATAAAGAGAGAAATGGTTACATGAGCTTAATTGTTGATAAGCTCGGTGCTTATGAATTTTATCGATTCTAGAATGACCTGCAGGCTGAGAACCCTGGGAGCCGTGGGTGGCACCCTCCAGCAGACCGTCAGCACCGGGCGCGGGGCCCCTTCCTCACAGTCTTCTGCTTTCACCTCTCCGACCCTCACAACCTGGGTGACCTTGGGCTCCCAGCGAGGCTCCAGAAAACCCTCCTCAGTCTCTTGATGCGACCCCATCTCAGGCAGGTCCTCGTGGCTTTGCCCCTGCCCGAGTCCATGTGCAGAATAAGTTCCACTAGGGGCGAAGCCAGTGTGGCGAGGCTGACGCTGTAGTTCCTGGAGAGAGAGAGGTCGCTCGAGCCCCTCCTGTGCCCCAGCCCACTGCCGACCAGGGTTACACCTGGTGCACCTGTGGTCCCGTTTTCTGCTTCCCCTTGGACTCTGGGCTTTGAAATTCATAGGTAACCGCCCCAGGTCTGCCTGCTTCGCTGCCTGAGCCCCTCCCACGCTGGTCATTGCCCCTCACATAGGTCAGATCCCTTAGGGCTCCTCTCCCCTTCATGGTGCGCCCCAGCTATGTCACGGGCGATGGGGACAGAGCAGCAGCAGTGTTCTTGCCCCCTCGAACCTGAGGAACATGAAGCATAATGACGAGGGCTTCCTAGCACTAGTGCCTAGATTATATCTAGGTTGTTAATGAGTCTCATTTTGAACATTCATAGCACTGAACAGCTTTAAATCAAGAAGGCAGACTCCTTAGAAATCAAGCCTCTAACTTAGGGATGATAAATACCAGCTACACAGAGCTCTGCTCCTCCTCCTGGGTCCAGCGGGCACCTCACTAGCCAGCCACAGACACTCTCCCTAGCGCCCGCACAGCTTCAGGGTCCTTCTCAATCACTCTCGAGCTACCGCCCAGTGACCGGTCACTAAACTAAATCAAATTCATCTCTTTTCTAGGTCATCTCCTTCATCATGCAGATGCAGAAACTGAGACCCAAAGGGAAAATCAATCGTCCAGGTCCACAAAAGTCAGCAGCAAACCCAGGGTGAGAAGCCGGAGCTCCTGGTCTCGGATGTCGTGAAGGAAGAAGATGAACCTGCATAAGGGGGCAAACCTGGGGGTGTCTGAGCCTCACTTCTAGGAGACCCCACTGAAAACCTTCTCCTCCACTCCGGCCCCCAGCGTGGCCGGAGAAAAAGAGCCAGGCCTCTAAAGTAGAGCAAATCGGCCAGAAGATGACAGAGGCCACATCTTCACGCACATTAACTTAGCTGTTCTCCTGAGGACCTGGCGAGGAGGCCAAGCGATCACCCACTTCACAAGTGAGGAGTTCAGCCGTGGAGACAAGAGACTCGCCGAGCTCACGCAGCTGCCAGTGCCCTGTAGGATTTTTACTCATCCTGCTCGAGTTGAGGACCTTAACCACTCAACTACTGAACTGCACACACACGTGCACATGCGCGCACACACACACACCTCTGCCAACACTGCATGTAATGCCACCTCCCCAGCAGTGCCAGATATTATCCCATGTTCCAGCTTCGTGCATCTGCTGGGTGAGCAGGAGAGGTGCTGGTCTCAGTCCAGGCAGCCGGCTCCCCTGGCTGCAGCCCCACAAGGGTACCATTCCCAAGGCTTGGTGGGTCAACCACAAGAGAAAATGGGGCAGTCCACGCCTGCCCAGGGTGGAGAGGTTCCTCTGCAGAGGAAGGCCGGTCCACCAGAGGCGGGAGCTGAGAACAATAGATCATCTATTCACTGGGATTAATGAGGCTTCCCCATGTTTGTGGAAAGGTGATTAAGGCGCTTGTAGCTGCTTCGTCTCCTGTCAATAGAACAAAAGACTCAGCAGCTCTGTTTTCAGAAGCTTCAGGGCGGTGGGGGTGTGAGCAGTGGCCTTCGGGAGACTCTCGTCTGAGCCTTCTCTACAGGCACCACACATCAGGTCATTTGTCCTGCCCTTCTCCAGTCTAGGACCCCCCATTGCTGCCCATGTCCTGCACACGTGCTTACTGAACCCCTAACATGGCAGCGCCGCTCCAGGTACTGGGGACACAAGACCTCAGGCAGAAAGAGCCCCTGCTGCGCAGTCCTGCCGAGAGAGACGCTGAACAACAGCTACGCCTGGGAGAGTTCATCGCGCGACCAAGTGCAGCCCGGGGAGGTGCAGAGATCTGTCAAGGCGGGGACGGGACCCTGCCTCTCAAGAGGGCAGGAGGACGGTGTCTTAGCAAAGTCAGCTGCTCAGACTTGGCCGCTGGCGGTCCCAGGGGCACAGACGGGCTGTCCGCCGAGCATGTGCTGGAACGTACCTCTGACCTGAGTGCAGCGTGCGAGGGCAGAGCACGCACAGAGAGGCAGGAGGAGGGGTTCGGCCCGCACGAGGTGCCCAGAGGCCAGTGGGTTGACGGGCCTGGGGTGCAGCACAGACTCAGGCTGAAGACAGCTTTGGGAGACAATGTAGAGGCATGTTGTAATCTCCTGCTTAGACGTCACTTACCCAGAGGGAGACAAAGGGGCCCAGGGACTGACCCCCGGAGGGAACAGCAGGAACAGGAGAAAGGGGTGGCGAGAAGGGAGGGGAGAATCTGGAAAAAGCAGTCATCTCAAAGCAGGGAGAGAGAATCTGCAGAAAGCAAGAGCTGGTAGTGTCAGAGACGCCGAGATGGAGGACCAGGCGAGGGTGGGCACAGGGGGCTTCGGCAAAGCGATCTAGGTGGAAACAGGTCAGACTGGAGGCAGCGAGGGAGCAGAAAATGTGAAGGAGCCTTTTATGAGTGTTGCTTGGAAGGGAAATGAGAAATGGGGCGATCATTTAGGAAGCCGCAACTTAACATCATTCCTTTTAGGAGCCTGCCAGGGAGGGAATGAAACAGGATTTGGTGGACTTTAGGCACTGTCTCTGCCACAAGATCTGCTCCTGGTCGCTGAAAGGACGGCCACCAAAGCAGACAGTTTCCAAAGAGCAAGACCGAGGATTCAGGGATAAGGACACGGGCCCAGAGCGGGGGTGGAGAGGGTGGCGGGGCGAGGATGCAGGGACAGGTGCAGGCCCGGGTGGCCCAGAAAGAGACTGTGGTCAAGACGGCCCTTGGCGCCAGGAGCAGAGGCTGCTGCAGAGAAGCCAGCCCCAGAGGGGCAGGGAGGGGCCGGCTCATGCAACGTAGCGTCTGCAGTTTCCTGCCTGCTATTTCATCCCCGCCTGTCACCGACACACAGCGGTGGAATCTGAAATCTAATTTGGCCTTTGTCAGCTCCGTAAATGGTGTTCTTTAGGGGTGATTCCCTGGTAAATGGACGGAAATTCTAAATTGGAAATCCACATTGGCCATCCGAGACCTGTTCTCCCAAACTCCAGGCAGGTCATGGCGTGAGCGTTAATGCCGGTGACAAATGGGAAGGCCCCAAGCTGCTTAGGCAGCGACTTCAGACAACCCGACCCACCGGCCCTGGCCCGGGAGATCTAATCAGCATGGGCCGGCCCCTGATCACTGTGGCAGGGGAGGAAATAAGTAGGCCCCAGGAGGACAGGGGCTGGAACTAATTATTGGAGCCGGGGAGGGGCGGGGGAGGCAAGCAAGGCGGCGCAGCCCATCAGACGCCAGAGAGAGGTCTCCGTCCTGCAGGACGACCCTGGCCCTCCTGGGCGCCAAAGTCTGCAGCAGACATCGCTCAGCCACTCTAGTGCCAGCGGCTCCACCGCCTCTGACAGCCACGCCTGCAGAGGGCAGTTCCCCGCCAGCGCAGATCCATCCAGCACCCCGACTCCAAGGGGAGCCTGGCCTCTCCTGCCCCAGGGCCTTCGCAGACACTCCAAGGGTGTGGGGCTGAGCAAAGCAAGAAGCCAGTGCCCCCAGCACGCCACCAAGCAAAGGGGGTGGAAGTCCGTGGGGACATGTCCCAGGGCTTGGCTTTCGGGGAGAGGACTCCAGGGCACTCGCGGGAGGCTTGGCTCCCACGGGGCCCCTTGCCCCTTGACCCGTTCTGCTCTCCTGGGCCTTGGTGACTTCCCTACCCCCTCTCCCTGCTCTCACTCACGTTCCTGGGCCATCCCCAAATAAACCACCTAGGCCAGATCCTCACCCCAGGCGTTCCTTTGACGTTCCTCCAGCTGTACCCCTTGGGACCCCAGGCACCTGCTGTCCAGTTCCCCTCTCATTTGGGTCAATGCTCTGTTGTCACCATCCCGAAAATTTTAATATTTCTTAACAAGGGACCCTGTATTTTCGTTTTGCTCTACACCCCAAAATTACATGGCTAGTCATGCCCTGAATTCCCTTTCCATTATGCCCCACGCTGGGGCATGCTTAGCAAGCACTGAAGTAAATGCAATCAAAGAAAGCTTTGGGCTCTATTCTCCCTTGCCCCCCTCCCCCCTCCCCACTACTTCTTCCCCCCTGCCCGGGACATAGAGGCTGGGTGGGCAGCAAGAGCAGCTCTGTGGCTTTCCCTGGAGCAGACGAGGGTGGGGTCAGGGCCTGAAGCCCCCATCGTCCAAGGCCCCCAGACTAGAGCACCTCCTCTATCAATGAGGGACTCCCTGTGGTCACCGCTCCCTAAGAGGAAACCTTGCTTTTTCATTTTAAAATGTCATTTCACAGTTTTCACTATGTTTCAAAAAGCAAGTCTGAAATCACTCAGAATTGCCCTAACTCCAAGCCATGATAGCAGCAAGCCACGTTCCACGGAGAGAGGGCTCTGAAAGCCGAGGCGTTCCAAAGACACGGGGTTAACGGACGGCCATGTGAATTAGGAGCAGGCTGGGATTTCAGACAAGACATATATGCAAAGGTTGAGAAGTTTGGCCAGGAGAATGGTCAGGGTAAGGAAATGCTTTTCTTAATTGGAAACAAGACAGCCCCAGGGAAATGTGCTGCACGTGTCACCCGCACCCACTCTTGTCTCTTTTTCACTGTGAAAGGGAAAAAAATGTCAGGACTGTGAACACAGACAAAAGCAACCAAAGGCCTTCCCAGGGATTTGCAGAAAGCAATCACAGATAAGGGTCTTTCAGCAGGGCAGCTAAAGCCACAGAAGCAAAGCACAGGGTTTAGCACCTTGTCTCGCTGACCAGAGGTCTCGGGGGGACCAGACAAGCCACCGAGAAGCCAAAATTAAATTGCCCTGAGAATGAGAGGAGTTAAGAGTCAAAGTAAAATGAAGCTTAATTACCAGCAGTAAAGGGCTAATGAGGATGCCTTATTTACCTAAATGTTTGGCTATGCTACATCTTGCTCTAAATTAACTATCACTTTTTATATGTGCTCATTAGAGATTAGTTTTTATGCTCTGTTACTTAATAAATTCTATTGCCTACGCATACATATTACACACACACACACACACAGTGGGTTTGGGATTTTTGCTTTCTTTTAACAATCTATAGATTTGGGGAAACATTAAATATCCACGATTATCCACAACCCTGGACTGTGCTCAAGGTGACTCTAGCCCAGACCTCACGGCCCCCTAGCGGCTGCTATCTAAATTGCAGTGCAATACCCAGAACATAGGAACAGCTTCAAATGGGGGTGAGCGTACAGGGACAGGAGAGGGGGCAGGAGCGGTCTGCTGATGCAGCACGCAGGAGTCCTCTGGGGAGACTAGGGCAGCTGACTGCTTCATGGTTGGTAGTGGCAAAAGGGTGGGCAGGGGTGGTTCTTGAGGCCATCGAGGTCCCAGCAACTGGAAGATATGAAAGGCAAAGAAGGTCCTCCAACCAAGAACAACTCCAATCCTGGACCCAGAGCCCAGAGCTGGAGACACTGCCAGGAGCCTGAGGAAGAGGTCCCAGCGAGACCCCAAGTCCAGCATTAGGGAATCGCATTTCCAGGGGGGGGCTGCTGTGCAGCCAAGGGAGGTGGAGAGACACAGGAGGACTCCCCAGGAGCGACAGGAAAGTGGTCCACGCTGGGCCGGGGAGGAAACACGTTCCCACTGACCTCGAGCACTCAAAACACCACTCAGGCGTGGCGTGGAGCGGAGTGGGGCCGCCGCCGCCGTGTCCAAGGGGCACACGACGAACCCCAGCAAGTTGCCCCCTGCTGAGAGCCAGATCCAGGCACAGCCGGGCCGGCAAAGCAGGATGGTTCGGAGCTACCTGGAAAGGTCTTCCTGGGCAGTCGCTACTGACCGGCTTGCACCTTATTCTCACATGGCTCACATTTTCATTTTAATGACAATGGTCCCTCCTGATGACTGCTGAGCTGGGTCCACAGCAGGAAAGTGTCTTTTGGGGCAATTTTGGATACATCACAAGCAGCAAGAAAACTTAGTGGGAGGTGAGATTCTAAGTACTAATTGTATGGAGGGACTTGGTGCAGGGGGATAATAAATCCAGGAACCTGGCCTCAGGGGATTCCTGCATTTGACCCTGCAGGGAGGTGCTTCTGGGACAGGAGGCCCCAGCAACTAGATTAAAGGTTTCAACAGGTGTTTGGGTTGAACTTAGTGAGCAGGGGAAAGGGCAGCCTCTCCCTGGCCCACCCTCCTGCACCTGAGGGGGTCACAGTGCAGGTCACCTCACTGGTGCCAGCCACTCAGGTCCATGCCGGGCTTGCTAACTGTGCCACAGGCTTCCCGGGCCCCACCAAGGCCCGCCGTCAGGCTCCATGCCTGTGCTGTCTTGAGTCACAGCTCCCTGACCCCTCTGCCTGGGGGTCCCCTGCTGCCCCACTAAGTCTGTTCCCTCCTTATGCATCCTTGTCCCTGGTCCTGGGGCCTGAACCCAGGGCAGATTTCCTCTCCTTAAAACCCCCAGGGTGCAGGGGAGAGACCTGCAGCCTCCGGAGGATGGAGGGCTGGGCCAGGAAGCTGTTCTCCAGACCTGCGTCTGGCGGGAGCACCACCATGCTGGCAGCACAAGTTCTGGGCCCAGCAAGGCAGAGGGGTGCCTCTGGGTTCAGTAGCACAGTCCACAGCCAGTGTGGACAGCCCTGGACTGGCCTCTCCTGCCCTGTCTAGCGCCCTCGCACCGGCTCCGAGGCCCCAGGGCAGGCTCTGTAGAGAATCTTCTCCCTCGCCCCAAGGACCCAAACCCAAAAACTTCCAGACCCAAAACACAGGCACTAGAATCACACGCAAGATTAAACTCCACTCTCTCACTTCGTAACTGTATTATCTTAGACAGGGTATTTCACCCACCTGAGTATTGGTTTCCACATCTGCGCACTTGGCACAGAGGAGACAGCCAGACAGTGGCTCAAAAGAGAGAAGGAAGAAGAACAAATAGGAGAGCGAGATTCCGAGATACCCAGAGTGGAAGCTTTGTGGCTAGAGGCCTGCCATGGGTGGGGATACAAGCCCCGAGGCAGAGGCAGAGGTGGGCTTGCCGAGAGGAACAGCAGGGAGGCTTGGGAGAAGATGGCAGACAGGGTGAGTCAATTCTCACGCCCGCTGAATAATTCACGGGGCAGGCGGGATGGCATATGCTTCCTCCGAGCCTCAGCGCAGCTCCCAGCCTCCTCCCGCTCCCCACTCCCCACCGTGGTCGCCCAGGAAACCAGCTCCCTCTTCTTGGAGGGAGAGCCACTGGGGGCCCAGAGAGTCAGGCAGCAGAGGGCAGAGGGGCTGCAGGTGGGGTGTCACTGGCCGGGCTGGAGGCGGAGGTCCGAGGGGAGCAGGAGGCAGGGACAGGGGCCCGTCCTGGCTAGAAGGCGCTGGAGCAGCTGCGAGTGAAACCACCAAGGCACAGAAGCAGAGGCGGCCCACAGCCACCGGCCGGACGGCAGACAGAGGGGACATCATGTCCGAGGACACAGGGTCGCTCAGACTGGTCTGCTGGGCCCCAACTCTCTCTTTGGGTGCGGGTCTGGCACTCTCGGGTCCCCCCTCTCCCCGCGCTCCTGCGCCAGCTCCATCTCTGTGCAGAGCCCAGCAGCTCCAAGGCTGGGAATGGACTTTCAAGTGTCGCTCTCCTCCGGGACACGATCCAGCAGCGTCCCTGGCCTTATGTGGACCAGCACAGCAGCTCCTGGCCCGGGGTGCCAGCACCTCCTGTGCCACTCTCTCCTGCCGCCCTCCCCTGACACCTGCCCTCGGGGCCTGCCTGCCCCTGAAGTCCCGGCTTCTCTTGTCCTGAACCCTCACTCTTTCACCCAGAGCCCAGTCCCCTCACCGCATCTCTGCCCGAGTTCCTGTAGGCCCACAAGGCGCCCTCGCGTTCTCAAATCCTCCCTGAAGCTGGAGGAGCCCACGCCTGGCGCGGCAGGCACGTCACTCCAACAAAAAGCAGCAGCTGGCGTGGCCTGGCCAGTGCAGGTGGCCTGATGTGTCCAGCAGGTCTTCATTGACGAGTGAGCTGAGGTCCAGCTAATGCCTCTGAAACCACACCCAGTTATAGGCTGTGAGGCTTTGTGCAAGTGGCTTAATCTCTCTGGACCTCATTTTCCTCATCTGTAAAATGGGAACAGCCTGGGCCTGTAGGGTTAAGTGAAATGAAAGGGTATAGCAGGTATAGAATGTATCTCCATATCCTATAGAGAGTGTAGGAGGTAATTAGTAAGTCAGAGTTGTTTAATATTGTTATTATGATGTCATGTTGTGAGAACATTTTTATTAAATATGTATGTGTGGGGCCTCCCTGGTGGCCCAAGGGATTAAGCACCGCACTATGAAGCATTCGCAGCTACTACAGAATGAGGTCCATCCCTGGCCAGGGAGCTGACCCACATGGTGCAGCAGACCTCTCCTGCCTCGCCTGCCGCTCCCCTCAGCAGTGCATTGCAAATGGATCTACCTGTTCTGCTCCCCACTCTGTCTCTAGTGAACCCTCTCAACCCCCACACCTCTGGCCTGTACCCCAGTTCTTGTATGCATATATAAATAAAATATTTTTTTAAGAAATATGTCTATGTGTGTTAGTTACACTGGTATTTTTTCCGGCTCACGTCAGAGGAGCTCAGGCCTGAAGCTCAGGTGCCCAGAGAACCATTTGTCACAAAGGCTAAAACATCGAAAACTTCACTCAATTAGCAAATTTGTCATTATTGTCTGAGCAGGCCATAGTTTTTGACTGAATTTGCCAAACAAGATAATTTTATTGAGCAAACCAAATTACATAAGGTTTCATTTGCACTCTTAAATTGAGAGTGACTTTAGATCTGAAAAGAGTGCTACAAAAATAAGTATTGCATATGTTTCAAATTTTCCCAAATTTTCTATTTCTCCCCATAAAGAAAAATAAAAGGTTTTGGTTATTTTTTTTAACCTAAGCTTTCCAAGTTTCCAAAAATGTTGCATTTCTCAGCCACATAAGGTGAGGAAACTCTGCCAAAAGCACGGGACTGCATTTCTAGGACACCCTCAAGCTTGACAGCCCCATCTCTGAGTCACCCCACCTACATCCCTGCAGGTGGGATTGAACCAGAAACCCGGGCCCCCCCACCCCCCAGGGGCTGCACTAGAAGCTCTGTCTCCCTCCCCGGTGCAAGGCCCCAAAGCAAGAAGCCAGTGTTTGCCTGGCTCTGGGCCCAGATGGTCCAGCGTTTCCTTCCCATCTTCAGTTCCAAGCTTTTCCCTCTCTGTTCTCCCTTCCCTGATGCCAGCCCTATGGACTGAACTGTGCTCCCCAGAAAGATAAGTTGACGTCCTAACCCCCGTCCCTGGGGTTGTGACCTTATTTGGACATAGGGCCTTTGGGTTGTAAGTTGAGAGTGGGCCTGGAATCCCATCTTGGGGCAGAGGAGACATGCAAGGAGGAGGCCTCGGGCGGAAGGAGGTGGCGATCGGAGCAAGGGAGGCAGCGACAAGCCACGGAACACCAAGGACAGGGAGCGGGGACAGGAGCAGGTGGCGAGGCAGGCTCCGTCCTCCCCTGAGCCCTCAGAGGGAGTGTGGCCGCCCACACTTTGGTTTCAGATTCCCGCCTCCTGACAGCAGAAGAACAGCTGGTTGGTTTTTAGGTCACCCAGTTTGTGGCCATTTGTCATGTAACCTAGGACACTGATTCTCCCCCAACTCTAGCCCCACAGATAAGTGCGCCACCCCCTCCCTTCCCTGGGCCCCAGGGTCACATCCTCAGAGGTTGACAACCAGGGCCTTCCAGCTGCCCAGGAGGAGAGGGAGGGAGCAGCAGACTTGAATCAAAGAACTGAGTTCTGGGCAAACCCTGGTGGCGCAGTGGGTTAAGCAACGCACTATGAAGCAAACCGCAGCCACTGCAGCAGAGTTCTATCCCTGCCGCCAGCCAGAGAGGGGACCCACATGGTGCGGCAGACCTCTCCTGCCTTACCCGCTGCTCCCCTCAGCAGTGTACTTCCGTTGATCTGCCTGTTCTGCTCCCTGCTCTCTGTGGTGAATCCACTCACCACCCCCACCCACACACACCTCTGGCCTGTACCCCAGTGCTTGTATGCGTAAATAAATAAATCTTTAAAAAAAAAAAAAAACAGAACCGAGTTCTACGTCCACTTCTTTGCTGTGACCTAGAGAAAGTCACATAGCACGGGCTTCTCTTTAAAACTATCTTGTTTGCTTGTGCACCATCTGTCTCTCTCCACCCCCGGCCTAGAATGTAAGCTCAGGAGGGCAGGATTTTTGTCTCTGTTCACTGCTGTAGGCCAGGGCATTATCCTAAGACAATGGTTTGTATTATTGGGAGCTCAGAAAGGTATTTTGTAAAATGAATAAATGACTCCCATGGCCAGGCATGTCCTGGGCCCTAAGGCAACAAAGACACATCAGACATGGTCTCCGGCTCCCAGACAGTGGAAGAGGCTGATGGAGAAGCAATGGAAGCCTGTAGTGTGCACTCTGCAGAGAGGTGCAGTGTTCAGAGGAGGAAGCAGAAACCCTGTTGGGATGGGGGTCAAGACCGCTCCACAGAGGAGACTAGTGAAGAGGTTTTGAAGGATGAACAGGAGTTCCCTGGGACCACACTAGGCCATATCAAAAATGCTGACCTTGCCCTTGTATGTGATAGGAATCCACCAAGAGCTAAGAGGTAGATACAAATATCAGAGCAATTTCTCTGACTGCTGGGAGCAGCGGGTACATCAGGAGCTGTGAAGGATCTGTAATAACAGGCAGGTAAGAGATGACGAGGCCAGAACCAGAGTTGGTGGTCTGGGCTGAAGAGGAAGGATGATTCACCAAATGGCCTGTTAGCTGTCAGAGGGAGAGCAGGGGAAATTCTTCCTTGGTGTTGGAGAGGACTTGATGGAACACGTCCGGAGTCTGGGGGATGAAGCTGGCCTCCAGCAGAGATGTCTGGGACAGGACAGGCCCATGGCTGTGTCAGGACAACATCATATCTGCCCTCAACCTTCCCGGCCTCCAGGATCCAAACCCCTTACAGCTGGGCAAGTTGGGGGAATAACGTCCGTGCTGGCCCTGGAAGGAAGAGACGGGGGTTTGCCTTGGTCCCCCAGTCCCAGAAACTGAGCCAAGGACACCACTGGCGAGCAGGCAGCCTCACATGGAGGGGGCCAGCGGGCTGGAGCTGCAGAGAGTGAGCACAGACGGTTTGGCCAAGAAGACTGACTATGAAGGAGCAGCCAGAGGGTTGCAGGAAGCAATGTGGCCCCGCTTGGGGACTGAAAGGGAGGAGACAATACAAGGGAGAGCACCACCATGAGACCCCTGGGGAAAGGAGACGAGACAAGACACAGGCAAAGGTGAGGATATTTATCTTGGGCAGAGGATTCAGAATGTGTGATCCCCAAAAGATCAACTGTGATTGCTGAGAAAGGGCATAGCATTTAGAAGTGTTCTGGCCTAATGGCCTCTTTTTCTAATGAAGCTGCAGTGGGTGTGTCTGCTGAGAGTGGGGCGAGCAGTGGGGTACACGAGCTCCAGGAAGCGGACAGGGCCTGGTATGGTCAGCAAGAAGGGGAGGCCAGGAGGACGCAAAGACTGGCTGTGGAGGTCCTAATCCCACACGGCACCAGCTGGTGCAGGGACCCAGGGCGCGGCCGGAGCGGTGGTGCTGGGCTGACGCCGGCTGGGGTCTGTGTCCTGCAGTCACTCTTGGACTTGCCGGGCCACACGTCCTGATTCTTGAGTGGGAAAATATGTCGCCTGCTGCATCAGTTAGGGTCTCAGCAGGAAACAGATGGCACGCTCAAATCGGGTAACTTCAGGAGCATCCAGGAAGGGTCTGTTTACAAAGGTGTGGACAGGGTGGAGGGGGGCCCGGGGCTAGTGCCGTCCCCCCAGGGGGCGTGTGTGGTGGAGACAGTGCCGTCACACCCTAGAGCTGCAGGGCCAGGGGAGGGTGGCAATGGTAGCCCTTGAAGGGGGCCACGCACAGGGTAGGACCTTAGTCAGCCAGCAACAAGGAGCCAGAGAGTCGCCCACCCACTCTCCCTCCCTGCAGTCTCCTGCTGGGCGTCCCCACTGCTAAACCCCGCAGGAGGCCAGAAGATAAAGAGGCCCAGCTGAGGGTCTATGGCTCAGCAGAGTGGAGAAAGGCAGAGTAGGTTTGGAAGGGAAAAACAGAAGACAAGAAACCCAGCTGCAGGGACCAGCCTTCAGAGATGCTAGCCTAATGCCGAGAGGAAGCAGACCCGTTCTGGCCCCGGGAGGCTCAGCCCACGAAGTGTGTGTTTCTGTGTTGGAGGGGAGGGTGTAGTGAGAAGTGTCCCACTTCTCATGGTCTCACAACTCACCCCCACTCCTCCTGCAGCACCTGATTTCTCTCTGGCAGCACAGTGGAGGCATTCCTGTTTAGAGAGAGCTAGCAATCAGATTCTGTAATTAGGAAGAAGAGGGTAGACAGAGAGTAAGAATTCTATGGAGGTTAAGACCTCCGGGACTTGGTGGACAGCGGATGGACAGGCAGACACCAGACACCACCCGCCACTGACCCCTGTCCTGTTTATTGTCCCATCAAGTACAATTGAGTCAAAGGTGCTAATAGATCCCTGAGAAAGATAGATGGAGTAATCAGAGTAAATGAAATTAACATGCACAGGGTAATCAACACTCATTAAGCCAATTTAGTCAAGTGATGACCTCAGTCAGCTTTTATTTAATCATATACTTAAATGTCAAATCAATATGCAAATCTCACCCAGGCCTTTTCCAATTATAACCATTAAAAACTTTCAAGTAAATCAATGCAGCCAAGCGGGGAGGGGAGGCAGGGAGAGGCAGGCTGGGCCCCAGACAATGGGCTTTTTGTCTACAGCCCCCCCTCCACCCCAACTAGCAGTCCCCTCAGCCCTCACCCCGCATTCCCACCATCTACCCGCCTGTGTCCCACCCCAGACCCCTGGAACGGCTACAATACAGAGCAGGTCACCGAAATGGCCCTTCCCTAACATCACAGAGCCACGTTCATACCGCCATGCACTTGTAACAGGGTGGTCCCAGGAAAAAAGGAAGTTCCAGAATCCCAGCCCTACCCTAAGTGGGATGGAGCTGAGGATGGATTTTAAAAAATGCGAAAAAGGACACTGGGGACAGAAAACAGGAGAGGACAGAAGGAAGGCCGGAAGAAGGAAGCAGAATGGAGAGCAGCAAGGAGACCTGGAGGAGGCACGTGGAGCAGAGGGACGTGTGAAGAAGCTGCGCTTGCTTCTTGGTCTTGGACTGGTTGGAACAGATGTGGGTGAGAGACCCGTGGGGAGGTTAGCAATGGCAGCTTTCATCTTGATTTTGATTTTGCTCTTTTCCTCCCGGATTTGTCTGACTTTTTCTGACCCTTTTCTATGGGTCTCTACTCAAAGGTCCTTGACTTGTGGCAGGCTTTTGGGCCTTGCTTTAGGCCAATCCTATTTGGCTGAACTTTTACCCTCAAGGAGATGGGTAACTTTGGATACTTAACTTAGTAACTATATTCTTTGGTTTTGGTTTATTTTTTTTGTATTGTTCCCTAATTGTATTAAAGTTCCTTTTCATTAAAGGTCTTATACATTTATCTTGATGCGGCGGATGGCAGAACCCATTTAAAGAGGGCAGGTTTGGGGGTTCTAAAATGCCCCTCTCCCTGCCCTATAACACACTCAGCACTATGATTTTTGCAATGAGTATTTTACAGTGAGTATCTGTGCCCATTATCTTGATGGAACCCCCCCCCACCCAAACCTTGGCTAGGTAAATATTACTAACCCCAGTTTACCAAGGACCAAGTGGAAGCTCAGAAACTCTGGGGCTTTCTCCCAAGGCATGAGCTCACCCAGAGAAAAAGGGGGCTGTGAGGGCATCACATGAGAGCCCAGGGGGCAGTCTGTCACCCACATGTAAGCAAAGTGGGGAGGGGCAGCCCTCTGCCCTCCCAAGATTGAATCACCCAAGTCCTCACGCCCCACCCCCACTGGCCCAGTGAAGCTGGGATGTGATTGATCCATGTCTAAAAGATGTCAAATTTGGTTAACTCATCCCCAGTCTGTGAAAAAAGAAGTCAAATCATGACAGTCTTAGTTTATCATCATCCCATCTACCTCTGACACTGGCAGCTATGCTAACACCAGGGAGACAACAGATAAATAGACCAAGAGCCCGCAGCAAGGGAAATGAAAGCAGGGGCTCACTCTCCCCAGATTCTGGCACCACCCTGCAATGCCAGTGCTCTTCCCCCAGTGGTCCTGTGTGAAGGCACTTCCACCCCTCGTCTACAGATAAAGGGAGCAATACCAGCGAGGTGAATCATCCTGAGGTTGCACAGCGAGTGAATGGTGAACTTGGGATGAAAACTTTCTGAGTCAGCAGAGTCAAAGTGCACAGGTCACACACTCCAGGGGAGCTCATTCCATGGGCTCTTTCCCAGGGAGCCATACTCTAGCTGGCGTGGCTGGGCTGCTGCAGGAGGAGCATGGGGAGCAGGCGGCACACCTTGCCTGGTCAGAGGCCCAACCGTGCGCTCTGCAGCAGAAACCACAGCTGCTTCTCAGGCCTGCTTCTCAGGCTCAGCCAGCAGCAGACAGGCAGACACCAGACGAGTCTTGATGGCATCACAGCAGAGCCAGCGAGGGGATGCATCCCTGAGGAAACATGCCACAGCTGACTCACATAGGAGCTGGTGGTGCTGGGCAGGGACCCCCAAAAGTGGTTGGGAGCGTCAGTGACCAATGGTGTGAAGGCACTAACACAGCTGTTCCAGATGTGCCAGGCCTCTTGCCTGCAGCTCTGAACCATTCCCAAGGGGGTGGAGGAGGAAGGCCCCTGGCTGAGTAGGGGGAGAGAGCAGAACCCAGAGCCCACCTGGCAGGCCAAGAACCAGCACGGGCTGGCCTGAGAACAGTGCCAGCCCGCACGCCCTCCAAAATGGGGTCAGAAATGGGGGCAGAGCTGTCTCTCCAGAGTTAGTCCTGCAAGTCCTGTGTCTCGAGAGCCCCTCAGCCATCGCACCGCCTCGGTTGGCCCGCGGAGGGCGAGCCTGCTGGGTGTGTCTGGGAGGAGACACCTGCCCTCCACGTGCCCCCAGCAGCAAGGGCCGGCTGAGGGGCTCCTCGCCACTTCAGAATCAGCAGGCAGAAGAAGCAGGAAAGGGAGCAGGAAGAATGAAAGGGAAGAGCCAGGCGACCATTCTGACGTGTCCGCAGGTCCCAAGAACTGTGCTGGCCGCCTTGAAACACACCGGCCCGTTCACCCTGGCACAACTGCGTGGGCAGGCGCTACCAGACCGGCCGCACGCACGAAGCCAGGCAGCTCCTTTAAGTTCTGGCAAGAGTGACCGTCAGTTACCGGACAGACTTAAACACAGAGAAGATGGCCATCCCAGGCTCTGTGAGCAAAAAAGCAGGACTTAGGCAAGTGTCCTCCTCTGGGACAGGGGGCTTTTAAAGCATTTCCCTCAGAGCAGCGCAAGCCCCTGCTGGTCTCCCAGGGGAACTGGCTCCAAGTGGGGTGAGTTGAGGAACGCAATGAACAGTGCGCGGAAGCCGGAGCAAAGCGGCAAAGAAGGACACAGAGGCGCGACACGGTGTCTGGGGGCTGCTCCAAGGAAGCCAGGATTGAACGGGGCTTTGTGCAGGCGGGGGGGGGGGGGGGGGGCCCAGGGNACCAGGGCAGAGCGCCCACACACCCACAGAACCAGCAGAGCTCCGAATTGCCAAAGCCACCAAACACGCCAAGGGGACTGAAACATAACACGGAGGAATTTAAGACCCCAAACCTCAGGAGAATTCCCACTGCAGAGAACGAAGGAGCCCAAGACATCCCGGCGAACAGAAGCTTTCTCACTAGAAATTCCAGACAATAAAAAATGTCTTTCTCTTACCCGGGGAAGAAAAGAAGTGCATTTTTCTAACCTGACCTCCATCCTGGCAAGGACCTAGGACACCCAGAGTGTGTGCCCATGGAAGGCAAGTCGTGAGGGTGACACCAGCAGGGTCCAGCACAGGTGCCCCCAGGTGAGGCCGGCCAGAGTCACCTCTTTTCTTGATCTGAGATACTCCAGGAGTTTGAAGAGGCCTCCCTGACTCTCCGTAAGACAGGCAGAAGGTGCCTGATGGTGCAGCTGCTCGGGCATCCTAAGGGCCGGCAGGGAAGTGGGAAGAGAACTTGCCCTGGGGGTCTGGGGTTTTGGGAAGGCAGGGAAGAAAGAGCAGGTGCAAAGGCACTGTGGTGGGAAACTCAGAAAGTGCTAACACCACCTACCTGATCAATAACAAGGGAGCATCCCAGCTGCAGGCTGACCTCAGCACATGTGGCTTCTAGCCCACCCCCTGACATTCAAACAACATTTACTGAGCACTGCCACCTTACAGACATGGCTCTAGCACAGGACATGGCGTGTGCGGGGCATTTGGCTAACAGAGTCTAAAAGAGAAGGCAGGGGCCTCCCTGATGGCACAAGGGGTTGGGTCACAGCACTGTGAAGCATCCCCAGCCAGGGAGGGGACCCACATGGCGCAGCAGACCTCTCCTGCCTCACCCGCTGCTCCCCTCAGCAGTGTGTTTCAGTCAGTCTGCCTGTTCTGCTCCCCACTCCGTCTCTAGTGACTCCTCTGACCTCTGGCCTACACCCCAGCTCTTGTGTGCATAAATAAATCTTTTTTAAAAACACTTATAAAAAGAGAATTTAAAAAAAAAATAAAGAGAAGGCAGCATTGAGCAGGAAGCGCCAGCCCCACTCACTCCCGGGGAATCACCCCGTCGCACAGATCAAACGCTCAGTGTTCACGATGACTCTTGAATCAGTAGCTCCTGCCCAAGCCTCTCCCCTGCATGCCAGATGCACACTTTCAACTGCATCCCTGATACCTGCATTTGCATTTCTAACAAGTCATTTAAACTCAACGTCTCTAAGCAAAATGATTCCACACCTTCCCCTCCACACAACCTGTTCCTGCCTCTCCTCAGATTCCCCAGCTACTCAGGCAAAAACCTGGAAGTCGTGTTAAAATCCCCTCATTGCACATGGAGACAAACACACACACACACAAGATCCACAACCATGTCCCTCTGGTCTAAATGTCTCACACACACATACACACAAATCCCAAGTAACCGTGTCTTACTATTTGCACAGACACACCCCGCTCAAAGCCACTGTCTCCCCAGCACCACTGGTCTCATTGACCCCACAACTCACCACCCTGCACTCTAGCTGTTGCCTGAGACACCTGTTTTCAAAGACACACCAGACCCTTTATCTCCCCTGCTCAGCCAGCAAATCCTGGCAGGGGCCTCCAGCCTAAGGAAGAGCAATGCCCAGTCCACAACCTCGCTCTGCTGTCCTCATGATGTCAGCCATCTTGCAAGCCTTCTCTTTAAGTCCCCGTCTTTACCTGCTCTCCTCCCAACCACACGGCAAGTCCCCGCCACCTACCCCTGAAACTGCCTCCCCTGGCCCACAAGCACGCCCTAGTCTCAGGCCCCTTCTGTGATGTTCCGCCCACGACACTGCCGGCCACGTGTTTCCCTGGGGGTCTGAACACCAACTGGTCCCAGGTTCTCCCTTCTCCTGTGACTACTCCTCCAAATCCTCTCTCCAGCATCTTAAGATCTAGGCTCAGAATTGACACATCTCAGCCTCATTCTATTGTCCAAAGCAAGTCACAGGTCTAAAGGAGTTTCAAGGCGGGAAATAGATTTTGCCCTTGATGAAAGCACATGCAAAGTGCTATGGACGGACAATGAAGGCCATTCGCCACCAAAACTTCCCATTGTCCATACTGCCCATTAAGCCTCAACTCCCGGACACGGAGACCTCCATGAACTAACCGAACCACCTCGCCAGCCCCACCTCCTGCTGCTCTAAAGGTCCATTCACTCCCAGTTTCCGCAGCTCCACAAATGTTCCTTATTATGTCCCCAGGTTTCCTGCGCACATGCTGGTTTTTTCTTCCCGAGGCTCCTCTCCCCTTGCAGCCCTGTGCCACCTGCATTCCTTGGCTTGTGGCCTCTTCCTCTGTTTTTAAAGAGCAAGAGCATGATGTCAGCCTCTGCTCACATCCCCATGGCCTCTTCTGAGTCAGAGCTCCCTCTGCCTCCATCTTAAGGACACACAGTTCATTCAGCATTCTCCTGGATAACCTAGAATCTTCTCTCCATCTCAAGATCCTTAACTTAATCACACCTGTATAGTTTACTTTGCCATATAAAGTGATATTCACAGGTTCCAGGGAAGGAATGGTCTTGTTGAGGGGAGGGGGATTTGGCATTTTTCAGTCCACCAGAGGTAGTTTTCACATTTCTTCTTCTGGTATCTCCTCCCCTGGCACTTAATGGGGGTTTGATACACTCGATGAGGGAAAAAAATGAATAAATGGGAGAAAGAATGCAGCAGCCATTGGCAGTGCCAGGGTCCTTGTCAGGCTGGCTGCAAAGTCAACAGTGAAAACTGAAGCCCCTGAAATTCTCTCCCTTACACTCACCATAACAGAGAATATTCTCTGTAATAAATAAGAGATCAAACCAAGCCCTCTGTGCAGTGCAGAAACTAGGATTCTCGAGCTAAAAAGGAAAGTGATTCCACCCCAGAACTGCAAAGACTTTGACTCACCCCACAGAAGCATTGACCCCCTGCTCCTTGTCCTAACTGCATGGTGCATGGAGCAGGCTGATGCTGGTCCCGTGGGAATCACCTCTGCTCCTTGTGGACTGTGTATACTCCTCTGCTCTGGTCAAGGAAAGCACGGCCCTGCCCTTACAGGACAGCCAGTCCAAATCCCTTCTGAACATCTTTGAAATGACTGCACTTCACCTGGTATAATTTCCAAACACACTGGAGCTCCTAGAAGTCTTAATCTTGTATTTCCAGAGCCTCTCCTGGCTGGACACTTCTGTTCATCACATATGGAGCATCAGAGACATGGCAAACCCCACAACAGCCCTTCGTTCATTGGGGGGCTACCCCATGCACTTCCAACCCACCACAGCACTTCTGGAAGCTTCTACCTCATGCTAAAAAAACTGGGAGGGTACTTGAGAAGGAGAAGGGAAGACAGTCACCAAAAAGACATCAGGGACTTAATTCAGAGATGTTTTTGTTGAAGCGGGATAGACAGACAAGCTGATTGAAATAAATGGGAGATGTGTAAGATGTGTATATAAAGCCAACAAGAACAGTGACCACCAGTTATTTAACTCTTGCCAGGTGGATTATGTCCCTGAGCCCCCTAACATCCTGAAAGGTGTTGGTAGCCCAACTTTACTCATGAGGAAACTAAGGCACAGAAGTTGCTAAAAACACAACTACAAGTAGAGCCAGGATTTGAATTCATCGCATCTAGACTATTCCTTCTAGAAATCAGACTGTGAAGATGAGGTAAGGCGTGTGTACAAGAAGGAGGTTGGAGGTGGCTGCTTTGTAGGTAGAAGTGCATAAGCAGCTTTGTGCACAAATCAACAGCCTGGCACTGTACTGATGGTTGGGGCTCATCTGCAGGAGACCAGATCCAGGACATGGGGGCTTGGGGGGCCCAGGTGACAAAGAGGAGGTAGTGGACAGTGACCCAGAGGGCAGTAAGGTGTCAGAGGACTGGGGAGAAGTACAGGTCGGAGACCAGTGCTTCCGGAAGTCCCCATCTGTTTAAGTGACCTGCGCCCACACTTGCTGTCTAGACCGTCAGCAGCACACAAAGTGTGAGTTTAGGCGAAACAATGAGGTTTGGAGAGGTAACAAGGACTTGACTGCCCAGGGTCAGAAAATGGGTGGCAGGATGGGAACTCAGGCTCCCTTGTTCCTCAACCATGACCCTGACCCATGTGGGTCCATGGGGTCGGCAGGTGAGTGGACTAGTGTCCAGGCTCAAAAAATCCAGAGGGACACTGAGTGGGGCTTGAGCCAGCACATCAACAGGAGAGCTTGCGGGGTCCCTGGAGCCTACGCCTCCTCAAGCACAGTGGAACTGGCTGCAGATGGCTGGAACCCCCACCACAACCATGCTCCCCAGCCATGCTCACAATTTCAATCCAACACTGGCAGGTGGATCGGGGCTCGAGAGCCCTCCTCCCACCTCCAGGAAGGACAGGGACACATTCCTTGAAAGACAGCAGCACTTGAGAGTATGTGAAACCAAAAGATTGAGCAAGAGAGGGGGGTAAGAGAGTAGGGAGCCCAGAAACAAGAGCATGATGAGGTGAACTGTTAGGGCAATGTCGCCTCCTGCACGCTCAGGGCTGAGACGCTGATGGGGGCATCCTAGAGGCGCCGCTTCCTACCTCCGCGTCCAGCTGTGAGTCCCACTGTTCCCCCCCAAACCCCATGTCAACACTCCTGTCCCGTGCCCCAGAGGACGACAGCAGGACGCACAGAGGAGGTGGCTCTGACATGGTCCCCAGGAGAGGGGGTCTGCCCAGGGGCCAGGAAGGCAAGGCAGAGGGTGTCCCTGGGTCTTTACGCATTGACTTCTTTCAACAAACGTCTACTGGACCCACGACATGTCAGCACCGAAAGTGAAATGATGAGCAAAAGGCAGGCCCGCCACGGTCCCAGGAGACAAACCTGAGTGAGGTTCACGGCGGAGGAGAAGGACGACCCTAACCGCACAGCGAAGTACGGCTCGCGGCCTCATGAGCACATTCAGAGACTGACTGCACAGTGCCGGCCAACGCCTGTGGCCGGAGATCGGCAGCACAAGGGAGCCCCCAAGTGAGAGCGGATGGAGCACCCAGGCAGAGAGGATGGTGGTGGCACGCCGTGGCGGGTCAGTGGTTCTGGGACTGACACAACGAAGCAAAGCCTCTGTGAGCTGTCACCCGATGTTGTGAGTGGGTGAGTGGGGTGCATGGGACGTGGGTCATCCAGAGGAAGTAGGGTGAGTAGCAGCAGCCAACACAGATGCAAATCTAATAACACATTCGGCACTAATTTACATAACAACAGGACCCATAAGAGCGAACACTAATGTAGAATTTACACTATGCCAGACACTGATCTAATCTTTCACGTGAAGCCATTTCATTTCCACAAGTCTAGGAGGTGAACCCGTTTTACATATAACGCCCAGAGATGGTAAGGAACTTTCCCAAGGTCACACAGCTAGTAAGTGGTTCCTATGTCTAAACCCAGGCAGCCAGGCTCCAGCACCCTGTTTATCAGGACCTGCCTGCTCTGTGCCACGCCTTGCTCAGTGCGGTATGGGCACGTCTGCTGGCTTCTCAGCACAATCCAAAATGTGGGTGCTGCTGGTGCCATGTCTATTCTGTAGATGAGGACACGGAGCCTCAGAGAGAGGGTGGGACGTGTTCAAGGTCTAATTCTTAGAGCAGCTGATCCCAGAACCCAGGACTCTGGAGTTGCAGTGTGAGTGGAGGGAGTGAGGGAAGGCTCAGGGAGGTGGTGCAGTCAGCGTAGGCAACGGGACCTCCTGGGGATCGCTCAGCAGCAACAGGCAGGCTCATCCGTTATTTCCCAGAGAAAGGGCTTTGTTGAAATTGCATGTGTGTGGGGTATGATATAATAAAAAGTAAATATTTGGTCTTTGTCCTCGTTCCTGGTGCGCAGCTCCTAAAGCCACTGTGCTCCCCAGAGTACTGAGTATCTTTTGTATGCTAATGAATTGGTGGCTGGGCCCCTGGAGCTTCAGAGGAGGCCGCTTCCCTGACTAGGGGGCTAGAGTGTTCAGCCCCACGCCCACACCCCACCTCCTGTCACAGGAGGGGCTACGACTGAGTTAAAGATCAGGCCCTAAATGACTGCATTTGGAGAACACTCAAGGTGGTGAGAGAGGCATATCCAGAGAGGGCATGGGAGCTCTCCCCTCCCAGACCTCCCCCAGACATCTCTTCCATGTGGCTCTTCCAGAGCTATAACCTTTATAATAAATTGGAAAATGTAAATCAAGTGTCTTCCTGATTCTGTGAGCTGTTCTAGAAAGTTCTCAAACCTGAGGAAGGGTCATGGCCATTGGTCAGAAGCACTGGAAGCCCAGAACCTGCAGCTGGCGTCTGGGGCCGGGGGCGGGGGGGACAGAAGCCTGTGGGGCTTGGCACCACACCTCACGGCGCATGACGCTGCTCTGGGCACTGAGAGTCAGAAGCGAACAGGGCAGCTGGACGCCCCTGGTGATGGAGAACGAGAGAACTGGCTGTGGGGAAGCACCACGTATTTGATGTCAGGAATGTTATGAGTAAAAACTGTTCAATGAGCCGTGGCCAAACTGTGCAAAGTCTCCCATGGGTAAAGAGCTCTTACTCCTGATCACTGGTGTCTGGGGCAGCTCACGTGGCTCTCTGCACCACAGCGAGGAAGGGCGAAGTGCTTCCCCAAGAGTGGGGGAGGGTGGACAGGTCCGATTCGGAGGGGGCAGTGTGAGCCACGGTGAGGGTTGCACCTGTGAGAGTTACAGGTGAGGACGGGCTGCAGGAAGTCACGGGGGGCAGGCAGGCTGGAGACACCGGTGTGACAGCCAGAGGAGGAGAAGCCACGCAGACACCCGTCAGCTCGTGAGCTCTGAAGGCTGACAACCCTGATATCCCAACGGGAAGGTCGGCCGGCCGTGGGTCAGGGTATCAGGCCACAGATGCCTACAAGCTGAGGTGCCGGTGTGGCAAAATGAGGTGTAGGGCAATACACTTGCAGCCTGAGACTATTTCTCAATGTCAGGTTTGTGGAATTTTGCTGGGGCAAAGTGTAAGCAAGGTTGGCAGCCGCCACATCAGCATGACAGAGTGGCAGAATGGCTGCACGCTGGAGTGTCGTTTGGGGAGACAGTGCTTTGATGGCTGTCGTGACGGGAACCCCAGTGAAGGTCGGATATGGTGAGCTAGTGACCTTGACCTTTATTCCCCCGGGCCCGGCCACACAGCACCAGGTGAAGGGGTCTTGCAGGGTTCCTAGCATGCACCTCTCCCATCAGAACAGAGATTTAGAAAAGGGAACGGAGGTGTATTTGTTTGCTTGGGCTGCAAAGCATCGTGAGATGGGGTAACTAAAACAACAGACATTTATTTTCTCACAGTTTTGGAGCCTGGAAGTCTACGACCAAGGGTGGTAGGGCTGGCTGACCTCTCTCCTTGATTCATAGATGACCATTTTCTCCTGCCTCTTCACAAGGTCTTCCCTCTGTGTCTGTGTCCTAGTTCCTTCTTTATATGAAGACCCCAGTCATCTTGGTTTCAAGCCCATCCACATGACTTCATTTTACCTTCACCACCCCTTTAAAGACACCGTTTCCAAACACAGTCACAATCTGAGGCACTGGCATTGGGACAACAATGTATAAATTGAGGGTGGGGCAGACACAATCTGCCCCTAATGGGATTAAGGAGCTAACCAAAGTCAGGACCGAGCAGAGAGGGACTGCCATGGGGTATCAAGGGCTCAATCAGGGAAGACTTCTTGGAGAAGGCAGGATAGTGCACAGAATTTAGTGTGACCAGTTAGAGGCTCCAGCCAGTCCAAGGGTACACAGGTCCATGGAAGACAGGGAACCCATAGATGCGGTGATGGAAAATTCCAGAAGAAGCAACTGCCCAGAAAGCTCTGTCCCAGAAGCTACTTCCAGAGGAAACCCTGGGATAGATTCAAATCTCCTCAGAGTAGAGCGAGGTTCAATAACAAGTAGCTCCACCCTACCCAAGCCCATTTTTGAGATTTCAAAATTTTAAGAAGATAGCCTTTGGGATCTCACCTGTCTAGACTCTAAGCAGGGCTGCCGTGGTCTGCACCTGAACCTCAGTTTTCTCATCTTTACAACAGGAATGGAATGACCCCAGTATGCACCTCCCACAGGGAGGTACCAACCTCAACAGGGGATTGTTGAGATGACACCTTGGAAGCACCCAGCACTGGGAAGAGGGCTCAGAAACTGGCGGTCAGGTGAGAAAGCTGCAGGTCTTTGATTTTATAGCCTCTTCCGCAGAACCAAGTCCCTGACAAGGGGTCTCACCTTATCATGTGGGGGAAAATGCCGGCACCTCCTGGGTCCCTCCTCCTCCAGGAATTCACACAGGTCCCTCCTTCAGATCTTAGCTTGTGTTCCTCTTCCCTCGACCATACTAATTAAAATCACCACCTACATGCATCCTGGCTTTGTAGTCCTCGTGGAACTTGTGCCATCTAACATACTGTCTCTTTGACTTAATGACGTTTGTGTCCCATTTTCCCTGCCTTACTGCAAGAATATTTGTGTTGTGTTCCTCAGTACACAGGCAGCTATGGGAGGCCACAGGGCCTGAGGTCCATGTTGCCTGGGGGATGGGGTGACTCTTTTGTCCGGTCTTTTCCTACAGGTTAAGGATGAGGACCAGGAAACTGTAACCCCAATCCTGTCCAGGTCTCCTCGACTCAGACCAGCCAACTTTGTAGGAAACGTGGCCTCTCAAGTGTAAAGCCTCCAGCTGGAACAGCTGAATCCGAAAAGCAAATCACTCTCCCTGCCGTTTGCCCATCTCTGGCTCAGAGAACTGAAACGCCTATTTCATGGCCTCTGGTTACCCTGGGACAGCCCAGGATGAGCCTCCACCAGGGACCCGCCCCCATCTTTGACCCCTGGTGCTGAGCTGAAGTTCTACCCTCTGCTCCCTGATCTAATCGCCGGGCCTGCTGTCCATGGTGCTGAATATCTTCTCTGCCCCTTCAATACGCATGGGACAAGATGAGTCCTCTCCCATCTCAAATCTCCCCTCCTCTGAACTTACTCCAGTCTGTGCTTGTCCCACCTATGGTGGAGTTCAGAATAGAAGCAACCCTTGGTATTTTCAGAGAAATTCAGGTACAGAGGGCACGTGGACACACTTGTGCATGCATATATACATGCACATGCATGCACACATTTAATTTTACACACAGGTACACATATACCATCAGAGCACATGTGCTGTTCTAGCCCTCAGAGTGATATCAAAGGGCACAATTCTACAGAGAGGGGTTGGCCCTCACATCTGAACCAGCTCCAGGCCCTCAATCCCCTGAGGTCATGAATCTGAGAATCCCTGGGAGAGCTGGCTGGACTGTCTCAGTGTTTCTAGACAGCATTCCAGGAATGGCCCAGAAGTCCTGTTTGCAGGGCTGGCTGCTGTACTGGTGGTGCTGATGGGTGGAATCAGCACCCAGGTGAACCCAAAGAAACAAAGCTTAAGCACAAAGGCCTTAGGACATAACAGCCAGAGATCCTGATGCCTTCCATTCCCATCTAGAGAGAGTAGGCTGGGACTGGGCCTGGCCTGGTCTAGGACTAGGAAAGAGCTGGAAAGGAACTGAGGTTTGTCTTGGTGATGGAGCTGGCTGAGTTGACAATGACTGGGACTGGCGCTGAGATGGAGATTGACATTGGGGTTGGAGCTGGTGGGTGGTGAGAGCCCTGAACCTTTCCTGGAGAGCAGACATAAATGTTGAGATTTTCAGCTCCAGCAGAGCTAGAAAGTCAAGAGACAATGATATGCTTGAAATTGTCCCAGTTCTACATTAAGCAGAGGTTGATGAATGACCTGTTTTTATTTTGTGTAATGAGGTGAAATAAGAGCAAGACAATGACAACCTGAACCTGGGATTTGCCCTAAAACATCAACAGTAAAAGAACCAACACTCTAGCTAGCTCCTTTGCCTACCCTGGCAGACATGGGCCTTCCTGAAGCAGGAGGAGGAACAGGCTGACCCTAAGGTGACTACCAAGGAGAGCCTATACCCAAGGTGTCAGCTAATGTCCCCAGGGCCTTCCCACCACGGTCTGCAATGTGTGTCCTTCTCTCCTTCCTCACCCTCCATGTGCCCGGAACTCAGCCCTTTGCCAGGAAGGGCTTTGAGAATGAGATCCACAATCCTGGGCAGAATAGGGGACAAAATTGGGGTCAGAGTTGAACTGAACCCCACTACCATCAAGCTGTGAAAATCCCTTTAGAAAATAAATAAGAAAGAACAAGACCCCTGTCAAGTCACTCAGCTTTGTTGAACCTCAGTTTTCTCATCTGTAAAACAGGAACAAAATCCTACCTCAAAGACCTCAAAGAACTGGAGCAGGTGTCAGGGTAGACAAGAGGGGGATCCCTCTTTCAGATCCTTTCTCCAAAATGAGGAGGAAGAGGAGGGGGAGGAGAAGGGGAGAGGAAGAGGAAAGAAGAAGGGGAGGGAGGAAGGGGAGGGTGAGGAGCGGGGGTGGAGGAGGAGGAATCCCAGGCACTGAGGGCACAGCAGTGATCAACTGAAGCAAAGTCCTTCTCTTGCTTGTTACTTTGTAGGGGGATGGGATCTGATTGACTCCGTTTGTGTCAGCAGCGAGTGAGACAAGAGAGGTCTGCTGCACCATGCGGACAGCTTTGTGATGCTGCAACTTAACCCCCTGTATCACCATGGAGGCCCCCAATTCTCCCACTATTGACTGTGTGACCAAGGAATAGTCACTTCACTTCTCTGGGCCCATATTTGAAATAGATTGTATTTCTTGACCTGGATGGTATTTACATAATGGTTTCTTATAATTTTTGTATACTGTACATTTAGATGTTATGTAATTTAGGTATATATGTTATATTGCTCAATAGCAATAACAAAATATTAAAAGTTTTAAATATCTATTAAATGAGATAAAGCATGTAGAAAGTCCCTGCAACAGTCTCGTACCTTCTAAGTGCTATATTTTTTTATATAGGAACACAAATACTACTAGAAGTCCCAAAGGTGATGACAGCAGAGAGTAGACAAAGAGTCTTTCCAGCTGAGAGAATCCTTGACGATTTCATGGCAGAGGTGACATCAGAACTGGACTCTCAAGGAGGAGCTAGCTTTCCTAAGGGGAAGGCAGAAGGAAGGGGAAGACACTGCCAACAAAGAGCACTGCCTGGCAAAGCCCACGGCCCAGGCTGCATTATTTCAACTAGAGCCCACTGGCGTTGGCTGGCACTTAGTTTTCCTGAGCATTTGGAAAAAAACGCTCATAGGTGGGACATTGATTTTCTGTAGCTTGCTGCAGTTACCACCACTCCCTGTTGTCTTATATCAAGAGGCTTCACTAGCTACCTTCCAGCTTGTCTTTGGACTTTCATTCTATTGCCCTACAGCATGAGAAAAGGAAGGGAGATACGAAGCTCTTCAAAGGTCTGGCATGGGCACGTGGAGGTCTAGGAGAGAATATTCTAGAATCTCAAGTTGGAAAGGTCAGCGGGGGCAGGTCATGCTGGGTCTTCTCTATCCAGCAGACACTATATAAAGGAAGCAGGGAGATGGACAGATAACTAGAGGTCAGGGTCCTGCGTCAGGAGGGCCAGGGAAGGGCACTGTAGAAGGCACTTCACAGGACTTCTGTGAGGACCTTTGACTCAGCCCCAAAGGTCCCCCCTCCCTGCCAGTCTGCAAGAGATGCCAGACTAGCCCCCCAGTTGGGGGTAGCAGCTACATTCCCAAGGTCAAGACCAACCTGGGCAGGACCCCCTCCCCTGCTTCCATTACAGCTGATGTAAAACTAAATGGCGCCGGGCCTGTGTGCATTCACATCAGCACAACAAGATGCTTAGTCAATAAAATAGTTGAGCCAAGTGAACTCAGCATGCAACTCCAGGAGGAGTTTTTTTTCCAGGGGAAATATTATCATTTTCCATCCCTGTTTAATGAATCATGGGAATTATAGCAACATTACAAATGGTTTTCTGCGCAGGCTATTACTTTGTTTCTGCAGGGTTCTAATGGTGGGCCTGCTTCACTGAGGGCTCAGCCTGCCCCCAGCTAAGGAGCATAATGGTATTATTATAAGCAGTCCCCTTACAAGGCTCCAACCCTGAGGAGTGGTCGCCTGGGACCTTAGGAAGTGGTCTAAAGTGGGAAGCCCTGAGTGTTTGATTTGGGGTTTCCCAGGGAGTCTGCACAGACATCCCAGGCACATTCTGCTGAGACCAGCACATGAGCCAGATTTCCCAGAACTTGGGTCAGGAAGAGGAAGGTTCAAAAGAGGAAGGTAAGTGAGAGGGCTTGGGAGCTTTCTTTCTTAGCTGAGTATGGAATGGGGGAGTGAAGTGAATGGGACAGATTCAGTGACCAGAGCACATGGGGTACACAGAGATGGGGTACGTGCACACAAGCCCTCACCAAGAATGCCCTGGGCCCTGGGTTGGCTCCTGCCATGGCAAATGCCAGAGAAGCAGGCCTAGTCCCTGTCTATGAAGCTTCCAGCAGGGCACAGAGAAAAGCTGAGTGTATGGGAGGCCCTTCCTCAGTGGAGAATCCAGGCAGCCTTGGGCATACAACATGGACAGACGGCACCTGAGGTCACCCAGACTCCCCGAGCAAACGCTTCCTGCCTCAGCATTGGGGTGATTCATGAAGCCTTGTTTCTTTTAAGCCCACTGCCTGCTTTGTGCAATGCCCAGCCAGAGCCTCTCTGTCTTAAAGGGCTCTTTGACCATCATAGCAAAACCCATTTGGGGTGACCTCCTGACTCACAAGGCGTGTCTGGGCACGGGTGGGCTTAAGGTTGACACCTGACCCAAACAGTCCATCAGATCCCGTCCCCCTACAAAGTAAGAGGCAAGAGAAGGACTTTGCTTCTTAGATCACTGTTGCACCCTCAGTGCCTGGGCTTCTGCTCCCGCACAGGAGGCACTCGATAAATATTCAGTGATGAATGAGCGAGGACTTTGGAAGTTCTAGCTGGGAACCTCAGAGAGTAGGAGCCCTAGATCTGAATCACACGTACTACATACTCCCTGGAGGAAAGCCCCACCTCTCCTGGGAACGTCTAGGAATCTCGGCGCTGCTTTGTTCCTGCCTTCTCAAAGCTCCTGGTTCTCCCCTAGTTTTCCTTGAGCTGGCCCAACCTCCTGACCATACAGACCCTCTTCTTGCTTAAGTCTGTCTCCATTGCTTACAGCCAAAACGGCTTCACCAACATGATAAGAATTTTCAATCCCTAAAGGGCCTGTTTTCCTACCAGGCTGACTCTCTGGCAGTCACACCCACTGCTGTCTCTGCCAGGCTAACCCAGTTCACCACTGGCAGCTCTGGTGGGCTCTGCCTGACGCTGCAAGGACCCAGAGGCAGGGAGTGACAGCATGCCGGGTACCAGGTCCTGGGGGGAGGGAGCGTAAGGCACTTTATCTCCTCCCCATCCAGCCTTCATCCACACTGGCCTCAGATGTGGGTTCTCCACCTCTCGCTCAGGTAGAAGATTCCTCTGTGTAAACCCGGGGCCAGGTTTAGCAGTCCCTGACTCTTCACCTCCCTCCCACCTTACACCCACAGAGGGGAGGGCATGGGATGGAATCAGAGCCTGAGAAAACCTGAGTTACTAGCCGAAGCAGGAGGAAGGGGCCCCCAGCCCCCAGCCACAGAGGCTGCGCTCCACCTGGCTGGATCAACTTCTTCTTGCCTTTCCATCCTTCCACCCTCGCCCCAGGTGCCCAGATACTAATTATAATGACCCGGTGAGTTACAAGACGGTGAAATTGCTTCCACCTGAGGTTGTCACGGGCTGGGGAGAAATACCAGGACTGGAAATTAAACTGTGCCAGCAGGCCTGAAGGAGTGGGAGCAGAAGAGAGGAGGGAGGAGGAGGGGGTGGAAGAGGGAGAAGAACCCGGAGCTTATAAAGTAGTGTTTATGGAGTGTCGGGAAGAAGTAGCCTTGACTGGCACACAGCAATGACGGGCTGCCTGTCTGTTACTGGCGTCTGGACACCAAGTGCTACCTCCCAGGGGGAGTGACCAGGAACTGGCAGAAGCACCAAGGTCACCTGGAGACCCAAAGGCAAAAAGAACAGCAGAGAGCTGCTGGGGGGGAGAGGGGGGGCAGAGCCAGATACACACACGCGCGCACGTGTGTGCACACACACGCCCACTGGCATGTGCATTCCCCTCTTGCAGGCTCTGAGCGAGCCCAGGAAGAGGCATGGTATCTGGAGCCTGGCCCAGACGCAGCAGCCCAGCTCATCTCCAAGCCCAGACTGAAACATTCTCCCTTTTTCACTCTGGGTTGTGTCTGTCACCTGCGTAGCTGTGACCTTTTCAAAAGGAATGCTGATAGGCCGCCCGCACAGAGATCCAGGGGCCTCCCGCCCCGAGGACTTGGGAGTCGTGTGTCTGGGGCCTATGGGCAGCACCACAGTGGTCATCCTGCTACACCAACTGCAGAAGCTGGCAGGGGCCGGCACAGGTTTGCTTGGCCCCCTGGAATTCTACCAAATCGTGAGGGGAAGGGCCTCTCCGGAGCGATCTTGACTGTTTCAGGACATAGAAAAAGAAGGAAATTTTCAAGATTATGAAGTATTTTTATGAAGTCAGCATAGAACTGATATTACCAACACCCAACAGAAGAACCTAAAAAATTAAAGTGACGGGTCAGTCTCACTCATGAATGTCCCTGCAATAATTCTAATAAATAGCATATAGAATCTTAAAATACAGAAAAGAACAACATGTCAAGATCAAGTAGGGTTTAAGAACTGCTAGGTGCTTATGGTCAAAGTATGTATTAATATAACTTAACATATTAGAGAACCTAAGCAAAGATTATCAGCATAAACCAGCAACCATTCTTAATTTTTTTATTCTTAAAGAAATAAGAGCAGGAGGGGCCTCCCTGGTGGCGCAGTGGGTTGGGCGACGCACTATGAAGCAAACCGCAGCCACTGCAGCATGAGTTCGATCCCTGCTGCCGGCCAGGGTGGGGACCCACATGGCATGGCAGACCTCTCCTGCTGT
>JAGFMF010012145.1:13072639-13159612 GCA_019455555.1 Galemys pyrenaicus | reverse complement strand
CTTGTATGCATAAATAAATAAATCTTAAAAAAAAAAAAAAAGAAAAAGAAATAAGAGCAGGGGCCTCCCTGGTGGCGCGGCGGGTTGAGCACTGCACTGTGAAGCTTCCGCAGCACAGCGGCGCGTGTTCGATCCCCAGCCAGGGAGGGGACCCACAAGGCACAGCAGACCTCTCCTGCCTAGCCCACTGCTCCCCTCAGCAGTGTGTTTCAGTCAGTCTGCCTGTTCTGCTCCCCGCTCTGTCTCTGGTGAATCCTCTCACCTCCTGCAACTCTGGCCTGTACCCCAGCTCTTGTGTGCATAAATAAAAAAAAAAAAAGTTTGGAAAAAAAAAGAAATAAGAGCAAACAACTACTTCCTAAGATGACAGAATAAATTAAATTCATCTTAACTCCAAATTCTAAAAGCATTCCCATTAAAGTCAGGAATAAGACCAGGACATCCATTATCTTCTTTATTACCTAACAGTGTTCTGTAGGTGCCAGCTAATGTAATTAAATAAGAAAAATCACTCGACTGTATAAAAAATTGAAAAGGATAGGATAAAAAAATTAGCAGGAGATATGAATATGTACCTGCACCCCAAAGAGAACTAACTGAAGAGCAATTACCAATAACAAAGTTCAGTAATGAGGCCAGCTACAAAATTAATATGCAAATATCCAAAGGCCTTCATACTTAAAAATGACTACCAACTGGGGCATATAAATGGGAAACATGTGACATTTATAAATGCAAAGAAAAAAAAGGTAAAATGACTAGATGTAAAATGCTACTGAAAAAACCAAAAGACAACTTGAGCAATAAAAAAAAGATCATGTAATTTGATAGGAAGAATTGACATCATGTCTTCATTAACACACTCAACCGAACTTTCAAATAATAATTAATACCTTTCCTCCCCAAGTTCTTCTAAAAAATTGAAGAGGGAAACTTCCAAGCACACTTTATGAAGCCAAAATTATCCTGACTCTGAAACCAGAGAAGGAGGTCATAAAAAAACTATAGATCAGTATCTTTCATGAATACAAAAATCCTCACCAAAATACTAGCAAACCAAATTCAGCAACCTATCAAAGAATCATATACCATGATCAAGTAGGATTTCTTCCAGGAATGCAAGGATGGTCCAATATATGCAAATAAATAAACATGATACACTATATCAACAAAAGAAAGGACAATGATTATATGATCATCTTGATACAGAAAAAGCATCTGATGAGATTCAACATCCTTTATACAAAAGGGTATTGAAGGAACATTCCTCAATATAATAAAGACCACATACAACAAACTCACAACCAACATCAGGCTCAATGGTGAAAAATTGAAAACTTTTCCTCTAAAATCAGGAAGAAGACAAGGATGGCCACTCTATTCCACCACTACTATCCAATGTCATGTTGAAAGTTCTCACAAGAACAATTGACAAAAAGAAAAGAGAAGTTATCCAAATTGGAAGGAAATAAAACTATCGCTATTTGCAGATGATATAACAACATACATAAAAAATCCCAGAGATGGGCCTCCCTGGTGGCGCAGTGGGTTGGGCAATGCACTATGAGGCAAACCACAGCCGCTGCAGCAAGTGTTTGGTCCCTGCTGCCCTCCAGGGAGGGGACCCACATGGCGCAGCAGACCTCTCCTGCCTCGCCCACTGCTCCCCTCAGCAGTGTGTTTCGGTCGGTCTGCCTGTTCTGCTCCCCACTCTATCTAGTGATTCCTCTCACCTCCTGTACCCCAGCTCTTGTATGCATAAATAAATAAATCTTTTTTAAAAATCCCAGAGATTCCAGCTAAAAGCTGTTATAAATAATAAGCAAATACATTAAAACAAATTAATATAAATGCACCATCATTGACAATAGCTAAAAAGTAGAAACTACCCAAACATGCATCAAATGCTAAATAGATAAACAGAAGTGCAATCTATGTAATGGAATATTATTCAGCAATAAAAAGGAGCGAAGACCATGCTACAGAGTGAACCTTGAAAACATTATGCTAAGTGAAAGAATCCAGACACAAAAGGCCACATACTATATGATTCCATTTATATGAAATGTCAAGAACAGACAGATCCCACAGAGACAGAAAATAGATTAGTAGTCAGAGGCTGAGGGGAGAAGGGAATGGGAAGTGACTGCTAATAGGTATGGAGTTCCTTTGGGGGGTGATGGAAATGTTCCCGAATTAGAGAATGGAGATGGTGGACAACTTTATGAATATATTAAAAACCATGGAATTTTACCTTTTAAAGCGTGAATTTTATGGCATAGGATATATGAGTTACACTTTTTCCTTTTTTAAATGAGAGAGACGCTTCCTGTTTTGCTAGTGGGTGGTCTCCAAGACAGGCTGTAAGGTGATAAAACAAAGCCTGGAACCCTGTGGTTGATCTGGCACCGCTTGCGGACAAAAGAGGAAGAAAGTGTTTTATAAATATATGTGCATCCGTGTTTGCCTTTCTAAGCCTGGACTGTGCCGGCAGCACACGCAAGGAGCTGTTAGCACTGCCTCGCAGCGAGGGCTCAGAGACTGGGGTGGGGTGTGAGGAGGACCTTTCGCTGTGGATACCCTTGAACCAGGGGAATTTATTACCATTTAAAGATTAAATTGAATTAAAATTTTTAAATGAAAGTGACCCCTCTGTCTGTCAGAGGTGGGCCAGAAGTAATTATAATGAATGCAGGGCTGGCGTGATGGCCTTTGAGAGACAAAGCCCTGGGGCAGAGGTGTCCACCAGGCTGGGACCTTAGAGGTCCCCTGCAGCAGGGAAAGGGCCAAAGATGGGCAGGAGCAGATGCTGGCAAAGTCCAAGAAGATCCACACCAGGAAAGGAGCCAGGGGACAGTTGGAAGTGGGATGCGGAGAAGGACTCTTGTGCTTTGTCTTGGAGACAAAAGCCAGCAGCTCAGAGAACAGGCATGGTCTTGGCTTGCATAAGCTGAATGTGCAGGGAGAGGCAGAGAGCAATTGGTTGGGGGGGGTGGGGGAGGGGGTGCCGCGGGGGGGGGGGGGGGGGGGGAATTTGNGGGGGGGGTGTCAATTTGCTGAAACAGTGGAATCAACAATGTGCACGTGCCCACCCTTAGAGGGTATAGGGTACAGGGAGGGGCGGGACAGCCCCTGCTTTCCAGAGCCTCTAATCCACTGACTGCTGAGGGCTGTGATCGGCCTATAGCTTGTCTCCAAAGTCCGCCATGGACAGTGATATAATGTCCCCCCAGGGGTGGTGCTGGGCTCCCACCCGCAACACACTGTGCCAGGAACAGCCTAGCTGGGGCGGGGAGGAGAAATACTCAGGGGACCGCATTATCCTCTTCCAGCAGGTTTGTAGGGTAGGCATGGCCCTGGGAAGCCCCTGGTGTGGCCAGAGTTCGCCCAAACCTGTATCTTAAACTTTTTGTTGGCAAGTGAAACTAAACAGAACCAAATTACTAAGCGCCTTTTGTTCCCCCTTCCCCCTCCCCACCCGCAGCCCAGCCGAATTCTCTAACCGGGTCACAGAGCTAACAAGCTTCTCTGTGCCCCTCCTAGGCCGCTAACACCAGCTTTGGGAACCCAAACAACAAGCCCCGCCCATCGCCCCTGCACCGCTGA
This sequence comes from Galemys pyrenaicus, assembly GCA_019455555.1. Classification (NCBI taxonomy): domain Eukaryota; kingdom Metazoa; phylum Chordata; class Mammalia; order Eulipotyphla; family Talpidae; genus Galemys; species Galemys pyrenaicus. The sequence continues at coordinate 13,156,006 of JAGFMF010012145.1, read as the reverse complement.
CCGCTTGGGGGGCCCACGCAGCACTGCCGTCCTTTGTGTTTTGTTTCTGCTTCTTCCAAAAGCATTACTGTCTCCACTTGGTCCACGGCTTGGGAGAGGTTTCAGGGAGTCAAAAGCTTCCCAGTGCTGGAGGGACAGCTCAGGCAGAAGCTCTGGCCTCAGGGGGTACAGAGGAGCTCCCCTCGAGTTCTGCTAGGCTCTGGGGGCTCCAAGCCATGCCTGAGCGTGCGCCTTGGCAGAGATGCTCAACAGCTGAGGCTGCGCAGGCCAAGGGGTCACACCTGGTGTGATCCACCTCCACGGAGATATGACCCTCCGGAAGTCACCAGAACGGGGTCTGGGCTGCAACAAGACCCGTGGCCTGCAAGCACTGGAAGCCGTGCTAGCCGGGACCTGTGAGGGGAAGGGAACCGGGGCCCTTAGAGTCAAGGGACAGCCGAAGCAGGAGCCGTGCTGTGGGGAGATCATCTCCGACCTCAAACACGTAGCAGGGAGGACGAGGTTTAGAGAACGGCCATGATCCCTTTCTCCTCCCTGCCTGCCCACATTCTCATCCACCCATCCAAGCACCCAAAGGACAAAGGGGGCTGCTGAATGTCCCCACCGCTCACAGGGCAGGAGAGAGTGGACCTGGAGAAGCAGGCATTTGCCCAGCACGTGCTCGGCCACTCAGGCTTCTTCCTAGAACAGGCGCCAACCTAGAGCCGCTGGGATTGATTCCAGAACACACCAGCCTGGGAAGCCCCCCTCCCCGCAGCCTGGCCACAGGGCCCTCAGGAACACGGAACACCGAGCCCCCTCCTCCGGCACTAGGACCCAGTCTCCTGACTTTTGGGCCCTTTTCAAAGTCAGGAGGCAGAAAGCAAAAGGCCCTTTCTGATCCCCCTGTCAATCCTCTATCTGGGCCCAGGACTTATTTTCAAACCAACCAAGCGTCAGAAAGTCACACATCAGGCTTATCTCTCCTGCCACTCATATCCGAAAGCCTTTTTCCGTACCCGTCATTCCCAGACAAATAGAATCCCTCCCCACCCCAAATACTAATAAATGTCTGAGCTCAGGGAGCAGCACCCGGCCCCGCTGAGCACCCACCCGACCCCACTACGCTCCGATAAGATAGCTGGCCCATCCGCCTCGGACTCTTCAGGCCTGGAAAAGGTGAGGATTCATGAATGCCAAGAAGCACCGTCCGCCCCTGGCCTGCACCCGTGGCTGCCTGCCTCTACCCCGGCTGCTCAGCTCTCAGCTCTGTCTCTGTCCACTAGACACAAAGGGACCAGGGGCTGAGCTGGGGCATCTTTGACTTAATGCTCACTCCAGAGCTGCCGTCGGGCTGACCCCGGACCCAAGGCTTCCACCATCTGTAAAGACCCCTCTCTCTCCAAGCTGCCCTGCCTGGACACTGGCAAGGGACACCGGTTGGGGCCTGCCAGCAGGGAGAAGGTTGAATGTGGTTTCTGGTTGCAATCCTCCTCACCTGTTATTAGCCACAGGGCAGTCATTTCTCATTCTTTCATTCACTCAACAGTCATCATTCAAGGCACAGTTCTAGGCATTGTTTGGGGCCTAGAGACATGTGGGGGAGAAGACAGGTGGGGTTTCTACTGTGATGGGAGAAACAAGAAACCCACAAGAGAAGACAAGTGACAAGATGCAGAAGCCTGGGGGCTGAGGGCGGGGGAGCAGGAGAATACAATATGTAGTCAGGGAGAGAGCCTGGAGCAGGCGGCATTTGAAGCAGGACCTTGAGCAATGATCCAGCCTCTGGGAACCCATTTCCTAAAACAAGGTGGATAATTTTATTTTCTTCCCTTTTTCTTTTCTGAGCTTCCTCCTAGCTCTGATTTGGAGAGGTGACTTTAAAGAAGAGAATGACAGTCCAAGGGCGTCCCTGGTGGCGCAGTGGGTGAGCAATGCACTATGAAGCAAACTGCAGCCACTGCAGCACGAGTTCGATCCCTTCTGCTGGCCAAAGAGGGGACCCACATGGCGCAGCAGACCTCTCCTGCCGGGCCCGCTGCTCCCCTCAGCAGTGTGTTTCAGTCAGTCTGCCTGTTCTGCTCCCCACTTTGTCTGGTGAATCCTCTCACCTCCCTGGACTCTGGCCTGTACCCCAGCTCTTGTGTGCATAAATAAATAAATCTTTAAAAAATAAAAGAGAGAGAATGACAATTCAAGATCACTAATTTGTACTCATGGAAAATGGCCAAACAGATGCCATTTCCATGCCATTCAATGTCATTTAGGTAAAAGACTTTGTCTCCCAGAACCAGGAATCGTGATGCCCAGCACACTGCACAGCCAACTGCAGCAAGGGCAGGGTCACATCTGGCCCAGGACTGTCTCTTTCTTTGCATGGTGCCTCCAGCCCCCTTCACTACAGCCTCCACCTCGGTGGAAAATGGTCACTTGCATAGGCCTCTCATCCCATATTCTGTCTTGCTTCCAACTTGAAAAACAAAAAATGGGGGTAATTTTAACCATATCTGTCTCTGCAGGGTGATTAAAAATTAAATGAACTAATATGTGTCCAGTGCTTAGTCCAGGTCTGGCACACAATAGTGCTGAGCAAATTATAGCCCCATGTCTCGCTCTGCAAATAGGACCTGGAGGAAGCACTGAAGACCCAGGAAGACTTCCCGGCCCAAGTCAGGCACTTGATGGCCTGATTATAACCAGGTAGGCTTCCTGGAGGAAGCAGCTGTCAGTGGCCTGAGGCCTGAGGCCAGCCCAGATCTCTGAATCAAGAATGTTCATATCTGAGCTGAGAGGACCAGGCAGCCTGGATCCCTGAGCCCAGGAGATCCCGGCCTTCTGTGCTGCCTGAGTCACTGCCTCCTCTTACCTGCTCCTGGACCCTTCAGCTGCTGCCTCAGTTTCCCATTAAGGCTGGTATCTACCATGAGCCCCTTGTTCCTATTCTGGATAACCCCAAGCCACGAAGTCAGAGGAATCCAGAATATCAGTGGCCTGCATCAGAAGGACCCTTCCTTCCACATGAAACTCAGTGCCCCTTTGACCATACCCCCCATGCTACCACCTCTCTCCCCAGCCCCTCCATCCAGCCTCTTCCCCCTACCCCGCCATGTACCAGAATCCCATTTCCTTTCCATCTTCCTGGAGATGGTGCCCCAGCCAGAGAGGGAGCAGACAGAACTGAGGGGCAGCGGGCAGCGAGGCGGGGGGCAGCCAGAGCGCCTGGTCTCCGCAGGAAGACACCATGTGCCCTCCTCCCCCTCCCAGGCCTCTGCACTGCCCCACACCTGCCACCGCCTCTAACTGACAGCAGGAAATTGGTCCCCACTAAGCACTTCCAGAGGACTAATGGAGCCCTACTGAGACAAGACCTCACTACTAGCCCGGGCAGCTTCAGGGGCACAGTCATGAGCCCACTGCCAGCTCCTCTGTTTCTTCATAAATATGGACATTCCTTTTTCTTTTTTTAAGATTTTATTTATTTATGCATATAAGAGCTGGGGTACAGGCCAGAGTCCAGGGAGGTGAGAGGAGTCACCAGAGACAGCCGGGAGCAGAACAGACAGATTGACCGAAACACACTGCCGAGGGAAGCAGCAGGCGAGGCAGGAGAGGTCTGCTGCGCCATGTGGGTCCCCTCCCTCCCTGGCCAGCGGCAGGGATCGAACTCGTGCTGCAGTGGCTGCAGTTTGCTTCAGTGCGTTGCTTAACCCGCTGCGCCACCAGGGAGACCCAAAGGCATTCCTTTCTCCTTCCAACTAAAGTCCTTCATCCTTCAAGGCCTCCTAACTGGCATCACCACCTCCTCCAGAGGTCTTCCCAGATCCTCCCAGTCAACGGCCGACCCAACTACTGAGCACTTACTACATGTCAAGTCCAACGCTAAACACGTCCGTTTTTTCCAAATAAGGAAACAAACAGAGAGTGTGAAGTGGGCCTTGCAGATGGCCAAATGCATCCATCTCTGACTCCCTAGGCTCGGCTACCACCCAAGGCTGGCAAGACAGCAGTGCTGCGAGCGGCTCTCCATTCTACAGGGCTGCGGGGCTTCGCCCATCGTGCCAGCGCTCCAGCAGGTTGGAGCACGCCACGTTCGTCTGGTCACTCCTGAGGCCCTTGCCAGGGCGTGGCTAGGGCCGCCTTGGCCTCTGCCTCCAGCTCAGTGCACCTGGGACAGAGCAGAAGGCGTGACCGTAAATAAGTACCACCAGGGCCCACAGCCAGGCCATTCCGAGTCCCCTGCTGGGGGAGCGTCTTCTGCCCCTGGGCAGGCTGCACCAGCCACATGAGCTGCAGCGCTGTGGTCAGGTCTCCCGAGCGAGCGGGATCGATGCGCTGAGCCAGAGGGGCCTTCCCACTCTTAGCTCCAGAGCACCCAGCTCCTGAAGCTGAAACATTTTATCCAGTGTGCATAGCTCAGTGTAGGGTCAGAGAAGTCAGGTCTTTCCACCCTCCCACCACTGGTGTGATGACAGACACCTGTGGTGCTGCGCGCATGCCTAGGTGGGCATGCGCGAGTGGGCGCACCTGGGTTGGACACGGGCTTAAATGGGCGGCGTCATGGGGACACCAGGACCAACAGTACCAACACGAGCAGTAAGACCAGAAAGAGCAGCAGCAGCAGTAACAAAGTAGCCAAGAGGGTGAGATGTGCCAGGGGCTGGGAGGCCTGCCAGCCTCCCGGCACCCCTGCCTGCCGTGTACTTGGCCACTCTGACCAAAGAAGCATGAAAAGCCACCGAGGACTCCAAGACTCCTTCCTTTACCCCCGTCTGCTAGAACCATCCCGAACCTGCCCAGTGTGTCCCCTTCCTGCTGCTACACTCAGCAATCCTCATTCCCTGAGTAGAAACTGTTCAGCCACCCCACAGAGAAAAGGAAGGCGCAGAGAAGTTGAACGACTCACCTAAGGACACACAGCTAGTAAGTAGGGTGAGAGCTTACCTCTGAACCAGGCCCAACCGACTACGCTTCGCTCCGATGGCCTCCCACCATGTTCTCTTATCAGCTCACGGGGCCTCTGACATGACCTGCTGACTGGCCCCAGGTGTGAGGGGCAGCGGACGCTGCATCCTGAGTTTTCCGGGGGCTGGGGGGGGTCATGTCTCACGTCGCCTCCAGCCCAGTGTCCCAGAAACCAGCTGTCAGGTAAATGGACAAGTGATCAGGCCTTTCCACCCTCCCACCATCGGTGTCGATAGTGGACACCCGTGGTCCTGCACGCGTGCCTAAGTGGGCATGCGCAAGTGGGTGCACCTGAGCTGAGACACGGGCGTATAAGGGCGGCGTCACGAGGACACTAAGAGAGTGTGAGAAGAGAGAAGCAGAGCAGTAGAGGAGAGAGCGAGCGCGAGCAGAGGCTAGAGAGCCCAGAGAGTGGAGAGGCGCTAGGAGGCCCGCCAGCCTGCCTGTACCTGGTCGCCTCTGATATAAGGATCTAATGAAAGCCTAAAGAAGCCACCGAGGGCTCCAGGACTCCTCCTTGACCTGTCTGCGGGAATCATTGGGGACTTGCTCTTGTGCCCTGCTGGCACCACACCAGCCTGGGCCCACAGGTCCACCGCGGGTGTCACCCACCACGCCTTTGTTGGTCTCACCCAACAAGTCTCAGAGCAGAGACTTCAGATCCACCCTCTTGCTTTTCTCTCCTCTGCTCATCAAGAGGGAGCACCCAACCCACCCCGGATGAGCGCCTGCCTGCTCCGCATTCCTCCTGGCTTCAGACTCTCCCTACAGTCCTTCCAAAATCTCCATGAGCCTTTGCATTCTAAGCAGACACGATTGTATCAGATTTCCCCGTCTTTCCAGCAGCTCAGCTCTGCCCAAGTTTGATGAACTGATCTCAGTTAGATAAATCACATCAGCTGTCGGCTTTGCTAAGACTCGGGGAATGACATTTCCCGTTTGCCTGGGTTTAATGCGAAGGAGCCGTTCCTGCGGTAAACCTTCAAGGCCAGGTGAGGCGAATAAAGAGTTTTATACAAATGGCCCCTGTCTGCCAATCCAGGGCACTCTGGCTGGCTTCTCGCTCCCCGTGGTTTCTGGAAGGCTGGGAGCCCGCAGACAGCAGACCACGGAGGGCGCCTGGGATGAAGCCTCTCTCTTGACTTGATGGTAATTGGCAGTATTTCCATGCATTTCCATGCAGGATTATGCCATAAATTTACTTGGCTCCAAACAGGGTTGCTCACAGCAAGGAATGCAGGGAAAGAATAGATTTGGGGGGGTGCCCCCAGATCTAGGCCTCAAGATCTTAGAGCCCTTTTACCCCAAAGTCGGCCTTCTCTCCCAGCCCCCAGGCAGCTGTAGCTGGCTGACTGGCCATGGCAGGGAGACCTGAGTTTCTGCCGCCAGAGCAGGCCCCAAGAGCAGTGCTACCCCAGTGGGACAAGAAGGGGTGGGGGCTCCAGCAGCAGGGACGGCAGCAGCATCTTCCAAGCCTCAGATCACACCGAGAGCATGATCCCAGGAACGGGGACACTGCCGTCCCTGGAGCTGCTCAGCTGGCCGGGCTGGACCTTAAAGGCTGTCCTTGCCACAGGAACCCAGAGCTGGGGACCATGGGGTGGCAAAACAACCAGGACAGCTGTTTCCCTGCAATTTGAGTCCATTAGGAATAATGACTTGTAAGGAGGGGAGGGATAATCTTCTTAATAAGGACCCCTGGAGATGAAGTGGACACGTGAGCACAGACAGACACACCAACGCCACACGCACTCACAGGACACCGCACATTCATAGTCACTGAACCCGCCTGCACCAGCATGTCACTCACACCTCACAGTCCCCTACACGCTCACAGACGGGCACTCACAGCACAGACACTCCCACGTACCCACACCCACAAACGTGGCAAGGACCTGTGTTTGATTTGTGATGAGTTTGGGTTTTTATTAATATCTTTTGCAAAACTAATTAAGAGGGATTGAAGCCCAGAGCAGAGCTAATGAGCTATTCAAATACCCTGGCACCCGCCCCACTGGCGGGGTTCGGGGCTGTCTCGAGCTACAGTCGGGAGAAGAGACGCCCCTCCAGGGTTCTCGCTGCAGCAGAAAGACCACATGGGCCTTGCAGCCGCCTCCATCCAAGAGGCCTCCAGCAAGGCTGGGGGTCAGCGAGAGAGGACCCCATGTGGAGGGGTCTTGCTTTTGAGTTTGATTCTCAAATTTCAGCATCGGGCCTGCCTGGAGGCTGGACCCACTCCCTGCGTTTGATTCACAGACTGGATTGGCCCTGAAGACTTCGGTTTCTTTTATTAACTACCTTCTTAATGGAGATGACATCGATTTACAAGACCATATGTTTTAGGGGAACAGGGTCACCCCTCTGGATGTATGTCGCCATGTCCTTTACCACAGCCCATTGGTCCCTTCCCCCACTCTAGCTCCCTACCCCTCCTGCCCTATCCCCGAAGTGGCCTCAGTCCTACAGTCAGATTTCTAGGGTTTGGTTTGGTTTTGTCTCTTTCTTCGATTTGTTTCTTTATGTTCTACATATGCTTGAACACATCCAGTACTTGTCTTTGAGAACTTACATGTCTACATGCTCCCAGGTGATGCTGCTGGTCCAGGAGTCACACCTGGAGAACCCATACCTTAGGGGTGTCCACCTGCAGCCTCTGCTCTGAGAAGCACCTGCCCGGGTGTGGGCAGTCACAAAGCTTAAGTGAACAAGGACTTGGTGGGGAGACAGCAAGGACCCAGATTGTCCCCGGACAACAGGGCACCCATCGCTCTTAGGAAGATTAAAAAGCATCCAAGATTCCAGCAAGAGGACCCCCGACCTGCACCTGATGTCCTGTCCTCAGGCAGCAGCCAGGCTCGCCCACAGCCATAGCCCATCTGAGCTCACCCAGCCCTGGCAGTGTGCGGCCCCCACTTGACAGGCGAGTAAATGAAGGTGCAGAGAGGTGAAGCCATGTGCCTAAGGTCACCCAAGGAGAGCAGGGTCCAACTCAGGTCTCCAGTCTCCTTTCCAAGAAGCTTCCTGCTTGTCCCACAGGACGGAGATGACACACGTTGCTCCTGGGAGGGTTCAGAGACCACAGGTTTCCCGACACCTTGTAGCTCACAAAATGGCTACCTACGTACCATTAAGCCAGGGCAACAGAGCAATGCATTCCTCTACTTTGTCCTACTAAGACTTAGAGCTGACAAGAAAAGCACAACTATGGCCCACAGCCACACCATGGAGTCACACCAGGCCGGGGGAGAGGAGTTGCTGTGTCAGCACAGAGCCCACCCAGCAAACCCTGGCAATTTCCCCTCCAAGTCTCTACCTTGCCCTCTATTTACTGGTCCTGCCTGCAACACATGTTAACACAACGACCTCTCTCTCAGAACTAAACAGCTGCCTGCAGAATGGGCCAGCACAGCAGGTGAACAGAGGCTAGGGCATTCTGCATCTCCCTCTGGTTCACACCAGTTGTCCATGAACTTCCTGGGGACTCAACAACTCAACCCAGCAGGTAGGGGAGAGTCAACGGACCTCTTCCTTGCCTGTTAGCCGCACCTCCAGACTAGGTCTGGGACCAGAGTCTTCCATCTATAACTAATCACTATTATTGATCAAGTGAATGAGTGCAGTAAACTGGGGCAAGAGGCAGGAAAAAATTTGACCCCATAAATAACATGTCATAGCCCATACAGTTCCAGGACAAGCAGATCCTTAAAAATTTTTGGTTATCATTTATTGAACACCTACTATCTGCCAAGGTTCTCACCTGCCATATCATCAATAATGCCACAGCATCACTTGCTTTATTGCCTCTAATTTATAGACAAGGTAACAAAGAGGGCGCCGTGAGCCAGGATTTGAACCTAGTACATTCTGACTTCAAAGCCTGTATTTTTTACTTTGTTGTACTTTCCTTGTGAATTGTCTTCCTGGAGAACTCCTATTCATCTTTCAAAACCCAGTGTTACCCCTCTCCCAGATCTACTCACCCCAGTTGGTTCCCTCCAGATGCAGAATTTCCTCTCTCCACAAGTCCCGGGGACAACCCTTCTCAGCAAATGGATCTCTTTTCGGAGTCTCCCAGAAGCCTTCTGCTCCCTTCCAGAACCCTCTGCCTGCCCCTTGGCACCTGCTCACCTGAGTCACCCATCTCAGCCTGCAGACCACATTCAAGGCTGGAGCAGGTGTGAGAGGCATGGCCGAGGCAGGCGAGGACCCACTCGGCAGAACTGTTTACTACTCTGCAACCACTGGTAATTATTTGCTCTCCTTTTTTATGCATTTCCATGTAAAATTACTCTCTCTGATTCTTGGGACGAATTTAAATGAGAAAATCACACAAACAAAGAAGCCCCTGGGTAATGAGGAACCATTGTCGTTTCTCAGGTTCCGAGTGTTTCTCATCCCCGAAAACAGGAACTTGATTGAATATAGGAGCCTGATTCTGGTGGCTCGGGGGTGTCAGAAGAAGTGGGATCAGAAAGGGACCCACGTGCATGGGAGCGTGTGTACACACGTGTGAACTTCTCGCTGAGTGTGCGTCTGCAGCCACAGACGCTGTGCTGTGTGTGCCCCCTCCATGTCCTCATTGCCGCATAACAAACCCTCAAAAATTGGTGGCTTAAAACAATGCTCATTTTCTCACAGCTCATGATTTTGTAGATCAGGAGCCAGAGCTAGGCTCGCTGGGTAAGTCTGTTCCATGGAGTCTGAACAGAAATAGTGACATTTGGATGGAGGACGGATGATCTGGTGGGTTCAAAGTAGCTTCCCTTACCATTGTTGTTGCCTTGTCCAGAATGAGCAGGCTGGATCCTTGCCAGAACAGTCAACAAGAAAGCTGCACATAGCCCCTCTTGCAGGACAGTCTCGGGGTAGCTCAGAGCACCCAGAGAGTTTCCCAATGGGGTGGAAAGGGCGAGAATTCTTCTGGCCTGGCCTCAGAACGTTCAGAACCAGTCTATTGGCCCTGCCAGATTCACAAGGAAGAGAATCATGTTCCACAGCTCTCAACAGGGAAGCAGAGGGACTTTTGCAGCCATGTCTAATGCACCATGGTGTATATCACACTCCAGAAGCGTTACAGGGTGGGGGGAAGTCGCTGCCTTTAAGAGAGGCGTGGAGGCGGTTTGAACCCGAGTCTCAGAGTGCAAGCTCATGGCCTGGAGCAGCCCTCCTCCACGGAGCCTCAGGAGCCTGATCTGCCAAGTGCTGTTATTGCAAAGTTCAGACAACAGCATTTAGTGAGCACATACTATGTGCCACGCTGGGCACCCCAACCTACCCTGTCCTGGGTCGCACACCTCAGAGGATTCTCGGGCTAGGGTTGGGGTAGGAAGTAGGAGAGACAAACACTCCTCTGAGACCCGGACAGCCTCTTACAGCCACATCAAGACCCCAAGCCCCAGAAGCCTGCCTCCCCCCAGCTTCCTGATGATCCGTCTAGCGCCTGTCCCGCGCCAAGGCCCACGGTGAGCCTTGGAGCCTCCGCCTCTGCTCCAGCTGGGCTGGCTAGAGGCAGCTTCGTCAGTCCAGGGGCGCCCCTGGCTAACGATGGCGTTAATTTTCATTTGTTTGTTTGATTTTCTGCAGTGGGTGAAAAATGTTGGGACGACATCTGGAACCGCCCCAGGCTGAGGCTTGCAGAGCGACAGTGGCAACAGTGACTGCTCCAAATACAACACTCGCTACAGACATACAGGCTGTAGACACGCAGGCACATCCGCTTGCACACGCACGTAGGTCTGCACACACGCAGGTGCACACATTCAGGGCACCAGGTCTGGGCCAGCACCTGGGAAGGCCACAGCCCCAAGGAGGCCCGAGTCCTCAGCCCAGCCCTGGGGAGGTGGCCATGACTCTGTGTGCATGCGTGCGTGCATGTGCGTGTGCGCCTCTCCGGCTGCGAATGGGCCGGAGGGTAACCACGCTATGAGCCTTGTCCCACAGAATGCCCTTCTTTCCAATTGGATCTGACTCTCCACTGCCCGCCAAGTCCCAGCTCAGAGACAGTCCTACCCCCGCCCCCTTCAGCACCTCCCTCCCATCCCAGGTCTGCACCTGCCACCCTCCCACCACACTGTGTGGGCCAGCCCTTCATGCCATGCCACCTCAACCTACCTCGTTCTCACCTCCCGTCCCAGCTCCACCGTCCTTCGCATCGCCATCTGATTGCTCCCCGGACTGAGGGCTGTACTGGCTAAACACCACCACCTCCCAGGCAGTGATCCTATTAGGGGACCCTACATCCCAGCGCAAGAATGGGAAGAAAGGCTTCTTGCATTCGTGATCCTAGTCATTGACTGTCCTTCCTTTAGATGAAGACGGACAATGCAAGACTCCGGGTCCTGTTCGCTGTCAGGGCTCAAACGTACAAGTCTAGGTCCCTCTGCCATTTTTGTTCTAAGACACAACAAAGAAGCTCAAAGGTCAGGCAACTCTCCCATGGATACCCGGCTAATGAGTGGCAGAGCCAAGATCCAAACAGAAATTCTATCCAACTTCAAAGTCTGAACCCCACGTCCTCACCGGACGCACAGGCGTGACAGAGACAGTGTGACTGAATGGTATGCCCTCTGTTGCCAGCAGGTACTGAAGGCTGTAAGCTAACCAACCCCGATGAGAACAGAAAGGTCCAAGCTTAGCATAGATTCTGTCGTCGCCAACTCAGTCATCCCGCACTATCTTGATCTCTGTTTCAAGTCCTGTGTCCCCAGCTAAACTCTAAGCCTCGGGGTCACATGCATGTTTTATGCATTTCCATCAAGACTCTAGATCCTCTTTTTCACCCACATTTTGCATGGTTGTCTACCAGTTGGTTAGGTGGATGGTGAGTGAGTTGTCTGCATGGATCATTGGCCGTTTGCTTGGTGGGGGGATGATCAACTAGTTGAATGTTGCTGTGTTGGTCGGGTGGGGTTGATATGTGGGGTGAGATAGTGGGGGTGAGGGGTATTGATCTCTGAGTGGGAAACAATATAGGAAGTCTAATGGGGTTTCTCTTAGGCTAGAAAAACTCTCCCCAGGAGACAATATAGAACCCTCAAATGCTTCTCCCTTCTTTATTCCCCAACCCTGCCCAGCCAAGCCAGGTCTTACAGGAGAATCTGGTTGATTCTCCTTCTCTATCATTGGCCCTAAATGGCCCAATGAAAAGGCCCCCATCACCAGGCGTGAACTGAGCAGCCCAGCATGGTCACCCCTGGAAGCACATCGCTAGCTGTGTGCTCAGGGTTGAATGCAGGGGCACTGGGCAGGTTCCGAAGGCTGGGATGCCGCAGTAGAGAGAACAGGGAGCCCACCACTTAGAATAGTTCGACTCATCCTGCCCAGAAAAAAGGTCATGTGCTCTGGTATGAGTAATTAATTTTCTCCAAGCCATGTTGAAAAGGTTAACCTGATTTATGGTACGCAATTGAGTGTAGAATGGGTTGTGTATCTTGTAAAAGGCCCATTCCAGCATCTGAGTCTATAGACTCACCCACGACTGGGCATCAGCTGGGAGCTGGCCCTACCTTTTATGCCATTATGCAGAATTCACATGAAATCCCAAAAAAGAGCCCCACTTGGCTATGAAGCTGCTTTCTGTCCTCTAAACCCTAGCAAGGTGTCACTGGGGTATGCAAAAGAGGGTGTCTTCCGCTCTTGTCACAACCCCCCACTCAATTGAAGTCTTGCCATTCAGGATCTTAATCTTCATGCCATTCAGGATCACAGAAAGGAAAAGTCTGTACTGAGCTTGAACTCTGAGTTCAAGGTCAGTCTTCTTCACTATCTCCCTGACCTTGGTGCTAGGCTACACAGTCTCCCAACTTCTAAAATGGGGTGAAGATGCTTTGCCCTCTCACCTTCCTTCTGACAACTTCCTATCTATGTGAGCCTGAGCAAGTCACCTAATCTCTCTGTGTCTCAGTTTTCTCATCGGTACATATCAATAATAACAGTATCAATCTCATAAGCTTCTTATGAGAATTGCACGAGTTAATCTTTGTAAGATCTTAGGACAGTGCTGAGGTCATAGCACTGTTTATTCAATAAATAAGTATTAAATAAATGAAGAAAGTCTTGAGTTGAGAGATGATCAGGGGCTGAAACATCTGGATGCCCTCAGGAGGTTGTCAGACAAAGTCAGAGGCTGGACAGCGCAGTCACCAGAGCCTTGGCTCCCGGCTGAGGACCCTGGTAGTCCTGGGCCCCAAAATGCATTGCGCTCTGTTGGGCATCCAGGATACAGATGGAAAATGGGATGTTATGACTGGCGGCATTTTTTCTTTCTCATGTCAGACTTGCTCCCCAGCTCTGGCCAGGAGTCTGTCCATCAAACCCAAAGATGCTAGTCTAGCACCACCTAGTGGAAAGACTGAAGTCAGCATGGGGGTGTCTTCTGAGCCCCTGCTGGGGAAGGGGAAAGGAGTGAAGGTGTTTACCTCCCTGCCAGGCACTAGCAAGAGGGAAAATTACTCCGCCAGAATTCTCCCTGAGAAACTGCTCCAGCGAAGAGCTTTCTCACGTTGAACCCCTGTAGTTGATTGTAGTATTATATTTTGCATTTCAGTGGTTGGTGATTGTACATATATCATGCACGTGACTGCATATCTATGTAATTACTAATTTAGTAAGTAGAGGAACTTAGACCAGTGCCTGACATGTAGAAAGCATTTAATAAATATTTGTTGTCATTATTCTCATGAGCAGACATGTGCATATACACATCGAGTGTTTATGTAAATGTGGGTGTATAGATTGTTTACATGTCTGTATCTGTACTTAGGATTGGTACTGATTATCCCCATTCTGCAGATGGAGAACCTGAGGCACAGAGAACTTAGGTAACTTGCCCAGGGCACCAAAGTTAGCCAGAAGTAGAGCTGGCATTCAACCCAGGTGGTCTGCCTCCAGGTAGAGCAGGAATGGCCTTCAACCTGGACCCATTTAGCAAACAAGTACCCCTATTAGTAGCTCCAGGTCTGCTACAGATGTTGGCTGCTCCAGACTCTCTCAACCAAGAGTCTACACACAGGTGAACAGCAAAGGTGAGATGGTTTCTGTCTCGAAGGCTTCGAGCAGGAGGTCAACCCAGTTCTTCATGGAATAAAAGGTGAAGAGAGGGAAGCAACTGTCAGAGACACTTAGGGTTAATTTGATGTGGGCAGAAAATAAGTCTGGATGTGGAACTGAGAGCCAGAGCAGGGGGTCGGAAACGCGAGAACACATCTGTGCATCTCCCTGTCATCTCGAATTTCATATTTACTTCTCTTGATGAGATTTCGTCATGCTCGATTACAATTCATAGACTCGTGTTTCCAGATTTTATGCATCAAAATTCTCTGATTTACAGAGTCACCCTAAGCCTGACACCGGCCCCTCCCTAAGTGCTGCTTCTGAGCATGGGCTCCAAGGCTGGTCCTGGGGTGACCCACGGGCTTCCATCCGGGTGCAGTGGCCCTGGAGAGCCTCGGGAGAGACACAGCCAGGCTGGGAAGATCCCAGCGTCCACCTGTGGTCTTGCCTGGGCGCAGAGGCTGTGGGGTGGCCACCTAGCAGCCAAGGACACACCCACACTGACCCCTCCTTCCAGCCCTCCTTCTGCACCCCCAAGACCCTCCCATCTGGCCGTGAGACACTCTGCCTTGCTAGTTGTGAGAAAGCGTCGCTCCTGACCAATAGAACATGGCAAAGTGACAGTCTGTCACTTCTGTGATCATATTACATAAGGTGGTTCTCTTGGCTGGAAGCGAGTCACAGGTCCTTGAGGAGAGGAGATTATGCAAGAACACGAATTCCAAGAGCGGGATTATAGGAGCCACCTCAGCGAGCGCCCGCCACACCAGTCCTCGCAGGGGCCCATGCCACCGGTAACACCTCCGCATTTTACAGCAGAGGAGACGAGGCTTATCAACAGTAAGGACATTGCTCAAGGTCGTACAAGGAGAAAAACACTGATCTAGGACCTGAACCTGGTCTGTTTCCTTCTACAACCTCAGTGCTTCCCACAGGACAAAACCATAAAAGAAATCAGGTGTAAGCCCAAGTCCACCTGCTTGGCAAAAAATCCATACGGGGACTTTCATGTATAAACTGTGTAGCACCCTCAGCCTCCTCTAGGAGAAAAAGCCCAGAGCTCCAGGATAGGGGCCATCGGGGCTGCCAAGCCCACACATGGCAAATCCCCAAGCCTGGGGGGCGTTTCCACCCCATTCTCAGGCTGACTTGACCAGGCTGGCATCTTGACCATGACTGCAAACATGGGCTCCTGTTAATTCTGCTGACTGGCCCTCCTCTTGCCAGCCCCTCCCAGGAGCAAGATTACAAATGTGGCCCTTGGCTCCTGCCTGCCCATCTGCATCTTGAGCCTCATGGCACACCCCTTTTCTTTTTCTGGAGAGGTTTGAGGAAGTTTATGAAGGCGGATTGCCTTGAAAGAATTGCGGATGAGACACCTCTGCTGCACTCCTATTTTGTGCCTTGACGCCCTAGTTATTTAATCCTCTCAACAACCTTCCAAGTAATTATTTCCAGTCTATGCAGAAGAAAACTGAATCTCAGGGAAAGTAACTTGACCAAAGTCATATATTTAGTACATGACAAAATGGGATTCACCCAGGTCTGTCTGGTTACCAAGCCAGGGTGCATCCTGCCAGTCCCTCTCCTCTCCTTCTGGGCCTCTCCAATCAGGTCTGGACCCCTAGTCTTTCTAACCCATTTAGGGCAAGGTTCAATGCTATTCTACTTGTGTGATCACCCACCATAAATCCGTCCACCACTGGCGAGGGCAGGGGGGGATGTCTCCACTGGACAGAATTTCTTCCTGCACTGCTTTCAGCCAACCAACCAGGTAGTTTGTAGCGGAGTCCTGGGTCCCTGTCATGCATCGTGGTCTCTGGCGATGGTGCTAGTCTGCATTTTCCCAATTCTCAAAGTTCAACTAAAGCCTCTCCTTGAAGTTCACAAATGGGGCCGAGTCTGACTTCCAGCCTCCTGCACGTCTGGTCTTGGGAACCCCTGCAGACCCTCCTATCACCGCCCAGCTCCCTGTTTGGGTTCCTGATTTCGGGTGAGTTGTTGTTTCTCTGGGGCCCAAGCTTTGCCTCCACTTCCTTTTATGCCCCAAAGGGCCTACGGTACCCACTGGCTGCTGAACTCATGACCCTTTAGCATGGACTCCTTACCACGTGTGCCCGGACCGGCGGCCTGGCTCTAGTTGGCTCCAGCTTGGCCATCTCCGGGGTGTCTCATCTCTTGCTTCAGTTTCCCTCCCTGGCCTCCTCAGGTGCATTCTTATGGATCTTGTCCAGTCCATACCCTACTTCTGACGGCTTTTCAAAAGAGATCACCTCTCTTGGTCATACTATCCATCACCACTATCACACTATATCGCCACCACTGCCCCCATCGCCCCATTACCACCAACAAGGCTGTCACTTTCATCACAACCCCCCAACACCATCACCTCTAATTCCACCATGGCCCGTCACCACCCCCTTTCCTAGCTTCACCTCTAAGAGCATAACCCCAACACCACGATTCACGTTCTCATCACCCGCACTCTGACTGCCGTCCCACTGCCATTGTCACTTACCAAAGCCTCTGTTAATCACTTAATCAGAGCTCAGATATCTTAATTGGGAACTGAACTAAGTTAGAAAGGCATAGGTTCTGTTCTCAGATTCTTCATGGGCTAATGCAAATTTGTCAGGACCAAGATTGATTTGCTCGCTCCTGTGCTGCCCTCATCTCCATCCCCAACACTTCTGCAGTCCCCCTAGGCTTCATTTATGTCCCCCGACTAAGGAAACGCCTGTCCTTCCTAATGCCCAGTCACTGCTGGGGCCTTGGGCCTTTCTGGGACGCGCCAACCTTCCTCCTCCCGGGGTGTCTCCGCCTGAGTTGGAGGCCATTTCTCTACCAGCCCTCCTGATCCCGGCTGACACTACCACTTCCAGTCTTTTGTGGAACCCGAGGAAAGTGGTGCCTCTGCCACCTCCACCCCGGGCAGCTAAGAGACTGGCATTGATTACCAGCCCTGTAATTACCCCGCAGGCACTAGCAGGGATTTCAAGGCTGATTGACTTCAAATGAGAAATCCATGGGGATGCAGGGAGGGCGGGCACCCTTTGCTGGAGAAGGGGTAGGGAGGAAGCTGCCCTCACCTGCATGGACCTCTGTTCAGAGCCCAGCCCTGGCAAGGGAGCACGCACCTGCTGGGCCAGAGCCGGAGGCCTCCCCCGGAGGCTGCGGGATCCAGGCAAGTCAGGGCCCTGCCCTTAGGCTCATGACCTCAGAGAGGAGCTGCCCCAGGACACCCTGGACAGGCTTGGAGAGGAGGAGGGGTGCTGGGGAAACCGGCAGCCCTTCCTTCCTGGATGCACAGGGCAAAGCTGGAGGTTGGGATGACGGCGTGGGGGTGCGCGGCAGCTCAGTCACGCCACTTAAGGCATTAGAGAAACTGTTCTGGACCCAGGGGATTCAGAGATGCGGCCCCACTGGGAAATGCCTTCTGAAACGAGACACATACATAAACATACTCTGATCTCACACCTATTTATAAGCCCGTGAATTTACTCCAGGCACCTGCATGCACACACAGCCCGAGCTCATGAATTCACATCTACAAGTTCAGAGGCAAGAATAATCACGAAAGGGAGGCCGTCACACACGCCCCGGCCCAGCTCTCTCCCACGCCCACCGGCACACGAGCACACACTCATCCTCACGCACATGTATGCTCACACCTCTTCGAACACATTCTCACATACTCAGAAGTCAAATACCCAGAGAAAAAGAGAGACATCACCCACACACTCATGTGCTCCTTGAGAAACTGCGGAAAGCGGTAAGCCACTTGTTCTTTCTCCCTCTCCCCCTCGCAGAAGGGTTTTCATTTAAGAGTTGCCTGAGCCCAGGCTTTCAGATTACAGTCTAGACTATATAGGTTTCCTAAAGATAAGGCTGAGAAATTGATTTCAATTACCGAAGTGGAGAGGCTGCACTTCTCAGCCTCCGGAGCGAGCATTAACCCTGGCGGTCCGGGAGCTGGCGAAGTGCAAGCCTCCCGGCTGGCACACACACAGCCCGCGCACGGCGGGTGTTCACGTGTGCACACTCGCGGCAGCCTGCCTGGCACCGCTTGGGCAAGGGGCCCAGGCCCTCGAGCCGGGAGCCCTGGGCCTTGCCTCGGCTCTGCAAGGTGCTGCACGCGATCTTGGGTGTGCCTCTCCCCTCCTAGGCTTCTCTTTGACCAGGTCCCTGCTCCCCAGGAGGGCTCCCAACGCCTCAGCCTCTCATCCGGTCCCGACTCCCCCGGAGCCCGAGGCAGGCACTTGGGCGCTGTAGGGCAAACAGAACAATCGTCAGGCTTTTCTGCCCTCCGGCCACTGGTGCCGACCACGGTCACCTGCGGTCCTGCATGCGTGCCTGATGGCGGCACCCGCAAGTAGGGTGTGGGCGTGCGCAAGTGGGCGCACCTAGGCTGAGACACGGGCGTACAGGTGCAGCTCACGGAGATGCCAGAGGAAGAGGCCTGAGAAAAAGGAGAGAGAACGGGAGAGAGAGCAAGAGAGGAGCAAGCAGCAGCAACCCAGAGAGTGAAGATGTGCCGGGGCCAGGAGGTCTGCCAGCCTCCTGGCCCCCCGGGCCCCCGCCTGCGTGTACCTGGTCGCCTGTGATATAGCGATTCAATAAAAGCCTGAAAAAGCCACCGAGGGCTCCAGGACTCCTCCTTGACCCGTCTGCTCGGAATCAAGGAGAACCTGCTCCGTGCCCTGCTGGCACCACAGGTGCCTTCAAGCTGAGCTCTTCTCCATGCTGCCTCAGGCCGGAGTGGAGGTCCCACCTACCAGAAGCTAATGGGCTTGAGTTGATCAGACGTGAGCCGCGTTGGCTGTGGCAACAGGCAGACTCTCGAATCTCAGTAGTTTAAAGGGCTTTTTCTCTTATACACAAAACCCTGCGTGTGTTCATTTTCTATTCCACCACAACAAGTTACCACAAAATTAGCAGCTTTAAAAAAATACCATTTATTATCCCATCATAGGCAAGATGTCCAAGCTGGGACTTGGCTGGGTCTCCTGGTTAGGGTGCCACAGGGCCTAAGTCAAGGTGTTGGCCAGAAGGGCTCTTGCTGAAGCCTCTGGGGAGAACTGCTTCCAAGTTCACTCAGGCTGTTAGTAGATTACAAGAATGTGGTCCCCGTTTCTGTGTACCTGTGTGTGGCCAGGAGCTGCCACTTCCCTTCCCCATGAGCTCTTTGGTCTTCGAAGCCAGCAATGGCACATCAAGCCCGTCTCACACTTCAAATCTAATTCCCCTCTGTCTTCTGCTTTTAAGGATTCCCATGATCACATACATTGGGTTTACCCAATAATCTAGGATAATCTCTTTATCTAAGGTCATTTTATCTGTAATTGTTGTTGTAGCTGCAAAGTCCCTTTCACTTGTAGCATAATACATTCATAGATACAACATCAGAAGACAAAAGTCATGGGGGTTAAAATCCCACCTACCCCAGTCGGTCACGTGGCTCTCCTCCAGGGGGAAGCAGGGATCCAGGCTCTCTGGAACGCAATCCTGCCATCCTCAGGTCTTGGCTCCCATTGTTGCCGTGCAAGGGAAAGGGCCGGGTAACTTCACGGGATGTCTCCAAGTGCCATCCTGGAAGTAACTTGCATCAGTTCTGCCTACATTTCGTTGGCTAGAACCAGTCATGTGGCCCAACCCAACTGTAAGAAAGGCTGAGACGCAAACTAGAGCGCATAGCTGTTCTCTCTCAAGGCCCAAGCTCTGAGGATTCAAAGGGGAGCTAGCCTGCTATGTCTTTTACGGAGAAGCGGCAGGAATCTGGGTCTCAGAACCTCAGCCTTTCCAGGGCTTCGGGAGAGGTGGGGGGAGGCTCTGCCATAGGCTGAAGACTCCTGACATGATCTCAAGCATTGAGTTCAGGAAACAGAAGTGAGAGACTCACAGACTCACAGCAACATCCAGGACACAACAAGATTGCGAGGAGCACCTAGCGTGGAGTTTCTGCCTGGTTCCTGAGGAGGCGCCTCTGGGGACCTCCTCAGAGTCAGTCTGGAGGACACGTCCATCAGCCATGACCGCTTCTCTCCTCCCCCTGTGCCCTCCCCAGAGTCTTAATGAGCATGGCCGCTGCTCTCTCCAGCCTTCCCCCTCCCCTCAGGGAGGACCAGCCACGGGGGACCCATGTCCTACAGCGCCGCATGGACCAAACGGAGCTGATGTGGGCCAATGCCATCCAGGCCAGGGTTACCATCCTTTAGTAGGACAGGGAGGGAAAGCGTGTCCTGTCCTCTTCCACTGTGACTGCCTGATTTTCCAGGGACATGGCCGTCTCAGGGAGACAAGCTCCAGGGTCGCCACCCATTAACTAGAAAACTAGAACCATCACCCAAGCTGTGCAGCTAAGTACAACCCATAGAGCTCTGGGGGAAAAACCAGGACACTGAGCCTTGGGTCAGAACTTCCTCCAGCAGGGAAGCAGGGATCCAGGCTCTCTGTAACGCAATCCTTCAACACCTTGAATTTGACCCCTTATCTAGGACCAGGAGTGCATCGGTGGCAGCTCGAAGCCAATCAGGGCACATGGTTGGGACTAGAAACTGGAGACAAGATGAAGACATAGAACCCTATGTTCAGAGGGCAAGGTGACTTGGGGCTGGCTCCTCCAGCTTTAGGGTTCCTGGGTGGCCATAATGGGGGACTACAAGGGAGGCATCCAGTGACGAGGAGACCCCAGTGGTGGTTATATTTGCAAATGGAAATCAGTTATAGAGGAAAGTTAGAGCAAGAGGCAAGAGACTTGCCGACAGCACTTAGGCCAGAAGATGTTTTCTCGCTGCCTAAATCAACTGCATATTTTAAAATCTTTTTCCACTGCTGCAGAAGATGTTCCAAGGCGAATCAGGAGCCGTTGCCTTGGGAGGACTCTGTACAATCACAGTTAGACGAGGGAATAAAAACCGCAGGAATAGAAAAGACAGAAATGACGCGCTCCAGGCAGGGGAAGCAAATAGTCTGTAGTTAAAGGAACAGTCTGGGCTCTGACCCTCCGAGCCCCCAGCCCCTTCCCATCCCAAGAAAGTAAAGTCTGAGACAGAGCTTTACACACAAGTAGTTTATTGAGGGGAAGTATCGTTGGAATCGAAATGCGCTGGAAAGAAAGATGAAAATCCAGTACAAAATGGGGTGGGCGACTTGGGCTCAGCCCTCCGGGACCCTCTGAGGAAAGGAGCTGTGTAGAACGCAAGGAGCTGCCCCTTTGGAGATGGAAGGGGAGACTATTTACGCACCAGCTCCTGATCCCCACTATTCAAGGGTTGCCCCAATAGTAAGGGCCTGGTGTATTGGCGTGGGCGCAGGGGAACCCTGCTTTTCAGCATTAGCCAATCCCTGTGGTATAAATACTACCACTGAGGCTGGCTGACGCTGCAGTGTTTAACATCTGGCTAGAAAACTCAGAACAGATACAAAACTCGCAGGCTGGACGAGGTGGCTCCAGAGCATCATCCACCCACTCTCTCAGGTTGCACCAGCACCAAGCGTGTCCACGGAACCTCGAGTCTCCACACAGGGAGACCCGGGGCAGGCAGCGAGAGGCAGGCTTGGTGGCCTGCACACGGCGCTGTCGCTTTGCTTGCCAGGAGGTGCCAGCGCCGGACTCACTGGATGAGCAAAGCCTGCCCCCGGAGGAGGTGAGGGAGGCCGCCCTACAGACAGCCAACTTTACCTGTTCACAGCCCCCTCAAATTCCCCATGCCCTCCCCCCAGTCCCCACAGCAGCTGGGAGGTATGGTGGGCAACACCCAGCCCGCAGGCCTCCCAGGGCAGAGTGGAACGGCTCTGCTTCTCCTCCATGCAGGCCCCACAGCCCCCGAGAATGGCTTTTGCCCGTCTAGCTCCCCTTTGTGGGCAGATGGGCCCGCGAGGTTGCACCTACCGCTTGGAGTCGGCTTAAAGCCCAGAGATAGGGCAGGACTCACATTAGGAGAAGCCAGAGGCAAGGGTCACATCCAAGCCAGGGGTTGTTGAGGCCAATGTTTTTTGTTTTTTTTTTTTAAGATTTATTCATTTATGCTTACAAGAGCAGGGGTACAGGTCAAACTCACGGGAAGTGAGAGAATCTGCCAGGGACAGAGTGGGGAGCAGAACAGGCAGATCGACAGAAACACACTGCTGAGGAGAGCAGCGGGCCAGGCCGGAGAGGTCTGCTGCGCCATGTGGGTCCCCTCCCTGGCCGGGATTGAATTCATGCTGCTGTGCCTTGGATGCTTCACAGTGCAACGCTCAACCCACGGAGCCACCAGGGAGGCCCTGAGGCCAACGTTTTAATAGCAGTCAAGACAGAAGGTGCCAGGAGCCAGGGGAACAAGAAACCCAAGTGTCAACTGCCAAGTTCGTAGACAACAGAGGCGCCTGAGATAGCAGAGAGGAATCTCAGGGGGCTAATTCTGAACCGCCCAGAAAACTCTGGCACAGCATCTTCAAGTATATGAACACATCGGGGCACTCCTCAGCTGCACTAAGGGATGCTTTTTAGGAGCCCATGGGAAGTAAACAGGGACCACACAGACCCCCCAAATGAGGGGATCTCCCTCCTGTAGTCATAGGGTGATAGAGCCGAGCACGCTCTCCTGACCGGAAAGATCACATTTTAATGGCACAGAACCCAGAGAGGCAGTTTCAGGCCGTTCTTGCTGCTTATCACTCCCCCACCAGCCAAGGTCAGGTGAGGTCTGCATGGGATGCAGGTGGATGGGCAGCAAAGGACGGGACATTCCCATTTGGAACGAGCCCCCACTCAGGCCCAGGTGGCAGAGACTCCTCCAGAGTCTCTTCTCCATCTTTCATCTCCAGCCCTGCCTGCCCAGCACACTGAGTCTCAGTGGACTCTGCCCGCTGCCTCCGAGGGGAGGTGGGGGAGGCGGAGGGGGAGCAAGGCGCCCAGGAGCATGCAGTGTTCCCTTTCCGCTCCTCTGCGCCATAATTAAGTGCCTCCATTCCCTCCTGCCCCTCCACACAGGCCGGCTGAGATAAGGCATTGATCCCCTCCCAGAGGAGGGGGAGCCGGCTGGAGGCCTGCAGCTCTCTTTGTGGGACAAGACGGATGGCTTATTAGTGAGTCCTTAATTGTGTGGATTGTAACTTGGAGAAGATCAAAGAGAAAAGAAAAGGCATCTGAGCTGGGGCTGCCTGGAGTCTGTACTTCCCCTCAAGGAGGGTTCTGTTCTAGTTACACCCTTGACAGAAGGCCCCACCCAGATCAGCCCAGTCCAGATCAGCCCAGCCCAGCCCAGCTCCGCCAAGGGAGAAGATAGCTCTCAGAAGGTTCTGGCTCAAGGACAAAGAGACCAGCTCAGGTAACCAGAATGACATTCCATGTTGCCCGATGCAGCCAAGGTCAGGTCCTGAGCTCAGACCCCAAGGACCCGGGCCTCGGTTCCAGCTGCCACTGGCTGGCTGAGTGACCCAGGCCAAGCCCATGCTTTTCTGGGCCTCAGCCTCCCTTTTCATCAAATGAGAGGACCGACCTGCATCCATGGTGTCGGCACGATGTGTGAAGACTGGCAGGGAGAGCTGAAGGAGAACCAGAGCCCCGCCTTCTTCAAGGTCCATTTAGCTCTTCTTTGGGTCCTGGAACTTCATGTAAGTTCTGGGACATTAGGCATATTATTTAACTTCCTTGTCTCAAATGCTTCAGCTGCAAAATGGGTGTGATAGGATGGTCAGGCTCTAACAGGTTCTAACTCCATCATTGTTACTTCTTTTTAAAACAGACAGCCAAGGGCCTCCCTGGTGTTAGGTCTCAGTACTATCACGCTAAGGCCACTATGGCCTGAGTTCGAGCCCCAGCCAGGGAGCTGACCCACATGGAGCAGCAGACCTCTCTTGTCTCACCCACTGCTCCCCTCGGCAGTGGATCCACCTATTCTGCTCCCCACTCTGTCTCTGGTGGATCCTCTCACCCCCCACATCTCTGGCTCCACCCCAGTTCTTCTATGCAAAATTATAAAACAGACAGCCAAGATACGGAAACAACCAAATGCCCCAGAACAGATGAGTGGATCAAGAAGATGAGGCACCTAGATACAATGGAATACTACTCGGTGATCAAAAAAGATAATTCATGCCGTTTGGATGCTGGAAGCAAGCTGGAAACGATTACTCTAGGGGAAGAGAGCCAGAAGGAGAAAGATAAATACCGGATGGTTTCACTTGTATGTGGAATCTAGAGAAACCAAACAAAGGATCAGACACAGACAAAGTGTACGCTGACCCATGAAAGCAGACCGAGCTGAGACACTCAGGAGGGGAGGGGCAGAGCAGAGCCCAGTGGAGGGAGAGCATGCTGGAGTGTGGTGGAGGGCTGTGGGCCTGTGGTGATGCCATTTGCCACGCGAGGGGAGAAACTCTATATTGCAGAAAAATAAACAAGGATGCTTAAAAAAAAGGCAGTTTCTTACTTAAACAAACAAAAAATATCAGATTGACACTCACAACAGCTCTAGGTCAGGCAATTGCCCCTATGTTCAGGGGAGCTTAGAACTTAGGGAAGCTAATTACCTTGGCAACAGATACGCACCGCCCCTAGCAGCCAAGGGCTGAGTGCTCTGGGTGCCCCCTTTCAGGGTCCTGCAGAGAGGGTGGTGGTCTCCCAAAAGTGGCTCCCACCGCTCCCCAAGGACACACTGACCACCCCCAGCTAGAGAGGAGACGCTTCTGCAGTGTCTCAGCCTCCGGCAGGGGGTTGGCCTGTCCCCGCCTCTCTGGTGGGCCGGCCTTTCTTAGCCAGAGCGCCCACTGGCAGGAGTTGGAAAAAGCGGATTCCCACATCTGCCCCAAGCTCCAAACTTTCTTCCCCAAATACAGAAGCTGAGAATCAAGACCACAGTTTCCTGCAGGGGTTTTCAAACCAAGCGCCATAGAACACTGGGGCCACTGAAAGGGGTTTTAAGGGTCAGCGGGGTGTAAGAGTTCACCACCAGGGCTCCTCCTTCCCCTCCCCCTGCTGGCCGCTCTCCAACCAGAACATCTTCACTTTCTCCACTTGCTTTTGGGGTGTCCAGAAGAGATTTCACTTGTGGGTTCCTCACAGAGCAGGGAGTTGGGTTCCAGCCCCAGCTCTGTGCTGGCCTTTACAGGCCCGCCTCTCTGGGTGCAGAGACCAGACTAGTAGTGTGTCTCCAGGGGCGTCTCACCAGTGGTCTGTGCCAGCTGGCCAAACCCGGCTGGGCTGCGCAGTGGGAGGGGCAGGACCAGGCCAGAGGGGTGGCCTGCAGCAGCCCCTTGTGCGCTTCTCAGCAAAGTCACCAGAGGACTAATAAAGCCTGGGACTGTTTTCTTCCTCCTCTCTCTGGAAATATTGGTACCGGTTTGCCGAGCAGGAAAAACAACTCTTCTCTCCTTATAGCAGGAGGAGGACAAGGAAAATGAGCTTCTCATTAGCAATTAGCAAGACTGGCCGGACAACTCCCCCTTGCCCCCTGTTCCTGGAGACTGGGAGTAAATCACAGATGAGAGATATTCATCTGTTTGCATTTAATTTGAGGCTGAAGTTCTTGGCTTTTGACAAGGAAAGCTGCATTCCAACTTGCAGGACCAGGGCGGGGGTGGGGGGTGGAGGAGTGATTACTGCCTGCAAGGAGCAGTAATTATAAATCAAGGGCTTCTCTGTAATATCTGGGTCCCTTCACTGTTTCCTTGGTGATTAAAGCAGCACGGATAAGTCAGGGCAGGGTGGCTGATTTAAAGGGGCATTGGTGAGAACTGGCACTTTCCAGTCCTCTGGGAAAATCTATCTCCCATCAGTTACAGGATACAATGCCTTTTATCAAGTGCCTACTATAAGCTAAACCCTGAGCTCAGAGCATTAGAGACTTTATCTTCGTAAATCCCCCGACAGCCCTGGAGGGGACATGGGGAGAATAAAAGCTCCATTTTACAACTGTGGAAACTGAGGCCGGAGCAAGTTAGTCATTTGCTCAAAGTCACAAAACTTAAGCCAGATTCTAAGCAGATCTGCCTCACTCCAAATCCTATACCTTCACCCTGATTCCAAAGCCTCCAGATAAGAAGGAATGGTTCCTTTCTGGGCCTCCCTGGTGGCGCAAGGGGTTAAGCACTGACACCATGAAGCTGTTGGTAGCCACTGCAGCACAAGTTTGATCCCCGGCCAGGGAGCTGACCCACAAGGCACAGCAGACCTCTCCTGCCTGGCCCGCTGCTCCCCTCAGCAGTGTGCTTCAGTCCATCCTGCCTGTTCTGTTCCCCACTCTGTCTCTGGTGAATCTGCTCGCCCCCCACCCTGCCTCCGCACCTCTGGCCTGTACCCCAGTTTTTGTATGCACAAATAAATAGGTCTTTATAAAGAAGAAGAAGAAGAAACGGTTCCTTTATGAGTGCTTGCTGCTGCTCTGGGTGTTTTGGTCATCTCGTGTACTCCTCTCGGCGCTCTGAGGTGAGTGCTAGCCCCACTGTACAGAAGACAAAACTGAAGCACAGAAAAATTAAATCAACTCCACGATCACCTGTTAGAAAAGACGCTTGAGTCATTACAGCTGACTCAGGTGGCTATTTCCCTTCAGTCTGACCGCCTGACAGCCAGTGGGCGAGAAGGGCTGCGCTGGAGCCCGAGGCTACTGGACTTCGGTGGAGAGGAGGCAGCTGCCCTGCATGGCCGCGGGTCCGGGGTGCTGGGGGCCGCGACTGTGCAAGCGTTTCCAGCAGAGATGGGAGAGTGAAGGGCTTCGGCCACATGAAGTCCTGCCCAAGGTGACAGCAAAGAGCCAAGACTCCACAGTCTATAGCGAGGACCCACAGGAGCTGAGGGGAGAGGAGGAGACACAGAGCAGTCCCCTAGGTTATGTTAGTGGGCAGAATGAGGGGCACCTGGAGCCCCCAAACCTTGCACGCTCTAAATAGGTTCTGCCATCCTCAGTGCATAAGACCTTTGGTAGAAAAGAACTTTTAATAGAGTTAGTGTGCAAAAGAGAGGAGAGAAGGAATATAGTTTTCCAAAAAAACACCCAAAGCTACCCACCCCTCGTGGGTAAATGCCCAACCAAGCAGGGTTGGCCAAAGTTGGGCCACTGTGCCTGAAACCCTGCCCCAAGTCTCAGGCACCTCCTGGTGGGGACCCATAGGCAAGGGGCAGAAGGAGGCAGGCCAGTCCGGAAGGAAGGAGCAAAATCAAAGGACAATCACAGTAAAGGCTGCCACTGTCAACTCCCCACGGCTCTCTCAAGAATCTCCTTCCAGGTCCTCAAAGCCCCTGGTGCAAGTCACATGTGGCTACCCCACAAGACTCCCTCCAGCCTTCCCTTCGCAGCCTCTAGCTCCCCCTCAGTTCTCAGCTCCACCCTTCACTGAGAGCAGCTACCAGGCCCTTTCAGATGACACTGTGACCATTACTATGGCAAGCCCCTCCCCAAGCCCCCTGGTCCTTACAGCCACTCTGCCTGCCCCCACAGCTGGTCAGCTGCTCCACCTTGGGGAGGGGAGGACTTGACACTGGACAGGTGGGGATTACTACCTGGGGCTACATGTTCAAATTTTTTAATTGAAACCTGCTTGATACCTAAAAATGATTTTTAATATGGATGTTACCTAAAGTCATTGAGGGCCTCCCCAGTGGCGCAAGGGGTTGAGCGCCGCACTGGGGGCTTCTTGAGGAGGGTGGCAGGCAGCCAGGTACCCAGCGAAGCAGGAAGGTGGAGCATCTCCCAGGTCCCCAGTGCCAGACCCCTTGAGGCTCTAGGGAGAGCAAGGTAGGCCTCGCATCTCCCCCGCGGGCCTGCGGTTCACAAAATGAGCAGAGAGTGTTCCGTGGGGCATACGCTCCGCTGCCTCCCACCCCCCACTTCAGCTCTCCAGGGCACCACCAGTTCCAGGTTGGACGCCCTCTTGCTGCAGCTCCGGCTTCTGCTCGGGAGCCAGGCTTCCTACCTGCGAACTACCACTCAGCTGTGCGACTTCAGCGACTCACGAACCTCTCTGGGGTCGAGCAGGCTTCCTGGCAGACCACGGTGAGGCTGAGCGCTAACAGAACAGTGGCTCCCGGGCACGTCTGCTCTACACAACTTCTTGCCCCGGTTCTAGCTGATTCCAGGCCTCACCCGCCTTCCCTGCTTCCTGGGCTAGAGGGCTGATTTAGTGTCCTCGCCCCCCTCTCCCTCTCCAGGGCAGATTGCTTTGAATGCGATCTGTAATCTCCCGAAAGGCCCCAGAGGGACCCATCAGCTCCTTCTAAGGAGCATTAACTCAAACAGTAACCAGCTCTCCCGAGCCAGGAGGCCAAGTCCCCGGGGAGCCCCCACTGCTGCGGAGCAGCCCACTCTCCAGCCAGGAGCAGGGACTGCAAGGTGGCCGTCCCCATCACCCCCATGCACGCCCGGGAGGCTGCCACCCTCCGAGGCGCTGCCTTGCTGCCCAGTGAGTCCAGCAGGGGGCCGGGGAAAGGGGGCAGCTCAGGGCGCCCTGGACAGGTACCGCCATGTGGCCCCAAGCTTCCTCTCGTCCGGGTTGGGAGCAGCCCTCCACCTCCCAGCAAACAGAGTCCCTGTGGGTTCAGCCACAAGTCCTTGCCTTCTGCCCAGGACCCCCTGCTTCCTGTCCTCTCCGTGGGGTGAAAATGTAGAGTCTCCTGGTCACTCGTCCACTGAGGTCCTCCCGGGTTCGGGGCGGACCCGGGTTCAGTTGGCTGGAGTGAGGAGCTGCCCGAGCCTGGAATGACCCCACAAGGTCACAACAGGGGCTGGCCCAGGGAGGGGCAGTGGGGCGTCGTGAGACCACCAGCTGCCAGGGTTGCCTCATGACTTCCCCCTCTCAGTGGCAGACACTGCCTACAGCCCCCACGCCCTAGGTGCTGAGATTGGGCCCAGCCCCAGAGAGTAGGGGATGATCCAGGAGAGAGGTCTGGACCAGGAGGGAGAAAGAGAAGCTTCTGTATGTTGTGAACAAACTGGGATTCCTAAGGTCAGAGTTGGGGCTCCCCCGAAACTAGGCTCCCTGAGGATGGAGCTCCGTATCTTCTCACACAGAGCACCTCTGGAGCCCTGTCTCCAGACAGTCCCCAAGTCTGGGATTCTCTATGGAATGTTCCAGCCATTCCCCCATAGCATCACCACCAGCCTCTCCCCACCACCCCTAACCCCCTCTCAATCTGAACCGCCTTTGGAGTTCATTGGGAAGAGCCAAGGCTGGCAGGAGGGAGACGCCTCATCCCACCCGTCCCATTCGAGCTCTGGTGAGAAGGGCAGGGGGTGCTGTGACACCTCAGGGCTCATCCCAGGGCGGGCAGTCCCCTTCCCCTCTCTCCGGTCTCTCTCTCCGGTCTCCCCTGCATTTAACGAAGAGCAAGTCCCTGGGCTAAGGTACAACAAACCTGCTCCCCGCCTCCCCGCGTCTCCTGTTAACAGACCTGCAACCTGGAAGCCTAGGGACTGCAGTGTGACAGGAGTGGTCAAGGGGCAGCTGGTATCTGGTTACACCTCGGGCACCACTGTGTCCTGGCTGGAGGCGAGGCTTGGCAGTGGACCCCTGGCTGCCCACCCAGCCTGGCCACTGTCCTGCCGTCCACAGCTACAGGCCAGGAACTAGAGCATAAGGGACCCCCATCACAAACTCGTCCCTTGCTAAGGCCAGGACTCAATGGGTAAAACAGTAGCAAACACTTGGGACCCTCACATGGGCCAACCCAGGCCCCATTCGATCCTCCCAGCAAGCCTCGGCTCATGGCTGGTTCTCACCACTCTCGTGTTACAAGCGAGGCGCAGAAAGTTCGGGCAGTTTCCCAAGGGCCAGGGCTAAGGGAAGCAGCATCAGAATGGGGGATGGGGGTGCAGTCCCCATCCATGAAGTTCTGACTGAGCCTTCCAGGGCTTCTACAGCCTTAGCATCACTGATTCCGCAAACCTCCCCGTGGGGTGAGCACTGACGTCACTATAAAACAATGAAAGAGCTGAAACTGAGGTTAAGGAACAAATTCCTATGTAAACTCCTGGCAGGCAGATATTTCTCAGTAATTCACTCCTCTATCCCCAGGCTCCAAAACCTCCAAAACGGAAACACTCAACAGAAAGATTTCTTGTACGAATGAATGAATGCACAAAAAAGCTAATGAACAATTGCTTCTGGGCTCAGGCCGTGGCCCCTTACAAGCTAGACAGGTGATCTCCATCAGCCCCAACCTCCCCCAGCAGCTGGAGCAGAGGCCCAGCCTATGACCCCAGAGGGTCTGGGAAACCGGGATGCCTAGGTCGAGCAGAGGCGTCCATGAGCTCTGATGAGTGTTGGGGGACAGAAGAACATGCAGCCCCATCAGTGCCCTCAAGTCAGTCCAGCAAGAAGTACTGAAGGCTGGATCCTGAGCCCAGCTTACTTGGGAGTAGGGGGTTATCCAGCAGGAAGGAGCCCTACTCTGCTGTCTGCCAGCCTGTCCACCAGCTCGTTGGCCAGTGTCAGGCAACCCCTTGCCCAGCTCTCCACAGTGGAAGGTCTCAGGCTGAACCTAGAAGCCCCTCCAGCGAATCCCCCAGTATATTCAGAGCCCCCTTCTTCTTACTCCATGCCTGAGGTGGGGAACCCGCTGGGCCAAGAAGGGACTGAACCCCAGGGAGGAGAGAGAATAGAGGAAAATAAATGATTCCCTGCCCCACCCCCTCCCGATAGGCACAGATGCAGGTTGCCACTCAAAAAGCAATCTCTCCAAACGTTTAAAAACTGCCTGCAATTTATATCTTGTGCTTGACAGAGCATCTCCAAGTCATTTCCTGGCGCAGAGAAGTACAGACTCCTGGGCCCAGGGGGCTACCCCCCCAAACTAGGTCACTAGGTTGGGTACCCCCATGGGAGAGGGGTGGGGACAGCAAAGAAATCCCCTTTGAGCCCCTTCCACCTAGGAGGGTGTCAGAGGGAGACCCCCAAGGCCAGCAGCTGCAACCACAGCCAAGAGTCCCCGGAAGCACAGAGCCACAAACAAAAGAGGGCCGTGCTCTTCGCTCCTCCAACATCAGGAGCAAGCTCCCACGCTCTGTGGGCAACAGGGGATTCTAGGGCAGCGTGTCCTGTGCTCTAAGACAGAGCATGAGCACCAGCGACCCAGAGGGGGAGTCAGCCTTCCCAGACCGAAACAGAAAGCAATTCCAAAGGGAGGCTCAGCTTGGGCACAGGCGCAGAGGCCAGAAAGAGCCTCAAGTGGAGCCCACAAAGCCGGGGGCAGCAGGAGGCAAGTGAACTGGCAGGGACTGGGCTCCTCGCCCCCAGGCACTGGCTATGCCTCCCATCCTGTGTCCGTGGGTCTTCAAGGACTCAAGGCATGTTAATGAAGGAACAAGGAGAGAGAGTGAGACAACCAGAAGAGGAGAGAGAAGAGGCAGGGTCTCAGCGCAGAGGTGGGGACCCGAACCAGGAATGTCCCCTCCACACTGCCCGCCCACCAGGGGCTGGGCCTGCCTTCCCAGCTTATCTCCTTCCAGCCTCCCCGCTAGCAGCCCCCCACCCACCCTGCCATGCTCACCCAGTCTCCCTGCACATTCCCTCCCTAGAACCTCTGCCTTGCCTGTGGCTCTTCGAGGGTGCCCCTTCCCCTAGCACCTCCCCACTCAGTGGGCCTGGAGGGCCTCCTCTGACCTCAGTATTTAACACCTCCCCAGGCCCCACCACCCTTTTCCATTGTCTTCAGGGCATTCACCACTTGAAACTAGCCTATTATAGTTTTCCATCATTATTCTTCTTCACCTGCCTAGAGTGTTGAACTCCACTGGACTGGAGCTTCTGGCTCGCCCCCAGAGACAGCCCCAGCGCTGTGAGGAGTGCCGAGTGCCCAGTACGTAGTAAGCATTCAGTAAATGCCACCCGCTGAACAGGCCCTTCACACAGCACCTGAAACACAGGCTCCCGGGGGCAGGTGGGCTTTTCTGCTGCAAACTCCAATCCCACTGCTATCTATCTGTGTAGCTCCTGTGCAATTAATCATGTCCTGTCAGTGAAACTCTCTGTTGTCATTGGAGGCTGCATCTCATTCATCTCTGTCTTGCCCCAGGGCCTTGCGCATAGTAGGTTCTCAATCAGGGGTTCCCTGTCATTAGCCCTCTCCACCTCCCCCCTGGGTGAGTGATGGGCTGACCAGTCACCCCCTCCCACTCCCCCTGCCCCTCTGAGCAAAGGGGAGGCGCCATGGGGGCTGGCTCAAAGAGGACTTTCCTTGTCAAGGACTCACCACCTTGCCCAGGTGAAATCCCTGCTGGGCAGGAACGTAACTGAGCAGTCAGATAGACACAGGTCCCGGCCCCAAAAGGACAGCTTCCAGCTCAGGAGCTGGGCGACCTCTGGCGAACGGACTCACCTCTGTGAGCCTCAGGTCTCGGGTCAGCAGCAACTGGTGTTGCGTGGACCGCGCGCGCACGCGTAGCACACGCTTAGCGTCGGGTCGGCGGATAACGCTAGCCACGAAGGTAACGGCAGGGCGCGCTAGCGGAGACCGAGCCCCGGCCCAGCGCTACCCACTTGCAGTGCTGTACTTAGTCTTCACGCGAGTCCTGACGGGTGTGCTCTGAGGAATAAACTTTGCAGGTGGCGCAGGGGTAACCTGAGAGGCCAAGTGGCTTGTCCAAGTCCCTGAGCTGATAAGCAGAAGAGCCGAGCTGACCTCAGGAAATCTGGCTTCAGAGGCTACACCAGCACCCAGCTACAGTAAAGCCCAGCTTGCGGCTCCCAGCCTCAGTCTGCCCGTCCATAAAATGGGCTTAGCGACTCTGCCTGCCCAGAGGGTGTCAAGAGGGCTGGGACCTGCAGGAAGGCGTCTGGCCCAAGAGCACCCTCCAGAGGGCATAGCCTCCCCTGGGCGCCCGGCCGCAGCGCGCTCCCAGCGCCCTGAGCAGAAAGCGCCTGGAGAACAGAGCCAGCTGATAAAACAAGTATCGGCTGCTCATTTGGTAAATGGGATTTGGTTAGAAAGATGAACGCTGCCACTTCTGGCTAATGTGTCATGTAAATTCTAATGATAATACAGCTCCCGCGCCCGCGCCCGCCCCGCGCCCGCCGCCTCTGCTGCCGCCGCTCAATTATCTCCCGAGGCTCCTGGCAGAATCCATGCTTCACTGGGATGCGCGCCCCAGCCCGGCTCCCCAGCCGCAAATAATGAAAACCCGCCTCGTCCGCGAGATTGCTCACTTACATTTTCTATTAATTTTTTCCTTTCAGAGGAAAAGTGAGAGGAGCTGGGAAGGAGGCGGGGAGATGGGGGTGGGGCCGAACTGCAGCCTTCCGCGGCCCAGAAGGTTCTGTGCCCCGGAGTGGACACGCGGCTGGCCTGGGGAGGCCGCCGACCTCATGGCCTCCCTTGGTCATGGACTCCCGAGACCGAACTCGGCAGGCCGGGAAGGCTCGGCCAGCAGAACTTGGGCCCTTGGGTGGGGAAGGGCTCTGGACCAGGCGTCAGGGACAGGCGTGCCCTGCTCCCCTCCTGTGCTGTGTGTCTTTGGGCAAACGCCTGGTGGTGACTGGGCTGCCCCTAGAGAAAAAGCCAGAAGGGGGGTGTGGAAGGAGGGGGGGAGGGGGAGGGGGAGGGGGGCCTCACTCTATTCTACAAACTTCTGTATTTTGGTTTTTTTTATAGTGAGAATATACTACTTTTGTAACATAAACAATGACTGAAAATGTAAGAAAGGTTTAGGCTTTGTGGACTAATTAAAAATTGTCTTGTCTCCGAGAAATTAGCTTTGTCCTTTGTTTTCCCCACCAGGTAGCGATCCTTGCCTGGAAGTCCTCCAGCACCAACCTAAATCCTTCGGGTTCACGGCTCTCCCTGGGCTGTCTCCAGGTGAGAGGGAGAAGCCAGCAGGAGTCAGTGGCCAGCGCTGCCCACACCCACTGCCCTGAAAGCTGGCCTTGGGCCCCTGGAGCAAAGAGGAGGGGGCGGATTTGGCCTGCCCCACTCTGAAGAGAACGCCCCGCTCTTAAGAAGGGATTTTCCTGGCAGAGGCAGCAGCCCCTTCAGCTCCTAGGACGCGTGGGATGTCTTCAGGCCCAACATATGTGGGATCTTCTAAAACAGGGACAGGAAAGGAAGAAAAATAAAGTCTGTTCCCCCAGGTCTGTTGCCTCAACATGCAAAGGCCTCCAGAAATGCTTCCCACAAGAGGTGGGGGAGCGGGGGTGGGGGGCCAGATTCAGAGACAAAGTCCCAGTGCACAGATGGATAAACTGAGACGAGACCCACTGGAGGAGAAAGGATGGGCTCTGGCTGGCCCTGCCTGGTAGGTTAGCGGCAAAGCCAGGACTGAAACGGAAAAGCCCTGGACTGGAACATGAGGGGGGATGAGAGGAGAGAGAGGTGGGGAGAGCAGTAGTTGTACAGACAAGAGCTGGAGAGGCTGGTACTGGGCTAGAAAAGGAAGAAGGGCTGCCCAGGCTGGCACCCGAGGGGACCGTTTCAGGGCTGCCCTGTCTCGGGCAGCTGGTAGAGGGCACACATGACAGGTGCTGCTCAAAAATCTCCTTCCTTCCTGGCAGGTGGTAGGGTTGTACTTCCTGTAGTTGGAAATGAGGCACACCGCTATTCTGGCCACTTCTGTGAGGAGTGTGGCCAGTCCCGGGCCAGAGCATGTAAGTGCCATCACAATCGAGAGCTGACGTCCCCTCTGCCCAACAACTGACAAACCCAAGATGGCAGCTGCTCTGTCAGCCGAGGGAGCAGGCCAGAGCAAAATGACGAACAGAGACTGTTGACCCTTTCTGGACATGGAGCAGAGATGAGAGAGTCTGCTGTTTTTATCCACAGAGACTCAGGGCTATTTGTTAAGACAGCACAACCTGGCCTGTGCTATCTGATAGGCAAAATATGAGTTTGGGAACCAGCTGGTAGGGGTTAAAATACCACCCCGTCCACTGACTCTCTGAGTGACCTCAGGCAAGTCCTTTTCTCTCTGGCTCTCTGTCCCCCTTTCTATAAATATAGAGGACCCAGGCATGAGATTCCCTCCAGCTCTCAGAATTCCAGGGACTCTCTAGCCTTATCTTAAAAACCTCCCCACTAAGACCAAGGTCACACAAGGTCCTGATGGCACCAGGAATACAGCACGTCCCTGGCGATTCTCAGAGGGCCAGCTTTCTGTGGCAATGGGGGTTTCGAATCTTGCCCAGGAACTTTAATCATGCAAATTTCTTACCGGATTCCCACAGATCCCCAGGCTGTGGGTCTGAGGCAGCACCTCTGGGCTATGTTTGGGAAGCCCCAGGCCAGAGGATCTCCTATAGATCTCCCCAAATCTGGTAAGGGGAGGCTGGACTGAACAGGCCAAACCCAGCCTGACCCCAAAGAGCCCATTGCCCTTCTTTTGTGCAGGACATACTGCCCCTCCCAGAGCCCAGTAGGGCTCCTTCCTCAGGCGGTCCTGGCTACATTTTAGATAAAAGCGAAATGGGTACTCAATAATGCAGCTGGAACCCAGCTCACCTGCACTGCCACATGTCTCCCCAGCGGGTGCCAGCTAGATGAATCTAGCCTGAGGCCTAGCTCCTCCCACCATTTCCCTCCCTGCTCCTCCCCAGCCCTCCACCGTGCCAAAGGGAGAAAAACAACAAAGTGTGAATTTCTGATTAAAGCCCAGCCTCTGCTTATTGCTCTAGCTGTCCTTGCAGAAGCAGGAAAAGACCCACTGGTATGTGCGCGCACGTGTGTTCAGGTCTGTGTGCATCACTGGTGGGGGATGCCTAAGGAGAGACAGATGTGAGCATCCCTATGTCCCCTGGAGCCTGGGGTATAAGTGTGCGCCCCTATGCCTGTGTCTCAGTATATGGTTTGAGTGAGTGTATGCATCTGTGTGTACAGAGTTCTCTGTGTGTGTGTGTGTGCATGGGTATGCTTAGGAGTGTGTGACAGTGAATGTGTTCAGACACACACCTTCATACAGAAAAGCCTTCTGGTTAAACTAATACCCTTAGTTTGCAGTAGTGGGTTAATAAAAAAAAAAAAGATTCTGGGGGGAAATCTTCAGAAACACCTTCACAGCGCCAACATTTTATTTCAAGTTAAAGCACCTAAGATTTTTGCCTTTTTAATTATCTTTAGTGCAGGACCAAAGTCTTCCTTTTGCCTCTGGGTCTGCTGATGGGGGCTCTGTCATCCTTCTTGTGTAAACTAAACCCACAACACATCACCCTCCACTTCCAATTTCAATTTCTCTAAAGTGGAGCAAGAACTTAAAAGACACTCCTAAAGTGATATATGAGTGCCAAATCTTCTAGATTTCTACAATTTTGCTTCCAATCTTCTCTTACAGTTGCTTATCCACACCTAATTTGACAGCAATTTTTTTAGCAATTCACCTTTACAGTCTTTCTAAAGATTCAATTTCATTTTACAGAAATGACAACTTTGTTTGCTCATAATATTTTGGTTGACTTATTTAATGAAGGTACACAACCTTACTAACAAACACCACTGGCATAAACAAACTTGGAAACCAATGGAGCTGACCCTTTGTAAGTCCCTGATTCAGCCTGTGGGAGCAGAAGCCCTCATCTGTTAGAGTAGTAGACTCTCCAAGGGGTGAGGCGTGTGTGTGTGTGTGTGTGTATCTGTGTGTCTGTTTCTGTGTGTCTGTGCTCCGGGCTGGTGGGAGTTCACTGAGTGCCCCAGCCCAGATCACTGGGGGAATCATGGTTATCCACCCACTCACCCGTCCACGGCAGATGGCAGTGATGGGGTTAAGGCCAGGTCCTATCCTGCACACTGGCTGCTGGTGACACGAGCTGTGTCTGGGGCAGCAAGGCATAGCTAGGGACAGGGAGAGCCTGCGTGTCCTGGGCATCCACTTGCTACCATTTCTTTGTACTCTCCCAACAGCCTGTGAGACTCCAGCCTTCTCCCCACAAAAGGCAATAGACTCTGACAGGTGAGGGGCTCCCCCTGCCGATGGGGGTGCAGTCTGCTGCAAACACAGGCCACCACTGACCATATCACCTCCCCAACAGGTATGATGCCACCGACCTCCTCTGATGCACTGCTGACCTGTCACAGATGCAGCTCCTCGTGGGCTTCTGTAGAGCTGGAGGAAGAAGGGCAGACAGGGAGGCTCACTCGCGGTGCAGGAGATAGGGAGGGTGATGGGGAAAAGCTGGCACCCACCACTACCAGCCCAGGGTTCATTGTGCAAAGTCTCTGGGTTCTTCAAAGTCGCCCACATACCTGGACACTGGATGCTCGCATCATCCTCAGGAGGCAGGAGAAGAGGACGTGAGGGAACAGACGCAGAGGCCCCCTTAGCAGTGAGTGGGGCCTGGCATGACCCCACACACCTCTGCTCTTCATCACCCAGAGGCTCACCACCTGGGAATTAGTAAGTGCACAATATAATGCATATTACTGATCTGGGTGGCCAGGTGAGCAACACATCATATTTTGTACAGCAGGTTCCAAGTACTGAATAGATTACACTTATTTCATATTTAAAAATATTAGGCATCCTGTATGTTATTGGCTAAATCTGGAACACTTTGATGACGCCCTCCCCCACTTACCCAGGCCAAAGCCACCCAGGGAGACACTGGGAGAGGAGTGTCAGGCCCCACCCTGCCAGAGAAAGAGGTGGCCCAAACTAGAGGCCTTTGGAGGACCTAAGTGGGCCTCACGCAGCCAGCCTGTGCTCCTGGGTGTCCCTGCACTGGGGGTGTTACCCGTCTCTCTGAGTCTCCACAGGCTGTCTGTGAGCATTAAAAGTAATAACACATGTAAAATGCTGTGATACATGCGCATGTCCAGGGGAATGGAGCCACTTTATTATTGTTGTTATTATTATTATTACAATTCAGGCTGTGAAACTAAGGCTGAGAGAAAGAAAATGATTAGCTCAAGACCCCCAGGAACCAGTAGCAGACAGACAGACACCCATACCCAGGCCTCCCGCATCCTGGCCCTAGACACTGCCCACTGCCCACCTGCTGTCCTGCATCCTGACCAAGATGCCGGCAGCTTGCTGGGCCCGGGGCGCAGGATCTGCTGTGAGGGTTCTCCTCTCTGAGCAGCTGCTTCCTCCAGCACCCTGGGGGCACCGCCAGCAGCTCAGAGCCTGTGAGGGGTCTAAACTCACCACTGCTCCTTCCTGAGTCCCCCCCGTGATCTGGGGGTTCCTCCCAGGCCCCAACTCTGGGAAGTCTGGACATGTGCTGGGCTGAGGGTGCGAGGGGGGCTCTTCCTCCACCCAGCAGCTCCAGGAGCCCAAGCCTGTGGCTCCTCAGCCCCCACTCTCACACCCAGACTCTCCCAGTCGTCACTGCCAGGAGAAACTGGTCCTCCTGAGCCTCTCCTGGGGTTGGAGGAGCAACTGAGAGAGGGGATGAGGTGCCCCTACAAGGGCTGGCACAGTCCTGCTGCGCCCCGCCTCAGACACCAGGGGAGAGAACACCCCGCCCACTCCCTCCCTCACCCCTCCCTGTCTCACCCCAGCTCTGCATCTGTGACCCTAGTGAGTGCTGACACTCCCCATCTGCTCCTCCCTGACTTCCTGGGGAAAAGGAAAGAGAGGAGGGCAAGCCAAGAAAGGTGGAGCATGGAGAAGAAAGCAGGTTCCGATGCTTAGCTGGTCCCAGCTCATGCAGAAGGACCACTAGTCCCTCCAGCCTGCACCGGTGCCCCTGTGCTGCCGCCCCTCTCCTAAAGGTAGGAGGATCTTTGCGACAAGAATTACAGCTACTTGCTGTCCTGCCTGGACTCCCAGACCTAACCCCTGGAAACCTCCTCCTCCTCCTCCTCCTCCTCCTTTGGGTCCCAGAGGGACTATCTCAGGAAAAGAAAGGACAACCCTTCCTCCCCAATCCAGGAATTCCAAAGGTGCCTCCCCACCAACCCACCCAACAGTCTTCCCTCATTCTGCCCTCAGCCCAAGGGGAAGGGGTGGGAGCATGAAGACCCTGGCTGGCCACAGCCTCAGCCCATCTGGCCCAGCCCCCTCCCGGCTCCTCCAACTCCACTCCTGCTCGCCAATGCTGCCATCTAGAGGTAAGACTGAGCACTGCAGGGACTGGCCTGTGGTCCAGGAGCCTCAGAGCCCCGACTCCCAAGCTCACTCTGAGAATGGACCGAGGATGGAGATGCACAGACGCTCTGTCCTGGAGGCTCTGGGGGAGGTATTCTCATCCACCCCCCTGCTTCCGGGCAGCTGAGCGGCCATGAGCTGTTTCCTGGCCCCTTGTCCACTGAGCAACCCCCTTCAGGAGACCCAGGCCCCCGAAGAAGCGAAAACTGCGTGCTGGGCACTCCTGATATGCCGCCTGCTCAGGGGCTCGTGCCAGCGGCCATGTGGGCGATGCTGCTCCGTGTGACGAGGACACAGACTCGGGTGGGTGCAGCCCTCCTACACCTCCACATGAGCAGTGCCCGGCTTTTGTTTCCTGCCGCTCACTTCAGCACCTCGAAGCTTGGCTAACGTACCAGCCTGTGCTGGAGGAGCCCCTTTTGTGTGCAACCCAGAAACATATCAGACTCTGCCCTTGCCCTGAGCATGCTCCTGGGGTGGGGTGTGCAGGACCCCTGGCCTGGTCCGTTCGCCAGGAAGTCACCGAGGCATGAGCCACAAGGTCCTTGCGGGAAGCCATCATCTGCGACAGGAACGTCCACAGTCACCCACAGCCCACTGGAGCTCAGACTTCTGCCTCGGAGACTGCCGGGGAAGGGCAGGAGAGGCCGCCTGCCCCAGTCCTCTGCTGCAGAGGGCCAGGCTGGCGAAGCCAGAGAACCCGCAGGGCCGGACTCACAAGAGGCGCTAGGCCTGTTTGAGGAGTGAGGGAGTAAATGAATTCGGGGCTGCCTTCACCCAGGGGCGGTGAGGTGCTAGAGTAGGGAAGACCCAGGGCTGGCATTTTAGCCCCTGTTCCACTTCTCATTTGCTGTGCGACCCATGGCAAGAGTCTGCTCTCTGAGCCTCGGTTCCCTGTGTGCGTAGAGGGGAACTGGACTAGCCAGGAGGCCTCTACTGCAGGCAAGAGGAAGGCCTTGGCCTAAGGCAGGAGGCCGAAACCCACTCAGCCGCCCTGACCCCCTGCCTTTTGCAGCCCGAGTGGAAGGCGCAGCCCGAGTGGTGCCCCACGCAGACTCAGGACTCACTGACCTCTATACTGCGCACCCCCACGTAGACAAAGCACAACTGTGTGTACACACAAGCATGTGCACATACATGACGTCACATGCACACACGCACACGCATAAGCACCGTGTACACACACCAGCATCAGCACACCACACGCTCCAATGCACGCCCCCTGCTCAGCCCTGCAGAGCCTCGGGAACAAGTTTAGGGACGCACTGAAGTTATGAAATTGATTTCTCTGGGAACAGTTGGAATTAGTTTTAATTATCTTTATCTTTCTTCCAATTGTGCTCTCAGCCTTCTCCTTGCTGTTTAATCCATTGCTATCGACTTCCCCGCAGGCGCCTGAGAGGGGAGTTGCAGGTGGGGCGGGCAGTGTATTTGTTTTCAGAAAAAATAAACAACAGCAACAACCACCTCTACTCACCTCTTCCTCTGCACCAGCCTCTCCCACAGCCGGCAGGGCTTCCGGCACTCACATGCACGTGCACACGGACACCCCACGGCCAGACCTCATTTTCCAAGGAAGCCCATTCTGGAAACCCTTCCTGACCAAGGCATGGGAAAACTGAGCTATGGTGTGCTCAGGTTTCAACATCTCGTGAGTCCGACCTTCAGTGGTTGAGCTTCATTCAGGAGTCTCAAATCCCTTCTGCAAGGCCCTCTCCACCTCGTTCTCCAGGCTCCGTTCCCAAGCCCACCCTCAGCACACGGGGCCTCCCCGGTCAGGGCCTGGGTCTGACTCATCTCTGAGACTAAGTATTTATTGAGTAGGTAATCAAAAAATATTGAATGAATGAATGAATGAATGGAGTGAGTGAATGAATGAAAAGCCACTTTGATTCATTCAACCAACACTGAGCACCAGCGATGCTTCAGCCACTGGAGATACAGAAATTAACACAGACTCATTCATCCTAGGGAACCTCCCCACCTGGGAGGTTTGGGGGTTACCTGGGGAAGGAAAAGACAAAGGCAAAAGCTTTGATTTTAAACAAACATGATGTAGGCAAATCTCTTATTTTTCAGGTGGGGTTGATCTCCTCTTCCTGCACTGCCTAGATCTGGGGGAACTGATCAAACAGGATGCCCTGTTCTTTGGGGTTCCGTTGACTGTGCCCCAGCCTGAGTCCATTCCACGGCAGGCGCCTGAGACACTGCGCTGAGTGTGTATGTGAAGGGGGATGTGGGCCCCCCTGCATGGACTGCTCCCCTTGGAGCCGTGGAGGGGGCGAGGGCCATCCCTCACCAGCGAGGTGCCAGCGCTAAGTGCCCTGCAGCGCTAATATTTTATGATTAAAAACCATTAAGGTTTAGACCGTGAAAATCTGAGGGACACAAAATCAATGGCCCAATATTGCTTCCCCCGGTAAGTTGTGTAAATATTGTGTCTTTTATTGTTTGGCCGATGGCAAGAGCAGAGATACAGGTACAGATTATACTAACGAATCCCCACCCATCCCAGCCCTGACCTGGTGGAATTAGCATCCTGGCTCGGAGATGCTTGGAGAGGTCTCGAGGGACCTGGGGAGCCCCACCAAGGAGGTCCTAGGCCAGCCCTCGGCAGGTCACCCCATGACCTTGCCCCTCCCGCAGAGCCCCTCCCGGGTGGCGCGAACCCCCAATGGCCCAGGCTCCTCCTCCTCCCCACGCAGTCCCCTCCACTATCACTCGGACATGCTTGCACACAGACACACATCACACGGTGACGTGGCTCCTGACAGCCCGTCCATCACTGTGCTCCGCCATCTGCTTGAATTTGCATATTCAATCAGGAGCTGTCTTTTCTCCTCTGGGGGTTCAGATGAAGGTGGGGAAGATGAATCCAGGGTTGCTCTTGTCTCTATGAGGAAGGGGACGACAAGGGGGTGTCTCTCTTTTTGGAGCGGGGGTGACTGG
This sequence comes from Galemys pyrenaicus, assembly GCA_019455555.1. NCBI lineage: Eukaryota > Metazoa > Chordata > Mammalia > Eulipotyphla > Talpidae > Galemys > Galemys pyrenaicus. Next base: position 13,114,079 of record JAGFMF010012145.1, on the reverse strand, counting down.
GGAATACCTGGGGTTCCTTCCTCCTCTCTGGGTAATGCCAGGTTCTCCCCATGACTCTGGAGGGGACCCTCCTGTCAATAGAAGGTCTCTCTACCTTCTTCTGGTCTGGGCTGCTTCCTCCTTCCTACTCTGTCCCTCTCAGGGGAGAGTCGGGGATGACCCTGGGATTAGACAGCACAAGCCTCGTCCCTGCACCCCGTGTGGGCGAGGGACCCGCTAGCAATGCCAGAGAAGCCGTCCTGGAGGATGCTGCCCAACACATTCCTTCATGCCCTGGGAAGCTGCCCAGAACTGATGCAAGGAGAGAAGAGTCAGCCGGTGGGGCAGCTGGGCTGACGCGAGGGGGAGATGCTCGACCCGTGGCAGGGAGCAGCCTGGTAGACCTGAGAGGGACAACTGGGCTGATGTTGGGGAAGAGCAGCTGGTATGTGGGGAGAAAGGCTGAGCAGATGGGGAGGGACACCTGGACTGATGTGAGAATAGAACCACTGGTCTGAAAAGGTGGAACATCTGGTTGACATGGGAACATCTGGACTGACAGAGGGAAACAGGAGGCAGATGTGAAAGAAAAACAGAGCTCAAGCTGGGAGGCAGCTGCCCTGATTCGGGAAGGTCATCTTCTCACACACCAGGGGACAGCAAGGCTTCTGCTGGGAGAGTGGTCTGCCGAAGGGGCACAGCTGGGCTGAGAGGAACAGCTGGGCTGATGGGGTCAGCTGTGCTGAGGGGGGACACTTGAGCCAAGGGGGGACACGGGATTAGGAGAGGGCATTTGGGCTGAGGTGGCGCGAGCAGAGCCACAGGCCGTGTCAGGGAGACCTGGGGCTGAGACCTTGCTAGAAACCTGTCTTCAGCCGCTGGCCTAAGTCCTGCTTTCCAGAAATGCCTCAGGAAGGTCCAGCCACTGTCACCTGATGCCTCCAGCCCTCAGTCAGGGGAGGTCACAGGTGACAGCACCCCCCCACTCCCATCCCTCCCCTGACTTCTCCACCTCCAGCCCCAGGAAGTGGGGTGGAAGGACAGATGGTGGGGGGCACTCGGGGGTCGCCTGCTCCTCCTCCACTCCAGAGACTCCCCGAGGACTGTGAAGACCCTGGATTCCAGGGCCACGTGGGGTCAGAAAGCCATCCACGGACAGAGGCCACCCAGGCCCACTGCGGGGCGCACAGCGAGGGCCCCAGAACTCAGCCTCTGAGGGCATGGCTGCCGTCACGCCAGACCCTCTGCCGGCCGTTCTTAATCCTCGCAGTAATCCCGTTTGTCAGGTGATCTCATGAGCGCCATTTTTCAGACAGGGACACAGGATCGGGTTAAGTGCCCGCCCACAGTCAGACAGACGCAGTCGGGGGCAGAGCAGGGACTGAACGTGGTTACCCGGCTCTGGCTCTTCAGGAGGCTGCAGCCACACACCCCTCCGGGCCGGGTCGCTGCTGCCTGCTCCCTGACTCACCTTCCCCTTTCCCTGGCCCCCTGGCCACTCTGCCCCAGCCCGGAAGACCCCAGCTGCATGCGGCAGCCACGCCGGTGGTGTGCAAGGAGAGCTAGGGCGCACAGGGGAAGAGGCCTGAAGCCAGCAGGGATGTGCTGGGAGCACTGTGGCGGGAGGCCCAGAAGAGCCCCGCCCACGTCAGCCTCGGGACTCAGATGGCCACGGGCGACGTCTGTGTGTGCAGACGCATCTGGACCTGCGCCCACGTACTCAGGAACCTGACGCACTGGGTGCAAATTCCAGCTCTGCCGCTCCAGAGCCGTGTGACCTTGGGCAAGTTGCTTAGCTTCTCTGTGCCCAGGTCCCTCACCTAACACTGAGGCTACCTCCAAAGACTGTTGTAAAGGTTTTAACAGCTTGTAAGTGGAAAGAGCCTCGCATAGGACAGGTGTGTGACCAGAGCTGTAGCACATGCTCAGTGCATGTATCATGTCTGACCTACGTTCAGCAGGTGCGTCCACCGCCCTGCTTGAAGCAAGGTCACTTGAGGGTAGGTGCCGAGTCCCACTCTTCAGTCTGACCAGCACCTGCCCAGGACACGGAAGGAAGAGTGTCCATAATTACAGAGGGGGTCTCCCTGGTGGCGCGGTGCGTTGAGCGCTGCACTGAAGCATCCGAGGCACGGCAGCGCAAGTTCGATCCCCAGCCAGGGAGGGGACCCACATGGAGCAGCAGACCTCTCCTGCCTCGCCCACTGCTCCCCTCAGCAGTGTGTTTCAGTCAGTCTGCCTGTTCTGTTCCCCACTCTGTCTCTGGTGAATCCTCTCACCTCCGGAGACTCTGGCCTGTACCCTAGCTCTTATATGCATATATAAATGCATCTTTTAAAAAACATAATTACAGAGGGCTGAACAGAGAGCCCTGCCATGGGTATGAGTATGTGAGTGTGTAGACACTGCACGGGTGTGCGTGTGTTACGTGTGTGGGTGGCGCTCCCTTGCGTGTGGCTGGTGGAAGCAGGCACATCAGCCAGTACCACCACGCGTCTGTGTCCACGAATAGAGGTCGCGGTGGGGCGCGTGGGCTTGGCTGTGGATGCTGGCGGGGGCCGGCTGTGTCTGTGGAGCGTGAGTTTGCGAGTGGGTATTTGTGTGTCGGCGTTGGGTGTGCCCAGCTTGTGTGAGTGCTGTGGCTGTGTGCGGCTGTGTGTCGGCACGTTGAGTCTACAAGTCAGTCAGAATCGTGAGTTTGTGTGTTGGCCCGGGGAATGCACGTGTTGGGGACGGGAGTGTGTGCTGTGTTGGTGTGGGGCGTCTGTGCAGGTGTGTGCCGATGGCGGGTTCATGTGTGACCGTGTCCTGTGTGTAGGCGTCCCGCATGGGTACGTGTGCGTGTCAGCCTGTGTGTGTGCGTGTCCTGCGTGTGTGTGCAGTGCTGCGCCCACGTGAGTGCATACGTGGTCAATGTCAAGTGTGTGTGTGTGCGTGTGGATGTATAGATGTGGGTCAGCTTTGGGTGCTCATGTGTCGGGGCACCCATGTTTGGGTCCCTGCCCCTTGGTCCCCCCTGGCGCCCCCTGTCCATCCACCCAGAAAAAGGCAGTAAGGACCCTGGTTCTGAACCTGGACCCCCAGGCCCCTAGCGCCTGCACCTGCCCAGCCCCTGCCCCCACACAACCTCTCCCTGACTGGCACCCGAGTTAATAAGTGTTGCTTTTCTCCTATTCTACTCAGGCCTGTGATGGAAAATCCTCGGGCTGGAAGTGAGCCCCGAATCGATAGTCCATTCCATTTAACAGGGTGGCTGTCACCATAACGAGATAAAAGTGGGTTAGCTGCTGCACTGCAGCCGCGTCCACAGAGAGCCCATCTGTTCCCTGCACAGCCAGCCCGACTGGACCCGGCTGCGGGGGCTCTGGCCAAGGCCCGAGATGGGTGGCGTGACGGTCAGAGGTGGCTCAAAACTGGGATCCGGATGGGGCGTGGGAAGAGGCTCAGGATGGGGTCTCCAAAGGTTCAGGAGTTCAGGATGGAGACGGGGACCAGGAGGGAGGAATCCAGAGTGAAATGAGGGCCAGCTTGGGCCCTTAAGTCCAGGCTGAAGTCCAGCGAACCCTGTGAGAAGCTGACCCCTCCCAGAACAGTGGCCTGGCCTGGCCTGGACATCCCGGAAGCCACAGATACACCGGAATTGCGTCAAAAAGGGCCCTGGAGACTGAAGGATACAAAAACCTCCCGTTGCAGCAAGAAGGATATAAGGTTGGACACTAGGAAGAACTTCCTGATCATGAGGATGGACACTTTCATAAGCAGATGACCACCTGCTCAGAGTTTGTTCTAACATTTGCTGAGTTCTTAATACAAAGTGTCCGAAACAAACTAAAATGGAGCCAAACGCAATTTTTTTTAATACTCTGTAGGCATACCACCAGTATATTTTATCAGCTGGTCTGCTTTTTAACTTTGGGGTCCATTTATTTTGTCAATTCTTATCTTGTCTGTGGTTTCTTCCCTTACTTCCTTGGGAAGGCCCACCTCATCCTGAGACAACCCCCTTTATTGCTTCTAGATCTTTTATGATAGCATTTCTTACATTAACATTTTTAGCCACTTGGAGTATGCATGAAGTAGGTATCTTTGTATTTCCTAAAGAGTTAACTATTCATCGCCATTCATGACTAAATTATCTTTTTTTGTTATTCTAATTTGAAATGCCACTTTTATTACTTATCAGGGTCCTATTTTGAGCATTCTGATAATTTTTTAATTCTGTGCTAACTAATACCAGATTTATTAAAGCAACTTTGTGCTCTAGTTTGATGTCTGGGAATATGTTGCTCTTTAACCTTGATGCATCCATATTATTTAATAGTTGTGTAAATGCAGAACTTTATCCAGTGAAGGCACCAGAAAAGCTTGGTATTTGAAGCCTCTGGCATCTGCTTTTGAAATGTAAATTGCAGTCCCCACAAGCTGCAGGCATTCAGCTTTTCTAGAGGGGGGTTCAGGGTCTTGAGGAAGCCCTCCCTTTGCTGCTTGAGGGACTAGAGTTGAACACTGAGGACTCCCGAGCAACCCCAAGAAGAATGGGAGTCAGAGGCGGGCATCCCAAGGCTTGCCCAGGGTCCTGGCTTGGCTGGCTGCCCTAGAAGCCAACTCTGAGACGGGATTTAAGGGCAAGCAGCTTCTTGGGAGGTGACCTGAGGAAACCCCTGCAGAGGGGCGGGGACTGAGGGGTGGGAGGCTGAAAAGCCAGTTACTACAACGGGAAGGGAGCTTCCTGCAGGTCTCAGTGGCCCTGGTTTTCCTCCCCACATGGGAATGAGTGGAGACATTTCTACACCAGCTGTCTTCAGTTTTTGGTCCGGGAGCCCTGGCAGCGAGGCGAGGGCAGCGAGGGCCATTACTTCTCCAGCACTTCCTGCCTGCCCCCAGTGGAGGAATCAGCCTGCAGCCCCAGAGAAATGCTGCAGAGACAGGGGAGTTAGACAGGTGCCCACGGGGATAGGAGAGCCCACTGACCAGTGAGGGAAGATACAGATGCGGTGGCCCAGTAAGAGAGAAAAGACCAGACAAGGGCGAGGGTAACAGGGGTGGGGAGGCGAGGGGGAGCGGAGAGTGCTTTAGGAAGCAGAATGGACGGACTTGAGGACAGAAGACTTGAGGACAGGAGACAAGAGCGTGTGGGGTGGGCTGAGGAGGGGGGTCCCCCTGTGAGCCTCAGATTTCTGGCCTGGAAGACAGGATGGATGGTGGAGCTAGGCCCCTGATGGGGAACCCAGAAAAGACCAGGTGAAGTCCCTGCAGCCCCGGGAGAGGTGATGGGGCAGGCAGATGGTCTGGGAGTCTGGGGCAGAGAGAGGAAGTGGAGAGTTGAGTCTCCAGAAGCACGGAGGCCAGGGTGTAGGCGCAGGTCACAGAGCCAGGGGGACCAAGATGCTCCGTGTGGGAGCCGCAGGGCACATGCCACAGATGGGCCTCTGCCCTGGGAGACTGACGAGGACTCCTCCCCTCTCCAGTGACGGGAGGCCCCTCCCAGTCTTTTGGGGTGGGCAGTGGGACAGGAGGGAGGGTGGGAGGGAACAGGGTGATGGGATTCCAAAAGAGCCGACAGCTGTCAAATAATAAAAAGCCTCATATGTTAATAATTCTTACAGTTTTGCCAAAGACTTAATGGCTGGCCTGTCAAGAGCGGTGACAGAAGCTATTATGGAAACAAGACGGGAATATTTTGGAGGCAGCGTCGACAGCACAGCACAGCCCGTGCAGGGCCTCCTGGACCGGAGGACGCTGCAGCTCCTGCCTGCGGCTCCCAGCACAACCGCGCTCCGCCAGAGAGGAGCTGGGTCATTGCGGATTCAGGCCACTGACTGTGGATTGATCACCTCTAAGGACATTTTAATTAACCGTCAGATCCCAGAGCCGCCCCATCCTTCCTCGTGCCCACGGGCCCTGCTCTCTAGCCGCCTCCACCTTCCACACGCAAATAAGCACAAACAAGAAGCCATCAGCCGCCCCCCCCCCCCAGGCGCTGGGAGGTTCGGGGGGTGTGGGAGGGACAGGGGAGGAGCCCCGGGACCCCACCTTCTGCCCTGGCTGACCTCAGGTCTCTGTAAGGAAGTCTTGCTCTGGTCACCCACTCAAGTCTGGTCTTGAGACAGACCTGTGGCTGGCGGACTAAGTGAACTTGCACTAACCGCTTGGTTTTGAAATGCCTTTATTTCTCACGTATAAAATGGGAAAAAGTAAATAATGCGGAAAATAGCAGAAAAAGTAAATAAAACCTGTGCAAACTTGCTAGTAGAGCTTCGAGATCTCAGAGTCACTTTCACAACTATCTGAAGCACCTTCTGCCGAATCTTGTGAAACTCCGCCCCAGCTCTGAGACGGCATCACGCCCTCCACTGTGTATCTGGGCAAAGAGAGGCTGGGGGCAGCCTGCAGGACAGAGACACCAACTCTCAGAGCTGGGATTTGAGCCCCTACTCTCCTCTCCAACACCAGACTCTGCCTTAATATAAGAAAGTCTTAAAAAAATTTTTTTTACTTATTTATGCATACAAGAGCTGGGGTACAGGCCAGAGTCGTGGGAGGTGAGAGGATTCACCAGAGACAGAGTGAGGAGCAGAACAGGCAGATCAACAGAAACACACTGCTGAGGGGAGCAGCGGGCGAGGCAGGAGAGGTCTGCTGCTCCATGTGGGTCCCCTCCCTGGCAGAAGATCAACTCATGCTGCTGTGCTGCGGATGCTTCACAGTTAGGTGCTCAACCCGCTGCGCCACTAGGGAGGCCCCATAACAAACTCTTAATGTAAGAGATTTTTCTAAGGCTGTCGTGACAGCCGCCACTTCTCAGTTCTTACCTAGTGCCAAGAGTTATGCTAAATCAGAGCTCCTCAAACTGACTGTGCACCAGGAAGCCCTGGGCATCCTGTCGATGCAGGTTCAGCAGGTCTGGGGAGACACCTGAGCTGCGCTCTAACAAGCTCCCAGGAGATATGAATGCTGCTAGTCCGAAGACCACACTCGGACTGTCAAAGCACTGGATGCTTGAGCTCACCTCATCGCTGCCATCCCTATGAAATCGGTACTGCCATTCTTACCCTTGTTTCAATGAAGAAACAGAGAGATGGAGAAACTTGACCAGGTCACAGAGCTAAGCAGAAGAACCAGGTAATCTGGCCTGAGTGCCCCTGCGGCCTGCACACCTCCGCCTCCCCATCTTCCCAGCTTTGGCCTGCAAAACCACACCCTGGGGAGAGGCTCCAGCACAGCAGGCAGAGCTGGAAGGAGTCAGGGGTCTCCAAGAGAAACCCCAGGCTCAGCGAAGAGGAACCTAAAATTTGGAGCATGGTGTTGCAGTATCCAGAGGAGAGATGGTAGTTCTAGAAAATTCTCCTGCTAGAACAATTATAAATTGGTCCTAGGAGAGGCTCTGGAACAGATGAGAAGAAAGAGCCCCCATCCTCAGGGACCAGGGGCTGGGAGACCCTCCCCTGGTCTTGGGCCTAGGGGATGACCTTTCCATGACCAAGGGAGAGAAAATACAAATTTGAGGCTGCTCATACGTTTTCCTTCTCGTCTCTTGCCCAGAAAGGTCTTTGCCTCCCAGGACTGGGAAGCGGCTGCCCAATGCTCTGAGCTGACACCCCTGTGGAGCAGGTGAGGCCATGCGCTGCCCACTCCGCTTGGAATGGGGGTTTCACAGGACACCAACAAGCACACCCTGCACCTGAGCCGCAGACACCAGGGGCACGAAGGTGTTGGCACAGAAGACAAGTGGCTGATGGCAACACCACAGGGCAGCCGCCCAAAGTGGCAGGGAGGCTTCTGTTCACAGGTGCAGGTCTCAGGCAATGGGTTTGGGCCAGCAGAGGGATGGGGTGCAGGTGGGGAACCAACACAATGGACCAACAAGGAGGGAGGAGGAGGGAGGAGGGGGAAGGGATAACCCTGGCGATCACAGGCATGACTGCATCCCCGTCTCATCCCACAAGAGCCCATTAAAGGCCTTCATTTTATTACCCCCCCCCCTTTGCAGATGGGGCAACCAGGTCCGGCAAGATGAACATAATGGCCCACGGGCAGCTGTACCCTGCTAGGAAGAGGCATGGCAGGGCTGTGACCCCAGGGCTGTCCGTGGCAGACTCCAGGTTAACCCAGGCTCAAAGCAGACTGTGGGGGCCCTTTTCTGCTGTCCTAGTCAGCTCGAACAGCTCCAACGCAGAACCATAAATGAGGTGACTTGCAGAGTATTTATTTCTTACAGTCCGGGAGGCTGGGCAATGCAAGATCAAAATCCCCACAGACCCAGCCCGTGGGACAGGACCCTCAACTGCACACGGCCACTTCATTGTTGCCTCAAACTGCAGGAGCAGAAGGAAGCAAGTTCTCCTGGGTCTCCCCTCAAAAGGGCAGTAACCCCATCACAAGGACTCCACTCCCGACCTCATCTAACCCCCATCACCCCCCTCCCCGTGATATTGGAATTTAGAACCTCAAGATATGAATTTGGGGGGACTTGAACCCTCAGGCCACAGCACCTGTCAGGGAGAAGGCATGTCCTGCAGGAGAGCCCCAGGGTCCACGTCCCACAAAGAACAAAACCATAAAGTTCCAGACAGCCACCAGCGCTCTCCACCCCCGCTGCTCCCGCCGCGCTCCGGGCCACTGGGCTGTGCGCGCACGCTGCCTGCAGCCGCCTGCCCAGAAGCATTAATTGAAAATTAATCCGCTCAGTACGTGCGTGCGGACGTGCAAATCAAAGCTAAGTGTCTCAATTAGGAAGAGAAATGGAGTCGGGCACTCTTCTCCGACGCAGGCTTATTTATGGGGATAATATCATTTTTAATGAGGGGAGCTACTAAAAGGCACAACAAATGCAACATTTAATAGAAAAATATTACAGCATTCCATCAACAGAACAAGACCAGGAGGGGGGTTCCGGGACACATGAACACCCAGGAATCTAGCTTCTGTGTGGGCACCTGCACCAGCAACTGTGTGCACGTGTGTCCACCAGAACATGTGTGTCCACACATGCACACACATCAGCACCATGTTCATGTCTGAACATGGAGCATGGGCACTCGTCTGAGGTGGAGGAGGGGTGCAGATTTCCTGTTCCCCCGCTCAGGCTCTTGCATGAAACAAGGAAGAACTCTGGGTAGTAACAGTAAGGGGATCTGGTCCATTTGGTCTCTGTCACCCCATCTCTGGAGGGTCGGAAGCGGGGAGAGCCTCTGGGCCCCAGCCCTTCTGGGTTTTCCTTTCCAAATGTGAGCCTCTGCTAGTCCACCCACATGACTGACAGCTCCAGGACAGGGCCCTCTGGAGACCACCTGGGGCACCAAGCGGGCTCTTAGGCCCTGGGGCCCCCTTCGACCTTGCTGGCCTCAAGAGCCAAGGAACTGTTTTGCAGGCTCCAGTCCAAGTTCTCACAGCGCCCACCACCGCCCCCACCCAGCTGCAGCTCGACCCCGCCCCTGCTCTGCAGCCCAGGCCAGGATGCTCCTGAGAATCTGGAGAAGGAGAAGCAGCTGAGGCTCAGAACGCAGCCTGACCTCCCAGACGCCCCACACAGCATGCACACATCAGCCGCATCGCCGCTCATCGGGCCCAAGTCCTGCTCTGCACCCAGGGCTAGAGCAGCACCACTAACTCCACCACTTCCCCCAGGCAGCGTCCCAACCTCCACACCTCCTCAGACTCCTTCTGGGACCTCAGTGTCCTCACCAAACATGAGAATAACAGCAGGGCCTGACTGACTGGGAGCGGCGAAGGAAGGAGGAATGAGGGGAGACAAGTGGTGCAGTGGGGCCCCCACAGCCGCACGGGAGCCAGAGCAGCTCTCTGTTAAGATGAACTTTAGCAACGGGGTCCAGTCAACACCCGCCTCCGCCACCCTTTCCCTGCCCCCTATGAGCCCCGGAAGGCCCAGAGAGAGATGTTTATCCCTGCATCTCCAAAGAGGAACCTCAAGCTCAGAGAGGTTGAGATACTTGCCTCAGGCCACACCTCAAGTGCAAAACCTTAAAAGGTTTGCAGAGCTTCTAGAGGATGCAAGAACCCCAGCCTTCTGTGGCCAGGATCTGGGCTCTCCTATGTCAGAGAAGCTGCACTCCAGGCCAGGGGTTTAATTTAACCCAGCTGTGCCTCCCACCAGTTGTGGGCATTGGCCTCTACTTAACCTCTCGGAATGTCTGTTTTTTCATCAATAAAATAAGGTAATAACAGCACCTATTTTGTGGGGTTAAGTGAGCTAATAGTCATAAAGCACCAGAATAAAATGTTAGCCCCAGACCTCGCACACAGCACACATGCAGAGAGCACTGAGGTGTCGTTGCTAATGCAGGCCCCAAGCCATTCTCTCCCTGGTCAGGCAGCAAGAGCCCCGCTTCAGTCTGCAAAGGTCCTCACGGAAGGGCCCCCCAAAACATCCAGCACAGGAGTCAGTTCTTGTCCCGGCCTGGGCAGTGTGCTTCTGAGCTCACTTTCTACATATGGGTCATACTTGAAATTTTTTCAAGTGAAGTAACAACAATAAATCCAAGCAGGGGGAGGGGCCAGTAGAGTGGCACTAGCAGGGCTATTGGGGGTCACCCATTTAATGTCTGCCTCCTCTTTACACTCAGTGGGGCAAGGATGGTGTGTGAGAGGCCCCTCCCCCTCCCCCAGGCTACCCGCAACACTCCTGGACCTGGGAGGTGACAGATCACTGACCAGAGGGGGCAGCGAGGGTGCGCTGGCCCCTTGCTGGACGGTGATCTTGCGCTGTCAGCTCCAGAAGCTGAGACCCCCCCACCCCAGCCCAGAGGCCAGAACTGGGGGGGGTGTCCCCCTCCCTCCCAGACCCAGGCACCGCCAGACGACATTTGAAAGTTAACTTCCCACAAAAGTCGCTCTCCAGGATTAATATTTATTTCTTATGAAATTTAAATTTTTCAGTGTAATTAAATTTTTATTCGCCGTGAGTTATAGATAAAAATATTTATAACTTTCCCTTTCGCGCCACTGAGGATGAGGTTTGATGGAACCAATTACCCAGACCTCCTCCTGGTGCCGCTCCCAGGCCAGAGGCAGGGAGGGGGTCAGTGGGGTTGGTGGGGGAGGGCCAGCACTTAAGGGGAGGACTCTGAGCCGCCCCAGCCTCCAACCGCAACTCAGTGGGAGGAGGGGCCAGGTCCCGGAGATGATACCAAATGGTGGTCTGGGTTTCCCTTGGCCAATAAAAGGAAACAGAGTTTGAGGGGAAGGAAGGTCGTTTAATTTGTCAACAAAAAGGGGAGGATAGCAGATGCGTGTCTGAAAGCCACCATCCAGCTCTTTGGCAGAGGGCAGGGGTATTTACCAGTTACAGGGAAGAGAAGTGGATAGTGGGCAAGGGATGGTATGTTTATCCTTTGATACAGGCAGCTGGAGATGTGGGGGAGATGCAGGCACCAGCTTGCTTTGCTATCACCTGGTGGACAACAATTCTGATGCTATCTTCTCAGGAATGTTCTCTTTCCCTTGGAAGCTAAGAAAACAAGGTTGCTAAATCTAGAAGTTCTGATGGGCCAGGAAGAGGTATGCTTCTATCACCGCCTCATTTCTGTTTCAGAGAGAACAGTCGCAGGAGCTGGGACAGGAAAATGAGGTCGGAGAATGAGGGGAGACAGTGGGACAGGGCAGAGAAAGAGGACCCTCATTTTCCCACCCGCATGGGCCATGGTGGGGCCTCTTCTCAGAGCAGCTCATGTTTCCAAGGACACTGAGGCTCTCATCACTTTGTGCCCAGAATCGTCTAGAGCCTTTTCTCAGGTAAGGGGCACACTGAAGGGCAGGGTCTCCGCTGTGAGGCGGGAGGTACAGCTCTCAAGTACTGGGACGTTATGTGACTTCTGGGGACCTTAGTTCTCTCATCTGTAAAATGGGAGCCCTGAAGTGCACATCGGGTGACAGGAAAAGAGCCTGGCATGCAAGTTGGGCTCCACTTAGGGCAGAGAAGCCTGAGCTGTGTATACTGACAGGGCCGCCCGCTCACAAGGGTAGTCAGCTTGCTTAGAAAACCCATCTTCTCCCCAGAGCTGCAGTTACCTGGACCCCTTCTGACTTCACACACATTGTTCTGGAAGACAATTCCCTCACTCACTGGGAGATCAGAATCCACAAATACCACACAGACCATCAACACAGCCTCAAATCTACCCACAAACTGGCTGCCTTCCTAGAAGTTCCCCCTGCAATCTTGTTATAGTGCACCGAGCAAGGCCTTCCTCAAACGGTGAGTGTGTGAGACGCACCCCACTGGGGTTGCATCAATGCTCAAAGTCAGCCTGCATTTGCGAGTCCTCCTTGCCCCTGGCCCTGGCCCTGGTGCTCCGAAGGCCCTGGGGCAGGCAGGGCTCCTCTTCCTCCTTACCTCGCTGGGGCTGCAGTTGGTGTCGCTAATTAGACCTGTCGCTGGCCCTGAATCATTCCCTGGCTGGGCTGGGGAGGTCATTAAGCTGGAGATGGATAAGTGCTAAGCCAGCCTGCTCTGGAGATTTACAAGGCTCAGGCTGGGAGGATTTATAAGGTTTGTTAAATTTCTAATTGAGTTTAGAGTGCAGCACCACGGCCTCAGTGACCAAGCTGCATGGAGGAGAATTAAAACAAGTGCATCCATCCCTCACGCTCGGAAGATGGTGCCCCCTCCACCACCAGCCTGCCCGCACCAGCCACGGCTGCCAACGGGCAGTGCGGTCGGGCGAGCAACCCCAGACCGCCACTCCGCACACCAGGCCAGTCCCCGCGGCTGGGAAGGGCTGCAGGCCAGCTCCAGTTGTGGTTACCACGGTGGGTTACCCGGATTTGTTCTTTGATTTTTTTTTCTCCTTTCATAGTTAATCCATTCAAGTAGTTAAAAATTCAGAAAGTATAAAGGATACCCAGAATAAATCTCTCCCCACCCCCATCTCTCTGATACCCAGTTCACCTCCCTGGAAAAAAAACAGTAATGGTATACAATTTAGGCAAAGCCTTCAAGACTCACACACGAGCAAACATACACGCATATCCCCTTGTATGTAAGTATGTTCTCCTCCCGCCTCCCACCTTGAAAAACACCTGCACTTTCCTTGCTTTTTTCGCTTAATGCCAGAGCTTAGGATTCCGGAACAGAATGCTGACTCGTCAGCATGCAGCAGGCCTGGGTTCGAATCTCAGCTTTGCCCCATGACGGCCGAGCTGGCTCACACTCACTCACGAGAGCCGGTGGTGAGCATTCTGCCCAACTTTAAGTTCAGGGATGTCGCAGTGGTAGCTTGAAATCCGGTGGGAGCACTGACACCATGGAATTTAGCGGACTCAAACTGAGGCTTTGTTTTGTTGAGAAAACTGCTTATTCAACATCGACCAGCAAACTGCCAGCTTTGTCATTTGTGAGCTCTGTGGCCTCAGGTGAGTCACTTGACCTCTCTGTGTCTCAGTTTGTTCATGTCTCAAATGGGTATAAAATAGCATCAAAGTGTGGCTGATAGGAGATAATACATGTGTCAGCACCACGCCTGGAATTTGGGGGGGCTACTGTTGCTTTTATGTTATCTTGCTCTGGGCAGCCCTACTGAGGAGGTAGAGGAGGGCAGGGGGAGCTGGATGAGTATCAGGGAGAGGGGATGTGGACGGCAAGCTGGACCTAAGAGCTCTCCGAGAACGGAAGTAGTCTCAGGGACCCCATGCAGTGTGACCCCCACACTATGGTGTGCCTGTCCCCATGCTGGGCGTGCGGGATGCAGAAATGAACCAAACCCCAGGCTTGCCAGCCAGGGACCCCAGTCGAGTGTGGCGGGGACAGACACCTAAACAGACACTGCTATCAGCTATTTATGGTACAGGCAGAACAAGGGCACCCAGAGGAAGAAGAGCAACCCCCCGCTGGGCGGGTGGTGGTCTCCCAAAGAAGGTACCCTTTATGCCGGACGTTGAAAGCTGGCCAGGAACCCCACGCAGAACAGCTGGGCATGAGGGTAGTGGCCCAGAGCCAGTCCCAGAAAGCAGAGATCGTTTCTTCTTGGCTCAAGCAGTCACTTGCCCAAAGTCACAGCACAGAAGTAACTCGGTCAGGACTCCAGTGTACACCTGTCTTCTCGGACCTAAGCACGACTGCCCTCCTGCTGCGCGGTATGTCCACCCAGTCGCTCGGCGGGGCTTGGGGAGCACTTTCGGGCTGCCCCTACAGCCTGACAAGACAGTCCCGGACAGGACGCTCACACGCGCACAAGCTCACACAGGGCAGCCATGCTGGTTGGAGACCCCATCCGCAGGCTTAACCTGAAAAACTGTCCCTCCTGCTCTCTGGGCTTCAGTTTCCTCTCCATCTACTGGTCAATAGTGAAAACACCCCCACTTACTGAGAGAATGAAACGTGTGGGAGCCAGGGCCTTGGGGGCCTGCGGGCCAGCCCATGGTCGGGGTGGGTCTTGCCTGATCCAAGGGGGCAGGGAAGGGAAGCAAAGAGCTAGGACGGGTTTGCCAGGTGTCTGACTCCAAGGAGGGAAGCCCAGGATAATAAGGTCACCTGCTCAGTGACGCCAGACTTACTTGTCCAAGCCACAGACTGGTTTATGGGTTCAGGACATGTGAAAAGCATTGAGCACCCTGCAGCTTCCATTCCTCTAGGCCCACTTCTTCCCTTCCCCAAGGAGACACAGCGGAATCCTTTCTTAAAGTCTCTCTCTGAGTGAGCAGCAGAAGCCAAGACCCCACACCCGAGCCCCAAGACAGGGCTTGTAGAAATACCTCCAGATAGCCCACATGCGTTTACACAACCTGCATACAGGGCCCCTAAACGAGAGTGACTTCCACCAAGCCTAGGAGAAGCCTGGGCATTGAGCCAGAGCCAGAGCCAGAATGCAAGTATCGCGCAAGCATCGAGCGCCCTCTGCTGGTGATCATGACAATCCAAAGCCTGGAGTCAACAAGTGTTAGTGGAGAACATCTGGCCCAACCCTCTCCAGCAAGGTGGGAAGCTGAACAACAAAAGCATCATCAGGCACAGGGCATGATAGAGGACCCCCGACTTTCAGCCAGTGCCCACCGAGAGTGGACATGTCCTGAGACAGCACAGGACTTGTGCACAGTTACATAGCAAGTGGATTATCCCTAGCGTCCAAGAACACTCATTCATTTAATCAGGTTCACTGGTCATCTACTATTCTAGGCACAGGTAACCCAGAAGCAACCAAGAAAAAGTCCCTGCCCTGTCGAAGCCTGTAGTCTACTGAGGCAGAGGGACAATAAGTGCACGAACACATAAATAGGCAGGCTTCAGGTGGGGATAAGTTCTGGGATGGAAAACACAGCCTAGGGAAGAAGCAACAGGTAGATCAGGTAGTCATGAAATGGATTTATGAGGAGGTGGCATTTGAAGTGAGACCAAATAAAGAGCTAAAGAGAGAACTACAGGGGGGAAGCTTTCCAGGCAACCGGAAGAGGAATATTCCCTAAAGCAAGAGGGTCCTTGGCATGTTCCAGTAACAGTGAAGAAGCCTTGGTGCCTGGGGTGGAAGGAGCAAGAGAGAGAGAGAAGGAGAAGATGTGGGACCCTGTATCACCTAGGGTACTATACACCACGACACGGACCTTGGGTTTCGTTCTAAGTTGTCTTTGGAAGTCACTGCACGCTTTGACTGTGATGGGGCTAACATCTTTGAGTGCTTACTGGCTGCAGAAGGAAAACACCTGATACAGAAAAAGAATAACATCATCCAACATTTATTCATTATTTTTATAAGTGCTCAGCTTTTAAAGACTGAACAAATTAAGAATAGAAAGGAACTTCCTCAATGAGAAAAAAAGACATTTATCTACAAAAAAGCCTACAACAACAATTACAACTAATGATTAAAAGTTGAATACTTTCTCCCTAAGATTAGGAGCATGGTAAATATGTCCACTCCTACCACTTCAAGTCAGTATTGTACTAGAGATTCTAGTTGGTGTAATAAAAGAAAGAAAAGTATAAAGATTGGGAAAAAGAGGTAAAATTTTCTTTATTCACAGATGATTATATAGAAAATCCAATGGAATCTATTAAAAAAGTTACTAAAGCTATTGAGTTAAGCAAGATTACAGAATAAAAGAAAAAGACATCAAAATTAACTATATTTTTATATAATAACAATAACTATTGGAAACTGAAATTCAAAAATCAATACCATTTAAGAATTATTAACTACTTACGGAGAAATGCGACAAAAGATGTGTTAAGACTTATGCCATGAAAGTACAGAATACTGCTGAGAGAAATTAAAGAGAGCCTAAATATATCGATATGCCTATTCATAGGTTGGAAGACTCAATATTGTTACAAATGGCAATTTTTCTCAAATTGATCTATAGACTCAACAATAATCACAGCAGAATGTTTTTGCAGAACTTGAAAAACCTATTTTAAAATTTATGTGGAAAAGACAAAGGACCCAGAATAATGAAAACAACCCTGAAAAAGAAGAAAAGCACTGGAGTAACTACATGGTTTCAAGACTGATTATAAAGCTACAGTAATTAAGATAGTATAGTACTGGAGCAAAGATAGATAGAGATCCATAAAACAAAGAGATATGTCTGTATACCAATATTCTCTCACAAGCACTTAAGTACATATACACTAATATATTAATTTCAACAACTTTTCAAAGTCAATTAAGTGGAGAAGCTCTAGTCTTCTGACCAAAAAATTCTAGTTTTTTTAATATCTACATTCAAAATAAAATGAATTTTATCCATATTCATACTGTGTACAAAAAATTGACTCAAATACTATCATAGACCTAAATGTAAAACCATAAAACTTCCAGAGGATAAGCAGGGAAAAAATCTTTGTGATCTGGGGTTAGGCAAAGATTTCATAGTAATAAAACCAAAACACAATCTATTAGAGAAAACAATGCCAAACTGAAGTTTATATTCAATAAATATTCAGAACTTCTGCTATTCGAGAGACACTTCTAAGAGAATAAAAAAGCCACACACAGGAAGAATTGTTTGCTAAGCATACACTGCATCAAGAACTTCTATCCAGAACATATAAAGAGCTCCCAGAACTCAGTAATAACAAAATCAAATAATTTAATTAGAAAGTGCAAAATATTGAAACAGGCCCTTGACCCAAGTAGATATACAGATGGTAAAATAGCACCCAAAACAAGATGCTCGACATCATTATTCATTCAAGAATTAAAATTAAAATCACTACGAGGTAACACCACGCCCGGATCAGAACGGCTGAATCCGGATGTGCTGCCCCGACCCGTCCGGCCCGTGGTGAACATGGCATGTTGTCGCTTGTCATCTGCTCCACCTGGCTCACGGGGAGGCTGGTGCCCCCCAGCTGTGGTGTGAGTTTCTTGTGCATCTGTGGTCTCAGAGTAGGCGGGTGGGGGCCAAGCGGAGGATGCTCCCTCCCCAAACACAGCGAGCTCCCGCACCCTCAGCTCAGCCAGCGGTTTCATAACAGAACCCCCTCCGCCCAACGCTGCTCATCACCTCGCTAGTGTCTGTCTCAGCTCTCAGAGCTCCAGTACTCCTCTTCCGGCTGCCACCCCTCCACCTCGGCCCTGACGCTCGCAGCTTACGGGCCAGGTAGGCCCAGCAGCGGAGCACACCCATCTGTCCCCTTCCAGTGGTGTAACCCAGCAGCTAAGCATGGACTCTGCCTGCCCTAGCTCAGTGACTTTAGATAGGTCACGTGACCTCTCTGTTTCATAATCTATAAAATGGGGCTAGGAATGCTATCCCTTCACAGGTTATGATCAAATCCACTAATAAACATTTGGTGCTCACCATGCTGCCTGGCACCTTAAGCGCCGTGTAAGCACCTGCTGTTCTCACTGCCATCGTTGTCTTTACCCAGCACACAGCCAAGCGCACAGTAGGCTTCAAGCAGGCTTACTGACTGCATGGAGAGATGGATGGATGAATTAGTGACCCCACCAGCCTGAGGGGCTGAGCCACCAGGACCTGACAGCAGTGGCTGTGGGCTTTAAGGCCCTAGAAGGTGCGGGTGCTGTGACACGTGTTCTCGCCGGATCCTCACAACACAAAAGGAAGCCACGACTCTTAGGAGGGTAATGTGTCCAAGACCATTTCTTGTCCCCTCTAATTTCTAAGAATAAATGATAGAAACCACTGAAGAAAAAAATTAAATAGAGAGCTGCGCATCAAAAACACTAAGGATCATACCAGAGGTTCCCACCCAGAAATGTCATTGTTAGCTGACCATAGTGTATGCTTTTTTCGTAACTACAGGTATGCAGAAAGATGACAGGTGAGACAGACAGACAGACAGACAGCTCTCTAACAAAGAGGGGCTCTCCTTATGCACACGCTGCACTCCAACAGCATGTAGCTCCCTTTCTATGTCAATAAATCTACACCACTGCCGGCAGCTACAATTCTATTGTACAGCCGAATCACAATTTATTTAACCAATTTGCTGTTGTGGGATATTTAGGCTGATCCAATTTCTCACCATTTTATGTGATGAATATCCTCTTTATCCATACAACTTTCTGGACTTGTCCAATTATTTCCTTAGGATAAATTCCTAGAAGTGAAATTTCTGAGTCAAAGACAATACACTTATCTAGGGCTTCCCTATATACATACTGCCAAATTGTTTCCCAGAAAGGTTGTAACGATTTACGCTCCCACTGGCGGCGAATGAGATATGGGTCACTAATTTTGAAGCTATATTAAATAGATCAGAAATGGTACATTAGTCAGAAAAGACTAGGCCGAGTTGCAGTAACAAATTAACCCCAAATCTCAGTGACAAAAAACAACAAAGATTTCTTTCTGGCCCCTCTTGTAGGCTAGAACTGGGTCAGCGGAAGGAAGGTCTCTGCTTCCACGGTGAAGTTCGGGGACCCACCTGACAGAGAGACCCCCACACACGGACCCCTGTGCTGCCTCCGAGGTTGCCAGGGACTAGAGGAGTGAACGCACGGGCCTTTGCTTGGGGGTGACAGGCACCACCCGGCTCGTTTGTTTTGTTGGTTAGAACTGTCAGCTCGTGGCCCTGTCGCACGACACAGGGCAGGGAGAGGTCAACCCCATACGCACAAACACCAGGAATGTCAGCTACAAAGAGGGAGGGGTCAAGGTCACGGAAAGTTCCCTTTAGCAAAAGAATCTGAACTGAATGCTCTTGGGACTTGCACCGGTCTAATGTCCCCGGCTCTGGTGCGGCTGTTCTTCACAAGGGCTGTCTCAGTGTCATGAAGATAATCGATTTGGGGGGGCGGGTTGTCAGACTAGTGGGTTGGTGACAGCTCCCCTCCACCTGCAAGGCAGCTCACCTCCAAAGTTTGTCCTGGGGTCCTCACCCAGAGCCATGAGGACCTCAGGAAGCCTGGGTTCAGGTCCCCAGGCCCTGCAAAGGTTATGGGAGTCCAGAGAAAAGTCTGCCCTTTTAGCCTGCTCAGCCAGCCCTGACCTGTCGGCAACAGAAAGCAGCATGGGTCACAGACCCTAAGAGGAAATCAGGGGACAAAAGTGATAAAAATGAGGGATCTGTGCTCCTCCTGCCCCCCACTGCAGCTCTGGGCTCGCTTTCCCTGGCACATCACTCTTCTCCACAGCCAGAGCCTGGCATGGGTCTGTGAGTCTTTGAGGACAGGGTCCTGGTGCCCTTTGCCCCAGGACACCCTCTGGAGCAGGGAGAAAGTACAGAACCGCCCTTAATAAGCAATTTCAGAAGGAAGAAGAGAAGGGAAGGGGGCGGAAAATAATGGGAAGCAGACAGTTCTGGACGCAGACCTGTGTCCTCGCCTTCAGGAATAAATGCCCCTTCTTGAGAACTTACCGGCCAGGTGCTATTCAGACTTCCAGCTCTTCTCCCAGTTACGTGGAGGAGGAAGCCGAGAGGTAGACTCGAACAAAGACAGATTCAGAGTGGAGCGCACCACAGGAGTGCGTCCTCGTTACTCTTGACCTCCCCTTAAAGGCAGCTCTTTTTATACTACAGAACTGAGTTCTCCCGTCCTGTCCCGCAGGCAGCAGGAACAGGAGGCCGTGGGCCTGGAAGGGGCAGTGATGTCGGTGTGGGCTCAGCAAGTACAGCCCCAGCTCTCCCAAAAGGACAGGAAGCCCTGGGCGAGGGTGTGGTGTAGCAAGGCCCAGGGCAGTTTCTCCATCCATTCAGGCAGGTAAGGGAGAGTCCTTGAGCCCTCAGTGGCTTTTCTCAGGCTTTAATGCTCTTTAATGCCAAATGTACTGAGGCAACCAGGTGCAGGCCGGCGGGGGCCAGGTGGCCCCCAAGAAATCCGTACGCTTTCTCCTTGGTCTCTCGCTTGTCCTCGTGTTCCCTGTGGTCTCCTCCTCTCACAGCCATGGTTCGTCCCCTCATAGCTGGTCTCTGTGACTCTCCGCCGCACACCATCCTGTGTGACGCTGCCTGTTCAGCCTCACTCTCTCAGCTCAGCTGTGCCCACTTACACATTCCCACACCATACTCCAGGTGTCCACCATCAGGCACGAGTACCCCGAGCCCACACTCCCAAGGCCTCCTGCATTCAAGGCTGAAGGCGACAGCCACAGAGGCCGGGGGGGGGGAGGGGTGCGGTAAAAGCCTGAGCATCTTCACTTCCCCTACACGGGGGCACATGGTCCTCGGCTCCACTGGCATCACCAAGCCCCTGGCATATGTCCCACCTTGCAGAAACCCAGTGCTGAGCTGGGAGAGAAGAGACCAAGGGTGTGCTAGGGACCTACAGGCAGTGAGGATGGCCCTGTAGGCCACCCACCAGGAAAATCAAATTCAAAGAAGGGTCCAGGAGGAGGCCCTACAGAATGAGGGTTCAACTTTAGACACTCTGGAAAGAATGAGTTAGTTTAGAGAACTAGCCACCTCTGCCGTCTAGCTGGGAGTGGGGGAGGGTCCCTCCCAACATGGAGGTGTCGGAGTGCAGATTCCCCAGCTGATGGTGGTTACCAGTAAGGAAGGGGAAAGGGGGTGGGTGAAATGGGTAAAGGAAATCAGTTGTACAGTGGATGGAAACTAAGCTGTCGGAGGCAGTCATCACGTAGTGTACACAGGCTATGATGCTGCATACCCAAAGCCACTTTAACCACTGTTACTGTAATTAAAAAATATACTTTAAAGAATCCACGACTAATACACACACACACACACACACGTGGAAAACTATTCAGCGATCAAAAAGATAAACTCATGTAACTTGCAGCAACATAGACAGCACTAGAAGGGATTATGCTCAGTGAAATAAGTCAGAAGGAAAAAGAAAAGTATCAGGTTGTTTCACATATAGGAGGAATCTGGAAAATTCCTCTATGGATGTGACCTCAGGACAAGACCTGATTTGGAATATCCCTACAGTCCCAAAGGGCCACGTTACCCAGGGCGGTGGGAGGAATGGTGACTCCCAAAGGATATGTCCATCTGGAACCTCAGGATGTGACCTGATGTGGAATAGGGGTCTTTGCAGAGGTAATTAAGGTAGGATCTCAAGATGACATCTCCCTGGATTAGGTGGGTCTTAAATCCAATGACAAGTATCCTCAGAAGAGACAGAACAGGAGAAATCAGAGAGACACAAAAAGAAGTTCATGTAGATGAAGAGAACACCAGGGATTGTTCCCCCGACTCCCAGGTGGGGGCACCTGGGGCACCATATTCTCCCTCAGGGCCTCCAGAGGCAGCCCACCCTCCCCACACCCAGCTTTTGGCCTTCTGACCCACAGAACTGTGAAAGAATAAACTTCTGTTGATTCAAGTCACCCAATTTGTGGTCATGTATTACCACTGACCTAGGAAACCAATACACTTCACATATCTACCTCTGTGTAGTACACTGCCCCAAAGCTGAGTGATTTAAAACAAGTTACTATTTCTCTAACTCTGTGGATCAGGAATTCAAGTGAGCTGGAGTTAGCCAGGTGTTTTTTCTGCTCTGTACAGGCTCACCTGGAATCATGTACATTCAGTTGACAGGAGAATGAGGTTGGAAAGTCCAGGAAGATCTCACTCACCCATCTGGTCCCTCAATACTGCTCCATGTGGCCTCTCTCCATGTGACCTCTATCTCCAAGTGACTAACTTGGGCTTCCTCACAATATGGCTGTCGTGGAGGACTCAGATTTCCCACATGGCAGGTGGCTTTCAAGAGGGACCATCACAGGTAACCCTCACAAGAGTGAAGTTTACAGCTCTTGATTTGGCCTTGGAAGTTACACAGTATCACCTTGGCAGTTGTAAATACTGTCAGGAGGAAGCTTAAATTCAAGGGGAAAGAAAACAGTCCTCCAATTTCCAGTGAGAGGAGTGGCTTGGCCATCTCTATCCTACCCTAGAGTCCTAGACACTTGATGGGGCCATTCTGGTCCCAAAATGGGTGTTCAAAACCTCAGTCAGGACTCTGACTACCCTTACAAAGAGGGCAAGAGAGAGTCAAGGGCTAGACTGCAGGGGTGGGCAGGGGTAAAGAGGCCAACAGCTGCCACCAGACAGAAACCTCCCCTTGGCCAGACCCAAGCAGGAGTCAGGGGGTGTGTGCAGGTGATGCCCTCCATAAAGATTCTGCCTTCCAGGATACAAAGGAGCATGGAGGGCGCTGGAGGCAAGGTAGGGGCACGGGGAACCCCTAAAAGGATCGAGAGAACCTGCACTTTCCAAGCTCTTGGACTTGCCCTCCTGTGTGACCAGCACTTTCTGTATGTTGTTTTCTCTTCCTGAGCTTTCCTGGGCTGCAGACTGAGGCAGGACAGGGACAAGGCAGGCCTAGAGGGGGCCAGGCTGGGGCCTGGGAGGTCAAGGAGTATAGGGATTCTCCCCCAGGTGAAGGGGGTACTGACCCTAATGCCTGGAGGTGGTTTAGGTCCCCTTCAGCCAAGTGCCCCCCAACCCCACTGATGGGTCACCCTGTCCAGACTCAGGACAGGACCCCCACACACACACCCAACTCCAGCCCTGGCTCCCTCCCACCCCTAGTCAGGCCCCACCCTCACCACCTTAATGAAGTTCCCCTGCTGACACCTTGTAATTCCCCAGTGATTAACTTCCAGTGGATTAGAACCAGGACAGCTATTTAATTAACATGCATGTCTGAGATTACTCAGGACTCATTAAGACTCCATGATTGACTTGTTAACGTGCAGAAATTCAATTACTTGCCTGGCACTGAACTCCTGGCCAGAGCCGGGGGTAGGGGGGATGTCTGCATCAACAGGATGACAAATGCCCAGCCAGGAGCCCCAGTCTGAGGGAGGAGACCCAGATGGGCCCTGGGAGCCTCTCTGAGCAGGCAATCTCAGCTCTGTCCGCAGAGAGCCCCAGACTGGTGAGGAAGATATAGCCTCCATCTTCCAGCATCTCCAACTGTGAGAGGAGATCATGTGTCACCCCCAAGACACCTCCTCAGAAGGATACTCTACTCACTCCCTGAGGCCCCGGTCTGAGGATATAGCTCCTCTATTTGGGTAGACCCATCTCTGAGAGGGACCCCCGTTCTGGGGGCTTCAGTTGAGGGGAACGATACACACCCTTCACTGGTGGTCCCAATAAGAGATGGGAAGTCCAGTCTGAAGGGGAGTACCTGGTCCCTTCCAGGAGAGCCTCCGATCTGAGGCAGGGTGCAAGACCAGCATCTCCACTGGAGAAAAACACTCAGGGAACCCCATTTCCTCAAAGGCCAATGGGGAAAGAATGGGCAGAGCAGGGAAAGAACAGGAAGAACCAATCTCATGGTCCTCATCTCGAGGCCTGGCTGCCCCAGGAGCCCTCCCCCACCATACTGGGAGCCTCAGGGGTGAGGACCAAGACTATTGTTTCCTACAGCCCAGCACTGCCCACTCAGGCTAGGACGTGAACTGCAGTTAGGGAAGGACTTGTGGAGAAACTGAGGCGAGGAAGGGCATCCAGGTAACAAAGCAGACAAATAAGTTTGGGATGGCCAAGCTGATGGTGATGATGAATTCACCGAGCTCTTTCCACAAACCCTCTTAGGTATTCTTCCCACTTTACAGGCGTAGAAACTGAGATATCCAAGGCTATGCAGCAGTAGGGGTGGGCCTCACCGGGTGGACCCATGCCCAATGTACTTTATTTCATCTCACCCAAGTCCCATGAGTCCTGGTGGCCTCTGGGATGGATGACTCATCCCTGCTGCTGCTGCCCCTGTGAACTGAAACTCCACAAACCTGCACTGAGGAAATTCACAAGGGCAAAACACGAGTCACACATGAGTGAAGCCCCCTGGGGAAGAGGAGACCCAAGAAGTTGGTGTCACTGCACCAAGCGGACCTTCAGCACGGGCTGACGCCAGGGCAAAAATGTGGTGCTGCTGGGGAAAGAGCAGCGCATGACTCAGTGGACATGATGGCAGTGTGGGACGCTGAGGGGGCTCTGGAGACCACACCCAGACTCCAGGCACAGCTCTGCCTCCTCAAGCTGTGAGGCCTCAGGCACCTTTCTAAGCCTGTTTCCTAATCTGGGCATTGAAGGTGGACATAGCACCTTCCTTGTAAGAGTATTTGGGGGAGTAAACAATACAACGTCAAGTTTGTCACGGAGCCTGTCAGGCAGAGGGTGCCATTTTTGATCATGGTTGTGGGGTAACATTTCAAGAAGAAAGGAGAAGTCGCCAGGCCAACAAAGGTTCACTTGAAAAAGTGCAGCCCTGCTGGCCTCTGCGTGCAACGGCATCTCTGCTCTTCTCTGCTGAGTCAGAGCGCACCAAAGCCTCCCAGAAATGCCCCGGGCGCTCTCCCGGCAGTACCTGACTCCCGCGCGCAGTGCGAGTGGGTGAGATACCACCATGTGTTCATTGAAGCGAGTGTGGGTCAAACGGTTTAGGGGACATTTCACTGGGAAGGGTCACCGCAAAGACCCCTGAAGTTGACAAGAGGTCGCAAAGCAGGACGGGCCAGTAGAAGAATGTCAAATGAGCCCTAACTGGCAAAACAGCGCCTTCAGGCCCCGAAGACAGGAAAGGTTGGAGTCTGCAAAATAGGGACTAGAAGTAGGGGAAAGATGTGGGGAAGAAAAAGTGTGTGTGTGTGTGTGTGTGTGTACACCCATGAGCACATGTCCTTAGGAACCTTAAAATCCCCTTTAAAATCCTTTAAAATAGTCTTACTATATCTTAAAAGATCTTAAAATAGCAATATATCTTCATATATCTCTGGAAACACACATCAGAAATTAATTTTTCAGTCTGGGGGGGGAAGAGAATGATAGACTAGAGGATAGAGGTGTGGGAGGAAAATTTTTCCCTGAATAATACCCTTTTATAATTTTTAATTTTAAATCCTGGGAATGTATTGCCTATTCAAAAATTAAATTAAAGATGTTAACACTGGTTATCTCTGGTTGCTGGGGCGATGGGTGATTTTGCTTTCTTCGTATTTTCCTGTATTGTCTGAATTTTTTAATGACCGTGTATAACATTTTTAAATCAAGAAAAATAATAGAGTTATTAACATTTTCTTTAAAAGTCCGCCTTGCTTGGAAAGGCTAAGGAGCTGGCTGACCCACAACTGATATGGCAGGAGAAAGGCTGGAGCTGGGGGGTCCAGGGAGCAGACTGGGGCCGCTGAGGGCAGGCGGAGGAAGCAGGGGCAGAAGGGCGGGTTCGCCCGGGGAGCAACCAGAGGAACTTTCTACCAGGCTGATCTGCAAGGAAATGAGCTCCGGGTCACTGGAAATACACAAACAGGACCAAAAGTCCTTTTTCGGGGGTGACACAGAGAATGCCTGCTCGGCCAAGGAGCGATGGCGGAGTGAGGGGGAGTTTCAAGGTCTGGTCTCAGGGAAATTGCTTGCTAAGTAGGAAGCCCACCTCGGAGGTTTGGGCCTTGCTCACTGCCCCTGGCTGCCGGACCTACCTCCATGACGGGTACAGGGTCACCTGCAATGCAGCGAAACTCAGTAGATTGTAACAGGCGAACAGAACGACAGCTCTGATTTCTTGAGCACTTGCCGTGTGCCAGACACTGTCCTCAGCACTGCCTGTGGACTAGCTGGTTTTCAGAATTCTATAGGAAGGTACAATTTTTACCCCATTTTAAAGGGAAACATGAGGACGCTGAAGCAGAGCCTGGTCAACATGTCCTCTCACGCAGAGCTCTGGACTCGAGAACTGCTCTCCCAGTGTTCCGGGAGCGAGCGAGTGTCCATGGATGGACATGACCATCCTGTCCAGCCGCCCCCACCCACTCTGTGGGGATGTGGCTGGAGAAAGGCTGGAGATGTGACTGTATCTGGAGATGTTCAAGGACGGGTAGAGGTAAAATGAGGCGGGCCTCCCTGGTGGCGCAAGGGGTTAAGTGCCGCACTGGGAAGCGCGAATTCGACCCCTGGCCAGGGAGGGGACCCGCATGGTGCAGCAGACCTCTCCTGTCTCCCCACTGCTCCCCTCAGCAGTGTGTTTCAGTCGATCTGCCTGTTCTGCTCCCCACTCTGTCTCTGGAGAATCCTCTCACCCCTGTGCCTCTGACCTACACCCCAGTTCTTGTATGCATAAATAAATAAATCATTTGTTAAAAAATAAATGAGATTTTGGGGTGGGCCTGACTGGGTCCCTATAAGGAGAGGAGATTAGGACACACAGGCGAGGGGAGCCGCACAAAGACAAGGGCGAAGATGGCGACCTAGAGCAAGGAGAAGAGCCTGGAGGGGATCACCCTGCCCACACGTAGCCACAGCCTTCTAGCTTGCGTATCTCTGAGAATGTAACTCTGTCGGTTCAGTCGCCTGCTGTGTTTTGTTACCACAGCCCTAGCAAAGGACCACGCCACCCGAAGGTCAGAGGTGTGCGTCCCTGGGCTGTGAGCAGGTGGGAGTGGGCATGCGGATGGGCAGGGCCACTGCCAGGCTGTGTGTGTGCATGCGCCTGCCTGGAGGTCAGTAAGTGTGTGTGCAGCTGTGTGAGCACACGTGGGAAACCACAGGTGGGTGGGTACGCGAGTACACCCAGGTAGGGGGAGCTGTCTGCACACAGGTGAGTGTGCTCATCCAGCCTGGACGCCGATTCAGAGAGGACACTTCCGTGCGCGCGCACACACACTCACGTTTGTCCCCACACTCACCACCTCCCTCCTGAGCACCCAGGCATCTCGCTTGATAAAGGGCTTCGACAGCACCCGAGAGAGGAGCTGGCACATTTCCCAGCCACACACTCAGTAAACATTGCTCTCATCATTATCATGTTTATCCCGATTTTACAGATGAGGAACAGGTAAAATGGCGAAGTTTGAAGGTTATGTTCCATACACTTTAAGTGTGTGGGAGAAGCAGAAACCAAACTCACAGGACCTCTCAGCCAGGTGCTTTTTCCCAAAAGCAGCTCTTTCACACACAGACCTGGACAGGCACCACCACACACAGACGCACACGTGCTCGTCACAACACGCCCTGCACAGGTGTCCATCACAGCGCACACATGCAGTGTCCATCACAACGCACACATACAAACAGGTGTCCATGACACACACACACAAGCACACACCTAACCCTAACAACAAATCATAGCTAATATTTTGCTCAACAAGAAACTTAGCACCTTATGTGCATAATCTTGTTTCATACTCACAAAAATGCTGCAAAGCACCTTCTTATCTTACAGACCACAAAACAGAGGCTGGGAGTGGCTAAATTATCCACCTGTCCCCCCTACCAAATGGCGAGTTTTCTACCCTCCGCTCTGCGCCTCCCTGGACACACTTCCTTCCCTCTGCCGTCGCCCTGCCAAGGCATGTAATTATCCTCATACAATGGTCTGATATAAAACCAAATCAGCACGACCTAGGCGTGGGCAGACACTCTGAAACCTGGCTCCCACCGCCTTCTCTTCTGGGAAGCCAGAGTAGATCTGCATAATGGCTCCCTTTGTTTTTTCCCTTCCCACTTAAAGTGGCCAGAATACACAGCTCCGCCAGGCGCAGAGGCCTACAGAGGAGCAGTCTAACATGACCACCCACCAATGAGGCCACGGTGGTCAACGGCCAGGGTTTGGATTCCCTGTTTCCCTCTGCCTGGTGTGGGGTCGAGAATACTGAACTTCTCAGGTCTGGTGAGGACTCGAGCGTCAACGGATGGCCTATTTGGAGGATGAAAACTTGAGCTAAGAGCATGGAGACAAAGAGCAGAAGTCTTAGCCACAAATTGTCTCCCCTGCCGAGGCCAGGATGTAGAGATGGAGAGAAACTGGCAAAGGAGAGATGGAAATCATTGTCCCTTCAGGGAACTTTCTCCCGGAGTCAGACTGGACTCAAGACTTTGCTGAGCCTCGTACTATGGCCTGTGCTCCCCATAGATGAAACCCGCAGAATGTTCTGCCAGCGAAGCAGTCTCCGTCCTGGTTTCTGTCATCGCAAGGTGTTGGAAGCCAGCTACGGGAGGACAGATCCTGCTATCAAGACACACTCCTGAAATGCATATTTATTGAGCAGCTGTTGTGCTCCAGGAGCCAGGGTGCTGCCGTGAAGAAACCACGGTTCCGGGCCTCCCTGGTGGCACAGCGGGTTAAGCAACGCACTATGAAGCAAACCGCAGCCACTGCAGCACAAGTTCGATCCCTGCTGCCGGCCAGGGAGGGGACCCACATGGTGCAGCAGACCTCTCCTGCTGCGCCCGCTGCTCTCCTCAGCAGTGTACTTCCGTTGATCTGCCTGTTCTGCTCCCCGCTCTTTGTGGTGAATCCTCTCATCCCCCCATACCTCTGGCCTGTACCCCAGTGCTTGCTTGTATGCATAAATAAATAAATCTTTAAAAAAAAAAAAGAAACCACGGTTCAAACCCTCGTGGCGGGCGTGGTCTTGGGGACTCTGTATGGGGAGCCCCCTGCTTCCCAAGGACAGGTGGTGCCTGCTTAGGAAGCTAAGTGGTTTCTAGTGGTGCCCCCTAGAGCTTCGGCCCCTCCCGCCTAGGACATAGCGTGGGCAGAGAGCAGGAGCCTCGCCAGTGTGGTGGGGACCTTGTGCCCAGAGCTGGAGGGCCCGTGGCCTGGTGAGCAAAGGCGATGCACGCGCTGGGCTGTAAGAACAGAAAGGGAGTTACCAGAAGGGAAGGGGCATGTAAACCATGGCAAGTGGGTCAATCGTGTCAAAGACGGAAACTAGATTTGGGTATATATAACATAGTATATACGTGTGAAGTTATAATGCTGTACACCTGAAGCCCAAGCCCACTGGTTTATAATGTTATAAAGCAATGTTACTTCCAAAAGATTTTTTAAAGCAAAGAAATAAAAAATTAAATTTAAAAAGATAACACGTTCAGCCCTTCCGCAGAGCCCTAAACAGCACCTGGGCTTGGTGGAAGCTGTACGCCCAGTTCTATGGCTGAGGGGTGAGCTGGAAGGAGGAACCAGTGAGAGTGCAGCCAGTAAGTTAGCGGAAGCAGAGTTCGTACCCAGGTTCCCAAAGCCAAGGCTCATGTAAACGTGAGCCTGTGTGCGTGCCTACCACAGACCACCAGACACGCATCCACATGTGCAGGCTGCAGGGCCCAGGGGCTGCTGAGGGAACGAGCATTTCTTAGGGAGTCTCTAGTCTCAGGGGAAACAGCCCCACCCTCAGGGGAGTCCCTGCAGAGAGGAGCTGTGGCCTCTGAGCTCTGGCCTAAGGGAGGAGAGGTAGCCTCCTCAGGGAGTTCAGCCTGGATGGTGTGACCTCGGGGGTCCAGGTTTAAGGGGGAAACAGGACTATGCCCTCAGAGAGCCTAACCTGAGTTCACAACTTGGGGGACTGGACCTAGCCCTAATCTGGGGTTCTCCATTCTGAAGAGAATCCTGAAGCAAACATAAAAGCTTTGAAGAAGCCCTGACAGATAAACTCTGCCCTTCACCCTTCAACAGGTATGGAAGCAGGCTCCCTCGTCTCCCTGTCTGTGGTGGGTCAGGGGGAGCCACACCGGCCCCGGGGCCCCTGGAGGGAGAGCCAGGCAGAGAGGCGAGGAGCTGCGAACAGGCTGTCACTCAGCCGTGCAGCTCCCCAGGGAACATTTTACAACTTCACCTATTCCATGTCGCCTGCTTGACGGAGCATCCAAAGCAATTCCAGGACTATATTTCATTGTCACATTTATTTGCAAGGGGTGTCAGTCATGCCCCCGAAGTTGCCTGCCCTGCTGCTCCTCGCTCTTTGTTACACACACTCACAGGGGCACACACCTGCCTATTCAGGGAAGCCTGAAGACACACGGGGGACACGCAGAAACACGCACTCATGCACATGTCATGGACACATGTACGCAGGGCCCCTGAAAGGGGGTCGGGGGCACCCCCTGCCCAGTACCAGGGGGCGCCATTCATAGCTGGGCTCTTGTAGGGTCATTATGTGCACACAGCAAGGCACAGAGGTATAGCATCCCTGGTGAACGCAGGCCTACATTCACACACACACACACACACACACACAGCAGGAACCTTTTGAGTGGCAGAGCTGAAGCCAACCATTAGCACTAATTACCACAATTGTTGGGAAAAGGATTTAATTAACTCTCCACTAGGGCTCAGGCGGGGACTGAGGGCCCAGGGTAAGCTTGCTGAGGTTGGGTCTTTATCCTTCCTACGGTGTGGGGGAAGGGTGTCCAGGTAGGAAATGGAGACGGTCACACATCTGAACATCCAGAAATATACTGACATATCCTACATATTTGCATGTATACATGCATACACAGATGAACTGGGAAGCATGCCCACTTATAAGCAACCTCACTTAGAACAGACAATGATAGGCGGGTGGATGGATGGAATATAACTATATGGTGGATGAATGGGGAGGTAGATGGAGGTACAGAGGGAAGGAAAGGAGAGAGAGAGCTGTGAGTGTGCAAGTGGGTGGCCAGTGGGTAGATGGATGCACAACTATAGTTACAGTCAGGCGCAAACAGCACACTTAGCTGTGTACTAAACTCAGTCCTGCGGTTACAAGTTACAATCACTCACGTACTGTTCTCTCCCACTCCCTCCCTTCTTCCCTTCCTCCCTCCAGTGAAAGGAGACTTTATAGCTTAGTGGTTGAGAAGTGAAGTCTGGAGCTCAACTGCTTGGGTTTCGGTGGCTCTGCCATTGTCTAGCAGTGCGAATTTGGGCCAGTTTCTTAAGTTCCCCACACCTATGTTTCCTCATCTATAAGAGAGAGATTGTGGCACCCAGCATGCAGAGTTGGTGCAAGGAACAAAAATGAAAAGTCTTTAAATTACATGAAAAGTGCTTGCAAGATTACCTTTTATATAGAGAAGGCTCACTATGCCCTAGCTGTTATCACAGAGATAGGTGTTTCTCCTATAGGGAACAAACTGGAAGTCCCCGAAATAAGCAGAACAGGGCCTATGAGGCCTCCTCTCACCCCACAGCCAACCCACCCCACCAAACACAAAACACACCCTGGCGAGCAGGGCCTGGACAGAACCCCAAGGCAGAAGGGAGATCCCCTGTGGGGCCCATAGGCTCACACTCAGCAGAGAAGCCACATACGTGGGATGGAGAGAGTCAAACCCCAAGCAATCAGCCAGGGAGAACCAGCCTCCGGGGCTGCCCAAGCCCCTAGCCCCAAACAATGATATATATTTTCAATTTTCCCAAAGATTATTATTTTTTGCCTCCAGACGTTCATCTTGTGCTTTTTGACCAGGATAAACTAAAAAATAATAGAATCCAGATAGGAAAGAGATAGGCATTCAGCCCACACAGATTGCGATGCCTGCGCCAGCACCCCCGCCCTCGGCAGGCAGGTGGTCAGGCTGCAGCAGGATGGGGGGTCTGCAGGGACATCTTGTAGCCCCCCGGGATGCCACAGCCCTCGCTCCAGCCTGCGGGCATGGAAAGGGCCAAGTTTGGAACTGAGACACTAGAGTGACCATAACCAACTCACTGTCTCCCTCCTGGAGACTCGTTTTCTTCACCTGCAAAATGGGGGTTTAAATTCCTCAGTTGTCTACCCAAAGAAAAGAGGGGAGATTTATATGAGCTGAGCGTGTGTGGGAAGGCCTTGTGAAATGGGCTCCCCCGCACACAGCAGAGGCAGTGTCCTGAAGGGCGCTCCACCCACAGTCCCCGGGGCGCTGGGCCTCAGTGGACCTTCTTGTCTCTTCTGCATCTGCCTTGCCAAGTCTCCCTGACTGCCGCACCTCCCAGCCCCAGACCCCCAAGCCCACTGGAAGGATTATAGACCCTCATTCAACTATATCAGTACCCATACTTTTGGGAAGTCCTTCCCTAAGTCTAACTCAAGTCCACTTTGATGCAATGTACTTGCTTCTCTTCTTGTGGATCGAATAAGATCAAAGCCTGATTGAGCAAGACTGTCATGTTTTGCCAAACAAAATCTCCCTAATGCTCCTTTCATGGAGAGGAGGCAGACTAAATGAGCAAAAAGCCACAGTTCGGAGTTCAGGTACCAGCGCTGCCATTCTTTGGCTACGTGACATTGGACAAGCTACCTAACTTCTCTGAGTCTGATCTCCACAGAGCCCGGGAATATGCTCTGTGAAGAGATCTGGAAGCCCTGAGTTAAGGATAATCCCCGAAGATTTGAGGGATCCCTGGCTCTCCTCCCCCATCCCCCAGCTCCTCCTCCCTGCAAAGGGCGAGACTTTATCTCCCGGGACCAGGAGGGGGGGTGACTTGAAGGAGAGGAGAGGCGCTCACTCTCGCCCAGAGTAATTGGTGGTAATCCCGAGGCCTATCAGCTCACTCCCAGCTGTGGGAAGCTGTGGCCTCATCATTCGTCATTAACTGGAGACTCTTCTGGCGGCTCAATTGTAGAACATGATTTTAATAACCCTGGCAGGAGGGGGTCATTTTTCTTTTGTCACTTAACTCCGGTTCTGTTGGAGAGAGACAGAGACAAAAAGAGAGAAAGACAAGCTGACAGAACGGCAGAGACAGACCAGTAAAGGAGAACGGGGCAGGAGGCAGGGGAGAGGGAAGTAGGTGGGCAAAGGATCTAGGAGAGGAGGGGCACCGGGTGGAAGGAGGGCAGCTGGCTGACACCGTCTCCACCTGCACTTCGCACTTTGCTCCTCACAAGCACGTTGCCTCCTGTCTATGGACCGGTGTGGTGTGGCCGGGGTTAGACCCCGGGGGGCTGCCCAGGCTGCTCTCGTGAGCTGTCTCTTCCCACTCAGCCTTGGGCCCTGTGGATGGATGAGGGTCCCAGATTGGGGGAGGCAAACAAAGATCCCAGATCTGAGGCTCTTTGCCCAAGAGCAGTGATAACTCAGGATGCGGCTACCGTCCACTGCAGGGGCGAGAACACGGGGGAACATGTCTCAGGAAGACAGCTGAGGAATTAGAACCCACATTTTGCAGATGAAGAAAATGAGTCTCCAGGAGGGAGGCAGTGAGTTAATTACGGTCACTCTGGTGCCTCAGTTCCAAACTCCGGCTCCTTCCATGCCCGCAGGCTGTGACCCCTGGCTGTGACCCCGAGGCTGAGGGCTGTGCCTCGGTCTCCCTGCCGTGTTCACTGCAGCACTATGTACCGCAGCCAAGTTATGGAAACAACGTAAGTGCCCAGCAACACAGGACGTGGTATGCTCACACGATGGACTACAACGCAGCTATAAAAGGAAAAGATGGAATCTCGCTATTTGTGACAATGTGGATGGAACCAGAGGGGATTATACTAAGCAAAATCAATCAGAAGGAGAAAGACAAATACTGAATGATTTCACTTATGTGGAATACAGAGAAATAAAATAAAGGAACGGATCAAACTAAATCAAAACTTTAAAATCTGACTGTACAATTGAGGCTACCGGAGGGGTGAGGGTGGGGACTAAAGGGAGGAGGGGCCGAGGGGCCCAGGGGCCCAGGGTGAAGGCCTACGGGTGCCTGAGTGGTGGGTGTGGTGTTGTAACACACCTCTCAAGGGGTGTAAGTCATACACAGTGCTGTAAACCAGTTACCGCAATAAAAATAACGGTTACAAAACAACAACACAGGCGTGAGTCACACAGACACCAGGCTGCAGGCCCAGTTCTGCCACACGCCGGCTCGGGAGCCCTGCTGACCTTGCCTGACCTTGGTGTTCTCACCTGTGCGCAGACACCTACTTCACATCGTTGTACGAAGGTTACCTGAGCACATGCGTCACACCCTACACACACACACACACACACACACACAATGCATAGATACAGGAAATGGAACGCCCAGGTCACAGAGAACAGGCTGCCTGGGCAGTGGAGAGGCCTCTTGGGACAGCAAAAGGGGTCTGCCAGTCCTGAGAGACATCCCACCCCATCAGGAAGAGAGCCAAAAAGGAGCCTTGGCAGGATTCATTGGGACCCTCCAGGGGTGCTGAAGGGACCCCAGCATGGACATAGGGGAAGGGCGAGCCAGGTGGGCAAAGCTAAGGAAACAGCGCCACCTGCTGGTCATGACGAGGAAGCTACAGAGACCCGCTGGGAAGGGGAAGAGGGGCTTCTCAGCCTCAGAGGAAGTTGGGTACTTGCCCAGCTAAATACTGACTGGGTCCCTGGGCGTTTCTCTCTGCACCAGGGTCTACCCAGATCTCTCCCAGGCCCAGGAGAAGGTGGCAACCAGCTCAAAGTTCTCCAAAGTAGGGAATACAGAATGGCAGCTCCACCATCTAAATCAGTGCATTTCCCTCTAAGGCCCAGGCCCTCTACAGCCCAGGCCCAGAGTAGGAGAGGAAATCGTCAACCCATGTGGGCAAGACTTTGCACTGTAGACTAGGGACCTTGGGGAAAAGCAAATCCAGTTCCTCACCTGGGTGCTACAATTTGGGAGTAAACATATTGACAGCAGAACCTATAGCAGGGTGGGGGCTGTGAGACACACGGACTGGGGAGCACACAAGCAAAGGTCTGAAGGTGAGAACTCCTGGGCTGTGCAGGAGCAGGGGGCGCAGTTGGGGGTCCTGGAAATAGCAGGAATCCCATCACAAATGTCATTACGCGGTAAGACTCAGCCCCTAGGGCCAGGCCGTGGACAGGATTACTCCGAATCCTGCCAGTCACCATCAGTGCCATCCCTTCCCTGGGTCTCTGTGAAGCCCTGTGTGTGAAACAGAACGAGGAGGGGGCACCCAAGCCTAGTCCTGGGCCAGGTGCTCCCAGCCCAACTTACTGTTCTGATTTCTGCTTTCTCATGTCCAGGAGGAAGCCGTGCTGCTCTGGGAGCTGCTGGTAATTCCTCTTTCCCAGGAAGGGCAGGCAACCTGGTGGTGAGCTCGGAAACGGCATGAAGAGCGGCAGTGATGTCCCTCGGGCCAGAGTTGACCAGGGAGGCACTGAGCAGCACCTGCTCGGGCCCCATAGCCCGCAGGCCGCACGCTCTGGTCTCCTGGCAGCAGCACGGTCAGCACGTCCTGGGCCGCGGCAGAGCTCCCAGGACCAGCCTGAAGGACAGCCAAGGCATCCGTCCCCAGGTTCAGACTTAGTGGGAGGCCTCTACCTTCTCTGCAGCACTTGGGCCCCAGTGCTCCCAGGAACCCCTGTTCCTTTCCACTTAGTGTGGGACTCCTCCCGGCCCCTCACAGGCCCCCTGCTCCAGGGATCCACAGCCTGGAAACCACCGGAAAGTAGGGAGACTGCTCCTTCCTTGTCCTGGAAGCCTTCTCTGGACCACAGCGTGTTTTGTAGTGTGGGTCTGGGCCTCATAAAGCGCCCATAAGATGTGACCACCCAAACCCACTGGGAAAGCTGGATAGCCCTTGTTTCTTCCTCCTACATGTCCACTGGGGGGAAAATGTGCCCTGTGTTTCGTGTCCCTCGTCATATCCAGTCAGTGTCCAAGACAGCTTCATTCTTCCTCCTTGAACCCTCAAGTCCAAGCTTTACTCTCCTCCCTCCTGTGGCCCTGGCCTGGCCCACCCACAGCTGTCTGCACCACTGCAAGGGGGGCGTCTTCCCACCTGCGTGTCTCTCTCCAGCCATGACAGGCAGCTCCAGGAGCTCCTCGGCGGGGCACCAGCATGATGGCCCCTCATCGAGGAGCAGAGCATACCAAGGAATCTGGCCCCTCTGTGGGGGAGAAAGAATGTCTTGTCTCTTCCTGCTGATTTGCCCCTGCCAAGCAGGGGACCCACATGCTGGCAGATGCCTCGCTGTGGGGCCCCCAGCCCCCACCCAGCAGGACAAGTTTGGGTGTTGTCAACAGCTGTCCTTGGACATTTAGTTTGTTTCTATGACTTGGCTATTGTAGACAGGGCTGCAATGAACCTAGGTGTGCGGCGCCCCTTCAGAAGGCCGCTTCCTCATTCCTCGGTAGGTGCTGTGAGTCCAGCCACTGGATCCTGTGGCAGATCCGTTTTTAACGTTCCAAGAACCTCCACAGGCCTGGCCAGTCTGTGTTCCCACCAACCACATTCCTGGCTCCTGTAGTATCTGGAGCAGGCTCCCTTGGTCAGGGCTGCAGGGAGGGGATATGGGGCACCATAGGGGCCCCCGTAGGAGTAGGATGCAGCCAGAGATCCTTGAAGAGCTTGAGGGTGTAGAAACTGCCTGTCAAAGACCATGGGAACCTGACTTTTTCTGTTACTATCCTCAGCAGGCCTAAGCATCTGTGGCTGGTTGTAGGTACTCAAGAAAATCTGCTGAAGAGATCAAGGGGCAGGTGGATGAAGTGGGCGAGATGACAGATGAGGGGCGGGCAGATGAGTGTGTGGACAGACAGATGGATGAGTGAGTGGGGATAAATGAAAGGAAGGTAAGAAGGTGGGCTTAGGGATGGGTGCGTGAATTAGTTGGATAAACCGGGCGCTATAGGAAGCAAAGGCAAGCACCTGAGAGTCTAGGTGATACAGAGGGCACGCCGGGCCTTGCCCCCGTGTTCAGACCGCTCATATCGACAGTTCTAACCATGAGGGGTTACATGTATTTATTCAAAAGCCACCAGCCCTCTGTCCCTGGTCCCCTCAGAAGAAAGACTTATCTGTGGGCAGAATCCCCCTCCATCAGCCCTGGGTCTAGACTGAAGCCTCTGGGGACATCCTTTTCCCCCCAGGACCCAGGCCAGCAACCCCAGGAAGCAGGGAGAATGCAGACCCCAGACCTCATCACAGAAGTTACTGACCTACCTTCACTTCTCTCTTGCCTTAAACGGGCCATTTGACTTCTCCTGTCCACTCTTCCTGGCAAAAGCTTTAGGGAAAATGCCTGTCTTGTCCCTTCCACCTGTCCACGCCAGTGTTGTGGGACAGGAACTAACTGCCAGCTCCAGCTCCCTTACCCGAGGAAGCTCTTGATCCGGACAGAAGGCGCCAGCTGGCTGGCCTGGGGACTCGCCCCTTTATCTGACAATCCCCCACCCGGTCTGCCAGCCACAGGGTTGCAGAGAGGATCGCTTCCTCCAAGCCAAGATAAGCATCTCAGCTTTATCTCACCTCACCTGATCCCCCACCACCCCTGCAGCAGGACTGTACCCCTTCCCCAGCCACACTATGGTGCACCGAGATAAGGCCCTCCTGGCCAGCAGACCACAAGCAGGGGGTGGGAGGAGGGTCTTCCCTTTGCCCAGCCAAAGCTAGAATTCTGCCTCCTTCCTTCAAACCAGGCCCCAAGAGAGCATCTGGGCAGCCATCCCAGCCTCTTTGCAGCTCGGGGCCTGCTCTCACCCTCTAGCTTTCGGCACTGATCAGGTCCTAATTGACTCATTCC
This sequence comes from Galemys pyrenaicus, assembly GCA_019455555.1. Taxonomy (NCBI): domain Eukaryota; kingdom Metazoa; phylum Chordata; class Mammalia; order Eulipotyphla; family Talpidae; genus Galemys; species Galemys pyrenaicus. The sequence continues at coordinate 13,076,539 of JAGFMF010012145.1, read as the reverse complement.
TCATTCAGAGACACCAATCAAAAGCAGAAAACCCTGCCAACCTGATCACCAGGAAAGGAGAATCCAATGCCAGCTACCACTGGGTGGGAAAGATGCTTCCAGACCTCTTGTCTGTAACACGCTGGCCACGGAGGACCCCTCAAGTCTGACGACCCCAGTCCAATATCCAAACTGTTTAACACCATTTTTCAGACACCTCCTCCATGTCAGGCCCCAAACATGGGTGCTAGGGTCACCCATGACTCAGTCCCTGCCTTTCTAGAACACCTGGGAGACCAGGACTGTAGCACCTAACCCAGTCCAGGAAATCCAGGGAGACTTCACAGAGGAGGTAACATTTTGACTGAGTGCCGAAGGATGGAAGGGATTTCTTCAGACACAGAAATAAGGGGCAGGACATTCCAAGCAGAAGGACCAGCGTGGACGAGGCCTGGAGCTACGAAAAAGCAGCACCTGACCTGATGTACTGGAAAATGGAATGGAGGGTGAGGAAGACTTGAAACTTTCTCCCACAGACAGTGGGGCGCCAGGGAGCAGTTTTCAGTGGCACAGAGAGACGCTGGGACTTGTGGTTTGGGAGAAGCCCTTGCCTGAGCCTGGGCCCATCCCAGGTACGAAGGTCGGGGCACCAGGAGGACTGCCTGGCAGAGCAGCGATGAGGTCCTGGCTCCTGCCATGGCACCAAGAGGGAGAAGAGGAGCAGAACCCACGGGGAGGTCGACAGGCCAGGTGTGGGGTCAGAGGGACAGGGAGGAGGCCAGGCCAAATCCGGGTATCCAGATGTCATTCGTCAGTGGAAAACCTGAGGAAGCTCAGTGGGGAATATATTTAGTTTGGGGCATATGAAGCATCAGGGGTATGGGAATCTGAGAAACAGGACTGTGAGCTGCTGCCCAAGGCCATGCGGTCAATGTCACCTCTGAGTCTAGAATGCAAACCTGCCCCATCCCCAAGTCTGTGCTCTCTCCACTGCAGCTCTTAAGGTCTCTTGACACACTCTTCCCATTCCAGCCTCTGTGCCTTTCCTCCTGCTATTCCCCTACCCAGAACACCTTTCCCTCCTCTGCACAAATCTCACCCATACTTGGGCCTCCCTGGTGGCGCAGTGGTTTGGGCACCGCACTGTGAAGCATCCACGGCACAGCAACGCGAGTTCGATCCCCGGCCAGGGAGGGGACCCACAGGGCGCAGCAGACCTCTCCTGCCTCACCCGCTGCTCCCCTCAGCAGTGTATTTCACTTATCTGCCTGTTCTGCTCCCCACTCTGTCTCTGGTGAATCCGCTCACCTCCCACGACTCTAGCCTGTACCTCAACTCTTGTATACATAAATACATCTTTAAAAAAAACAAATCTCACCCATCCCTCAAGTTCCAGGTGGAGTCCCACCTCAACCCAGGCAGGGGCTGGAGCAAACAGCCAGGGTGAGGGTCGGGAGGGTTGAAAAGAGGTGGTGAACATGACACAAAGTGCAGAGACCTAATTTAAGGGCCAGCTCTGCCTCAGGCTGCTGTGTGACATGGGACAGGTCACTTTCCCTCTCTGGGCCTCAGTTTCCTAACCTGTCAGAGGTAAACAAGGAAAGGTGTGGTGCTCAGGGAGCTTATAGACTGGAAAGGCCTGTAAGGTAAAACATGGCCAGGGACTGGACCAAATGCCTTGAGTAACAAATGAGGGGAAAGTGACGGAGACAGACTCCATGGCATTTCTGCTGACCCTTGAAGAATGGGTAACGTTGTGACAAGTGGAGATGGAGTGGGAGAGGGAGAGGGTACTCTAGGCAGAGAACAGCCTGGGTAAAAGCCGGGTGGGGGGCGGGGGGGGTGGGGACAGAAAGTTCAGGGCGTGTTCAAGAATGAGTGTCCAGATTCCGGTTTTTTCTGAGTCAACAGCTCAGGCACTTTTTGTAAGCAGGCAGGCAGAGCCTGGCAGCCTCCAGTAAACCCCTATTTGCACAATCAAGGTCACACACGGACATGTTTACACAATGACCTGTTTGCACAATCTCAGCCCACTGGTGTATTCCAGCCAGAGCAGCCTCTGGCAAGCAAGAACAACCTCTACTTCCTCCACTCAGCCTGCCGGAGACTCCCCAAGACCTGGCACCCCCTGGACGTGCCCAGTCACCCCACACATTACGGGCAATAACAGAAACTGAAACCGTCCCACACTCAGTAGGACCGCCGAGAACTGGTGCCCTCCCTAGGCCCCCCTGACTGGGATTTCCAGTTCAGAGATGACCCTGACTGATGGGGAGGAAGCAAGGGCAGAAGGGGTAGAGGAGAAGGGACCCACAAGGCGGTCACTGCGTGTGAGTGGAGAACATAACTCCACGTCCGTCTTGACTGCCCAGAGTAGGTGTTTGCTGAGCATGTACTGTGTGCCTGTCCCACAGACAGCTGCGTTACTCACCCTTCACTTTCAAGAATCCCATGAGCAAACACTGTTATTATACCCACTTTGAAGATGGTGACTGCCCGGGTCACAGGGTCACAGAGCTAGTACGTGACAAACCTAAGCGGTCTGACGCCTCCGTCCCTGCTCATGGCCTCTCTACACAAAAAAAGGTCTCTCTCCTGTGGAGATTTCCTTAAATCTAACTTTCATTTCAGCTGCTGCAGCTCCATCCTCAGAGACAGGCGCTCGGTGGAGAAGGGAGCACATAGGAGATCAGGAAAATCCTGTTCTAAAATATTGACTTCTGCAAGAGGCGGGGCAGGGAGAGAAAGGAATTTGGTGGAGCATCTACTAAGCACTAGGCCCTATGCCTCCCGTCGCCCGTCTAATGGTCACAAGGCCCCTGAAGGGAGCTGGCCCTGTGGCAGGTAAGGCTTCGGCAGGATAAACACTTCTCCGAGAGTCTGCGGCCCGAGTGTCCTCTTGTGCTGGGGCTGCAGGCAGAGATGAGAAAGTGGTTTCTGACTTCAAGGTGTTCAGTCTAATGGAAGAAATAGACATTCAATTGTCCACTGCCAGATGACAGGAAAAAGGTTCAGCACAGAGGCTCGGGGTGGCAGGGAAAGAGGGAGTGGCAGGCGCAAACATGCAGGTGTCCCAGAGCTGGGGGAGGGAACAGCTAGAGCACAAGGTGGCACATCTTTGTGGAGGCAGAGAAGGCAGGGGAGGGAGGCAAGCAGGGCCAGATTGAGAGGTATCTCGATTGTCCTGTTAAGGGTTGGTGTGGCAGAAAGGGGACCGGCTAGGTTAGAATGTGTGTAGGAAAACGCACTCCTCACGGTACTGACAGAGCCCAGCGCAGGGACCTGGGGTGAGCAGCGAGGCCAAGTGAGGAATGGGCGCCCTGACAGGGGCAGGGAGAGCGGATGAATGTCCGAGTTATGGACGCACCTGAATGTCCACAGGACAGGCAGAAACTAGCGCTGCTTCTGCTCAGCGATGTACCCCTGTGCCTAACCGGGAAGCGTTTTCTGAGTGAGGGACAAAAAACCCATCCTCCTTCCTCGTGAACTGCCTGGATGTGGGGGCGTGGAAGTGGGGTGCGAGGAATGACTCCAGGCCTCCAGGGTTGGCTGAGCCGGGGGAGTGGGATGGTGGTATAATTTACCAAGATGTTTGGTGAAGTGGGGGATGCCTCCGCCCCATCATTCATCTAACAAGTACATATTGAGGGCCATATGTGGCAGGCAGTGCTGTGGACGCGGGAGACAATTTTAAACAAAACTGACTAAATCCCTCCCCCTTAAGGACTTGCACTGCAGCAGGAGGCGAGGGGTAAGACAACCAATGTCAAGTGGCAAAAAGGAATAGGGGGAGAAGAGAGAAGGGGGCGCTGGGTTTTAAGCTATTTTTTTTTAAAGATTTATTTATTTATGCATACAAGCACTGGGGTACAGGCCAGAGGTGCGGGGGGGTGAGAGGATTCACCACAGAGAGCGGGGAGC
>JAGFMF010012145.1:12949858-13072589 GCA_019455555.1 Galemys pyrenaicus | reverse complement strand
CCCCCCCCGGCCGGCAGCAGGGATCGAACTCGTGCTGCAGTGGCTGCGATTTGCTTCATAGTGCGTTGCTTAACCCACTGCGCCACCAGGGGAGGCCCTTAAACTATTTTAAATGGCAGTTGGAGAAGGTCTCAGTGAGCAGGCTAACACTGCGCAGATTTGTAGACGAGGAGGCGGTGACCCATATGATCACGGGGAGGGAGAATCCAGGCAGAAGAAACGGCAAGTGCAAAAGTCCTGAGGCAGGAGGGAGCCAACCAGCGCAGGACCAAGGAAAACAGTGGCGGGAACTGAGCAGCAAGGAGGAGAGGATAAAGGTAGGGGAGGTGTGAGGGGACCAGAGCATGTCCCATGGGTCCTACAGAAGGCTTCGACTCTGGCTGCAGGCCAAGGGGAGCCCTGGGGAGGGGGCAGGCGGTGTCATCAGCTGGCTTCTATTTGGTGGGCATCAACACCGATGTGGACGCCAGCTGCTGAAGGAACAACAGACAAGTGCGGGACAGGAGAGCGGGGAGGCGGCTAGTGCAACGACGAGTGAGTCGCAGGGTGCTCAGTGATGGTTTACGCGACATTTCTGTTTTTCAACATTTTATCATGAAAATATTCAAACACAGAGCCAAATCGAACTGTGTGGCAAAATCCCGAATCCCAGGACTGTGCTATATTTGGCAGGAAGACTCGCTGGGCCCGTGAGGATGCGGGCCTACAGGCCGTCTTAGGAAGGTGGCTGCAGACAGTTGGCTGCTCCTCTCTGGAAGCAGAACTGCAGCCCAGTCTGCCCCAACACACCAGGCCCAGAAACCCATGTTCTCTATAAAGCATCCTCTGGACACCCTGCGGTGTGTCGGTACCTAAACTCTACTGGGTCATAAATCCTTATAAACTATGAGCAAGCTGAACCCTCTTCAGAAAAATGCACAGAAAATTATTTGTGAGCAACATCAGGCAATCACGGGAGCAGACAATAATAGAAGTGGGAGCAGATAATAAAAGTGAAACTTTATTTCTACACTCCATCACACAAGGTGCAGGCTGGCAGCGTCGCCCCGGGGAAGCCTGTCGGTAGGTAAGTCCAGTGAGCCTATGCGGACTCAGCAGGTCTCTAGCTGTCCTGCTCCCCATCTGCCTGGGTTGTGGGCAACAGAGGAGCGCGTGAAGAGGGGCGCAGTGAGGAAGCACCGTGTCCTGACAACCTGCAACCTGGAGGATGCCCCAGTGCTGTGAGGGCCAGGGCCCCAAGCCTCTGAGCCAGGGGCCTGCCCCCAGGAATGCTCCCCCAGGGTGAGGGGGCAGTGAAGACTGGGAATGGCACGCAGCCTGGGCCCTGCCGGGCCGCAGAGCTTTGAGGTCAGGAAATCCGGAGGCAGAGGAGGGGGACACCGTTGCCACATCCCCCAACCCCTCTAAGACCCCCAAGGCAGGAAGGCGGCCGGGCCTCACCAGCTTCCCTCCAGGCTCCTTCCTGGGAGGAAGGGGCTGCCTGCACAGCAGCAACACAGTGCAAGGGAGGGGAGGCCGGGCAGGTGTTGCAATCTGCAGTCCCGGTCAGAGGCGAGCATTAACGACAGGCTGGGGAGAGAAGCCTACTGCGGCTGTTTTCAGGAACCTGCCTCCAAGAGGGGAGAAGAGACCAGGGAGGCCAGGCAGGTGCTCGCCGGTGGCCTCCAGCGTGAGTAGGGGATCCCCAGAAGGAGCTGAGTCTGGGTGTTGATGGGGCCTGGGGTCCAAGGTCCTCCCCGAGCTCTGCCAAGGGGTTCAGCCTGGGACCAGCGCTCTTGCTGTCAGGATTTGGCTCTTGGAACCAGGAGCCCCAGACGCAGACTGTTTGTTTGTTTGTTTGTTTGTTTGTTTGTTTGTTTGTTTGTTTGTTTGTTTGTTTGTTGGGGTGCATCAGAGAAGTCACAAATACCTGAGCCACTGAGCTGGGCTGAGGGAAGGCATAATCACGACCCCTCTCCGCATCTGTCTCGGAAGCTGTCTCCCGTCTCTGACTCAGCCCCTCTGGCTTGCCTCCCTCTGACTTTGTCTCAGAGTCAGTCTCTCTGGGTCCCTTTGTCTCTTCAGTCCTGCACCCTGGGGTGTCAGTGCCCCTTTGGCTCCCACACCAGCCAGCCTCTCTCTCGGGCTCTTTGGCCCTGTCTCCTCGGTCTCCTCACGGCTCTCTCAGGGAGTGGCTTTCTGCCCGTGTGTCTGCAAGCCAGGCTACTTTCTTACTCCCCCTGCCTGTCTCTCTCTTCCTCTGAACCATACCTGGGTGGACAGCTCCCTGTGGCCCTTTACAGCCCCCTCCTCCCTGACCAGTGGCCCCTAGAAAGCCTCTGTGAGAGGAGATGGAGAGCAGGGGGAAAGGGTGTGTGTAGGAGAAGGGAGGTGGAGGGCTGACGAGGAGTGTGCTGGGAGGTAATGGTAGTGACTTGGGGGGCAGCAGCGTGTGCTGGGATTCAGTCAGGAGAGCAGAGTGGCGGAGGATGAAGAGACTAGGGGGCCATGGGACTAGAAGTAGGGGACCCAGAAGTGGGGCTTTGCAACCGTGCAGGCCGAGATGGAAACCGGGTGGCATTCCCAGAGGCTACAGCCCACCGCCTGTGTCAGGGAGGGGACGAAGGCCACGTAGGACCCCATGAGGTACTGCCCTGCGTGGGCCCCTGAAGCTCACTGTAGGGGCTGAGTGTCTCCTCCAGGCGTCCTCAGCTGAGCGTTGATCGTGACGGTGTCATTTCACCCTGGGTCTGAGGAGGGAGCAACACTGTTATTCCTCTTCCACAGATGGAGAAACTGAGGCTCCCATAAGTGAAATGATTTGTTCACGATCACAGAGCTGGTAAGTGGCAGAGTTGGGCCAGGTGGTCTGAGCCCCCAGCCTCTCCGCACAGGGGCCCTCAGAGAGGGAGACCATGCTGCCAGGCTTGAGGGTAGGGGACAAGCAGAGTGAGGTCACCCAGGGCTGCCACAGGGGACCGGGACTGATGCCAAACATACAACCAGTGCGAGAAGACCTGGGGTCTCTCGGGATTCAGTTTGGTTGCCCACTCTGGACAGGAGCCAGTGGAGAGGGATGAAGCTGTACTTTGTTGGGCACAGGCTGGGCACTGTTGCTAGGGCAGCAGGACTGGGAATGATCAAATAGGTCAGGAAGGGGAACCAGTGTCCCATAATCTGAGCCTAGAAGGCTCAGATCTTCCCCAACAATATAAGAGACAGTCAGACTAGTATGCTGTAGTAGGAAACTTGCCCACCACTGATTAGTAGACCAGCGCACTCTGAACAGTTGCCCAGGTTTCTCACTGCACAAAGCTGCCTGGCTGAGAAGCAGGTAGAGGCTGGAATTCAGTCTGTTCTCTAGTTGCCAGGTGCTAATGTGGGACTGCATCTTTCCAGGAGAAGGGGGTGCTTCTTTCCTTTGGGCCGATTGTCACCTGGCATCCTGATACAGGCATAAATGTGGATAGTGGGGCTTTGGGGAAGGCTCATGTGACAGGGACAGCCTTGGTATCTGGGAAGTTCTGTTCATACCTCTGGGCAGGGAGAGAAAGACAGCAGCTTTCTCCCTCTGAGAGCAGGGGGTCTGCTGGGCACCACCTACACGCAGCACTCATGCACGTACATGCGGGCTCAGTGATTTCCACTGACCTGCAATTAGTGCTGGAGAACCAGGGGTCTGCTCCCCAGACCTCTGTGCAAGCAGAGTGGTATTAGACGCCCTGTGGGCCCCACCTGGCATCTTCTCGGCCCCCCTTTCCCTGTACCAGCGCCGTGGCAGCTTCCCTTGGTGTAAGTTGACGGCCCCTCACTCAGCCGCTCTGTGAAGCCATCTCTTTCTACCAGGGAGTGTCTCTGCCCTGTTTTGCAGGGCTCACCAGAGAATCTGCCTAGTCCTCATGCATGTGTGACCTGGACATGCAGGGAGTTAATACCCTAAGGGACAACCTTTGACCCATAAGGGACAGGAGTCAGTGGACAGATGTTCCTGTCCTCTCTTCCAGCCACGGGATAAATTAACCTTGGGTGGACAATTGTGAGGCTTGGTCTACATGGGTCTTTGGAAGGTTCTGTTAGGATCGAGTCCCACCTGGGACTCCACAGAGGTGACCGTCAATGAGGCACCCTTGCGTTGGTCCTTCCTCTGGGTCTGTTTCATCCTCCCCACTCCCTCACTCTGTTCTTGGGGTATTCCCAAGACAAGCTACCTGCGAGCAAGCCCTAATTCTGGCTCTGCTTTCTGGAAGGAATGTAGGTAAGACAGGGGAGGGGGAGGAATACTGTTGCGCGCTGCCCCTTTCCCTGTTCTCTCCCCGGGAAGGCAGGTCGAGTGCTAATAGTAGGTGCCCTCGTGGAGTCGCTTCCTATGTGCCAGGCACTGTGTGAACTTCTTGCATCATTTCATGTCTTCTTCCCAAAGAAGCAGCAGCATAGACCGTTACTACCTCCACTTTGCAAAGAAACAGAGGCTCAGGAAGGTTAAATAACCCAGCCAAAGTCACAGTGGGGCGGAGCGCAGATTTAGCTCATCTCTGATGCCAGATCTCATGGCCTTAACCACCCCTCTGCCTCCAGGTGAGCACCAAGTTGGCACTATGGCAGGGCTGGGAGCCTGGAGCCTGACCAGAGCCGCCCTCATCATCCTCCTGCTCCCCAGGAGTAAGTGGGGGGCAGGGTGCTGTGGGGAGAGGGGAGGTACAAGGAGAGAGATCGGGGTGGAAGAAGGAATCATTTCCCTGCATTGCCACACTGCTCAAGGGAACCCAAGAATCTCAAGGGAACCAAGTCTGGGCCACAGTGGGTGGGTGGCCAGACTCCCACCCAAAGACCTCTGCTGGCAAAGTGCCACCCATGAGGAAAGAAAAGAAGACCCAGGCTGGTTAATGTGGAAAAGGCCCAGGACAGAGAAGGAACTAGGGCTCATCTGCAGATCTCTGCCAGACGGAAGCCCTGCGTCCCCCGCAGCCTTCATGGGCAGCGAAAGGACCGGGGGTAGAAACCACAGGAGGTAGATTTCATCTCTCTGGTTATGGAGACTTTATCTCAAGAGGGGAAGAGGCTCCCACCTCTGGGGGTATGCAAGCAGGAGCCAGGATTGGCAGGGATGCTGTACAGCAGGTGTCGGCTAACTTTAATGGTGGTATTTAGGCTTTTCAGGCCACAAGCGGTCCCTGTTGCAAGCTCTTACTTGGTTTCAGCTTTGTTAGTCTTTAACCTTCTAAAACATAGAAACCAGACTTATCTAGCAGATTCTGCACACAATCTGGAGCAAACCTGGCCTGCTGAAGAGGACGCGGTACCAGATGAAGTTTGCAAGCAGAGTTTTGCAGGTTCCATCTAGTGTGAAAGTTGAGTCTTCACTTCCATGTTCAGAGTCGCGAATGTGTTCTGTGACCTGTGCTCCCCTAGGCCCTCAGAATGTCCATCAGCAAAATGGGCCAAAGGACACCTGAGGCTGGGGAAAGGCCTGGTGGGTAAAGAGCAGTGCTCACCTGTTCAGTTAGTTATTCAATAGATAAGCAGCCAGGGCCTGCTGTGCCACGAGGCACTGGAAATACAATAATGAGCAAAAAAGCCAATGTCTCCAGCCTTACAAAACCTTGGCCTAGCTAAGGAGACAGACCAGTGAATAACTGGTTTATAATTATGGCTCTGTAATTACGAAGGATAAGGGGAGCTTTGGGAAAGTTCAGGGCCCTCATTCTAGGAACACAAAGTCCTGGCTTATGGCCCAGCTCTGCCAGAGGGATCACTCAAGGCCTGTTCTCTTCCACCCCAGGCCTGGAGGAGTGTGGGCGCATCATCAGCCTCTCAGGCCCCGTCATCCGCCTGGGGGACCCCATCACAGCCTCCTGCATCGTCAACCACACATGCAGCCATGTGGGCCCAAAGTCAGAGATTCTATGGAAACTGGGGACAGAGTTTCAAGCCGGGAAACAGCACTCTCTGCCAGATGGGACCCAAGAATCCACCATCACCCTGCCCCACCTCAACCACTCGTGGGCCCTGCTCGCCTGCTACCTGCGCTGGGGCGACAGCCTACAGATCTTGGACCAGGCTGAGCTGCAGGCGGGTTGTAAGTCTCTGCGCCCACTGCGTCCCCCAATAACTAACAAAAGCTGTTATTTACTGAGCTCTTGCTCAGTTAACGAGTTACAAGCACAATGACCTTCCCTACTGGTGGCTGGTGCAACTAAACCCAATTTTGCAGGTGAGGAAACTGAGGCACAGAGAGGGGACCGTGCTGAAGATCACTAATTAACTGGGCAGTGTAGCACAGAAGCATGATCCCATGTGGCTGTGAAGCCAGCCCAGCTCCCCAGCCACAGCAGCATCTCCAGGGAGCACGGCTTGTTCCTCCCATTGGCTTCTCCCAGCCCCAGGCCCACCCTTCTGCTCAAACTGAAAAGGGCCAAGTTGATATATAAGAAAAAACAAAGACCAGCCAAGGCTCTGGTTTAAGAATCACCAGCAGCAGAACTAACACTTACATAGCACGTACCATGTACCTGTGAGCACTTCAGGTACAGGAAGCCTTTCAGCTCTCACAAGGGCCTGAGGGACAAGAATATTACCACTACCCCATTCTGTGGGTGAGGAAAGGCACAGAGCAGTGAGGTGACTTCAAGATCACACAGCTAGTGAATGACAGAACCAGATGAACCCAGATATCACACAGTCTAAGAAGGCAGCCAAGGGGGTTAAGGCTCTGTGAGGCTCGTCCTGTACACACCTAAAACTTGGTTTCCCCAGAGCTGCCCCCCACCCAGGGTCCCCCTGAATAGCCCAGCGCATAGACAGGTGACTCCAGAGGAACAACCCAGCACAAGGAAGCAAAGCCAGTTGGCCCCCGTGGGAGAATTCTAGCTGGTCCCCCCACCAAAGCCCTCACGCTCCTCTTCTATATGCAGACCCCCCTGCCATACCCTACAACCTGACCTGCCTCATGAACCTCACGACTAACAACCTTACCTGCCAGTGGGAACCAGGACCCAGCACCCACCTGTCCACCAATTTCACCTTAAAGAGTTTTGTGTAAGTAGTGGTCGCTCCACCAGCCCTGTTCCCTTGAGGCCTGGGGCAAGGCAGGCACGGGACAGTGGGTTCAGGGGCCCTAGAGGTAATGATGGGCAGCAAAGGGACCCTCACTTCCTTCCTCTGCTGAAACCCAAGCCTGGCCTATTGGCAGGAGCTGGGACAACTGCCAGACCCAAAAGGACTCCATCCCGGACTGTATGCCCGAGGACGGGCAGAACCACTGCTCCATCCCACGGAAACACCTGCAGCTATACCAGAACGTGGGCGTCTGGGTGGAGGCAGAGAACGTACTGGGAACCAGCGTGTCCCCACAGCTGTGCCTTATTCCCAGTGATGTCGGTGGGTGACCTGGGTGCAGGGAAGGAGAGAGGCACCCACAATTGGGCAGACCCAGAGGGGAGCAGAGGGGGAAACACAGAGAGACAGTGACAGACCTAGAGACCGAGACAAGTTGGAATATGGCTGGAGACAGAGCTCTGGAGACTCAGAGACCGGGGAGAGACACAGGCACGGAGACAGTCTTTTCGCTCTTCCAGGAAATTCCTTGACGGGGCCATTGTAGACTAGGCACTGTTCCAGATGCTGGGGGTACAGCAGTGAACAAAATACCAAAAACATGGCCTTTACCATTTGCTTTCTGGGAAAGGGGCACAAGGAAGGCCCCACTAAAAATGAGAAAATTCTTGGAGGAAATGAGGGAGCAAGTCACTAGGTCTCTGGAGGAAAAGTCCTCCAGGCAGCAAGGACAATCAGTGCAAAGGCCCTGGGGCAAGCAGGTGAACTAGAGACCTAGAGAAAAATGGACATCACCCAGACAGACCTGCAGAAGCAGGATGACATAGAGATGAAGAGAGACAGGGACAGCCCGTGGATGGAGACCCAGGGAGGAAGTGGAATCACAACAGGGTGACGAAAGGGAACTAGGACAGACCCTTTTGATGGGGCACAGAAAGGGTCTGACCATCCCTCTTCTTGCAGTGAAACTGGAGCCCCCCACACTGTGGGGCCTGGACCCCAGTCCCGAGGTGACCCCACCCCAGCCAGGCTGCCTAAAGCTGCGCTGGGAGTCCTGGAGACCAAGCCTGTACATGGACCAGAAGTGTGAGCTGCGCCACCGGCCACAGCTCGGAGAAGCCAGCTGGGCCCTGGTGAGGCACAGGCCCACCTCACCAGCCTGGGGCAGGGGGCTCTGAGGGGAGGATAAGTCCAGGTGTCCCCCAAAGGCACAGACAGGGCTCCAGGCTCAGAGCCACACCTTTCCCCACTACCCCCATCAGGTGAGCCCCCTGCGCCCCAAGACCTTCCAGCATGAGCTCTGTGGGCTCCTCCCATCCACAGCCTACACCCTGCAGATGCGCTGCATGCGCTGGCCCCTGCCTGGCCACTGGAGCGACTGGAGCCCCAGCCTGGAGCTGACAACCGCACAACGGGGTAAGTGGGTGGCGAAGGGCTGAGAGCAGCCACCAAGATCCAGCACAGCCTCCAGGGCCCTCCCTGATTGCCATCCCCTCCTCTTGCCCCTTCCGTAGCCCCCATCGTCAAACTGGACACGTGGTGGAGGCAGAGGCAGGTGGACCCCAAGACAGTGGATGTGCAGCTGTTCTGGAAGGTGACCCCCCCAAGGCCAGGCTCCAATCCCTGAGACCTCCAGACGCCCCTGCGCGTTGTGGCCCAGGACTCCTGCACGTCTGGGTGGCTTGGCTGCATTAGCATGGCATCTGCACGCACTTGGCTTGTGCCTACCTGCTTGGCTCACCAACAGCAGAGTCCACCCACAGGATTGCTAAGTGCCTGCTGCACACACCAGCCCCTCCCTCCTAGGTCCTAGCACTTGGGAATGGAAAGGAGGAGGGAGGGGGATAGCTGGCTCCCAGCCTGGGAGGCTCAGTACCTGTGATTCATGCACCCCTCTAGAAGCTCTCTCCCACCCCCTATTTCCTCCCCATGCATTCCCAGCCAGTACCCCTGGAGGAAGACAGCGAGCAGATCGAAGGGTACCTGGTCTCCTGGAGAGCCACAGACCAGGCGGGGGCCAACCTATTCCTCTGCAACACCACGGAGCTAAACTGCGCCTTTCAGTTGCCTTCGGAAGTCCAGAAGGTGGTGCTTGTGGCCTATAACGCCGCTGGGACCTCTCAGCCCACCCTGGTGGTCTTCTTGGAGAGCAGAGGTAATGTGGGTTGGCAGGTAGTGGGCGTGGTGGCTAAGTATGTAAATTCACAGGCTAGGCTGCCTGGGTTCAAATGTAGTCCCACCGCTTGATAATAGTGAGAGCTGGGCGACTTCACTTCTCTGGCCTCTTTATTCATCCAGCAAGTGGGACCTACAAAGCCTACTTCAGAGGGTGCTATAAAGACTACACGAGTTAGGGCCTGTGACTGGCACAAAGTAACTGCTTGATACACTGGGTTATTATCATCATTGACCTAAGCAGGTTAAATTGGTGGAGCATGGTCCCTGAGTTAACTGCTGATTCACAGGGGTCAGCCACCAAGCCCCCAGCCCCACCCCACCCAGGTCTTCACAGGTGAGGTTATCAGCTATAACAATAGCTAGTATTCCGCTTAGCCACAAGTACTTAACCCCTCCCTCCGTGTCGTGTCCTATTGCTACAACAGAGCACGGTGATGCCTCAGTCACGGGACTTGGTGACGCAGCGAGTGAACACACGCCAAGGACTAGACCTGGCGCAGACCAAGAGCCACAGGGTCAGCTTGTCTTGTGACCCAGCTGGGCCCAGCAGTAGCATGAAGCTAGACTTGCTCTATGCATCCGCTCATTTAATCTGCACCAAGGCCCTATGAGGCAGGAAATTTTATCCTCTTGACCATTTTACCAAGTTCAGATGTTGACTTACCCAAGGTCACCCCACTCTTAAATCGCAAAGCCAGGATTTGAACCCAGGTTTCTCACCCTAGGACCCACCTTCTTTTCACCTTCATTCCATCATCTCCTCCTCGGTCTACAGGCCCGCCCCTGACCAGACTCTACACCATGGCCCAAGACCCTCACAGCCTCTGGGTGGGCTGGGAACCCCCCAGTCCTCAGCCTCAGGGCTATGTGATTGAATGGGGACCGGGTCCCCCCAGCCCCAGTGGCAGCAGTAAGATCTGGAGGATGGAGCATAACGGGAGCATCACCGGGACCCTGCTGCAGGGTGAGACAGGCCTGGGGGCCGGGCAAGGGCAGGCCTGGGGAGAGGGGGAAGCAGTGCCTGGCTACTGGTAGGTAAGGGGCAGCCTGAACACCCAAGAGAAGCAGACTCCTCAAGCTTTCTCATCCTTCACTGGTCTCACCTCATCCTTAGAATCAAAAGTTCTTCCTATAGTCCAACCAGATCTTCTCTACAGCCTGGACCCTGCCACCCCTCTAGTACCCTCTTCTACTCTTCCTTCTTTACCCCACCCCCTCCCTCACCAAATGATCAGAAGAAGAGAGGCAGAGGCCAGCCCTGTGGCAGGGGCCAGGCCAGCCCTGAGTAGGAGTCCAAGGTGAGCTCCTGATCGCGAGCAGAGATTAGCCCCTAACCAGAGTGCCTAACCCCCTTTATCTCTACAGAGAACATCAGGCCCTTTCAGCTCTATGAGATCACGGTGACGCCCCTGTACCAGGACTCCAGGGGACCCTCCCAGAACATCTACGCCTACTCCCAGGAGACGGGTTTGTCTGTGACCCAGAACCTTCTCTCTCTCAAGGCCACCTGGGCCCTAACAATCAGGAATATGAGGGAGCATTTCCTGCCTCCCCACCTTTGGTCCAGATGGGGTTCTCTCCCAATCCTAAGCTATCCCTGGCTTACACTGAGCCCTGTGGTTGAACACAGGTCAGGTGGTGGGAAGATAGAAAACGGACATTGAGTTTGGCAGAATTCAAGGAGCGAGTCCAGTAAAAATGGATCAACTGCCCTACCCCATGTCGTAGAAATTAGGCAGAGGCCCTGGCATAATTTAGAAAGAAAATGGCAGCAATGAAATAGTGAGCGAGACAAAGCCAGGCCAGGGGAAAGTCAGTGGAGCTTTGGAGTCAGAGAACCAGGTTTGAATCCTAACGCAGCCACATACTAGCAGGTGGAATCAAGTCAAAGTTCCTGGAAGTGAGGATTGGGAAGGAGTTCCCGCGGATCTCTTTTCCCATTTTCCCTACAGCATGTCCTGGTTCTTGGGTCTGGGGCTCACAAGAAGTCCACCCTGCCCTGCTCTGGGTCAGCCCTTGCCTCTCCTCCGGCAGTCCCCTCCCACGCCCCAGAGCTGCATCTGAAGCACATTGGCAAGACCTGGGCTCGGCTGGAGTGGGTGCCCCAGGCTGCTGAGCTGGGGAGGAGTCCCCTTACCCACTACACCATCTTCTGGACCAACTCTCAGGACCAGTCCTTCTGTGAGTCTGCCCTCAGCACTCCACAGCCCAGAAGGCCTTGGCGGGAACCTCAGCATCATGGCCCTAGCTGACCTATCTCTTCTACTCCAGCCGCCGTCCTGAATGCCTCCTCCCATGACTATGTCCTCCATGGCCTGGAGCCGGGAAGCTTGTACCACGTCCACCTCATGGCCACCAGCCAGGCTTGGGCCATCAACAGTACAAGCCTCACGCTGATGACCTTGGGCCTAGGTAAAGGGGGAAGGGAACTGTTAGGACAAGGCTGTTGGGAGGGTGCTTCACCCAAAAGATGTCTATTTTGAGAGTAGACAGGCCTAGTCTGGGTCCCCTAGCCTGACATAGAAGACCCAGTCCTGTCCTGGGGTCCCAGTCTGAGGGAGGAAACCCAGACTGTACTCGCATGCACTCTAACCTCTTCTGGCCTTTCCCCAACCCAGATGAGTCCGAGCTGCACATCTTCCTGGGCCTGTCCAGCCTTCTGTTCCTGTTCTTCTGCCTTTGTGGGGCAATCTGGCTCTACTGCAGACCGAGGTGAGTCATTTCAAAAGAGCTTCCAGCCCTCAGGAACCCCAGGGCCAAGGGGTCAGCCTAAATCTCCCCAGCCTTCCCAGGCCTCAGAGCCCATGTCTGGGAATCGGGACTCCCACTCTCTCCTCTCTGCACTGAGGGGTCATGCCGGAGACCAGCTCCAATGAACAGAGTTGGGGAGAGGAATCCAAAAGAACCACAATACAAAGACATGACAGATACAAGATAGAGTTTTAAGAGAAGCAGGACCCAGGAGACGCAAGGCTTTTCAGAACAAGCGCAAGCGCCCTGAGTGCCAGGTGCAACTCATTTTTATTGATACAAACTGCCCCATCCCCTCCTTGTGAGTTACCAGACAATGAATCATTCTCTGAGTAGTTAGCCTTGCCCAGCACACATTCACTGCCAAGGTTCTGCGTCATCAGGTATATTCTACTCTCTTTCTAATCTTGCTGATTCTCAGACTTAGCTTTGCTGACACAAGAAAGGCCACCGTGGTCTGGATATGGGCCAGTCCTCCAGCCCGTGTTGACCAGTCTTCCAGTCATGACCCCGACATTCTCTTGTCTAGCACCTCAAGCCTTAGAGGTCTCCAACAGGGTCATCCCTTCAGCTGCCGGGAGTGGGGAAAAGGATGGAAAGATGCCCGGGCATGCCTGACCCAGTCTTTACCTGCCTCCTTCTCCAGCAGGAAGAATCCCCTCTGGCCAACTGTCCCTGACCCAGCCCACAGCAGCCTGGGCTCCTGGGTGCCCACCACCACATCAGAGGTAAGAACCCTTCAGGAAGGGGGTGGGGTGGGGCTAGCCTGTTGGCCCAGGCTCCAAGTGGAATATACCCCTCTGAGGGTGAGGACTCAGGGCTTCCCATCACTTCCCCTCCTTTTGTCACGCCCAGTGAAATAAGTCAAAGTGGTTTCACTTATAAGAGGAATGTAGCGGATCCAAATAAGGAACCAGGGGAGGGGGGGAAATGGGGAGGAGTAGTTATAATAAAATAAAAATAAAAATCAACAGGCAATTATAAACCAGAGACATTCTGCAGGGGTGGAGAAGGGAGCAGGATCAAAACAGGACTGGGAAAAGCACAGGGGACTATGGTGATGGTCACGGGTAAATCGGTGGTGGGAATTTCATGGGGACTATATAGAACCGAGATGAGAAAAGCATACCTTGTACAAAAATGAAGAATGATGTAAAAAATATATAAAATTTTTTAAAAACTCCCTCCTTTTGGAGTACAGCAGACCTGAGTTCTACCCATTTCAGAGCCACAGTCATCTTACTATGAAACTGAATGAATCCCACACAGAATCGAAAAGGAGAATCACCGAGCCAAGTGAATAGCACAGAGCATGCACTGGGAACACATGAGGTGTTTTGCAAGTGCAAACCTTTGAGTTCCAACAGAGAACAGCTGGAATAGCCCCACGATTGCCAAAGCTCAGGAAGAAACAGCGGTTGGGGCAGACATCTGAAATGAATCATGTCCTCTTTCCCACATTCTTGTGTCTAGGAGATTTTCCAGCTGCCCAGTCTTCAGGACCCTGGCATGCAACCCATCACCAAGATCACAGTGCTGGAAGAGGAAGAGAAGAAGCCAGGGCCCTTGGAATCCAATGACAGCTCAGAGACCTGTGGCCTCCCCACCCTGGTCCAGGCCTATGTGCTCCAAGGGGAACCAAGAGCACCTTGTGCCCAGTCCCAGCCTGAATCTGGTAACCATGTCCTGTATGGGCAGGTGCTGGGCAGCCCCACTGGGCCAGGGCCAGGGCATTATCTCCGCTGTGATTCCACTCAGCCTCTCTTAGGGGGCCTCACCCCCAGCCCCAAGTCTTATGAGAACCTCTGGTTCCACACCAGTTCCTTAGGCACCCCAGAGCCCCTAGTCCCAAACCAGGAAGAAGACTGTGTCTTTGGACCACTTCTGGACTTCCCCCTCTTGCAGGGCCTCCAGGTACTTGGGGTGGAGGGGCTGGAGGGCTTCTAGGCTTCCCTCCCACGTAGGCCTACCTCTTGAAGGACTGGGTTAGCATGCCCATCACTTTAAAGCACCCAGCCCCAGAATAGGCATAAAGACCTTCAATCTCCTCTAACCCTGGTCCCAGCATCCCTACCTTACCTCCCCTATCTCTATGAGCTGGGCCTCTCACTTTAAAAGTCAGAGAACATTTCATCCCGTCCTGCCC
This sequence comes from Galemys pyrenaicus, assembly GCA_019455555.1. NCBI lineage: Eukaryota > Metazoa > Chordata > Mammalia > Eulipotyphla > Talpidae > Galemys > Galemys pyrenaicus. The sequence continues at coordinate 13,058,482 of JAGFMF010012145.1, read as the reverse complement.
ACTGGTCTTTTATGCTTATTTCTTATCATTTCAGTCTCTTCACCTGATTTATATATTTGTTTTGTTTTGAGAAACTCTCAAGTGTGCCTGAGTCTCTGTTCCTTTATTTCGGGGCCCTCACACACAAGGGATACATTTCAGAATTGTCCGGTTGCTTAGTCTTTCCTCCATTTATTCACTCACCTAGCATCAATGCCCTGCGCTGACAGCAGGAATTCAAAATGGCTCAGCTCCGTCCACCCTCAAAGAACTCCTAATCTGTGGAGATTTGAAAACTGGTTACCAGGACACAATGGCCAAGGTTACCTGGAGGGAGTCACAAAGTGCCGCGGGACATGTGGGACATGGGGAATAGAGCTCAGAAAAGACTCAGCCTTATTGAGGAAATATAGTCTAAAACAAAACCTCCCACAATCTAAGTACCCAACAACAGACAAGTGAATAAAGGAGATATGGTATATACAGATGGTGGAATACTATGCAGCTATAAAAAAGGATGAAATATTACCATTCCTGACAATATGGATATAACTGGAGGAGATTGTGCTAAGTGACATAAGTCAGGAGAAAGACAAATACCAGATGGTTTCACTCATATGTGGAATATAAAAAACAAAACAAAAGAGAAGACAACAACAAGCCCTAGAAATCTGCTTGTAGAAATGATGCTATCAGAGAGGGATAAAGAGCAACAGCAGGGAGGGAGCTCAGTGGACTACAGTGGAGTACTATGGATCATTAGGTGGTGAAGGTGGCACTGTAACATGTATCTGAAGAGCTATGAATCTATACTCCTAAATCATTTATAGTGTTGTAAGCCAGTGTTACCTCAATTTTAACAATGATACAATTTTTCTAAAAATCTGCCAACCTAGAAAACCTCCCCACAAGGTGAGAAGAGGAAGAAGTATTACTGAATGAGTGTCAAACCAGGTGAGAGACATATCACAGACAATCTGCTACAGAGCCTGCAAAGACAGAAAGAAATGTTACCCTATCATACAACCATGTGGCTACAACTTTTGCATACCTTTTCTCAAAACAGTACCTTGACAGCACCACTTGTCACAGAGTTCATCCTAAATTTACCTGGTAAAAGGGGTAGACACCTCTGTGAATTGCATTTATACAAAGGAAAAATAAACTTCTCCTATCTTGTTAGAGGAAGTAGGACGCAACTTAGAGCTCAAGTTAGGTTCCTACCCTCCCACAGAAACTGAGAAATAGGGGTACAGCTGTCCTTAATGATGCCATCTCAAACAGATGACTTTCAGGTCCTAGAAAAAAAACATCCCTGGTAATAAAACCAGCCAGAAGGTTATTTAGCTTTTTAAAGGATTTACATTTATCACCAAAGGACAGTTCAAGTATCCTGAAATAAATGCTCTAAAATATAAGCGGGGGAGGAGGCGTTTTCCCTTTTTTGGGTTAGGGAGAATTAAAATTGATTTTTCCTACATTTAATTTGTACTTGTCCTTAAACTCTTTGTTTCACAATAAACATCACAGCTAATATCTGTTGAACCAGTGTTCACTATACAGCAGTTGTACTACATATAACTGCCTCAGTTAATCCAACACACTAAAAGATAAAGATAGATGCTATTACTATCCGCATTTGAGGGATGAAGGCACCCGGAAAGGTGGTGACCGGGCCACAGAATCACAGAATGAGTAAATTAATGGGTGAGCTAGGGAGCCTGACCACGGCTGATTCGTTCCAGAATCAAGGACATTAATCACCAGGCCACAAGGCTGCCAGAGAGGTGGCTGAGACCCAGTAATTCTTACAGGGCCCCCATCTTGGACTTTGTGAGAGGTGGGGTGGAAATATTGGGTCAAGGATAGTAGGCTATGGAACATCCAGAAGCCCCCAAAATAACTGGAGCCATAAACCAAGATTGTAGAATGGAACTAAGCGCAAGATGCATGCCTAAGAAAAAGCAGCACCTTAGAATGAATACAACACCATCACACAGCAATGACAAGAAGCCGCAACCTCCTAGCTCCCTAATCGGCAACCGCTAACCAGACCTCTCCGCGCGACCCGAGCGTCATCACAGGAGTCCAGCCTTCTGATCCGTTCTCTCAGGGCTCACCTGCTCCGGCCTCAAAACGATACTCGATTGGTCGAGCCTGCGCCATCATGGCGGCCCCCGTGTAACCCAGTCCGTAACAAGGCGACGGCGCCGACGGTGCCGGCCCTGCGGGGATTAGAAAGAAGTCACCATGCTGAGAGCCGCGTGGAGGGCACTGAGTTCTACTCGGACTCCTGCACGGGCCCGAGCGCCAGTACTTGGGCTGCCGAGTGGAGGGTGCGCTAGACTTCCCTCTGACTTACTGGGCCTTCCCTCAACTCCTCGAGGTGAGCTGAGAAACCCAACCTAAGAGTAGGGGAATGGGATTCGCTGGAAAGAGAGGATTCGGGGGACGAGAATGAGAAGCGCAGCAGGGTGAGAGAGAAAAGGTATTAGGTGGAGAACTAAGGCGAGGTGGGAGGCGGTTCGGAGGCGGTTAGGCACAGAGGGGCAAAGATCATGGAAGAGTATTTCAAAGACTATAGAAAGGAATGGAGACTGGACTATTTAAGAAGCCGCGGGCCTCAGCCGTCTCTCTTCCTTGTAGGTCTTATCCTCCACGCCACCCGTGAATATGCCATCCAGAAACAAGGTAGGAGCTCCCGGGGTAGGACTTGAGGAGAATCTACTTGAAAATCTTGGGGCCACGGGGACAGAGGTTGCTGACAGTGCCACTGGATGAGCAAAGGGGTGGTCCAGAGGTCCTGAGCAAAAGACCTCCATATCCACCTAGTCACAAAGCTGTAGGCCTGAAACCTGTATAGGAGGCAAAAGGGAGGTAGAGTGTTGGTGTGGGAGCCTCTGAGCTCTCTGGAAGTGAAAATGAGCAAGCCAGAGAGAGCAGGTTGCTGGCGCTCCCCAAACCTAACTGTAATAAAAGCACTCTGTGTCTGCCCTTCTGAGGTGGAGGGCATAGCTTCCCATTTCGACGCAGTCCATGGATTGGTTAAGATCCCTCTTGCTGGGTAAATGATTCTGGGCAAGTTACTTCTTGGAGTCTCAGAAATAAATGCAGAAGTGAGTGTGAAAGTATTTGGAAGGATAATCATTATGACTCAATGATTACACATAAAGTGTCCTCAGAACTGTGTACAATAAACTATACTATGTATTTGAATCCTTATACTTAACAGTCCATAGTATCAAAGCAGCAACTTGACTGAAGACAAGTTGATCTCCTCCACGTGTATCCCTCACCTTTAGGGGAACATAAGGCTGTACACATCAAGGCTGAAGATATCCTGTCATCTCTGGTGCATACCAAACAGGCTCTTCAGTCCCTTTATTTCACTCATGCAGTCAGCTGGCAAGTGTTTATTGAGTGTCTCATTTATACTAGGCTATGGATCAGACTGGGGGATCCAAAGGAAGTCAAACTTAGCCCACCAGAGGATCTATCCCAGTGAAGAATCCAATAACTATAGAGTTAGACAAGTGTGCAGGAAGCACAGTATGGAGTCTTGGGAAAAACCATCTACTCCCAGATGAATTATCAAGGCAGGCCGGTGTCTCGGCAGGTCTACAGAGAAGAAACTGAACCCAGAAATATTCCCTCTCTGACAAAGGTAGGGAGCAATGGTGGTGCAGGGATGAAAGTCTCAGCGCTATCAAGCTATCGCCAGTCACTGCTGCCTGAGTTCGATCCCCGGCCAGGAAGCTAACCTTCATGGCACAGTAGACCTCTCCTGTCTCACCTTCTCCCCTCAGCAATGTAGTTCAGTAGATCTACCTGTTCTGCTCCCCATTCTGTCTCTGTTGAATCCTCTCACACCCCACACCTCTAGCCTACACCCCAGTTCTTGTATGCATAAATACTTTTTTTATAAAAGTAGGAGCTTACAGGTAAGAAGAGCTAAGTTTGGGAGGAAGGGCATTGAAAGCTGACTTTGGGTGTTTTCCATCCTTATACTTAACAGTCCAACCCAGCCAAGAAGATGATCCACCCCCTTCAACACTGCTCAGAGACTACCAGAACATCCCTGGAATTGACAAGTAAGCAGGAAGAAATCTCTTTGAGGAGACAGGGGGCCCTGGGAGGACTGGCAAGGAGAGAGGAGAGACTGGCTGTGATTCTAGAATGAAGCTTAATTATAGAATGGGGCAGAGAACTATAGAAGCCCAGACATGGGCAGTGTGACTGGACACAACACAGATGGAGTGCACCTGTTTGCTCTTTTTGTACTCTGGGTAAAGACCCTAGACCACTAGATACCAAGGAGGGAACATGCACGCGTCATGAGTCTTTGTAAAACACTCTCATCTCTTGATCCTCACAAATGATCTGTGGAGGAAGAAATAGTGTCCACGTTGTGGAGTGACAATCTAGCCAATGTCAGACAGCTCCAAGGGGGCAGAGCTGGAATTTGAATCCAGGATGAACGGCACAAACATCAAGAGCCTCTGCTTAGCTCCGATCCTGCACAGGAGGAGCTGGGTAATTCCTCCCACTGTGCAATGTGACTTGAGAAAGAAACAATGATTATTCTCAAGACAGACCAAACCATATCTAGCTAAAATGGAAACTCTCCCTTTTTTCTCCCTGTAATGAGCCTGGAACACTTGAACTGACAGCCCCAGTTTTCTGGGGTTATTACATTGTTCCCTGTTTTCAGACCCACAAATCAGATACACATTGGTTTCTAGTCCCTAGGAAATGACTCCCCATCACATTTGTTGTAATGAAAACAGAAATCTTCCCCTTCCCCCTCTCCGCCTATTCTTTGCTCTCTTTGCTATGTTTTTTCCACAGGGTTGATGATGTTGTGAAAAGACTCTTGTCTTTGGAAATGGCCAACAAGGTGAGTAGCCTGTGCCAAACCCAGCCTACCTCAGCCCTTTCCTTTGGGGACTCCCTCCTACGCTGGTAACATCTCCAATCCCATGCTTCCAGAGTTACAGCACTTGCCCCACTGTTATTCTACATCCAATACCCCAGATTGAGCACCCAAGGGCAGGGATAGTCTTTATCTCCTCAATATACCCCTAGCACCTGACAAACAGTAGGAGTGATAACGACTGAACCCTAAATGAATGAGGCTTTGGGGACATTCACCCCACAAGCCAGCTGTCCTGTCAGCAGCAGTTGCCTTGGACTCACTAGATATGAGCAGCTTGGTGGTGGCTAAAGACCATGCCCTGGTGAGTGAGTGAAGTCGTCCCTAGTTGCTATGACTACAGCCATGACCTTGGAGGTAAGAGGGCTAGTTCTTCAAGGGTGGCAAACTTCACAAATTCTCTGTCTACTTTCAACAGAAGGAGAAGCTAAAAATCAAGCAGGAGCAGCTGATGAACAAGATCACAGCAAACCCTGAGGACACCAGATCCCTGGAGGCTCGAAGTTGGTCAAGGAGCCCTTGAGGAATGGGGGTGGAGGGGAGTCGATAACTGGTATTTGATCCAGGGTCCTTGTCTTCAGGTGCACTAGGAATTAGATGTAGCTCATTTGAAGGAAAGACAAGCAGACCCAAGGGCAATGAAAACCAAACTCTCTGATGCTGGCAGTCCTGCCTCATTCTACTGTGAAGCTCAGGCAAACTCCCTCAGAAACCAAAGCTCGTGTCTGTCTCTCTCACCCTGGTGTGAAGGGACCATGTGGTCAGGGCCAAGCTTCCCATGGCTCACTCTGCAGCACTCCCAGAACCCAATGTGTTTTCAAGAAGGGTCTGCTGGAGTGACAGTCTCTCCTTGGGGGCACCTCCTTTTGCTTTTGCTGCCATTTTTGCATGTAGGCAGGAATCAAACAAGAAGACACTTGAAGGATTCTGGGAGTCTAGGAGATAAGTGATAAACTCATTCGAGCTACAGGTGGAAGCTGGAATTGGAAAGGCACAGAGTCAACCTTGACGGCTGTAGAATCTCACAGCACTGGCTAGGACCTCCAGTGCTGTGTTGAACCTTTAACTAATTGCTGAACGCAATAGTTCTGCTGTGTTTGGGAATGAAACCTTTATAAGATTAAGGAACTCCCCTTCCTTAGACTTTGCTTTGTAAAGTCATTTGAGCTCTTAAAACTCAACGTGCTCTGGAAGTTGTGATGTGTGTACAAGAGCATTGGTGATTATTATTCCTTGAACCATAACTCAGGCCTAGACCCTTCCTTCCTCTGTGCCCAGTTCTCATCCTCTGTGGTTTGTGGTTTCAGTTATTGCCTTGACTGTCAAGATCCACAGTTACGAAGAACATATGCAGAAACATCGAAAGGTAAACCTTGGGCATCGCTCACAGCTCACAGCTGAACACCAGCTGCCAGGGGAGAGGGTCTGGAGGTGAAGAGCTGAGTCTGAGAGAGGTAGGCTGGTGGGAAGCCAGGTGCCACACCCCGGCCAGCCTACCCCTCAGCTGCAGCGGGGAAAACATTTCCCTTTCGCCTGCACTGGCGAAATGGGAGTCTCACAGGGCTCTGTTGAGTGCCACCAGCGGAGAGAACACAATCACAGTCGTGGTATCGGGCAGATAAGGGGCTGCTCAGCAAATGTTTGTTGAATGTATGAAGGGACTTAGATTCCCCTGAGTTCAAATGCCAGTTCTGCCATATCCACTTAACTAGCTGTGTGACGTGGGGGAATTCCTTCACAAGGCTCGGCTCTCCTCTCTGTAAAATAGGGGTCATAGTAGTATCTGTTGACAGGGTTGTACGGACTGTATGAAATAACAAGTCATGATGCATATCAAGTATGGAGGCCCTGTGCTAAATACTTGGCATGTATCAGCTCATCTAACCCTTCCACCAACTTTCTGTCCCTTTCCACAGGATAAGCTAGGCGTGGAGTGACTAAGTTATTCTGCCACCATTAAGGCACACCACAGGGGACTGAATGCTAGCACTTAAAATTAGGCGGTCTTGCTCCAGGTCTCATGTTCCTGAGCACCAGGCCTTACCTCGAAGCAATGCTGAGCACAGAGCAGCTGTAATTATTAGGCAGTTATGGTATTTTTAATAAATATAAGGTGGTGAATATAAACTGGGCAGCTCCATAGGTATCACCTCAGTGCTCCCTCGGACTGGTGGCACCTACCTGGATATCTAACTAGTTCATCTGGAGTGGACCGTCAGCCCCACTGCAGAGGTCCTTCACGGAGCAGCACCTGGCCACAGATGAGGGTCTCCAGGAATATGAGGCCTTCCTTTCTCTTCACCCCCGCTGACAGTTTGCTGAGCTGAGGAGAGACTGAACAAGTGGTGTGGGAGAAATAGCATCAGATTTGGGTCAGACCAGTAGAACCACATTCCAGACCAGACCACACACAAGTTCCCCACCCAGCACACTCCTAGGACTTTTGATGAATCAGATAACATCTCTGCACCTTTATTTTCCCATCTGTAAAAGGGACTAGCAATAGTAATACCTACCTCAGAGCTGCACCAATATTTGCATAAGATTTTTTGACAGTTTTAGTGACATGAGAAAGTGACCATCCTTTGTCATTAGGAAATGGCGCGCTACTTACTCTCTAGTGCTAACACTGCACTACTCTTACAGGACAAAGCCCACAAGCGCTATCTACTGATGAGCCTTGACCAGAGGAAAAGGATGCTCAAAAATCTCCGCGAGACCAACTATGATGTCTTTGAGAAGACGTGCAAGGAACTAGGGATCGAGTATACCTTTACCCCTCTGTACAACCGAAAAGCCCACCGCCGTTTGGTAGCCAAGAGGGCTCTGTGTTTTCAGGTATGAGTCTGAATTGCTGCTCTGGTTGGTGCCACCCTGGGACTGTGGCAGAGCAGTCAGAGGAAAGGGTCATCTTTTCTGACAAACATGGATCTGGCCTCAGGGTCTTGAATGGTCCCAGACCACCAATCCTTGGAGACAAACTAGGGTGACCAACAGGAGACAGTTCCCACCCCACCTGCTCCAAATCTGAGGTTTACATAAGATCACAAAGTCCTTTCCTGTTTCCTTTCATCCCCAGGTTTTCCAGGAGACTCAAAAATTAAAGAAGCAAAGAAAGGCCTTGAAAGCTGCAGCAATAGCACAGAAGCAAGAACAGAGGGGCCCCCGGAGCCCTTCCAAAGCTGAACCAGAGACAACCAACAATAACCAATAAATTCTGTTAAAGTTTTGTTGGGCCTTTGTGGCCTTAGGAGGAGGAATTCTTTCATTCAGCCCTGGGACACCAGGTTGTCTGAAGCAGTCCTCCCTCATGCCAGCAGACACTCATAATACAACTCACACACACTCGCATAAACAGCTCCCTGTCATCCAGGTGGCGTTGCAACAGAGGTGAGACTGAGCAACACGGTAGCACATAGTGTGGCTGTCTGGCTGCTGGGTGAGAAGGCCAGCAGCAGGAGCTGCCTTCTAGACTGGGCCCTAGAGCAGCACGAGTGGAAGGAAGTTCACTGGGCAGAAGTGGGAAGGGATGGCATCCCCACATAAGGAACTGCGAGTACAGAGGCAGGCCCACAGGTGTGAGCCATATTCAGAGAACAGTGAGTATCAAAAATAAACCTGACAGATAAACTGAAGCGAGGCTGTGACAGCTGATATGCTGATTGGGAAGACTGTGCAATACCCCCTGAGGAGTTGTGGGGGACAGTTAAGGTTTTAAAACCTAAGGAGTAATGAAAGCAACACATCTGTGTTCTAGATGGTTAAGCGGCAGAGCGTGGAGGAGGGATGGGATGGAGAGAGGTCAGATCAACAGTGTTTAGCTTCAGAATCTGATCAAAGCTACAAGTTCTCTAGTAATTGCGCATATAGAAAACATCGCATATAAATTCTGGGACGTGATAGATACCCCTGTCCCCAGAAAGCTACCCAAGATAAGTGCCAAAACCTTTAAGCCTAAGTGTGCTTGGCATGTCTGAAGAACCTAAGGAAGACGGTCTAAACTGAAGAGCCAGAAGAGATGAGGTCAGAGAGGTAAGCAGGTGCAAGGAGATAGTTTTCTGGATGTGTTCACCTACTCAGGCTGCCACTTAAAAAAAAAAATAAAAATCAAAGGACTGAGTCGCATAAACAGCAGATACTTAAGTCCAAAGGTTCTTAAAGTTCTAGAGATTAGAAATCCAATATTAAGGTCAATTTCATTTCTTCCTGACTTGTAGCATCGCTTTATGACTCATCACATGGAGATGGTGCGAGCTCACAAGACAGTAGAGCTATCCTGAGTGCCTCCCCTCATGACCTAGTCTTTAGCACCTCCCAAACACCCAGACTCTAAATGCCTTCATACTAGGTTTGGGCTTCAACTAAGAATTTGTGGGAAAATATTCAGTCTATGACAACAGAGAAAAGACCTGACTTCATTCTGAGCAAGGAGAGCCTCTGAACAAGCCAAGAGGAAGAAAGATGGGTCAAAGTGCTGTCCAAAGAGGAGGTGAAAACTAGGACCTGAAATGAAACAGTAAAAGAGACAGCTTTGAGAATTCTGTTCATGGTGATGGAGGCCATGGTTGTGAGGGAGTATAAAAGAAATGTACCACCACCATCAGGAAGGGAAGTATTTCTGATGGCATCACCTGGGTCCTGAGGAAGAGCAACTGAGGCTGAGGGCAAGGTGAAGAGAGGACAGAACAGCACCTGGAGACTAAGAAGTTAGAACCGAAGATGAACTATTCAGGTGTAATCTTCAGGAATAGTAGAAGAAAACTTTTATGGGGCAAGACTGAATGGACACAGCTCCTAAAAGATACCATGCTGGAAGGTCAAGTGCCAACATGTAAGGGAGTTCATGGAGAAAAAAGGAACACAAGTTAGTGGAACAGGCCCTACAGGAAGGGACATTAAGTGCTACCTTAGGCCCATAATCTAACCATCAAAGTCACTTTTACACACACACAGAGGTTGACATAATTATCTCATTTGACTATGGAAGAATGGGAGGCTCAGCGGATAGGTAACTTGTCTGAATTCATACAGTTGGCTAGAGACAGTCCTAAGAGTCAAACCCATATCTGTCTTGATGCCAAAGCCCAAGTTGTATTTACTATACTACCTAGGGGCATAAAATGGAGTGCAAAGCTATAGGAGGGATCTGCACTGCAGCAAACTCAAATGCCTTTAGCAACCAGGCAGGTAAATGCTTGAAGGTGTGATGGAAGGGATGATCAGTTGCTTGTTACCTTCCTATCCTAGGTCTGTTACCTTTGAAAATAGTGCACAACTAGGCAAAATCAAATCAAAACCTTGGCTGCCAGCTTTTAACCTGGTTAGAAGGAACACAGCATGCAGAGGTGCTGGTTAAAGACCAAAAAAGTCTTCATAGTGAAACAGTTTCAGTGGGTTGGAGAGAACTGAATCCCAGTTGCAGTGAAGTGGGAATTAAGGATGTGAAGGACATTTAGGTTGTGAATGCTGGCTACTCTGAAAAAAACTTGGCTGAGAAAAGAAGGAAAATGGACTAGAGAAGGTGTGGAAAAGGCTTGTGCTTCTATGTCAGCGCTCACACACCCCTTGGCTGTGGCTGAGGAAGAAGAGGTGATTGATGCTCCATAGAGGGGGCAATTTACTGGTGAAGTGAGTTGAGCTAGATGGGGTGTAGGGGAGGGTGAAGATGTCTCTAGAAAAGTAGTTGAGATAGTGCAGAGCTTTGATTGCCATAGAGGCATCTAGACTGGTCTAGAAAAGGGGACACTGAAGGGATGTGTCACTGAAAGTAGTGCCTTCTGAAACTGAGCCTAGCAGCCAGTGTGGAAAAGAGCGGTAATATGGAGAAACACAGTAATGCAGACAGAAAAAGAAGGGATACATGTTAAGTTTTGCAGGAAGATGTAGAATTTGGTGATGTTGAATGACTAATGGACTCAAGGAGGAGAGTTGGAAGCCAAGACTCAGGTTCCAAGTCTGAGTAGCTGGAAGGAAAGCTGAGCAGCAGGTTTCAGCAACACAGGCTTACAGACACGGCCATTCATCAAAGTAAAAATGGACAGCTATTGGCAGGAAGGTGACACTGGAGTTCAAGTTGTAAGTGAAGTCCTGGACCGCTGCCCTCAAAACAGATAAATGGATGGGAGGCCTATTTACAAGAGTGAAAGAGGGCCCTTCCGAGAGCCCACAGGGCGCACCACTGGGAGGGGGCACACAGGAGAACACGCTGTGTTCTCTTCAGAGTACAAAACCCAGTAGGGCGTCACTCCAAGTGACTTTTAGGGTGGAGACACAAATGATTCCAGGGTTTCTTGTCCTTCCCCACCTAAAACAAAATGTCTCCTCGATTCCTCTCTGCACCCCTGTGAGGACGGTGTCACCCCCATTCTGCGAAGTAACCAGCCGCGGCTCACATCACCTGCCGGAAGCCACGCGGCTAGGTAACGGCGGAGCTGTGACGCAAGCCCAGGTCCGTGGGCTGCGAAGATGTCTGGCGTGGGTGTTTCCCGCTCACGGCGCCGGGGCGCGCGTCCGGGCGGGCGACGGCGGTCGCGTGAACTGAACTAGGCGGCGCGCCGCCCGCCCACTCCTCGGCGCTGAGTCCAGGCGCCTGCTGGCGGACTGGCTTGGCGATTTAAGAAACTCAAAACCCGCGCTTCCCGCCCAGAGCCCTCCGCACTCGCGCCTCCCCCGCCCACCAATCACCCAGGGGGTCTCAGCACCCAGCCCAATAAGCGTCCGCCCCCAGACGCCTCCCAACAAACGGCCTTCTGATTGGCTGCATTTTCCCACCGCCGTGTCGCCTTAGCAACTAAGCCACAGGGACGCGGCTCCGGGTCCTCCAGGCCTCTGGCTACCCAGACGCCAGGGTTCTTCACCAACCCAGCTAGCTTCCGGCACCATGTCCTTACGCACGCTACCGCTGCTCTTCCTGAACTTGGGCGGGGAGATGCTTTACATCCTGGACCAGCGGCTGCGAGCCCAGAACATCCCAGCAGACAAGGCCCGCAAAGGTGAGAGGCGCCTGGCCCGCAAAGCCAGACACACGCCCCGCAGCCAGTCCCCCAAATCGCCGCCCCAGTCCCGCAGCCAGACCTTCACACCCAGATCCCTTTACACACTGATCAACATCCCTACACACTGCGCTCCTATAACCAGGGACCTTTCTCACAACGCCACAGCCTCACCACCAGGGCCACAGTCAACTCCCAAAAAGATCCATTCACAGCAAAGGAACCTAATACCCCCCACTGGCTATTGTTAGGTTATCTTACTCTCCCTCTCCCACCCCTACCCCTTAGTTCCCCATCCCCTCGAATTGGGGAGATGATTTCCCAGTCAGTCTTGATAAGTAGTCCACCCAATGTAGGAATTCTCGCTGCTCACTGAGACATGCTCTGCTAGTCCCAGCATCCTCTTCCTCTTTCCCCATGCCCCAAACCAGTTTCTGATTTTCCTTTCCTCTGTGTAATATTCTCCTTCATAAGCTGGAGGTCAGTCTTGCTCATTTCTGAAGGTATTTCTATAAAGTTGGGGTTCTGAAAAAACATAGATAAGTAAGAAAGTTATGCCATTCCTTTCAAAGTTTTTGGAAGAGTGCAATCATGGAAATAATCACATAAGAATTTCTAAAATGCAAAATGTCTCTCATTTACAGCTAATCCCCAGTGACCACCCAGAATTCTCTGCACCCTTTTCTTTTCCCTCTTCTCCTTTCTTCTCAATCAACAAGCATTTTCACCAAGTTTTCTGGGATTAAGCATGAAGGAAATATTATATTTCAAGGTAGAGGAAGATACAAATGTAGCTGACATGGCTGCTGGTTAAAACATTTATTCTCTTCAATAGGCTCTGATGCTCAATTGATGTTAAACATACATATTTTAGATGTTAAGTATACATATAAAGGTATTCACTATTGTGTCTGTGCAACTGACTCCAAGTCCCTACATAAAGAGAAAAATCCCTATAGCATCCCCCCTCCATTCATCTGTACCTGGCTGTCAGTGAGTTTTCTAAATACAAATCTGTTCATACTCCCCCCTACTTAGAATTCTTTGTCAGCTTTCCACTGTTGTCTGGCTGGCAGCCAAGTCCATGGCAAGGCCCTTCCTGATCTGATCCCTGTCCACCGCTGCAGCCCCACCTCCCACTGCCTCCTGCTTTCTATCTTAATAATACAAAACTTGTTCATTTTTTTTCATGCTGGTAATCCCATCCTACTGCAGTGCTCCCATTTCCACACTAGTAACTCTCCTTGCATTCTGCATTATTCAGCTAAAGAATCATCTTCAGGAAGCCCCCAACATGAGGACAGGGCCTGCACATTCTCCCACAGCTGCCCATGTGTGCCTCTCTACCTTATATCACTGGCCCTAGATGCTGAAAATGTCTGTGTATGTGCCTGCCTCCCCAACGTGATTGTCTTACCTTTGTGCTCCAGCATCTAGCATAATTCCTAGACCAGAATATGATTTGGGGCTCAGTAAACATCTGTTGAACTGATCATCTAAATTGAATGTTTTATATGATAGTGCTATTTCTTCTCAAGAAGATGGTTTTCCTTGGCCCCTGTGATGGGGTATCTGTCAGGCTGATGGCACCAGTGAGCTGACAGGTAGTTCTTGGGCCAGTAGCCTCCATCTTGGAAAGCAATGTAAATTAGCAAGCCCTCCTGAGTCCTACAGATCTGGGTCCCAAGTTCAGCTTTGCCGTTTAACTAGGTGTATGACCTTGGAGAGTGATTGCTACAAGCCTGTTATTTTTCCATTAAATGGGGAGAAGACTGATACTGTACCGTACAGCAAAGTTGTAAGGATCAAATGAGTTAATGTACTTAACATGTTTAGTACAATGAGCAATACCTGTTGTTTTTCAAGAAGTCTGGGCAAGACTAGGAATATTAGGAGACTGGCTTCCTTTGTCTTCAGGACCCATAGTCCTGGGTTTGCTAGAGACAGCTTTAGGGAGTTGCAGCCATCTTTAGTAATTCATGTTCACACACTCATTCTTTGCAGTTTGGGTGTCAGGCGGCCATGTGAGATGCCCTTCTGCACATTCACTGGTTGTAGGGCTGTGGATCGGTCCAGTGCAGAAATGATTCTAAAACTGGGGATACCGCTTCCTAATTACTGCAACAACAAACACAAAGCTCTTACCATGTGCCAAGGTCTTCTCTAAACACTGTAATCCCCACAGCTATCCTACTGTGTAGGTAATACTGCCATCCCCATTTTAGAGATGGGGAAACCACGGCTAATCTGCCCAGGGCTATATAGCTGGTAAGAGGGAAGAATAAAAGATTTAAACCCAGGTCATAGGCTCCAAAACTCTTAACCAGCATGACCTTCATTAACCACAGCACTCTACTGGCCTTCCTGGGGAGATGGTATCAGAATCTGGAGGGTTTGGAAAGGTGAGAGGGGAGAAAGGATTGAAAAATAAATGTCCATTATACCCACTGATTTTATAAAAGAAATGCCAGGATGTATTCAGCTGATGGAGATGTAGAAGGTACAGTGAGAATGCAGGGGAAAGAGCATAGGCTTCAAAAAGTTGAGAAATCCTCATGTGCGGCTGTTTAGATGGGTGCAGCTGCCACAGCAGGGGCCTCTCTGACAGATGCTTGTGCACAGAGGCCTAGAAAACACCGACACACGAAATAGGTCTCCTAGCTTTCAGTGGAAATCGTATTTCTTCTAGATGTTTTCATTGTCTCACATAACTAATTGGTCTCCTGGAGCCCATCTGGCTTCCTCAAGGCCAGTGTCAATGTTTTCCCCCACAACTCAGCCTCTAGTTCAGCGTTCAATAGAAAGGAAGTGCTCTATGGGGCAACTTTTTTTAGTGTTGCATATTGAATGCTGGCCCACGTTTTAAGCAATAGCGAGAATAATAAAAGCTGCCTTTACCTCACTCTTGTTTTCTCAAAAATACTCACAAATAAGACCGTATTTCCTTTTATTTACAGTCCTCATTTTACAGAAGGAGAAACTGAGGCATAAAACTATTAAGTGACTCCCCTAATACCCTGCCCTGACCCCAGCAGAGCAGGTCACAGCACTGTATTGAGCAGCCAAATGGTGGCGAGGTTCTATTTTTCTTTTCCTTGTTCCAATTCAATAGCCAGCTCCAGATAGTTTGGGCCTGTCTCCCACCCAAAATATAAGTAAAGTGGAATTGTCACCAACGCATCACCTGCAGAAATAATAGAAAAATAGGGCGCGGGTTACCTCCCCGGGATCCTCAGGAGGGCAGAGCCGGGAGCACACAGCTCTGCAGAGACCTCTGCTGGAGCAGAGCGTCATTACCGGGGCAGCGCCTGGGTACCCCTGGGCACGCATTACCAACTCTGTTCTGTCAACAGCCGGCAGTCCTCTCCCTATGGGTAGGTGAGCACCTCTGTTCCCGACACTCCAGAGGGTAGAAACTCCATCTCCTCAAACTCCCACAAGCCTATCAGGCAAGCCGCCTGGTAAATAAATAGCACAGAAAGAAAAAGATGTGGATATGATGCCAAAGAAGTCAGTGTCTGCTTTAAGAAGGTCAGCCCCTTGGGGCTGCCTACCCAATGTTTTCTCTCCAAAAGTCTGTGACTGTTGTGGGAAAACAATGGTGAATTTCCCCAGAGGAATCTGACTTCGGTGGGAACCCTTGCAGCCAGTTAGCACATGGAACTAGCTGTGCTTTCAGACTGGTCTCTTAGGGGCCATTGTTTTTTTGGTGGGTTTTTTTGTTTTGTTTTGTTTTTTTTTGCATTGAAAACACATGTTTGCTTTGATTATAACGTCTGAAATCATCTAGTGACAAATGTTTCCAAAAGAGACCATTAAATACAAAATGCTTTTAATTATGGATGTGTATAGAACTCTTTATCTGGGGGGTAGAGGGGGGTTCCAGATTGAAATTTCCCCAAAAAAAATTAGGAAGAACACTCTCATCCTTTATGGATGGTGTCCGATGTCCTGCAGCAGAGAAGATGAAACTAGAAGAGAGGTCCGCTGAGTGCATGATAGGTATTAATCCACTTCATCCCCACAACAACACTCTGAGGAGGATGTAATTGTGACCCCATTTTACAGATAAAGAAACAAAGGTAAACAAAGTGCTTGAAGTTCTATAGCTAGGAAATGGTAGAGAGGAGTCTCAACCCATAAAGGGCCTTGATGCCAATTGCTCTAGCCACACACATTTTCCCTTATTTGCTGTCCTCTTGGCATCTGCCAATAATAATAAGGGGCCTTCTTGGTGGGCTCGGGGCTAAGTCTCAGTGCTATCATCACGACGGCCACTGCTGCAGACTGAGTTCAACCCCAGGCCAGGGAGCTGACCCACATGGCACAGCAGACCTCTCCTGTCTCACCCGCTGCTCCCCTCAGCAGTGTATTTCAGTAGATCTGCCTGTTCTGCTCCCCACTCTGTCTGGCGAATCCTCTCACCCCCAACACCTCTGGCCTGCACCTCAGTTCTTCTAAAAAATAAATTATTTTTTAAATAACAATAATAAATGAAAAAATAAATCAGGTTGTTCAAAAAGAAATTTCTTTCTCTACCTGGTCTTGGAATTACTTTTCCCCTGTGGAAGCTAAGAGCCTTATTTTGAAGGGTATGCATCCTCGTGCAGTTAGAGGAGAGACTTCCTGAGCCTTTCCAGGTACCTAGTCCTCCTGAGTTTCCTCTTCCCCTACGTCATTCACTATAATATATAAACTCTCCAAGGCCTTGTTAAAATTTGTTACCTATCCATCAACCTTTTAGACTTTCAAATGGAAGGCAGAGTTTTTAGATTTGACATAAAAGCCAATCTAAGAAGTCAAGTTTCATGGACCAGATCATTGGAATTGGTATTTTTAAAGGCTCCTTGAAAATAACGTTTTTGCTTCATGAACTGGTGTTTTCTTTTTATATGCTTCATGTAGATGAATGGACAGAGGTGGACAGAAAACGAGGTATGCTATCTCCGGGCTGCATGAATTCAGGCTGCATCCACAGTTCACTCAGTCCTTCCTCAGTGGGGCTTACCATGGGACCACCTTAGATATTTCACAATGTAAAGAAAGGCTTGAGTTTCTCTTTAGCCAGTTAAACATTGGACTCTTTTAAATAAATGCAGGATCTAAGATGAAAACTAAACAAATGTTGGCCAAAAGACCACATTGTCTCCTTCCATCCACCGCAGGCTTTGCAGAGACAGCTGGGCAGACTGTAGCTAGATTTCTGGGTAGGGTGTCCTGTTTGTTGGTCCTTAAGACAACTCTATGCTCGTATCAGGTAGCCAAAGAATTAGGCTTTAACCTGAGTGACCCCGGGAGTGGTTATCCTCAGCAGACAGAGATACCAAGAGAAATGGAAGCATGTGGCTGCATGGCTGCCAGGCCTGTGGGTAGAAGGCATGACATCATGCATGCAATCCGCCCTTATCATGCCAATCTCTGGCCTCCCCTTCACCTGCAGCTAGCCGCAAACCTGGAAAAGTTTGCCAATTCCTCAAGAATAAAACTTGAGCCTTTTTCTCAGACACCTCTAAATTTCACAAGCACCTCCCCTCATCTGACATTGGGGTGCCCTCCATGCATGTGGCCAGTCATTGTCCACAACATTTCAGTGCTCTCGCCACGCCAAGGATGCCCAGGAGACCACACATCACATCTAAGAACACAGCCAGTAGAATGCCACAGTCCCAACGTAACATCGACTCCACCACCAAGTGGGTAAACTTAGCCTTAAAGGAATCTCAGTTGTCCTGGACAGAATAAGGATAACAATTCAGAGTTGTCTGGAGCTCAGAGTCCTAACCCCAGCCCCTGGAGCACAGGAAAGGCTAGAAGTAAGACAACCATCCCGAAGCAGCATCCCGAAGCAGCAGCTGTCTCTTTCTACCGTCTTACCTTTTTGTCTCTTTACTTGCATGTTCCCACGAACAACTGGATTTACAGCTGTGGTACTTGGTTAAAACTCAGTGGTTTTCATCAAGAGAGCTATTTCATCAGGCCAGACTCAAAAGCCCAATTGCAGTACTTGATATACTTATGTTTCACAACCACCCTTTTCCACTGCTCTTGAGCAATTTTTGGTCCACCTCTTGACATGTGGCAGAATTTCAAGCAAAAAATGTGCATTCTGAAGGCTTTTGGGATATGTCGGTGAGTCCTTGGAGCTTGCTTTAACTTACACATTCCCCAAAAATGAGCAGGAACTGCACTCACAACCTGACAGAGGGCTTAGAAGCCTGCTGAGCTTCTAAGGGGGTTCCTGAGCCTCCTGCGGCCCCTCTGACCCCGCCCCTCCCTTGATCTCCTCCTGATGGCCTCTGGCTCCTAGTACACTCCTGCCTTGTGAAATGACACCAAGTCGATGTGAGCGCCACCAGCGAAGACTGACAGACGGGTCTGGTTGAAGCCACTTAAATACTGTTCTCAGGGCAAGGACATTCCCTTCCTCTTTATGCCCTAGGTTTATCTCAGTGTGGAACACAGAAGCCTCCCTCAACCTCAAAGCCAGAGAAGCACGTGTGCCATGGAAGAGCATTCATGTGTGCCCCCATGTTCTTTCCAAAGAGTTCATTGAGAGGTGGGGGCCCTGGTTGCTGGGGCCCAACCCTAAAACAAACATTTCCTCCTTGGGGGCATGTGTTTTCACATCTCTGCCCACAGGGACCGTATTCTCTCCAACAGGAACTTTCCAGGTGTTCTTGTACAGGTGCCATGGTGATATATAACTTATTACTTCCCTGCGGGGGAAGGCTTCATTTTGCTTTTTACTTTCCCAGAGTGGCTAACAATCACCTTGGGATTGTCTTTCTTTTAGAACTGATTTATTTGGGTCTAAGCTATTTCCCTAGATCCTGCTTAGGGCTCAAAGACCTTAGAGAAATGACTCAGCACCTGGATGAATGGGAGCTCTTTGTAAGTGTTAATATAATCAGAGCTGATGTTATTCTTTAGCCTGGAATTCTTCCTCTCTGGCACTCCTCCTTGGCCTAGATAAATCTGCAGGAAAATTCTTCAAATACTCTCCTTTGAGGCCTTATGGACACCTTTTCAGTTGTACCTATTTCCTTGCAAATTCTGTTTTATATAGGTTGCAGTAAAGAAAATATCATTTATTCAGGTCTCTGCTTGTTGAGGCTGGAGAAATAGGCCTTGCAGAAGAGGCAGATCCCTGTGTTACTATGTCTACACTGGTGTCTACACTGGGGAAACAGTAGTGCAGTGAAGGGCAGGTGGTGGTGGACTGACGCTGTTAGATGGGAGGGGAGCCCTGGGATGGCAATGAATTTGGTTCTTCCTCACAAATAGGATAAAATCAAGAGTAAAATCCAAATATCAAGTGTGAGTTCAACACTAGTGTAAGAAGTCACCATCAGTTCTTCTGTTGTACACGGTGGGGTAGTAATGTTTCTCCTCTCCTCTGCCCCCTGCCCTCCCCTGCCCTCCTTCTGAGGCCTTCCATTTAAGATTCAAGCACAGGACCTCCCTGGTGGCACAAGGGTTAAAGTCTCAATGATATCAAGCTATCAAGCTATCCCCAGCCACTGAGGCATGAGTTCCTGAATTCGAACCCTGGCCAGAGAGCTGACCCACATGGCACAGAAGACCTCTCCTGCCTTGCCCACTACTCCCCTCGGCAGTGTATCTCAGTAGATCTGCTTGTTCTGCTCCCCACTCTGTCTCTGGCGAATCCTCTCACCCCCTGTGCCTCTGACCTACACCCCAGCTCTTGTATGCATAAATAAATAAAAATAAATCTTTTCAGGAAAAAAAGACAAGTGAAGCCAGCCCTCAGCTCCCCGTGTTCTTCCTGAGATACCTTAAAATACTGGTCTGTGCCCTCAGGGTACTTCTATCTACTACTTTAAAGTGAGAGAGTACCTGGAAGCATGCCCTCGCCCTCTGAGGCCCATGACCACAGCCACTCACCTGGCACATCCTTCATGTGGCAAAAGAAAGACCTTTGTATCTTAAGGGAATAATCACTCGTGTTTAATGATTAAATTTGTATAATTATTTGAAGTGGCCAGTTTTGTTTCAAATTTTAACAACTATGAATGGGTATCTTCTGCATCTATATGCCCCACCTTTAGGCCCAAATATATCTGGCTTAGTTAAGAACAATCTGTGTTCAACCATACCTGTTCCTTTTTCCTCAACCAAGGCAAGACAATAGGTCTAAACAGATGAGTGAATGGATTATAGATACTTTGCTTCATGCTGGTTAGGCCCTACTCACCAGGAAAACTTCTATTTGAACAACAGCACAAGACATCTCGCCACATTGTCATTTCCGTCTTAGAATCAAGTACAGAGGGCCTGCCTGGTGGCGCAGTGGGTTAAGCAACGCACTATGAAGCAGACCGCAACCACTGCAGCACGAGTTCGATCCCTGCTGCCGGCCAGAGAGGGGACCCACATGGTGCAGCAGACCTCTCCTGCTGGTGCAGCAGACCTCTCCTGCTGTGCCCGCTGCTCCCCTCAGCAGTGTACTTCCGTTGATCTGCCTGTTCTGCTCCCCACTCTGTCTGTGGTGAATCCTCTCACCCCCCACACCTCTGGCCTGTACCCCAGTGCTTGTATGCATAAATAAATAAATCTTAAAAAAAAAAAAAAAAGAATCAAGTACAGAAATCCAGGCATTCTGGGTTGGTGCTAATATACAATAATAATAATACAAGTCTTGTAGCAACACTAGAAATGTTTTCATCTCCAACCAATGGGTCAGCTTGTCTATTTTCATGAAATGTTTTGCAAACAAGAAAGCCAGTTATCATTACTGGTCCCATTAACTAGATCTTCATTTAGTGAAAATGTTAAAGATTTGATAGAGTTATGTGATTTAAGGTAGAGATCTCATCAAAAATGCTTATAGGATTCTTTCTTAAAGAAAGGGGAAGATTTGGGCCTCCCTGGTGGTGCAGTGGGTTAAGCAACACACTATGAAGCAAACCGCAGCCACTGCAGCACAGAGTTCGATCCCTGCCTCCGGCCAGGGAGGGGACCCACATGGCACAGCAGACTTCTCCTGCCACGCCTGCTGCTCCCCTCAGCAGTGTATTTCCATTGATCTGCCTGTTTTGCTCCCCACTCTATCTCTGGTGAATCCTCTCACCTCCCATGACTCTGGCCTGTACCCCAGCTCTTGTATGCATAAATAAGTAAAAATCTTAAAATAAATAAATAAATAAAAAGATCCAGGAGGGTGCTGATTACTGGGAGACAGGGAAAAATAAGCCCATAGGAAAAAAAAAAAAGAAAGAGGAAGATATCCCCTATCATCAAGTAACACGATATATCTAACAGTGGTTTGTAACCTCTGAAGCATTGTACTTCTCACATTTATGTTTGCCCTGAGAGGGTCTCATAAAGCACTCCGGACTCTGCTTTCTACCGGGACACCTGTGCAGTTCCCCCACCCCAGGGCGCAGATCTCACCAAGCTCATCGGCATCCCCGCTCTGCCTGGGCCCAACTCTTCCATCCCATTCGTACAGAAAGCACCTGTGACTACTCCTTCCCCTAGAACCTGACTCAGCTGTGTTCTCTCTCATCTCTGCAGTTTTGAATGACATCATCTCAACGATGTTCAATCGAAAGTTTATGGAGGAATTGTTCAAACCCCAAGAACTCTACTCCAAGAAGGCTCTGAGGACTGTCTACGACCGCCTGGCCCATGCCTCCATTATGAGGCTGAACCAGGCCAGCATGGATAAGGTGAGCAGGCAGCTGCCTCTGCCCTGCCCTCCCCGGCCATGTCTCTTGTGTTTGGGTGGATGTTAAATGAGATCCAGAGCCAAATGAAAGGACTTAGAGGATAGTGCAAAGCACAGGCCCTTGAAAATGCTAGTTGTCCTTACCGAGTTTCAGAGCTGGGAAGGATCTCCCAAGCCAGCAACACCAGCCCCTCTGTTGCTTGTTATGTCCTTGCACCTGTCTAAAGAGATTGCTGATTTCAAGGTCTCTATTTGTGAACCCCTTAACCCCACGTAAGCCCCCATCCTGAAAACCTTAATTCTGCTTTGTTCTTAACAAATCTCAACTCTACAAAGAAGGTGTTTTGGGTTTTTTTTTTTTTGCTTTTTAACAAATCAGAACTGCTCAGTTTTTATTCTGTACATTTATCTATTTCTTTCTTGTTTGTTTTTAAAGATTTTATTTATTTATGTATACAAGAGCTGGGGTACAGGCCAGAGGTGCAGGAGGTCAGAGGATTCACCAGAGACAGAGTAGGGAGCAGAACAGGCAGATGGACTGAAACACACTGCTGAGGGGAGCAGCAGGCGTGGCAGGAGAGGTCTGCTGTGCCATGTGGGTCCCCTCCCTGGCCGGGGATCGAACTCGCGCTGCTGTGCAGCGGATGATTCACAGTGCAGTGCTCAACCCACTGCACCACCAGGGAGGCCCGTATTCTGTACATTTATCTATTTCTATGGAGGCAATTATTAGAGCCCTCCTATTTTGAAAGTAGTAGCCCCAAATAAATAAGTGGCAGAAAATGGACAAATCTGTTCAGAAGACTTCCAAATAGTTTATTTTTTTTTTGTTTGTTTGTTTGTTTTTTTCCAAATAGTTTATGTAGAGCATAACTCTACCCCTTGAGTATTGATGACACTTAGCGACATCTGTCCAAACAGGAAAGTTTGGGGAGGAGGAGAAGTCACCGTGGCAGTGGGGAGGCCTAACGAATACTACCCCAGCCCAGTGACCAAGGTCAACACCAGTAGTGATGTTATGTGGGTGGTAGGTGCCCAGATGTGATGTCATAAGGATAGCACTTTCCTCCGTGATCTTCCTCCCCAAACTCCAAACCCCAGACTCACATGAGGAAATACATACAGGTACCATTTGGAGATCATGTTACAAAATAACAGACCAAATGTCAGTATTCATCACCCTCAAGGTCACAAAACCAAGGAAGGTCAGAGAAATTTCATTGCCAAGAGGAGTCTGAGAGACCTGACGACTCAGTGTCACATAGGGTCCTGGAACAGAAACAGGACATTCAGGGAAAAACTAATGGAATCTGAATAAAATGTGGGCTTTAGTGAATTTTAAAATAATAATAAAAATAATACCGTTTCAAGTTCCTTCTGTGATTTTTACCCATTACAAGGACCACAGTGGGTGCTAGGTGTGGAAAACCAACGCTGTCTGACTGCTGGCAGCTGGAAATTCACGGAGACAGCCTGCCTTACTTGTGTCCTCTTGCTGCCAGTCACTATTTTGTCTGTTTCTACAACCTTTAATATGCTAATCTAGCCATGCTTACCCAAATTTTGTTCCATCACCCCTAGCTGTTACATTCATCATCGTTCATGCTGTTCCCTCCAACAAGAAAGCCAGCTGCCTTCTTCCTCCACAAAGCCTCTTCCAACCTCTTTGGTTCTCACAATTCCTCATCTCCAATCATTCACAGGCGGCCATGCTGGGCGCGGGCTTGCAGATACATACTAAGTACTGGTCATCCTTCTACATTGTTCTGACTGGGGCTTTACACCTGCCACTTTCACATTTCCCATCTCATTTGTTCCTCTCAGCCCCAAAACATTGGCACACTCGGGAGTATTTTTTACAGATGCAAAAATTCAAACTCAGGGCCGGTCGACAAGTTAGCAGCAGCAACGCGGGTCTTCTCCCTCCAGGGACCCACTGCTGCAAGTCGTGGCACACACACGTCATACTTCGTGTCAGCTGACCAGAAACCCCGGCTCACCAGGAATGTCCTGGCTGGCTCCTGGCCTCATTACTAACATCACCCTGTTTTACTCCCAGAAGTGTCTTGGGTTGAGTGATAATGGATTTGACTTCATAACAAGCCCAAGGAAATGCTTGAATCACTGTTGGGAAGTTCTGACGCCTGCTTTCACAACGCTACTGATTCTGTCCCTGTGTGGGTTGGCAGCTCTATGACCTGATGACAATGGCTTTCAAATATCAAGTATTGCTGTGTCCCCGTCCCAAGGATGTGTTGCTGGTCACTTTCAATCACTTAGATGCCATCAAGGGATTCATCCAAGACTCCCCGACCATCCTTCATCAAGTGGATGAGACTTTCCGGCAGCTGACTGAAGTAAGAGAATATCATCAGTTCACCCACTCAGCCCTAGTCCTTGCTCTCACTCCTCTGAACCAAACAGGCAGACTATGACAGAGAACAGGATGAGGAATAGCAAAGCCTCCCACTTTCCCCAAATACTCTAAAATATTCTACAGGTATCCATTTTAGTAATACAAGGCATTATCATCCTATGCCTTCAGAATTGGAAAAGCAATGATACGGAGCCTGACTAGGCCCCTAACTTTCCTGAAAGGGAGTCAGTGGTAAATGGTTGCTAAATCTTGGGGATCAGCTTCCCCAGGCCTATAGGCAGCAAGAGAGGTAAAGTGTGCCCCTGCCCAGGTCTGGCATGATGGGGTCTGTCCATCTGGGGAGGAGTGGTGCAGGTCCCCGGCTGTGCCTCTCGCTCTGGCAGCCAGGACCTCTCCTTGTTTGTCTGGCTCACGCTCCTAAGCACCTGCCTACTGCTGCTTGTCTGTACTTCACATCTCACTTCTGATAGTGAAACGCTGCTTTCTGCTTTGCCTCTGGCAGATATATGGAAGTCTCTCTGCAGGGGAGTTCCAGCTAATCCGGCAGACACTTCTCATCTTCTTCCAGGACCTGCACATCCGGGTAAGCGAACGGGCAGCCCTGGCAGCACCCAGCCGCTGCCGGGTCCTGCGGGAACAAGGTACAAGGGCAGACAGGCTGAGATTGTCCAGCTGGTGATGTCCTTGGTGTTTGGCTCCATGATGATAAACTTTCTGATACCGAAGCTCTTCAGTGTTCTAATGGGCCAAGGAGAACACTGATGCCACCATTCCTTCCCAGTGACCCTGTGCATTTCTATAAAATATGGTTTCTTTCCTTGCTTCTCCAAGCCACCACCCTGATCTCAATTCCAAAGCCTTTCTCAAGCCTTTATCATCTTGACCTCTTAAGTATCTGATGCTATCAGGAGGCTGTTGTACTCCATGAAATTCTCCTTTCCTGGACACCTTCCAGGCACTGGGCTGCCCCAGATTTCCCTTATCTATCCAATGCCTTGCACTCCTTCCTCTCCCTCCTTCTGTCTCTAAACCTTTTCCTTTGTCTCCTCCCACCCCTGCTCTTTGAGAATCACTTTTCCTCCCTGCTTTGGCTACCATCTCCTTCCCCTGGGACTTCCGAGTCTAACCTCCACTCTACCCTCCCTCCCCGCTGCCATGCAGACCCACGCGCTGAAACTCTCTGTGAGGCTGAGGCTGCCACCAGTGCCCACAGCCTAATGTCAGTGACTAAACAAATCTCCAAAATTCAAGTCCTGCCGCTGCTTCCTGATTTTGAGGCACCACCATCCTTTCACACCCCTAGCTCAGACCGGGAGTCCCTCTGAGTCCTCTCTCTGGCCTTCATCTCACCCCTCTGAGGCCCACAGCATTTGCCTTTTCAATAGCCAATGCCCTCCTTGCCATTGCTGTGGCCACCAGCCCAGCTCAGACTTCATACTTCTGTTGGCTATGGTCTCCCAGTCAATCCCTCCTTTTCTGCCATGCTCACTCCACCCGACTCTACACCCTAACTTTTAACACATACTTCTAAGCTTTTGCGTTTGGGGCCTGTCGTCCACAAATAGGACTTTGTTCCTTCCCATAACTTAACATGCTCTGGAGACATGACAGAAGAGCCCAAGCTCCGAGTCAAACCCTCTTGTGTTTGAGTCCCAGCTTCAGCCCCACCCACGACCTTGGGCAAGTTAATTCTCTTGAACCTTAGTTTCTTCATCTGAAGAATGGAAATGACAATACCTACGCCAGGGTTTGCTGGATTAACTGAAACAACATACGGAAACATACATCTTTGCTTGTACGTGTTCAGTGTGAGAGCTTCTGGAAGGGTAGACTAGAAACTGATCACAGCGGTCACCTGGTGGGAGTGAGGGGCAGCATGGAGGGCAGGGGGAGGGGAGACACTTAGGCTCCACTGTATGCCCTTGAGCTTCTTGAATTTTGTATATGTACTTGGGGAACCTGTTCACAAAATTAAATTCGAAAGAAAAATAGAAGATGTTTCGTGCCCACTTGGTTTTCCCCTTCCCAGACCGAGGAAGATAAATTGGTTTCAACTCTGACACCAATTTTATTTTTAACCCTCATGAATAATTTTATTTGCTACGGATGGAAAAATAACATCAATATAATTAAGCTCTCTAACAGTCATCGATTTAAATAAAATATATGAAAGAATAAATAAGATTAAATTTTGCATTGCTTTAAAATATTGAAAAGCTGTATCATAGTGTTATCAGGACAGCATATTTGGACATTATTTTATGGATTGTGGTAATATAAGCAGCCATATTGATTTCTCAATTCTGACCAGATAAAATTCATTATAATGAAAAGACTTTCCTAATAATAAGACTATAATAAAATCATTAAAATGTATTAAGCCACAAAATATATTAAGCTTTAATTGCTAAATGAACAGGCAATGAAATAATAAATGTTCATCAAGAGAAGTAGGAGTCACATATCTTGACAATATTTAACCACTGATCTATAACATTGGGTGGTTTTCTAGGTCTGGTCTTTAATGACATTTCTGCTCAGCTGCAATTTATAATTGCCTCAACAGATTTTTCTATTTTCAAAACAGCCTTGATAGCTTTTAGATTTATCAGCAAAACCAACCATCTAAATCCCAAAAATACAACCTTGATCTCCCGTGCTCATGGTTTAATCAAAGCAAATACACAACTCATCCTGTGATCTATTTTCTGTTAATATCAGGAAACACGGTGGAGATAATTGTGTCTGTGTGTGTGTATTCCCACGACTTTCTTCATGTTTGTACTTATATCCCTTGTCACAGAATTTCAAGGTTAAAACATCCCTAAAGGTCATGAGCCAAACTCTCTCTGACCAAACCAGTTTACTCACTATCCCCCCGACATGCCCGGTGCCCACCCGCGTCTGTTGCTGAAGTGTCTTCACATCTCCCTTCTCCCAAGCCCAGCGCCGAGCCACAGTCACCCCCACCCGCTCATGCCTGCAGTCCTTCTCAGTGGCTAACACACATGTGTATTCAGCATATCCTGCTTTACAAGATCAGTTTCTCCATTTTCTGTGTCCTGTATCCAATTAGACTGTAATACCGAGAATATTCACTACCGTTTTTGAGTACTTCTTATGTGTCAGGCTCTGTGCTGAGTGCTTTTTTGCCCATTATCTGACTGAGCTGTCACGTTACCCCAAGCTCCCTGTTTAAGCAAAGGAAACCAACGCACAGAAAGGTGGTGTGACTTACTAAAAACCCAGAGCCAGGAGGCGCGCTGGCTGAGCCAGGAGCATACCAGAGACAGCTTATAAAGTCTTCCCTCTCTGAGTTCCACAGCCTTACACATAGTAGATGTTTGTTATTGATATGACTAAAAAATATTATGAAATTTTAGAATCTGAAGGGAACTTCAAGTTGTTCTTATTATACAAATGAGGAAGCTAAGACCCAATAAACTGACTGGCTACTACACTTCTTGATGGCATTTAACCTGACCAAGACCTCAACACAGAATGCACAAACCAGGGAGCAGAAATAAACAGAATGTGGTGTTTTCGGTCTCATAAAAGACCTTCAGACTCCCCTGCTGGATCCACCCCTTCTTACTAGTTGAGATGTGCCTCCAGAGTCAAAAGTACAGGGTTTGGGGCCTCCCTGGTGGCACAGGAGCTAAAGTCTCAGTGCTGTCAAACTGTCACCAGCCACTGCGGCATGGGTTCGATCCCCAGCCAGGGTGCTGACCCACATGGCGCAGCAGACCTCGCCTGTCTTGTCCACTGCTCCCCTCAGCAGTGTGTTTCAGTTGATCTGCCTGTTCTGCTTCCCACTCTGTCTCTGGCGAATCCTCTCACCACCACCCCAGCACCATGGGCCTACACCCCAGTTCTTATATGCATAAATAAAAATAAACTTTAAAAAAAAGTTACAGATGTAGCAGCAGGAGGGCACGAGGCAAGTTCTCTATGATTCAGTAAAGGAGGGGTAAAGGAGGAGTCCTGGAGCCTTCAGTGGCTTTTTCAGGCTTTTATTAATCTTTCTGCATCATTTGTAGTGAGCAACCAGGTACACGGGGGTGGGAGGTCTGGGGGCCAGAAGGCTGGCAGGCCTCCTAGCCCTCCGGCAAATCTTCACTCTCTCTGTGCTCTCTACTGCTGCTTCTGCCGATTCTGCTTCTTTTGTCTCTGCTCTCCTGCTTACTCTCCTGCTCATGGCATCCCCGTGATACCGCCCTTACAGGCCCCTTGTCTCAGCCCAGGTGTGCCCGCTTACACATGCTCACACCTTACTTCAGGTGCCTGCATTAGGCATGCATGCAGGACCGCAGGTATCATTCATTGACACTAATGGCGGGAGA
Organism: Galemys pyrenaicus; assembly: GCA_019455555.1. Lineage (NCBI taxonomy): Eukaryota > Metazoa > Chordata > Mammalia > Eulipotyphla > Talpidae > Galemys > Galemys pyrenaicus. Next base: position 13,030,167 of record JAGFMF010012145.1, on the reverse strand, counting down.
GCAGAAATACCTGATAACCTTCATTTACCTTACAACAGGTTTGAGACCTCAGCTATGCCCCTTAAAAGTGGACCAGCCTGGAGAGAGTGTCTTAACCTCTGAGCTGTCAATTTCTCAACTATAAATTGGAGTCCGCTGGGCTCGTGTAGCTCCAGCCTCACAGCTGCATGGAAGGTGATCAGGGAACCATGGAATGGGGTTAATTGGGAGTCAGCCTTGGTTTTGACTCCTGGCCCTGTTCTCTCTGAGCTAGCTACTTTATCTTGTGAACTTTAGCTTCCTCATTTTTTTTAAGAAGTATTTATTTATGCAAACAAGAACCAGGGTATAGGCCAGAGGTACAGGGGGTGAGAGGATTCACCAGAGACAGAGCGGGCACAGAACAGGCGGACTGACTGAAATACACTGCTGAGGGGAGCAGTGGGCAAGACAGGAGAGGTCTGCTGTGCCATGTGGGTCAGCTCCCCGGCCCGGAATAGAACTCATGCTACAGTGGTTGCCAATAGCTTCATGGTGCTAAGACTTAACCCCTTGCGCCACCAGGGAGTCGCCAGCTTCCTCATCTTTAGACCAGGGGCCATACGATACTCCTGAAGATGTGCTGTGAGTCTCAAAAGAAGTTCTGTTTGTAACCACATGGTAACTGTAGGTGTTAGCTGTGGTGAGTTTTCCTCTCTTTTTGTTATGGACTTACTGGGTAGCATTCCCAAACCATTATACACTTTCCAGCCTTGGAATGTTTATGTCTATGAAAATATAACAGGAAAAATGCCAATAAGTGTATTTTTTCCCCCAGGTGTCCATATTTCTGAAGGACAAAGTTCAGAATTCTAATGGTCGCTTTGTGTTGCCAGTGTCCGGGCCCGTTCCCTGGGGAACTGAAGTTCCCGGAATCATCAGGTGAATTCCCAAGAGTAATCATCAAACCAACGTGAGGGGTGCCAGAAGCCACTATGTGGACCACCACCAAAGCAGGACCAATCCCTTTCCTCAGTAAAGCTCAGCAGTGAGAAGGTCAGGTTCTAATCCCAGCTCTGCCACGTAGCAGACTCGAAGCAAACCACAGAGTTCTCCAGGACTCACTTCCTCATCTACCAAATGGTTTCTGTGAGGAACAAATTAGATCAGGGTGCTCTAAAGTACTGACCCGGGACCTGGCACACAGCATTCAGTCAGCAAACATTATTCTTCTTCTTGTGTTGTTATTGCCACGACCAACATCTTTATCTTGAAGGAGTGCATGAATTCCTTTGTGTCCCATAGTCCAAAGAATAAAGAAGCCTCCCAGACTACCCAAGCTTGGAGAACATTCCATCATGTCATGCTTTGCATTGCAGAATGTTCAACCACAAAGGCGATGAAGTGAAGAAGCTAGAGTTCAAACACGGTGGAAACTATGTCACTGCGCCCAAAGAAGGTTCTTTTGAACTTTATGGAGACCGAGTTCTGCAACTGGGAACTAATATGTAAGCAAATTACCCCTTCCTATGAATCCAAGTCCAAGAAAAGTCAGTTTGTCTTAAGTATCCTTTTTGATTTGTGCTTAAAATCAATCCATGCAGAGCCCTGTCCTTTTCAAAAGGGCACCTCGATTGGGTTGAAAAGAGAAGTAATTTTAAGTAGCCATGAAACAGAACTGGCCAAAGTCTTTGTTGCACAGAGATCCAGAAAGGTTGAGCTTTTGTGTATCATTTGTGTTTTTTTTTTTTTTTCTAGCGATACACATTACTTTGCAAAAGGAGGCATTTCCAGACAACCTCCTCAGATAGTTTACTTTGGGAAGAAGTGAAGTTTGAGTAGTGGACACACACTTAGAAATATTCTGTATACCTAGCACCTTTGTGGATTCCTTGTAATGTCTTAACATAAAAGCGATGAGCTCTGTTTACAGGTTAGCAGGAAGTCGGTGTAAAAGATTGGACTGCATTTTCACCCATTTCTGTCGACACCAGGTACAGTGTGAATCGGCCCGTAGAAACCCATATGTCTGGCGCATCAAAGAACTTAGTTTCACGAGCACAGGTGAGCTTCTGTCTCCCTTCTTCATCCTCAGAGCTTATTTCTTGATGCAAAAGTCAGGACAGGGAGACGGGTGGGAACTCTTAGGTTTCAAAGCTAGCCAGTATTTCCCTCATTGTTTGCAATCTACTCGATTCAGCCTTGCAGGTTTTTAATTGTAGTTTCTCATGGAGACTTCCAGTGATCTGACTAATTAGGTAATTTTAGGCTTGGCTCAACCACCATAATTAAGCAGGAACCACACACTAGGACATGTGAAAACAGCATTGTACCAGTGCCATGAGGTCTGCTAATGCTGAGTCCTGTGCTTGTGTGTGTTCTGATCATTAAAATAGCCCTTTCCAAAAATTAAATAAGTGAAACATCCATTTTTAATGCTTCCTAGAGAATAAGGTAGTAGCTAAGTTCAAATGAAGTTTTCGATTTTCTCAATTCCATGTTCACAATCCTTCACCAAACTGGCTGCCAGCCAGCCATAGAACATGTCATAGACTATTCAGTGATTCCGCAGACATTAATTGAGCTACTTCTATGGGCCAGGTGCAAAGGGACACAAATCTGGTTTAGCTGTGGTCCCGTCCTGGGGGGGTCCATAGTCCCCTAGAGAAGAGAGCCACAGAGATCAGTGAATGGAGGAAGAGTTTGCTGGGTATCCTGAACAAAGACTTGTTTTGGGAGAACACTTGGTCAGTCCAGCGGATTGGGAGTTGGAGCACCAAAAAAGCCTCCAATGGTCTAACGGGGCTCTTTAGTAGTGAGTGAGATACTAAGTAGCAGAGAGGAAGAGATGGGCCTGCAGACAGAGCTGAGAGTATGAGCGAATGCACAGAGGGCAAATGACCGTACAGTCTGGGGAGAGTCAGGAGGCAGCGTCTCTCCTGTGTGGCTGAATCATGGCATCAGCCAGTGGCCAGAGATCCCACTGGAGAAGGACACTGGTATATTTTACGGGCTCCAACAATCTGGATTTGGTCCTTCAGGCACGAGCAGACGTGGTTGTTTCAAGTAAGAGAAATAAAAGATGCAAACTGCATCTTAGATGTAGAATGGCAGAGCCAGGGAAGAGCTGGGGAAAGCAGGTTAGAGAGTGGGGTTGGGCAGGGTGAAAGCTGAAGTGGGGAGAGACAGTGGGAGGAGATGATGCACTGGGGTGTGTGTTCCTTGCCTTCACCACCGGAGGGCAGTACGGTAGCTCCGACTGCGGGTGTCCCCTGGGAGCTGGAACCTTGACTAAGGCCTTGTGTAAATGCTGAGGGAACTAGGTTGACTGAAGAGGAAGCAAATGTTCTCCTTCAAGGGGGAAGGTCACTTGAGGAGAAGGAAGATCCCTGGGGCCTTCCACTCATCTTGAAAGTGTGAAAATCACTGGTTCGCTGCCTGACTAGAGCCTCTCTGCTTTTGATGTGAATTATTTCTTTTTCTTACGCTTGTTTTCTATGCTTTATTTGGACCCAGTTCTTCCCAGAAATAATTTCAACAGTTATTGTTTTGCTTTGTTTTATAATACCACCCTGGGCCTCTGGGGTCTCAGCAGGAAATGTGATCACCTTCATGTGGCTAAAAATCATGAAATTGTTTCTGCAGGAAAGCATTGCTCCAAACCCTCTTGCTAAAGAAGAGCTGAATTTCTTGGCCAGGCTGATGGGAGGGATGGAGATTAAGAAACCCAGTGGTCCAGAGCCAGGATTCCGGCTGAATCTCTTTACCACTGATGAAGAGGAGGAGTATGTTTTAAACCCTTTTCTTTAAAGGCATATGTGAAAATTGTAAGCGTTATAAGAACCAAACAATGACAGTTATAAACCACTAACACTTATACATACAGATGTGAAGAACAAAAATGAAATACCAGCAGACTCAATATCCTAGTTAAAGAAAGATCCCCAGCATTAAAAAGCCTGAGCCTTCTGGGTTCATTGAAAACATAGTTCCAACATTCTATTTGGCAGAGCACAGTGGAACAAGAAGTATTGGTAGTGAAGATAGTCATATTAAGTAGAGTCTGTTAAGAAACCAGAGGGTGCTTGGCGTATGATGTCTTTGAGATTAACAGTCTCCCCTAAAACCCATAATGATAGCAATGCACCCAGATTCCTACAGAGCTTTGCAGCCCACAGAGCACTTTTGACTCATTATCTCATGCGATCCTCCTCACAATCAAACACTTGCAGTGGGGATGGCCTCTATTTCCCGAGTCACTGAACTGACCTCGACTGTGCACTCCTGTGTGGTGGGTACTATGGGGGTGCTGGGACCACAAAACCAGAGCAAAAGACCTGGAGCCTGCCTTCAGGAGCTCCCGTGGGTGGAAGGGTGAATCCGTACCTAAGTTATTCGGTGCCACGTCATCAGTGCTCTAGAGAAGCAAACGCGGCTGACTGATTCGAGGAGCTGGCATCTGATCTGGGTCTTGGAGGTTGCCAAGCCAAGGAGGGGGAGAACATTCTTGGCAGGGTTTAGTAGGTGCAAAGGCATAGAGACGTAAAAGAACCTGACTTTCTGGAGTGTTGAGTGCATTGGATGGGGATGGGGGAAAGTTAAAGGGAAGTAAATGGCAGAAGGTGAGACGTAAAAAGACAGTTTGCCAAACTGTTAGTAAGCACCAGTTTGCCAGGCTGGCAGGGAGAGATCCTAACCTTCGACCCTTTTCTCTACCACCTTATGCAGACAAGCAGCACTAACCAGGCCAGAAGAGTTATCCTATGAAGTTATCAACATACAGGCAACCCAGGTGTGTGCAGGGAGTTAAACAAGACACATTTCCTTCCCCTCCCCATCTTGTTATTGACTTGAACCTCACAGTCCCCCCCACCCCACCTACTTCTCTAATCAGTGTGCAACTGCAGTCCCGGTTCCAACTAACAGCCGGGGAACTGCAGCGCCTCACGGTGGTGGGCTGAACACCATGTGCCTGCTGCACAGAGCGTGGGCACACAGCCCACACAGCCGCACCCCCCTCTCTCATTCCTCTCACAGGACCAGCAGAGGAACAAAGAATTGGCTCGGATCATGGGGGAGTTTGAGATCACAGATCAACCCAAGCAGAGCACCAGCAAGGGGGATGATTTGCTTGCCATGATGGACGACTTGTAGCTGCCTTTACCAGGCGCCCCTCCCCACTGAGGGAGAGGCTGCTTGACAAGCACCCCCAGGAATGCCCCAGGCTGTCAAAGGGTGCTGCTGGCTTGGGACTGAGTGAAGCTGTTCCTTCATTCCTGTTTATGTTGTAAGAACTGTGCACGGCCCCTCCGGGGCACACACTCTGGAAGGTACAACACATGTATTTTCAGCAAAATACATTCTGCCTTTTAAATAGGACCTTTCCCACTTTCTGATTTTATGGCAGCCATGCCAAGCATTCTAGGCACAGGTTCAAGCCCCCAAGTTGGTAAGGGGGGACTGCAGATAACACTTTTAATTATAGCTTTACAGGGGGGACTACCAGCTCACAGCTGCCCATGGGTGCCATGAAACCTCAAAGCTGTCTGGAATGTGTTCAGCCTTGTGAGTTTGAAAAAAGTGGAAAGGGCAAGGACCTACGTTGGGGAGCAGTGTGGATAGCCCTCCTCTCCCTGGCTGTAGGGTAAAGAATGATCAGGTTTTTCCACCCTCCTACCACTGATGATGGACACCTATGGTGCTGCGAGCGTTCCAGGGTGGGCATGCGCAAGTGGGCGCACCTGTGTTGGACACGGGCATAAATGGGCGGTGTCATGAGGACATCAGAACTGCGAGGACCAACCGACAGGACCGACAGAACTGATGAGCAGCAGCAGCAGCAGAGAGAGAAGAAAGCAGCCAAGAGAGTGAGATACGCCGGGGGTTGGGAGGCCTGCCGGCCCCCCAGCCCCCATGCCTGCCACGTACCTGGCCACCTCTACTAAATAAAGCATGAAAAGCCACCGAGGACTCCAAGACTCTCCTTCCTTGACCCGTCTGCCCAGAACCATCCCGAACCCTGCTCCAGTGCCACCTTCCTGCTGCTACACTGGCACGCTAGGAACTGTCACCTCGGAAGCAAAATAAGCAACCTAACGAGGAGGAGCCCTCAGCACGTGTGCGGGTCTGGGGGTCTCTGCACATCTCTCTATCTACGTATGGCCTCACCCAGACAGAGGTGTATCCCAAAGAGATGTTTTGGTTTTCAGCACGATAGGGTCTCCTTCCCCTGCCACTTAATGTACTTGCCTTCTCAAGATACCCAGCATGGTGTGCATGATGCCTGCCTCCATGGCTTCTCCATCAGTGGCCTTGAGTTAGAGACATGGGAGGCACCATGGTGTGTTACTTAGCAGGATAGCAAGTCTAACTGAAATTCACGTAGACTGTCTGGGACAAGGGCTGCCCTAATTGTTTCAGGAAAGGGATCCACCCTCTACCACTCGTTCACCTGGAACTGAGGAACAGGCCAGCCAGCATCCAGAGGTCAAGGCTCATTGAATCCTATAGGCGGGCTATCCAGAGTGGTAGAGGGTACAGGAGAAACAGCTGGCTGTTGCCTGTTACAGGCCAACAACATGCCTCTGTTTTCATCTCTTTTAAACAATATGGTCACTAACAAGGGTAGCCCAATTGGGTGACAGATGAAGGGGAAGGTTCTGTCCTGTTCTGAGTCTGAATCCCACCACAAAGCCACAAACCTGAACCCCACTATCTGCTCCCATATGTCCCAGGGCCTTGGAGGTGGGCCACGGACTGCCTAGAAGCAGGCTCCTCCCTCAACCTAGCCCAGGCGACTCTGATGATTTCAAACCTATCTGTCCTCTCAGTAAATAAACAAGATAAAATCTCTGGTGAAGCAGCCTTGTGATGAGGCAATCTCTGAGTTTCGTGTCTCTAGACTTGCACAAATATTAAGAAAAACAAGTTTATTTGCATGGAGGTTTGTAGCCAGCAAAGAAAGCAACAAGTCGGGAGGAGGCTAGGACGTAGACTGCATAAACGGCACCATCAGCAGACATTTAAAACCAGGCGTGGGCACAAGCTTCGGGGGCGGCACAGCCTGGGATGCTGGGTTCTGGTCCCACCCCTGCCCCAAATTCACCATGTCACCTTGGGCAGTTGTCCTCACCAAGTCTCAATTCCCTCATCTCCAAGAAAAGGGCAAGCAACAGTTTCTGGTTGATATTCAATTAGAGACCAACTCAAGTCGCAAGAAACCAGAAAGATACAAGTTTTAGAAAATAGATGTATTTACTGCAATAGCTAATCATAAACACCCAAATTAAATCTGAAAACAGATGCCACCTATTCCTTCCCCTTACTCCCTTTAAATTATGCCCCAGACAACTCCTTTTCAGTTGCCAAATACCTGATGGATATTAAAGGGAGCACATACAAGGGGTGAGGAAAGGGCAATCCCTTCACAGCTACCCTGTCCCCACTTAGCTTTGTGACTTGATGTAAATTCTCAGATCATAACTCATCCCTTTTCCAGTGAGATGTGTCAAGGGCCACTGGCAATCATTTTGGATTATCTGATTACCCACTCACACACTGTCTGCTGCCCTTTTGTTCCTCACCAGCAGTACCCTCCTGACAAAGCAGCATTAACGTCTCTGTTAATTCCCCAAACTATGTGAAACTTCAAAGGCATTCACCTTGTGAGAACACACATAGAGGCATAGCCCCAGAGGAGCGGGGGATCAGAAGCCAGGACCCCCAAACCCAGGAAAGGGCATGTGTCTTGGATCATTCTCTCCTCCTTTCTCTTAAAAAACTCCAAAGACCTTTTGTGACCTTGGGGCCAACGTTTGCTCAGGTTTCCATGGGGAAGTCACGGAGTCAGCCAAGGACATTTGACTCAGGTGTCTGGATATCCTGAAGACCTCAGCTTCAGTTACCAAGGAGAGATAATACCTGGTTTGTTTACTCTCCCTGCCTCTCCTCTCCACCCAGCATAGCTTTCATCTGTGCCCCTTTTCCTCAGCTGCACCTTCCCCCTCTTCCTTCAGGTCAAGTGTTTATCCAAATGACTAAGGAGCTCCTCCTAGCCAAGTTGCTCCCCCACACCTCCTGAGGCAGCTTCTCTCCATTTGAATTTTCCTCCGGCTGCTGTCAGGCTCCTCCCCAGTCTGCCAGGCTTCCTCCCAGCCTCTCCATCCCTCCCTCCCTTACACCCCTTGCTCCACCACCACAGATCAGGCCCCACTTTGCTAGACTCCACAGCCTTTCTCCTCCCCCTTCTTCTTGACTTTTCAGGGCTCCTGGCCTACTAAACACCCTTTTCTCCTTAAACTCATCCTCTGGCCTTGGTGGCACAGGTCAGACTATTACCTGACCATACTTCCCCTCTCCTCTTTGGCGGTTTCTGACTAAAGATTACCCTGTATGTTACAGCGAGGCTGGCATAGCCATTTTTAAAGGCCTGTCAAAATGGCAAGGTCAACTGCCAGATGATCCTTATTTCATCCCTGGCTCCCCCCACCCCCTTATTACTCACCATCACCTCATCTGTCACTCTCACTCCATTTCTCACCCTCACCCTATCCCTTACCTCACACCACTGAGTTGTTTATGTGCCTGCCAGCTTAGTTTGCATTCCTCTACAAGTTGCTTTACATCACTTTTTTCAGAGGCTATTACTTCCAACCATGAGGATTAACTTGTAAATCTCTCTGGTCCCCCTCACCTGATGTCAGGTACACTTTCTCTGAAATGTTTCACATCACCTCCCACTTAGTGTCTAACACCAATGCCATTTTGGTTTATTTTGTGTATTTGCTTCACTTTCAAATCGCATGAAGAAAATTTTTAAATTAAATACTTAGAAAAGATTTGGCAGCAGTGGGTAAAGTTACCCCAAATTTCCCAGTAATGGAATCAATCACCTGGGAAAGAAGTAAGCTGCTGGCCACTGGGGTTGGCTGACAGTGATTAGGGGAGAGCATGTGTGGGGTGCTTTAGCGGTAACTTAGGCACTAGGTAGTAAGTGGGAGCACGTGACCTGGGAATCATCCTAACCCTCAGGATCTGACAGCTAGAAACAGCCAGAGCAGACTTTTCACCTAGAGAGAACAGAGATATTCAAGACTCCTAAAATGAATTCAATTCAAGGGGCTTTGCGCTAGTCTGGGATTTTGGTTGCAAGAAATTAAAACCAATTCTGGCTGATTTAATAGAGAAAGAATTTCTGAGTGGGTATTAGGCAAAGCACAGACGTGTCAGGGAGACGGGAGAACCCTGTCACGAGAAAATCGCCAGGAACCAAGAAAAGGCAGGCAGCATAGGACAAAACCAGCACATCCCCTGGGACCAGGGCACTAGGTAAAGTAGGTGACAGACTCCAAGACAGAGCCCAGATAGTCCCTGCTGGCTTGTGTCACTGCAGATTTAAAGTCTGGTAATACCTGAATTTAGATCACCAGCTCCTGCTTAGCTACAAAGGGGCCAGAGACAAAACCTGGCCTTCAAATCTTCGGTAGCAGAAAACAGAAACCATCTTCGGTCAAACATCCTGGAATGTTAGATTTTCCCAAGATTGGGGAAAAGAATTCAAAGACTGATTAGGAAAATATGAGGGCATAAAATATGAAGGCAAAATATGACACCACCCCCACCCTCCACCCTCTTATCAGGGGGCCACCACCTCTATTTAAATCATTGATTCCTCCTCCTTCCACCTACACTCCAGATTAGCCTCCAAAGATTCCTATTAGCTCTTTCCAGGATCTTTAATAGTCCTCCTTTCTTTCCATTCCACTGCCACCATCTTCATTCAGATCCCAATCCCTGCTTCGCCCACACTCATAAAACTAGTGTTTCTCGTGCAACTGTGGTTTGGAGTAGGAAGCATTTGGTCTCGTAAGGTCTTCTCCCTGGCCCAACACCCAGGACTCTAGTAGAGGAGGTCGGATTTAGTTAAACAACTATGGTGAATCTGCATGCAGCAGCAAACATGTAATGAGAAATATGCTATAGGACCGGCTAGAGAAGAGACATTATTTCCAACAAGCGAATCAGTGAAGACTTCAGAAAGTGATAGCAGTTGTGCTGGGCTTTGAAAGACATATTAAATTTAGCATCCAAAGATAAACGTGAGGTACAGGACTGTAAAGGTTGGGGCAAGAGCGTAGGACTCATCTGAGTCTGACTGGAGAACACGGCAGGGGGCCTCAGGTTATAGTGCATCGCTAGATACGCACAGATTCCTGGGTCCACCTCTGATGCCACAGGTCTGGGGTTGGGTTTAACAACCATTCCATATAAGGCCTCCCTGGTGGCCAAAAGGGGTTAAGTCTCAGCACTACGAAGCTATCAGCAGCCACTGCCAGGGAGCTGACCCACATGGTGAAGCAGCCCTCTCCTGTCTCCCCGCTGAGCCCCTCATCAGTGTATTTCAGTAGATCCCCCTGTTCTGCTCCACACTCTGTCTCTGGTGAATCCTCTCACCCCCAGCATCTCTGGCCTATACCCCAGTTCTTGTATACATAAATAAAATTTAAAAACAAACAAACAAGCATTCCACACAATGTGAGGCAACTGGTTCCTGGAGATCTAGCTGGAAGGTAGGCCAGAATCAAATCTTGGGGAACATTGAACAACAGCACTGGCATCTTTATTCCGCTATTAAATTGAAAGTCTTCTTAGCAGGTAAATGATACAATCATAACTGCACTTTGAATCTGTTAGCAAAGGATCACATGACACAACGACCAGTAAGATGGTTTTTATAATCAGATGAAAGAAGGTCTGAATTAAGATGGTAGCAATTAGAATAAAAAGGGAAATGAAGGGTGAGAGTCACCATTTTGAAGAATTTGCAGGGCTTAGTGACAGTGACAGATACATGGCAATCAAGAAATGACAGGGGGCCTCCCTGGTGGCGCAAGGGGTTAAGCAATGCACTATGAAGCAAATCGCAGCCACCGCAGCACGAGTTCGATCCCTGCTGCCGGCCAGGGGGGGGACCCACATGGAATAGCAGACCTCTCCTGCCTCGCCCGCTGCTCCCCTCAGCAGTGTACTTCAGTCAGTCAGCCTGTTCTGCTCCCCACACTGTCTCTGGTGGATCCACTCACCTCCCTGGACTCTGGCCTGTACCCCAGCTCTTGTATGCATAAATAAATAAATCTTAAAAAAAAAAAAATGACAGGGCCTCCCTGGTGGCGCAGTGAGTTAAGCAATGCACTATGAAGCAAACTGCAACCACCACAGCCACTGTAGCACAAGTTCGATTCCTGCTACTGGCCAGGGAGGGGACCCACACGGCGTAGCAGACCTCTCCTGCTTCACCCGCTGCTCCCCTCAGCAGTATGTTTCAGTCAGTCTGCCTGTTCTGCCTGTTTCCCACTCTGTCTCTGGTGAATCCTCTCACCTCCCTGAACTCTGGCCTCTGTACCCCAGTTCTTGTATGCATAAATAAATAAGTCTTAAAAAAAAAGGAAAGAAATGACAGAAGTTGGGGCCTCCCTAGTCTCAAGGGGTTAAGTCTCAGCACTATCAAGCTATGGCGAGCCACTGAGGTATGAGTTCAATCCCTGGCCAGCCAAGGTGACCCACAAGGCAAAGACCTCTCCTGTCTCGCCCACTGCTTCCCTCAGCAGTGTATTTCAGTAATCTGCCTGTTCTGTTCCCCACTGCCTCTGGTGAATCCTCTCACTCCCACACCTCTGGCCTGTACCCCAGTTCTTGTATGCATAAATAAATAAAAATTCTTTTGTAAAAAAGAATTATTGTTTTATATTAAAAGCAATGTTTAAAAAAAAAGCAATGTTAAAAAAATAAAACCAATGTTTTCCAAGAGAAAATCAATTAGGCAAAAAGAATGACACTTTCATATTTTTGCAAATCTCTTGGTCATAAGACAGCAGTATTCTTGTAACTTTCTGCATTCAGTCTCTTGTGATATGTTGTTTTAGTTGAAGTATATGAAGAAGATCCAACAGCAATGAAGTTGGGGAAGAGACTACACCTGATGAGACGCTGTTATAGAGGCCTCTCTTGAGAAGTTCCACTGAGAAGGGAGAACAAGAGTAGCTTGCATGGAGAAGAGGGACAGTATTTTTAGGATAAAAAGACACCAGCTGTGATGACTGTGTAAAAGGAAGGATCCTGGAGAGATAGGAATCAGTGAAAGAGAGAGGGAAGAAACAAAACAACCTAACTCTTATGGAGCTTCTCTGATATACCAGGTGTTTTCACATAGTAATGAAGGTCACTCAAACCTGACAACAGGTCTCTAAAACAGGCATCTTTTTTTCTACTGAGCAAATTGGCATTGACAGAAGATAAGCAGCTTTTCCAAGGCTACATTTTAAAAATGTAAATCAGATAATATAGTCTCCTTTGACAGTCTATCATTGAACTTACAGTAAAATATGAGGAAATTCAGGCACTGTTTCCAGAACCTGCACTCCTGATCAAGAAATCCTAAATCCTTACCTTAGCTTACAAAACCCTAAGTCCCCTGCTTCTTGCCTTCCTCTCTGACCTTTGCTCACGCCGCTCTCGCCAGTCTTAGGGGCCTTTCAGTTTCTGCACATTGTTAAGCTCATTTCCACGTTGTCCTCTGTGCAACCTGTTCTTCTAATTGCAATATCCCTCTCCTAGCCTTCACAGATTAAGCTTCATGCCGTTCATGTCGGCTCAAAGTCACTTCTCAGGGCACAGCTGACCATCCAGTAAACGGTCATCCAGTCACTAGCACAACGCCCTATTTTAATTCTTTCAAGAACTTTTACCATAATTTTCTTGTTTTCACATACGAAACCCCCATTCCCCACGGGTCTGAGTCTTTCAAAAGGAGTTTCTCTCTTGAGTCACCATTCTATACCTACAGTCTGGGAATGGGCCCAGGGCTTGTGGGAGCGCGAGCCGCGGCGTCCCGCAAGGCATTCTGGGGCTTGTAGTTCTGGCTCTGCCCCCGCGGCGGTTCGGAGCCTGCGCAGTGAGGCGCTCTGTATGCCCCGGGAGGACAGAGCGGCCCCGAGGGTTGTTATGCCCTCTTATCCCTGAGGCCCAAAGCGGGTAGCCGGCTTCTGCTCCAGCCAGCTTCGGCTACAACGCGGGTCCAGAAAGCGGAAGGAATCCGGGCCGTGGGTCCGGAAAGCGCGTGGGCGGAGCGCGGGAGAGCCTGGAACCCCGCAAGCCGGCGGCGAGCTAGGGAAGTGTTGATTTCTGTATTTGCTGAGTATAGCTCATCGCCCCAAGCCCGCTGCGATTGCTCTGTGAGTAAAAGGTTGTCACCACCCCCATTTTACAGATGGTCTAACGGACATGAAGAAGCTAAGGCCGGACCTGGAACGTAGGCCTGCCTCTTTGCAGTCACACGCTTGGTCACAGAGACCTGGTGATGCCTGGATGGGGTGGGGCTATTAGGCTCTTTCAGGACCCCAGCTTCCAACCTCCTTCAGTGATGTGGTCAGGCTTCCCACACCTAATGCCACTCTACACAGCCCTGTTGGGATTCTGAGTGAGAAAGGTGATGGATCATCTTCCTCTCGGGGTCTGAAAATAGGAAGTAGATATGGCAGAGTTACATTAATACAGTGTCAGGGTATGTTGAAAGCAACGGAAAGTACATTCAATGAAGTGGGAGTCTGTTAGACTAATTTAACCTATGGTTTAATCGATGTGGAAACATGTTCAAAGCCATTAAGTAACTGCCCTAAGTTTACAGAGTTTGTGGATGGAGTAAGATTCCAACCTAGGTTTTTCTACCTTCAAAATCTGTTTTATATCTACCTCCTTTTTTTTTAATTGCCTTAATTTCTACTTGGATGTGGCAGCTGCCTGATACAGACCAGTCATTCTAGAGTGTGACTAGCAACAAAGCAACTGAGCATATCTTAGAAATGCACACTCTTAGAGCCCACCTCAGACTTAACTAGTTAGAAACTGGAAGTGGAATCCAGCAATCTGTTTTAACAAGTTCTCAAGATGATTTCAATGCATATTAGCCTTTGAGAACGGGTGATTCACCTAAGGGTCATGTTAAAATGTAGATTCCTTCAGGAGATCAGAGAAAGACCAGAGATTCTGCATTTTCACAACTACCTGGATGATGCTGAAAATGCTAGTTTACAGACCAGACTCTGAAAGCAAGTGTAAACTACACTTTAGAGCAATGGTTCCCAAACTTGAAAACACATTAGAACTACCTGGGGAGCTTTTCAAAAATATTGTACCTGTACCCCACCGCTGGCCAAATGAGTCAGAACCTCTGGGGTGTGGTAGCCAGGTGAAAAACTCACTGGGTGATTCTGAAGCATGGGGAGGGTGCAGAACCACTGGGGTGGAGTTGGGCAGCCATGAGTTTCAGCCCCAGCAACTACACTTACCAACTGTGTGACCTTGGGCAAGTTAATTTAACCTTTCCTAACCATATTTTCTTCATTTATAAAATGAGTATAAATAATCTTTATTTTGCAAGATACTATGAGGTTTCTGTGGGATGTGTGCATAAAGTACCTGCCTCCTAATGGTAAACACAGACACAAAAATGGGGGAGGTGGCAGAGTTGGGGAAATCTGTGCTGGGAATTTCATGCTAGAACCTGAAAGAGGTGAGTTGGCAACTGCACCCTCTCCCCTACTGCAGCTCTCATCTGTGTTTCTATCACAGTGCACTGCCAGCACCGCAGAAGGATGGCCGTGAGCCACTCAGTGAAGGAGCGGACCATCTCCGAAAACAGCCTGATCATTCTGCTGCAAGGCCTCCAGGGCCAGGTCACCACTGTGGACCTGCGGGATGAGAGTGTGGCCCGTGGACGCATAGACAATGTGGATGCTTTTATGAACATCCGGCTGGCCGGAGTCACCTACACGGACCGTTGGGGGAATCAGGTGGAGCTGGATGACCTCTTTGTGACGGGCCGTAATGTACGTTACGTCCACATCCCGGATGACGTGAACATCACCGCCACCATCGAGCAGCAGCTGCAGATCATCCACCGGGTGCGCAACTTTGGCGGCAAGGGCCAAGGCCGGCGAGAATTTCTCTCCAAAACGAATAAGTGAGCCTGTCCCCCCAGCAAACCCCAGTCCCCACTCAGGTTCCTCCAAAGTTCTACTAAACCAACGGCCTGCTACCCCTCTCTGCCTAGAAGCTAGAGAGAGAGAGCAGGGCTGGCCCGGAAACTGGTGTTTGATAGACACCACTTGTCACAGCTGCCTTTCATAGCATTTGCCTCACCCTGGACCCAGACTCACCCTGGGACCCAGAATCCTATTTATCTGTCTGTGGCCTTGGCGTAAATGACAATCTCCCCCACCCTCTTCCCCTTGGACTAATCGCACCTGAAGCTCTGATTTACTGGTTTAAAAAACCTGTCAATTTTCAACCCTCTCCCAGTGACGATTATTAAATGTGATCAGCTTGAGCCACCTCTTAAGTGTCCCTTTGCTTTTGCAGTGGTGTTCATTTTTCTCAAAAACCTTAACTGAAATACAAGCAAGTCCATGCGTCATGCTTTCCGGGATGTATGGTGGGGTCCCTGGTGGTTTTGCATCCTAGGACACTGGGTCTCACTTGGCTGCACATTGGAATCACCCATCCCACGCTTGGCTACTTGAGTTTAACTGGTAGGGGTATGGCCTGGGCATTGGGATTTTTGTCTCCCAGGTAATACTGACATGCAGCAAAGTTTGAACATTGTAGTAGGAGAGTCTGTTCAAGTAGAAAGTGGCTTTTCTGCTCAGATTCCCTGTTAAATCGGCTTTAAGTCTCCTTGCTGTTTCCTGAGGTGGAGACTTTGGAGCAATCCTCAGCCCTCCCGTCAAATGTGGGAGTTCCTCCAATAGTAAGAAATCGCTCCAATTCTGAGTCATTGGGTCCTCAGGAAAGAAGAGGTTCTTGGGGTTAGGCCCCAAATCATTGTAGCTGCCCTGCAGCCATACCAGCCCTGCTGCAGACTGACAACACCTCAATAAAAGCCGCTCAGCCCCGTAGAACAGTTTGTCTTCATCCACACAGCAGCTGCCTGTGGCAGGCCTTCTGCCGAGCACACAGCATCGAATGAGATTCGGTCTCCTCTGGAGAAGGGATTATAACCAGTAAAGGAGGTGACTGTGAGCCACAAAGATGGATCCAGCCTGAGAACTGCTGTGCCAGAGTTAGCATAAGGCAGGGAAAGCCTCGTTTCTTGAAGGAGACTTGAGAGAGGGCTGAGATCATCACATTCATCTTTCTAGCTCAGTCTTCATCAAGGTATTATCCTTGGACTGTTGTCCAGTTTTGGGATGCCTAGATGTTTCTGGGTTTGGGGATTCCTCAGTCCTTGACTATGGCATGAGAGAATTCAAAGCCGCATATGGGTAAAGCAAAGAAAAGTTTATTAGAGACAGAATGAAAGTTCGCCTGGGAAGAGATTTGGGCCAGCAAAGTCTTGGGAAGAGCAACTACAAGGGAATGGGGGAACAACTCCTGGCTTTTATGGGGTCCTCAATCTCATTTCAGGCTGTTACCTATTCTGCATGTCCAGGAGGCAGAGGAGAAAGAGCACTGGAGTTGCCATGGTGACTGAAGAGTCACTCAGCAGGCTCTACCCCTCCCTAGGGAAGAGCATTTTATATTTGTCTGGGAATTGCTCTGCCTATTTAGGGGAATTGCCTTAACATCCAGAAGACTGCCACTTTTGAGGAACCTGCCCACCCCAGGTTGCGCTCTTAGGGCTTTATTGGCTCTGACAATTGCTTCCTGGTGTCCTGGGTATAGATGGCCATTTAACTTTCATTAGGCACTGCCTTACCTGCCCTAAGTGTCTAACAGGACCATGTCTCAGAAGCAACTGGAATCGTCTAGAAAAGGCACTTTCCTGGTTCCCCTTTCCTCCAGATGTGAACTGGATTCTGGACCCCAGGAGTCTATACTAGTTACACCACCCACCATGATTCTTTCACGTACTACATTCATTTCACTTCCTGGAGGTCCTAGGAGCCCCTTAGAGTCTGCCCTTTTGCCTTCAGGGTGAGAAAGAGGTGGGGTGCAAGCAACGGGGAGACCATGCCTCTGAGTTTCCAGGCACCTCTGACAGCTAGAATTAAGGGAATAGACACCACAAGGTGACTGCTGGTAAGAGAAATCAGAAGGCAGAAGGAAGGTCGTCACTGTGGAAATGTTCACGTACTGGCTGCAAGGTGTTCCCCACTGCAGCTTCCCTGGCAGACATCTCCCACCCCACGTGTCTGCATGTTTCCAAACTTGAAGAGGGCTTGTACTGGGAGTTTAGCCTAGGAAGGTCGAGAAGGTTTAGCTCTGAGTCTTTGAAATGGTATCCCAGGAGCTTCTACATTCTTAGCAGAGCAAGGGAAAGCCCCTAGGCCAGGGAGGGAAGTGATGGGGCTAGTGTGGATTGACAAGTCCATAAACCTTTGCATCAAACCCCACTGGGCCTGTCATTCTTAGGCAAGAAACTGGATAGATAAAAAAGAAGGGAACCGGGCCCCACTGAGAAATACTGGATCCCTGGCAAAGTACAGCTAAGTCTTCAAGTCCCAAAAATATGAATCTGTTGGCATCTGGTCCTGAATTGCTGGGGAATGCTGTTAAGCCCAGGTAGGGGCCAAAGGAGCTCAGTGCCCACCAGCCTGTGGCAAACCAGAAATTCTCTAACTGCCACCTGTCATTCATTCCACAAGTAACTCCAGCCACAATGCTAGTTTCTAAGGGAGTATAATGATGGACAAGGGTCCTGCCTTCATGGAGCTAACATTCTGGGGGTGGGGGGTGTCTAACAATAAACAGAAATAGTAAAAATATTTACCAATGTCAGGGCCTCCCTGGTGGCACAATGGGTTAAGCAATGCACTATGAAGATGAAGCAAACCGCAGCCACTGCAGCACAAGTTCTATCCCCGGCCAGAAAGGTGACGCACATGGCGCAGCAGACCTCACCTTCCCTCACCTGCTGCTCCCCTCAGCAGTGTGTTTCAGTCAGTCTGCCTGTTATGCTCCCTGCTCTGTCTCTGGTGAATCCTCTCACTGCCCTGGTCTCTGGCCTGTACCCCAGCTCTTGTATGTATAAATAAATAAATCTTTTTAAGATTTATTTACTTATGCATATAAGAACTAGGGTGTAGACCAGAGGTACAGGGTTGGGGTGTGTGTGAAAGAAAAAATATATATATTTATTTACCAATGTCACTTTCATAAAAAATGTAGAGATGGCTTTGTTTTGGAAAGTATGATCTGAAGAAGTGAATTTTATATAGAGGGGGACTGCTGTTTAAAGAGCCAAGGGATGGGGCTCCCTGGTGGCACAGGGGTTAAAGACACAGCACTATCAAGCTATAGCCAGCCACTGTGGCCTGAGTTTTGGCTGGCAAGGAGGCTGACCCACATGACTCTCCTGTCTCATCCATTGCTCCCCTCAGCAGTGTACTTCAGTAGATCTGTCTGCTCTGCTCCCCATTCTCTCTGGTAGATTCTTTCACACACACCCCAACCCTGTACCTCTGGTCTACACCCCAGTTCTTATATGCATAAGTAAATAAATCTTAAAAAAAAAAAATCCAAGGAGCAAAGTGCCAGTGCAAAGGTCCTGAGGTGGGAAAGCCTGTAGGGCTGGGACAATCACAAGTTCAGCAGGTCCTCAAATAATGTCACTTAGTTCAACATCATTTTGTTGTAATGTTGGTGAGAAAAATTCCAGCCCAAATTGCAATGATGCGTTTCAAGGAACTGCTTTCATTTCATGTCATCTCAAAGTCACAATACCAAGGACTTGCTGACAGCACTAGGGAGGGCCTACTGACCATTGTGGCTATTGATGCAGAGAAGGAGATAAACAAGGCTGGAGAAATGTGGGAGGGACCAATGATAGAAGACCTTGTGGTAAGGGGTATAAGCAATTCCGAATTCTGGTGTATAAGAAATATAACTTTAATTTTCCCTAACTTAACTGAATTCCTTTTTCATCCCACTCAGCCAAACGGCAGAAATTTAATTGCAATTGAGTTCCATCCCACTTGCCTTGCTTGGAACTGGTTGAAATCCAGGGCACTTCCTTTCAAGGTGTCAAAGCCTGGGACAGGTAGTCTCATCTGGTGGTCCTACTGGCATCAGTCATTTGTCTTCGTTTTGTCCTGGTCTTTGATCATGCGACCAAAGTAAGGAGACCTGGAAGAGGCACATGGAGCAGAGTCATGTGAAAAAGCTGCAAGGTTTCTTGGTCCTGGACTGGTTGAAACAGAGATGGGTGAGAACCTGTGAGGAGGTTAACAATGGCAGCGTTTATCTTGATTTTGCTCTTTTCCTCCCAGACTTGTCTGGCTGTTTCTGACCCTTTCTATAAGTCCCTGCCGGAAGGTGCTTTAGACTTGTGGCAGGCTTTTGGGCCTTGCTTTGGGCCAATCCTGTTTGGGTGGCCCTCGTGGGTGGCTGCCACGAGGGGATGGGTAACTTTGGGTGCTTGATTTGGAAACTATATTCTTTATCTTTTCTGTATTGAACACTAATTGTATTAAAGTTCCTTTCTATTAAAGGTCCCTGTTTTGTCTTGATGTAGCTGATGGCAGAACCTATTTAGAGTAGGCAGGTTTGGGGGTTCTGGGGTGACTCTCTCCCTGTCCTGTAATAAGTAAGACCAGTCTCAGCTCCCAGATCCCCCCTCCCCATTACACGGTTTTCTAAATTTGTTTCTGCACAAAAATTTTTTCCACTCATCCCTGAAGGCTAAGTTTTGGGAATTCATAAGCTAAAAATGAACCCTGCATTCTGTTGGATCATTTGTTTCCTAAAGTAACAAATGCAGTTACCTAACTCTAAGTCTGACTAAGGGAAGGGCCCAGGGACACCAAGAAAAAGATGAAAAATATCTTTCAAAATGCTATCTTCCATCAAAGTTTGGGTTTTATGGAAATCATTACCAGGGCTTGAACTAAAGTTCAAGCTTGCACATACACCAGTGAGTGGTCCCAGATGAAGACTGAGCCCTGGGATTCTGAGTGCTCAGGTGACACAGCATGTCCCCTTGCTCATCCCCCATTCCCGGAGAGAAGACGAGGTCACTCATTGGAGAAGGAGGCTACCCCAGCTCTGAGGAGGGCTAGGTGGACATGCAGCTTCAAGTCACCTCAGCTGGATGAACTTGGAGGGACTCGAAGGAGAACATCCTGTTCAGTGGGTTCCAGTTTGGCATCCTTGGTTGAAGGGTCCCTGATGGCAGTAGAGGTCCCTTAAAGTCTTTCATGGTTTCAGAAGGACCTAGAGAAACAGCACACAGAATGTGAAGGGTAACTGAGTTGGCTTGGTTTCTGCTTTGGGCTAGAATTAGACCAACAGCCTGGTAGTCACACTGACATGCTCTTCCTGATCACAAACTCTATGGCTATAATTAATCAAAAGGAAGAAATGACTCAATGCAGATATATGGGGCACAATATCTTAGCAAATAGAAGGCTCGTATGGAAGGAAAGACTACAAGAGGCTTCGGAGGTTAAGAATTGATCGATCCAACTCTCTCAGCTTACAACTGAAGAAACTGAGATCTATTTTCCTCAGGAAGAAGGGGAAGGACTCTTCCCAGGTTCATGATTAAGTGACTGGCAGGCTACCAAGATGGTCATCATGAAGAGCGACTGATGACTTACACGGCCTGCCAGGCCCTGTTCCAGGGCCTCTGTTCCAGAGGGCAGAGCTATGGTCTGTTTGCACCCACTGGACATCTAGCATCTAGCTCAGTGCCCTGCACATAGCAGGCTGTCCATAAATCTCTGTGGAATGGAATAATCCTCTCATGTCATCAAACCCCTGGAGGGATATGTGACTAGCCTCCCTTTTCAGATGAGCAAACATGCCCGAGAGGCTGTGTGATTTGGTGGAAGCGAACACGAAAGGCGGAGTGGGGATTTTGAACTCAGGTGTACACGACTCAAACTCCTGGATCTTAACCACCACACATCTGCTACCCAGCACTCCTGACAGCCCACTGATGGCCAAGATAAACATCACCTCTGCTCACCTCAGTGGTGGTGCTCAGCGCCCACCCCCCCTCGGTACTCAAAACTCTCTATATCAAGCCTTGGGGTTTAGACCCAAGAGAAGCCAGAAGTCAGCCAGTAAGTAGGGTTTGCTGACTTTCAGGAGCCCGAGGGAGCGTCTCTGGGTTGAAGATGTCCTCTCCTTCTGCGAGAGGCAGATCTGCCTGTACCTTGTCAAGCAACCATCTCATGCTGTTGTGACAGGCGTCACTTTGTTATGGCAGCGTTGTCTGCCGTAAGCCGGAGAGCCAGCAGGAGAATTCGTCACTGTGTGTGTGTGTGCGTGCGCGCGTCAGTGGTCTCTTCCTATTGGTGTCCTGGTGACAGTTTTTCATTTCCTCTGACTGGCACCTTTCATTTCTATTCATTACATCTTCTACCCTTTTTTGTCTTCCTCCTCCTCTCCTTTGTTAAAATCCTTTCTTTTGAATCAGCTGCGAGTCTCCTGGGGGTGGGGATGGTGGTGTCAGCCTCAAATGACTCATCTAGCTGATAATTAGAGCTCTGGAAAACCCAAAACTCATTCCTGTCAGAGTCAGGGCTTCCGGAATCCCTAGGCTTTTCCCTTTGTCAGAGAGAGGAGTTTGGGGGGGTCAGGACCTGCCTTCTTTATGCCTGATTATGGTCATCCACTTCACTGCAGCTCTGAAACAGAGATGAGTCTTGTGAGAAGCCGTTTCCATACTCACTGATCCTACCAAGGGTTGGCCCTATTCTGACAGATAGGGAAGGTTAAGGAAATTGCACCATATTCACCCTGCTTGTAAGGGTGATAACTCAAATTCAGCCTTTTTGAAATCTGCCACACGACTCAATCAAGGCATTATTAGCTGTGTGTCCTTGGACAAGTTAATTTCCCTCTCAGAGCTCTAGCTTCTTCACCTATAAACAGATGCTAAAGTTAATGTCGCTAAAGTGCTGAACCGGGTGTGTGACACAAGTGAGGCTGTTTTGATCACTGCTGTTATTCAGTCCTATGGATTCAGCGGGCACTAGGTACTCCCAGAGACAAAGAAATAGACACTGGAAGAGGCGGACGGACTCACACCAACTCATGTCCTGGCTCTGCCTGCGTGGAGATGACAAATGTGCACATGTAGTGCCTGGCCACAGGCCCCAGGAAAACCCAGCAGTGCATACAGGCTTGCACACATGTGCCCACATATGGGCAGAGTGACCCAGAGACAGCTGGAAAGACACCTGGGATTAGAGTCACATGTCACAGAGACAAAGGAGTGAGGCCCTCGTCACTGGTGCTGCTGCCACTGAGCCCTTCTAGCTGCTCTGCATGCCAGAGGAGGGAAGCCAGGCTCTCAGAGGGCCCCAGTGAGTCACCAACCTGATGCAATCCCTTTAAAGGGCTCATCCGCTGGTGCAAGAAGCTGATTCATGGAGGGCGTGGTTGCTGGCGGAGGAGGAGAAAGGGACCGAAACTGCAGCAGGTTAGAAGGCTGAATCGTTAATAGAAATTCTTCCCTGTAAATCTCCCTGGTCAAGACTCCGGGCATCGTCAGGTTGACGGGATTTCTACAAGGACCCAGAGAAAAATGAACTGTGAATGTTACGACAGGAATTCCTGTCGTTTATTGAGCCCTAATTGCAGCTCTCTCCGTGTAGAGGTCCAGAAACCGAGAAATGGGGATCAAGGAAGAGTCACTTTTCTGCTAAATACATTACAATTGGCCGACCCTCTAGCTCCTGGAGGAGTTTGGAGCTTCCTCCAAATCCGGCAAGCCAGTGTAGGGCACGTGAGGCTGTGTGAGTCTGGGCAGGGGTGGGAGTCTCTGTACCAGCCTCACCGCAGAGATAGATAAGCGGTGGGTACCGCCCCATCAAGGTCTTAGCCTCCAATCGTTTTACAGGTTTCGGCCCATGTCCCACCTGGAACCAATCCTCGGTCGAACTCTGGCCTCGTGCCTGAAGGCTTCCGCCCGTTGTCAAGATGGCGCCCAGCCTTCCCTCCGCGGGGCTGAAGACATGGGAGGGGGGCGGAGTCCGGGGCGAGGGGCGGGGCTGAAGCTTCGGCGGAGAGGAGGGGGCGGTGCGTCACTTCCGTTGTCAGGTGGCGGCGCCGCAGCCATGGAGGGAGGCGGCGGCAGCAGCGGCGGCGGCTCGGGCGGCTGTGCTGGGAGGCAGCGGTGATCGGCTCCCACGTCCCCGGCCCGGCCCCGGCCTCCCGGGACTGAGAGCCGAGCAGCCCCGGCTCCGGGCCACGGACTATGGGCGAGCAGCGTTGATCACCGGGGGAAGGTGAAGGCGGGGGTCCCGGAGCGGGGAGCGGGCGGGAGGTACGAGTTGGCGAAGCGGGCCTCAGTGGCCGTGGGGTGGGATCGAGATGACAGCCCAAAGCCATCCGGGTGTGATAGAAATGGCAACAGCGAGTGGCGGCTCCTCTGTAGGGGTCTGCCCTTCCCGGGCGGCGGGGGCGGGGGTTGTTGCGCGCCGGGTGCGGGCGGCCGCGGGGAGCCTGGGAGGTGGGCACTGCCAACCTTGTCCAGAGTCATTCGGCCAGTAAGTGAAGACACCGGCGTTTAAATCCAGCCGCGATTTTCACAGGAGACGCCGTCTGCCGCTCCTTGCTTTCCTCCTGATCCCGAGAGTGACTTGAAAGTTAGAACGAGTCCCCAAGGAGAGCCAGCCAGGGCTTCATCACCCGTTGGCACGGGCACCGTGACTGCTGGGGAATTTTCGCATCCCGGGCGGTGTTCAGGTGCGGATCAGAGCTGCCTGCTTGCCGATGCTGCATTTGGCCGGCCTTTCCCAAGAGAGAGTTTGTTGCTATTAGTCAGGATTTCACCTGCTGTACTGGTCAGGCCCGCACATTCCAAGGCACTTGGTCCCACCTTCTAGTCCTTGGGTAGAGATATTGTCATTCCCAACGCCCCGGGTTCTTTCCCACCTCCTACTCCATTTGATACCCATTTATTGGCGGAAGAAAGAGGTGACAGCCACCTTCTGTGACAGGATAGACTTTGCTCTGTTTTATTTAAATCACAGGAGGAAACTGCTTGACTTTGCTTGGTTTTAAGAACAGTGGTGAAGAGGGCAGTCACTCTGGACTGTGTGCATTTCCTTCTTGGCTTGGTTTTGCATGAGATAAGGAAGAACAGAATATGTAACTGTAAAACCGAAAACATCTTTGTTTGTAAACAGTGTTTGTGAACTGCTGCAGGGTTCCTTAAGGCACTGCTGTGTCAGTTGTGGGGTAGATCTAGACAATCTGGAGGTAGCTTTCATTCATTCATTCACTCACTTATCACATGACAGCAGCAGCGTTCTTACCTGAAAAGGGAAGTATATCATACAGCATTGTGGTTAAGGGTGGGCTTTGGAGTCACACTTCCCTGAGTTCAAATTTTGACTCTGCAACTTTCTAGAGCTGTGTGACCTTGGGCTCATTGTTTAACTTGTCTGTGCCTCAATGTCCTCATGTAGTTGACAGTTGTTCTGGAGATTTGAAAAGTTAATACACATAAAACCATGTCTGTCACATAATAAGAGTTCAGTAAATGTTAGCTATTATTATTTCAGGATGCTCATGGTCTAGTTAAGGGATGCTGACCTGTAAACATATAGTTGAAAAGTGGTCTAAAAAAGCTAGTAGCAGGATGAACAGAGGGCTGTGGGAGCCCAGTGGAGGAAGGTGCTACTCAACCTACATTGGAGAAGGGTCCTGGGAGGCATGGCTGAAGCAATCTGGAACTATATCTAGAAAAATGGGAAAACTTAGCTGAAAATGAAGAAGCACGGTGTCCTCCTTTAAAGAAAGAAACAAACAGACTCATACTTTATTCCAGAAAACTCAGCTTGTTCAGTATAGTGGTATGAAAGTCAACAAAGTACCAGGTAAGGCACAATAGGTTGACAAAGGAATGCCACATAGAAAATTTGGGTCTTCGTGCCCAGGGCAGTGGGGAGGAAGTGGAGGAATGACACAGTTGGATCTATGGTTTACGGTTATTTCCAGAGGAAGGAAGGACAAGAAGAGAGACTGAAGGATGGATACCTCTTCAGAGGCCACCACAGGCTCCGGAACGGGATTAGTGCTGGGTGCTAGGTCTTTGCTGAGAAAGCACTGCATGCAACTGGTGACAGGTGATGCTCCCTGTGTCACCCTGTGCTTCTCTGCCTGCCACATGTTCCTCTCTCTTCCTAGGACTGCAGGTTGCTGGAGCAGCTGGGGAGTGAGCCTGCCCTCCCAGAAGGTCACTGTGGGCAGGGGTGTTGCATCTGCTCCCTTGTGCATTTAATTTGACCTCTTGGGAGGACAGCAGATTGTAGTGGTTAAGAGCCTATTTGGCTTTGCAACCATATCTTGGTTCTTAACCCTGCCGGCTACTTACCCCACTAGCGTCTACTGACTCTGTCCATGCCCAGTTTTCTCATCTGTAAGAGAACCATAAGAGCCCTTCCCTAGTAGAGCAGCTGTGAAGATGAAGATGTTGTAGGTTGAGCATTTAGCACACACCAAGTAAGAAATGCTTGGTAAGGGTTAGCTGTTATTATAGGCTGCAGGAAAAAGCTCCTAAAAATTAGTTGAAGCAATTAGTGGCAGCTAGAACTAGTCCCTCTGAGCTGTCAGAAGTGTCCTCAGGGATCACAGGATCACAGAATTTTATTGTATTCTTTCTGAGAAGGAAATCTGTGGGGAGTTTAGCAAGTCTGTATGGGAGCCATGCGGATGATTCAGCCTGGCTCTTTAAACCATTTTTTAAAATAGAAGTAGGACTGCTGAGAAAAAAAAAGTCATTTAAAGTATACATGGGAGAAAAAATATTTAGAGTTTCTTCCATGCATGTCCCTGTTAGCGTCCCTAGGCTGGTATCTGATTAGTAACATCTGAGAGTTTCACACACATTGATGTGGCTCAAAATTCAGAACCCCAGATCCGTACCCATAAGCATGTGTGTCTAGGGGTGTGCTGGAGCAAGGGGTGAGGGTGGGGCAGTGGGGGTAGCAGCAGCCCTGCCTTGGTAGAGCTTGTGGTCTAGCAGGGACAGACAGACTCCTAACCAATTAATACTTGCATAGAGTTGGTGGGTCTCTCACAGAAGTCTGTCCAGCATGTAGTGGGAACTGAGAGGATGAACTGATTCCCTGTTTGGGGTGGTAGGGAGAGGGGAGGACTTAGAAGGTTGGGGAGAACTTTGGAAAGATCTTAGTACTTGAACTGAATTTTGGTGAACGAACTAGATTTTGAAGGGTGAATCGAATTATCTGAGGGTTTGCAAAGTAGTTCAGGCAGGAGAGCAGCATAGCACAGGCATGGGCATGTGCTGGTGTATGTATCGTAAGAACCACAAGGGCTTCTGGTACATGGTGTGATGGGACATGCCAGAGGTGGGCACCAGTGCTAGCTTCTTATTCTGTTGTTGATGCTTTAAGTGAAGGAAATACCATTAGACCTACATCTTCCAAAGAGCCCTCTGGCTGCTGGTGGAGGATGGGTTGGGGAGACAGCTAGTCTAGAGCTCCCAGAGGGAGCTCTTGCAGTCATCAAAGCAGGTGGGGGCCTGGGTCAGGGAGGGTTGTCTGGTTGGAGATCAGAGCTGTTTGGAAGGACAGCTGGGAGTGTTTGGAAATGATGGTTGAGGGAAGAGCAACAGTGGCAGGTGACCCTGAGATTCCTGTTCTGAGCGACAGAGTGAGTAACAGTGCAGGGATTGGATCGCTTGGGAGAAAATAATGGCCAGTGAAAACTGCCGGTTCCATTCAGTAGGCCCTGAGTACACCCTTGTGGGAGAGGATCAGTTACAGTCCCGTGGCACCCTGTCAGGCGTCGGGCCAGGCTTCCCTCTGGTTTTACCTGAGTCAGCAGCTGGGAGGGGGCAGCTTCCCTTCCTTCACCTTTCTTCTGCTTCTGTTTGTCTCAGTTATACGTCTTCAGTTTTTTAGAAACTCAAGTGACTGAGTCTGCAAAGCTATATTTTCTTCAGCTTTCAAATGTCTTTAAAGAGCAGCCCATCAGTCTGAACTGTCCACACTGATTCAGCAAGGGAAGACAACTAGATGAGGTCCTGGACAGCAGGGTACCCTCAGAGGGGAGTTTCCCCAGTGCTCCTGAGAGATCTTGCCTAGAAAGAGATCTTGAGGTCAGATTTCAGTCCATCCTGCTCAGGAAGAAGTGTCTGCCAGAGACCACCTGGAACTCACTCAGAATCATCAGGGAAGTGAGAGGAGCCCTTACCCTGGTGCCCTTGTCCCTCTGAGCTCTGTGGGAGGGGGGTGTGGAGCCAGACTGCAGTCTGACTAGGCTGTGGGAAGACTGCTGGTGGGTGGGGCTCCACAGGATTTGTTCTTGCATTTGTGGTATAAAGAAGGTAGAAGAGAAAGTGATACGAAACAAGAGCATTTCTTCCTCCTCTACCTGCTCAGGTGAGACTGTGACCTTGAAGGTGACCCAGTGCCTGCAGCAAGCATGCGTATCATATTGTCTTGGAATCTGTAACCAAGATCCCAGAAGGAGAAGGTGGTGTCTGATTACTAACTCTCTTAGACATGGTTCCCTTCTGGCACATGCACGTCTGGGTCCTTTTGGTGACATTGTGTCCTGTCGTGTGTCATTTATCCAACAAGCTCTTTGTTGATAAACTTGGGCTAGTCTCTTGTCTTATGTCAAATAAGTCTGAAAGGAATCTCTGCACCATATGATTTTGCCCACCTTAGGTGTCTGCAGGATAAATTCCTAGGAAAGGGGTAGCTACTGCGAGAAATGCCTTTTATTAATGTTTTTTAATAAAGAATTTCTGGTCCCCCTTTTAATAAACTGGAGCAGCCTGCTACACACACTGTCCCCTTCCTCACCCCTTGCACAGAGTTACTCTTTGGGTTGAGGTTCATCTTCCTGAGGGATTACTATGAACCCCTCTCCTTGAAGAAGCTCCATCCCCAGGGCAGACGTCCCCTCCCAACTAATGGCATCTTGGGGGTGAGTTCAGGCTTTCCAGAGCTTATGTGTAAGCAGCATACACAGGCTTTGGTATCAAAGACTAGTTGTTTGAACAACCAGAAGTAGCAAAACTGAGAGGGGCTCTTGTCATTTAAATGGAAGCTCTACATGTTTACAGACCACCGGGCAACAGAGATAGAGCACCTTTAATCTTTAGGGTATCTGTGACCCAAGTGTCCAGAAGGAAAAGTGAATGAGCTGGATGTTTCAGTGGCACTGGCAAGAGTAGGCGTGATGGTGCCTTGCATTTGTCTTTGGATTTGGGCAGATCTGTTCTGGCGTATGCAAAACAGCAGGTGGTTCTAGAAGAGACTCAGTTCAGCCCCTTGGGAGACCTGTGGGGCTTTTGGACCCTCACTGTGGCCATCTGCCAGCTCCGGAGAGCAAGAGTCCTGCCACTTTTTGCTATAGGTGTGGCGCTCCTGGCATTACTGTGTTTGGGGTGAGTCCACAGGGCATGCTCTCTTAGGATTTTCTTCCAAGGTGGTCCCTCCTGAATGTACAGGAAGGAAGCCAGCCACAAAAGAAGGAGGCTTCCCATCACCTTAAAGGTCCATTGCTAAGTACTCTATAATATGTACTAAATCTTTCTCACAGTCTAAGAAAGGAGGGGTGTCTCTGTTTTACACAGGAGAACACCCAGGCACAGAGGGTTTAAGTGACTAGTCCACTGTTACACAGCCAGTGAGGGCAGACTGTCCAGCCCACACTGTGTGACTCCCAAGCTCATGCCATCCCATTCCTCCATGCTGGCCAGGCTTTGGCCCTGGGGAACCCAGCCCACATGGAATCTTGGACTCAGAGTTGTGGAGTTGCAAGGTACAGTGACAAAGCTGAAGTCATCCCACTTTGCCAGAAGACTGGAATCTGTCACTGCCTGGAAATAAGTCTCCTGCTGCCATGGGTAGTGATTGGGGAAACTTGCACCAGAAGCTAAGGGCCTACGCTCACATCAGACCCTGCTTCAGAACCCATTTGCCACTTGCTAGTTGAGTGACACTGAACAAGTCGCTTCCTACCTCCAACTCATTTGTCTCCTCTGTAAAGTGGAAACGATGTTCCGAAGGCAATAATGAGGCTTAGACACGAAGTCTTATTTTCTGTAGCAGGTTCAGCTTGGTGCCTGGCTTGCAGTCGGGGATCCAGGCTGGCTCTGGTGAGGCCCAGGAGAGTTCTTTGCTAGCAGGTCGATGAGTAGCCCAAAAGAAGTGTCACGAGCCAGCTTCCAGGTTCCCAGGTTGGCTTGGGAATCCTCCCAGCTTTACAGGTGCCAGGTGGCAAGCAGGAAGTTCTCTATGGGCATGTTTGTAAGTCACTGGGAGCGCTTAACCTGTACTAGAAACGTTATCCCTTCTGTCCCCCCATCTGATGCAGTCCGGCACTGGCAACCAGCTCTGGATCCTCAGGGAGCTCAGGCTTGAGGTGAGAGTGTCCTGCCACACTCCCTCCAGTGTGCCCCTCTGAGGCCAGCCTCCCTGGATTCCACTGCCACTCTCAACAATTTTAATGGATTCAGAAAATTTTTAGATCTTTAAAAACCATTATATCGTAGTCTATGGAAAAAGAGTTAACTGATACTGAAGAATATAAAATAGACCTTCCCTCCCTTCCTTGGGCCCCTAGTTCTACTGCCTAGAGGTATCACTGTTAAGTTTTCTTCTAGAAATTTCCTGTGCATATTCAAGAGTGTGTATCTCTTTACCCAAATGAGATCATGCTTTATAACTAGTGCTGCAGTTTGCATTTTTTTTAAATGTATCAAGGCATCTTGATGTATTTGCAGACCCTAAAAGGTTACATAATATTCTAGTATCTGGATGGAATACAACACATGGACCAGTCCTCTCCTGGTGGGCCTTTAGGTGACTTCCTAAATGAGGTGTGTGTGCGCTTTGATCTGATTTTGTCTTTTTTTTTTTTCAATAGGAAATGATTTAATATAAAATATACAAATATCTCAGTATGAGGACTTACAATGAACAGGGAGGGGGCTGACAACTAAAATGAATTTTCTTAAAAAAGAACATTCCCCTTGATTTTGTCTTTTGTGGGATTTTTGCCACTAGGTACTACAAGGACCCTCATGCACATTTTTCTTTGTCATTTGGGGGAGTAAGATGTTTAACAGTGACAAACCCCCTATCCAGCGGTGACCCCAACAGGCTCTCCCATATGGCCTAGGCAAGTAGAGGGCTGTACTACCCAAGCTTATGTAATTACACTCTTTGACATTCACACGATGAAATCACCTAAGGATGAGGCATTTCTCAGAACTATCCCTGTTGTTGAACAACACATAATTATATCTGTAGAACAAATCCCTAGCACCAATATTGCTGGGCCCAAGTCATGTGTGGCTTCACATTTTCTGCCCATCTGCCAGACTGCACGGGGATTCTGAGGTAGACAAGGCCCCAGGCCCTACCCCCAGGACTCAGCTTTTTGATTGACACAGGCAAGGAATGAGCATGCTCTGCTGCCAGATGGGCAGAGGCCGGTGGTGGCTTTGGCCCTTGGGATCGGCCGTGGCTGGCCTTGGGCTCTGAGTACGTGTGGGCCCACCCATCTGAAGAGCCTGTTGAGGGGCCTCTGATGTCACAGTCTGCCCTCTGCCTCTGACCTCGGCTCTCTGAGCAGCTGTAGCCAGCAGCGTTCAGTAGAACAGCAGAAAGTGAACTGTATTGTTCATTGTCAAAGTTGTGAAATGGAACTGAATTTTTGATAGAGGCAGTTAAGGAAAGGCAGTTGGTTGGCCCCAGTCCAAATTGCCTTTCTCACAGGATGCTTGTTGTGATTTCTGCTGTTAAAAACAGTATAAAGAGAGAGAATCACATGCACCTGGGCCTGGCCCGGGCTTTCCCGTCTGTCGCTCTAGAAATCTGGGATGAAAGAAGGGAAACTTCACATTTGTCTAGTGCCTCCCACACACAGGCTCCCGGCAGTCCTCAGGGAACCCTGACGGGGGGTAGCGCTGCCCCCTCCTCTAGGCGAGGACACTACAGAGCAGAGAAAATCATGTCCAGGTCACAGAATGAACATGAACATGGCTCAGCCAGCCATTTTTCAGTCGCTTACTGCTTCTCCTTGCCTGATTTGGGCCGTCGTGTGTGGCAAGAGCTCCACACGGGACCCCATGGTACTCCTTTTCATGGGGCTACATCACCACCAAAAGCAAGCGCTGTTTGAGCTGTGGGGCCCCTTAGTCACATGCTCACACCGGTGCCCCTGTCTGCAGTCTTTTCTCCTAACCCAAGTGAGGCAGACAGGCAGGCATAGCCGGGATGGCTGTCAGTGACTCAGTCTTTGGTCACTTGCAGGGCAGAAGACCCCCACTGCGCCAAGGGGTCACACCAGGAATGTCTCCTAAGCCGAGTGCTCGATTACCGCCCCCACCCCAACCAGCTGCTTCACTGGATGGGAGATACAGGCCAGAACAGCCCAAGAAAGAGCTATGAAATCTGTCCCTTCCTCCTTCAACACCCACACACAGTGACGGATTATTTGTTGTCACATCAGCTGCTTCCGGAGGCCCACGGGAGGGAGGGGTGAGCCGGTGGCAGGGTTGGTGATGCTGCCCTGGATTCTGCTGGGGTGGGTCTGGGTTGCTGATCTGATGAAGCCTTTGTCCCTTCCTAGGGACTAGTTTTTTCCTTCTTTTATCTTTTCCCCAGGGGCCCAGGGCTCCACCTCTGTGTGCCCACCACGAGACCTTTTCTCCCTGAATCGCTCTGGGACTGACTTGGTGCCTTTAGCCTCCAGTCTCCCCAGGCCTTCATGGAGGTCACAGAGGAGCCCAGTGGGGACTTTCTCAGGGCAGTGGGGTGAAGAAGGACACCGCTGATTACATAATCTCCTGTATGTGACTCTTGCCTTCTGGAAAGGACTACAGCTAGACCGACACCCTCCCCCCCCCCCCCCCCCCCCCCCCCCCCCCCCCCCCCCCCCCCCCCCCCGCCCCACCACAGCTGCAGATCCTGGGCTTCCTGGGAGCAGCAGATCTTCAGGCCTCTACTGGACTCCAGACTGCTGTGCTCAGCACGATACAGCCCTGCTGAGGAAAGCCAGCAACAGAGGCCAGCCTGGTGCGGATATACAAGGGGGAGCGGGCTGGGCACAGAGCCCTCTTTCTGACTGCCCCTCCCACTTCCCACAGGGCTGAGTCACTTCCTCTCTGGCTGCTGCAGGTACTCTCCCACATGCCTGAGAGCAGAGCGGGCTTGGGGGCGGGGTTCACCCTGTGCGAGAGCTGCATGAGAAGCAGCCAGTTCACTGGTTACCCCTGAGGCAGTCATTTAGAGAATGATGTGATGTTAGGTATTCTTGACAAATTGGAGCTATACATATCCCGCATTTTAAAAATGAATAAAATCATCACTCTGTTTTGGAACAGTGAAGATGACAGTACATGCATGAATCTCTGTCATCAGAGGGTCCTGGCTGAAGGCGCACAATTACTATTCTGCCTTCCCCATCCCCCCCCCCATCCATCCTGAGCAAATGGCTTCCAGCAGTTCTAGGGAGGTTGCTTAGAGCCTTCAGGTCACCATGGCCACTTCAGGGATGGCTGTCATTCAGACTTGAAAAGCCCTCCAACAGAGGCCCTTCCAGCCAGTTCCAGGAGGAATAGAGAACAGGCCTCGGGAAGCTGCCTCTGTCTCCGTGAGGTGGGTCAGGGTCCCTCGGCTTTGGTTTGTCAGCAGTAAAGGGGAGAGAAGTCTTCACTTCATAAAATTGTGCCAATAAAACCTAGGAAGCACTAAGAATAGTTCCTTGATACCAATCAAATGAAGTTAACAAGGTATGTGCCTGCAGAGGTTGCTGCCAGGGAGCTTACCTGAGCGTGGGCACAGAGCTCTCAGCTCTCACCCAGCAAAGAACTCAGGACACCACTGGCCACAGGATCACATCTGGTCCCTCAGGCATCAGGGACGAGGCAGGTTAGGCCTGTGCAGGGCAGGCGACTCTCACAAAGGGTGGGTGACTAGTTCAGGGTCACAAAGCAAGAGAATGACAAAAGCTGAAGTTAAGTTTTTTTGTTAATCCCTTTTTCATACTTTATTAGTGTACTCTTAATCTGGGTAACATTAGGATCCTCCCCATCATGTATGGCCACTTCGAGGTCACCGGTAGCCTATTACCATAGCTCTTTGTGCTTCTTTCCCTCTTTGCTCTTACCCCTCCTCCCTCTAGGTGCTTCCATTCCACAACCATAGAAACTGAAATTGGAACTGGGTCTACATGACCCACAAGTCCATCTTGCTCTCAGCTGGCACTGGGTAAGTAACTGGCCTGTGGTTTACAGCACTGGCTTCCAGTGAGCTGCAAGCCCCTCTTGGTTCTGTGGATTGACTTTGTGGATGGAGAGCAGGTCTACAGGGAGGTTGGTGGCACTGGTAGAAGCACTTGCATGTGAGCAGGGATCAAACTTATGCTGCAGTGCTTGATAGCACCGACTAACCTCTGCGCCACCACAGGAAGCCCTCTTTCTTTTTCTAAAAAATTAGTCTGGGGCCTCCGTGGTGGCACAAGGGGTTAAGTACCACACTGTGAGACATCCACAGCCACTACAGCACGAGTTCAATCCCTGGCCAGGGAGGTGACCCACATGGCACAATAGACCTCTCCTGCCTCGCCCACTGCTCCCCTCCGCAGTGTATTTCCGTCGATCTGCCTGTTCTGTTCCCTACTCTGTCTCTGGTGAATCCTCTCACCCCTCCCCCCCACACCTCTGGCCTGTTCCCCAATTCTTATATGCATTAATAAATCTTTTTAAAAATGAGGTTGGGGTGAGATCACTTACAATCATGTATTTGAAAGTGCTTTGTAAGTTATAGAACTTTGTGCAAAAGTTAGTTGTGATAGACAATGTGAGGGCCTGGCCTCCCAAGTGGGTTCCCAGTCTGAAGCTCACCATTTATAGAGAAGGGCCCAGGGAATTCACAAGCCCTTTAATGTGAAAGGGCCTAGTCTTGAAAGCAGGGACCCCCAGGTCATCTTACTTGAATGGCATATTCAGATTTCTAACCTCACATTTCACCACCTCACTCCAGGGGCAGACAGCTAAGTGCATGGCTGGGCCAGGACTTTTCTGGGGGAAGTGAGAGTAGCATTAATTCTTCTGACTAGCAGAAGGACCTCCACACTACAAATCCAGAGTGGCCTAGAGGTCACTGTGAGGGGTCACTGGTATGAGAGGACAGTCACTTACATGCTCCCACATATTGCTGTAAGAAAGCAGATCTTTTTGCTAGAGGCAGCAAAGGGGGCTGGTCTGTGTGTGAGGGGGTTGGCACAGGCTACAGGCCTGAGGCAGGTTGTGAATGGGTTTCATTCCTCAGTGGGGTTGTTCTTCAGAAGCAAGCACTGGGAAAGGACAGCCCCTGGCTACCAGCCAGTTAGAACCTGCCCTGCCCCAGGCTTGCATTTCTGACCTGGGATTTTTCCTGGACAAGCTATTCCCAGCATTAATATAAACCAGTTACCTTTGGCTGTGGTGCTCCGGTTTTGGGAGCTAACCCCTGGCCTCTAGTTGGGTCCCTCAATATGTGCTCTAGTGCCATCTGGGTGGACAAGTCTACACTCTGTTTTCTCAGCATTTTGCCAGGCTTTGGCTAGGATACAGGGAAGCAGAGAAGAATTGGGTAGCTTCCTCAGGGGAGCCCACCGCGTGGGGGTGAGAGTAGAATTAGATACTGTGCAGTGGGAAGGGACAGCACAAGTGCTCAAAGTACTCTGAGAGCTGAGTAAGAGAGGACTTGTGCAGTCTTCAGCTAGGATGGAGGGAGAAGAACAAGGCTGCCAGAGAAAGTGGGCAGGGCAAGGGTAATGTGGCACACTCAGAGAATAGTGAGTCATTTGGTGATACTCAGTTTCAGGGGCATGTGAGGTCAGTGAGGCTAGAGGTGACCTGGGTCAGTGGGGAGTTTGGGATGGGCGCATTGGAGGACCCTCGTTGTCTGTCCCATGTCAGAGACAGATACTGTATGCCCAAGTCCCCCAGCAGAGGAGAAAGGGCAACCTGCTAGAATGTTTGTCCTTCCTCATTTATGCAAGCGCTGAGGGGAATCGTGTGCATCCTTCCAGATGGAGAGCAGTGCCCGCCATTTTGCACCTGTGCAGAGAAACCCTTTCAAGATGAGCTGCAGAGAGACGCCACCAAGTGGTAGACCTGGAGATTGCACAAAGGCTTCCTTTTTTTCCCTGATTGCCTTTGTTGGGGAGGAGGCGGACGAGACTGAACTGTTTATACCAGACTGGCTATGCCTAACAAGGGTGAGATTCCAAGTTCTGCCCCTGAGCTGTGTGCCTTCAAAACTGAACAGCAGATTTCCTCCAGGGCCTTGGGAGCTATTCCAGCACTTGCTCCTCTGCCTCCCGGATCTGAGATTGATTTGCAGACATTGTAACCTTTCACCCCCAGACACTTCAGCCTCTATCATTGAAGAGTAGGATATTCTCCTATATAACCACAGTGCAGTTTTCAAATTAAAATTTGAACTTGAACATGGCTGCTCCACTGTTAACTGGCCTGCAGCCCGGTGCCTTCCAGACCCAATCTCGCCAGTCATCCAGTCGTGTTCTTCCTGACACGTGCCCTCCAGGATCACCGGTTGCATCTGCTTACATGTGTTTAACTTTCAGTTCTTCAACCTTTAACTATCCGACATTGCTGTTTTGAAGTACACAGCCTGTCTTTGTTGAATGCCTCAATATAGGTTTGTCTGCTGATCCAATTCAAGCTATGCGCTCTGTCCAAAAAAATAAGTGATGAGTCCTTCTCAGCATATCACATCAGCAGTAACGTGATGTCAGGTTGTTCTGTTACAGGTGATGCTAATTTGACCATTCAGTTAAAGTTGTAACTTGCTTTTATATTTTTTAATTGAGGTATACTTATAGTGAATTTCACAGGTCTGTTAACTGCGTAGTTCACTTTGACACCATCCAGAAGTTATGTCCTTTGACTATAAAAGTTTTACAGCGCAGTGCACGTGCTATTTCCTTCCCTCAGTCCTGCTCCCAGCGGTCTTAGACTGGAGGCACCGGGTCTTACTGCAGAGTCCTCACTGCCCCTCAACACTCACCTCCAACTAGAATACGATGAAGGGCCCATTCAGGTGGCCTCATCACAATCAAGGGATAGACCCTTCCTGTGCCCTCAGTTGGTCACTGCCAGCTTGCGCTCCAGCCTCTGCTCCCCACGGACAAGCAAACAGGAGGGAGAGATGCTGTTTGTCTCTGCCCCAAAGGGTGCTTCCTAACTGTCCTGTGCCCTCTGCTGCGAGACATGCCTTGTCACTGTCCAACAGCCCTGCACCTCCCAGCAGCTCAGCTGATCCCGGGCCTCCTGTCCTCCCCACACCAAGTAGAGCTTGGCCCTTCGGCTGGCCAGCAGACCCCCAGGCCTACAGTCTCAGGCCAGCACACAGACACCATGACTCAGCCTGACCCTGCAGTGTAGACTCAGTCCTTGGCCTCCTGGTGGGCATTGGAAGCTGCTGACAGACTGTGGCTGCCAGCTGGTGGTTATTAGCTCACACAGCGAGCACCGCCTGGGCCAGGGTGCGTGGTTTGCTCCTTGCAGGGGCTGCCCTTACACTCTGCCTTCACTGGTTTGGTTTATGGGTTCACCTATCTCCCCAGGAACCCAGAGGTTGCCTAGGACATGGTTGAGTGCAGAACCTTCTGCACCTGTGTGGCAGGCCCCACAGCTGCCCCTCATGTTTGTGGGGCGGGCTCATCCTGACCCTGCAGGTGTGTGTCCTCTGCATGGGCTGTATGACCTGTGTGTGTATGGGCTCCTGTGGAGATGCTTCTGGATGTGAGTGATGGGCCTTGATCGGCCAAGTTTCACCTGCTTTATAGTGGTTGGAGCTGAGGAAAGACTAAAGTCCTGGCCTAGGACCATCCCTCTTTGCTGCCCGCCTCCTTTTGGAAATCGGTGGTGTGTCCAGCATGTTGAACCTTGCCCCACACAGTGTGTTCTGCCTGGCTCTTCCATGCCCTGTCACACTGCACCCCTGGACTTGGCATTGTGGGCATTGGAACCCTATGTGGTTCTCATGACCCAGCCTTCATTGCCTTCTGGCAGAGTTGGGATCACATTACCCAGCAGATTTGGGAGTGAGAGGATGACGTTAACCCCAAGTTGACACGGTAGGTCAGGCAACCCCTTCTCCGTGCATGTCTTCATGGTTGTCATAGAACCAAGGCCCTCTGGTCCTCTGGCCCACACCTCATTCCCCAGGCTGGGCAGGCTTTCAGAACCCCTGCTTTCAGGATTGAGGAGCACAGCCACGCAGGGGCGTGGGTGCCAGGCTAGTTCCTCTTTCAGTGCCGCCCTCCTGGCCTCCACCCCTCACCCCCCATTATTGCCTCATTGAACTTCCTGTTGAATCCAGGTTCTAAGGTCATGGGGCTAACTGAGGAGGATAGCACATGGAATATTTGACAGATTAAAAGCTCCAGAGACTTCTGGAGTTCCTGTGGGATTGAGCCATGGGCTAGGACACCAGGCAAATAGCTGCCCTAACCTGGTTCGGTCAGAGCCCTTCACTCCAGTTTGAGCACCAGTGTCTCTGGAGGGGTCTAGGCCCAAGTCCTGAGACCAGAGCTTGAGCAACTCAAATCTTAGCAGCCCTCAAAGTGGCCTCTTTGTGGACCGTGTGCAGGTGTGTCTCTGGAGGGGAATCTAATCTGGGTGATGTGAGTGAGGGTGGGGCACACCTTCTCTGTGTGTCGTCAGGGGCAGGGGACAGGAGTGTCCCCGACAGGGTTTGACTTTGCTCACTTCAGCAGTGACCCTGCTTGCATTTCCAACTTTCCAGGCCTGTCTCTTCATGCTGCTTCCTCCAGCTCTGGGTGACAGGAGGGGACAGTCAGGAAGGGAAGCAGCCTTGCTCCCACTTCTCTGCCAGCCTCCTTCTCATTCTCCCTGCCCGTCTGCTCCCATCCTTCTGTCTGTCTACATTTTGAAGCAATCCCCATGCCATTTGCTTGAGTTGAATCTGGAGTGGGGCGGGTGGGGTCAGGCTGAGCCCACTCATTGTCTGTGCTGCAGCTGCTCCCGGCAAACTGTTGTCTAGACCGAGCCTGTGCGTAGGCGCCTAGGCAGCGTCTACACAGATGTGACACGCCTCCACACTGCTCTCCAGGGAACCAGGAAGGGAGAGGAGACTTGATGCTCTAGGGAAGATAGAGACGGGGGCTGGAATGGTGGTGGAACCAACTTCACTACCGGAGCTGCCTGAGGCCCACAGCCAGGGCTACTGACGGGGAAGAACTGTCACCAGACCTGAGGGAAGACTTCTCTCCATTCACAGTGTCTCTGCTGGGCCAGGCCAGGCCAAGCTGCCATCTGCCGGGTGCAGTGGCTTTATTTTACTTGTTTACATCATGGAACTTTTACTCTAGTGGTGGTAGACGGATGTTAAGCATACAAATATACAAATAAATATGTAATCATAAAATTTGGAACATGCTCTGAGGGAAATGGTACCCCATTGGCAGGGGGGATATCAAGGAAGGCGTCACTGAGGAAGTGACATTTAAATTGAAAAGAATGCATAGAAGTTAGCCAGACAGGGCCTGCCCTGGTGGCGCAGTGGATTAAGCAATGCACTATGAAGCAAACGGCAGCCACTGCAGCACGAGTTCGATCCCTGCCTTCAGCCAGGGAGGGGACCCACATGGCGTAGCAGACCTCTCCTGCTGTGCCCGCTGCTCCCTTTAGCAGTGTGTTTCTGTCAATCTGCCTGTTCTGCATCCTGCTCTGTCTGGTGGATTCTGTCACCACCCCCACACCTCTGGCCTGTACCCTAGTGCTTGTATGCATAAATAAATAAATCTTTAAAAAAAAAAAAAAGAAGAAGTTAGCCAGACAAAGAGTAGAAACACTCTTCTGGACACATTACTGCCCAGCTTTTTAAGATCATTGTGGAGGTAGTTTTATAAATGACTTTTGTACATCCTTCTAAGAAGCATGAGCCTCTTCTGCAGAAGTCAGCCCTAGCGTCACCCTGGCTTCTGCTCCCTCTGGAGACTGTCAGAGCCTCCTGAGTGACATGG
This sequence comes from Galemys pyrenaicus, assembly GCA_019455555.1. Taxonomy (NCBI): domain Eukaryota; kingdom Metazoa; phylum Chordata; class Mammalia; order Eulipotyphla; family Talpidae; genus Galemys; species Galemys pyrenaicus. The sequence goes on along the minus strand of JAGFMF010012145.1, from coordinate 12,991,212 downwards.
TCCTGGTTACTCTCAGGATGAGATCATGGGTCTGCTCAGTGGCACTGCTTTGGAGAAAAATTGGGGCTTGCTAGGCAAACCTGGCCAGATGAACCAGAAGTGTGAGGGGCCGTGTACTTTGCTTCACTGCTTGGAGTCAGTCTCCTGCGGCTTGGAATTGGGGCCAGAATGGCACTGTGTGAGGGTTTAACCTGACTAGTGAACACCTACCTGCTCTCCAAGTAGAGGCAGCTTGTCAGGAATAACAGCAAAAACTGAAGGAAAAAAAAAAGAAAAAACAACAGAACTATTTGACGCCATAGAAATTTAACCTTATGGTCCCTCCCTGGTGGCGCAGTGGGTTAAGCAACGCACTATGAAGCAGACCGCAGCCACTGCAGCACGAGTTTGATCCCTGCTGCCGGCCAGGGAGGGGACCCACATGGCGCAGCAGACCTCTCCTGCTGTGCCCGCTGCTCCCCTCAGCAGTGTACTTCAGTTGATCTGCCTGTTCTGCTCCCCGCTCTCTGTGGTAAATTCTTTCACCCCCACCACACCTCTGGACTGTACCCCAGTGCTTGTATGCATAAATAAGTAATAAATCTTTAAGAATAAAAAAATTAAGAGGTTAAAAAACTATATCTGATGTCAACTCTAGTCCTAATATATACAGTTCTTAAAAATCACTAGGAAGAGCCCGCTGCTCCCCTCAGCAGTGTATTTCAGTCCATCTGCCTATTCTGCTCCCCACTCTGTCTCTAGTGAAACCTCTCGCCTCCTGTGACTCTAGTCTGTACCCCTCCCCAGCTCTTGTGTGCATAAATAAATAAATCTTTTTTAAAAAATCACTAGGACTAATACATACATAGAGGTAAAAAATGGAAAGATAGTATGAACTGGAAATTCATTTGAAAAAGAACTTATGTCATAAGTGAGCAGGTAAAATAAGTTCAACCTTTGGATAGTTACAGAATTATGAATTTAAGTGATATACTTCTTGCTATCCATCAAATGGCAGTTTTTGAAAATGAAGTATCAGTCATGCTTCAGGCTCTAGGATTTCTTTGCCCATGCTGTGGATGGCACCTAAATGGGCACAGCCTTGGCAGCCAACAGTGTATCCAAACACCTTTAGAAATAAGGCACCCATTTGACCCTATAGTTCTTTTGTCTTTGTTCCAAGATATGTCTAGGAATTTACCCTGCACAGGAGGGAAAAATATGCCAAGAGATATGCGCATAACTGTTAATAACAATAGAACAAGCAGAAAGAACACAGATGTGCATGAGCAGGGCTGTGGTCCAGCCGATCCTGGTACATTCTTCATGCCTCGCTGTTGCAAGTGACGCTGCAGAAGAGTATTGCCGCACCGGCGTATTTTCTTTATTGAAATATATCTCTCATACCATAAACTTAACTCTCGTATTTCTCCCTTCCCCACTTCACAATGTATTTTAGATGGGAGAAAAGGAGACTTACATAACTGTCATAGCTTTGTGGTCCAAAGTTTTATGGTAATGAAAACTATGTATACACACACACATTGAAAAGTCAACTTGAATATTAACAGTGATTATGTCTAAATATCTAATTTGTCCTGCATCTGTTTTCTTTTTGCACATCTATATTTTCTAATATTTCTGCAAGAATTGCCAATTACTTTTATATGAATAAACAACTATAGAAATTAGGGTTCAGTATTTCCAAGCCCTTTGTGGAAGGGTGAAAGCTGCCTTCATAGTATGACCCTTGGCCCCTAGTCTGTCCCTGGCTTCCCTCTCTGGCTCACCACTCCATGCCTTGCACAAAATACTCCACCAATACATACTATTGGAGTTGGTTGCTTACATGATACTTCTTAACTATGTACATTTGTGTATCTATCTGGAATGATCTGGCCCCTTGCCTATCACACTCCAATATTACCTCCCCAGGGAAGTTTTCCCTAAGCCCCTCACCACATTGCTGGTCTCTCCTCAGGATGAGACTGGCCTTCCCATGGCCCTCCACCTTCCCCACGTAGATTTAGCTGGGTACACAATTCCTTGTCTCCATTCTGCTTTCTGAGATGTTGATTCTAGAGAACTGGAAGGAGCATCTCTGTGTTTTTATTTCCTTTTTAAAATCCATGTCTAAAGGTTAATATCTTCTAAGACTTTTTAAAATTTATTTATGCATACAAGAGCTGGGGTGTAGGCCAGAGGTGTGTGGCGGGGTGTTGAGAAGATTCACCAGACAGAGCGGGGAGCAGAACAGGCAGATTGAAATACACTACTGAGGGGAGCAGTGGGCGAGGCAGGAGAGGTCTGCTGCACCATTTGGGTCCCCTCCCTGGCTTGGGATCGAACTTACAAACTCATGATGCAGTGGCTGGGAATAACTTGATACCACTGAGACTTAACCCCGGCACCACTAGGGAGGCCCAAGGTTAATATCTTCTAGAATTGGACTCTTCTGTTCACCTTCCCTTTTAACCCTGGAGGAAACAGGGATTACCAGGCAAACCAAGTTTTCAGCTATTTCCACTCATATCCTTTCACTGGCTCTTAAATGCACAATGTGCATTTTTACCCCTTACAAGTAATTAAGGAAAAATAGGAAGAGGGAAGAGAGAGAGAAAGCCCTTATTGACAGCTTTGAGGTTTGAGAGAACCTGAGAGTGAAGGAGAGTCTGAGAGAGGAGATCCTCAGGGAAGTCATCTAACACTCCATGGATATTAGACACCCTCCCCCGTGCCCTCCCCCCGCCCTCCCACAAGACTCATGTCCTCATGCCACTTCTGGCGCCCAGCCCCACCATTCCCCAGAGAAGGAATCAGTAAAGGTGCAGTGGAACCCAGGAAGTGGCACGTCACTCAGGCCACTCGGCTAAGGTTTGAGGGAGAAGGCCTCACTTTGGGAATAGTCACTTCACGGCAGCTCTCCTGTCTCTGGCAATCTCTTGGGGCCCCTGTTTGACCGAAACATCTACACATAGCCCACTTGCTGCTGCCGAAACTGACTGACTGCTGCCTGATGCCTTGAACACATCCACCTTTAGCCTCTCAGTAACCCCAAGGAAAGAAACTGCAGTTCTTTGTCACTGGGAACCTTGGGTGCTCCCTAGGAAGGGGAGGAGGTGGCAGCAGCAGTGAGAACAGCAGCAGCAGTGGCAGCTGCGCGACACATCCGCAAGTCGGAGACTTTCAGGCTGGGTTAGCACAAGGAAATTTGCTGACTTGCTCAGTGAGAAGGCTCTTTTCTGTCTGTCTAGAGCTGAGGATGAAGCGGAGAGCATCAGACAGAGGAGCTGGGGAAACGTCGGCCAGAGCGAAGGCTCTAGGAAGTGGGATTTCCGGAAATAATGCAAAGAGAGCCGGACCGTTCATCCTTGGTAAGCCGCGGACCCCCGTGAGCTGGTGTGCTGGAGCCGCAGCGGGCACTGGCTTGCACAGTCTGACAGGCAGAGCGAGCGCCAGCGCCACACTCACAGTGTGGGCCCTGACCAACCCTCAGCCAGACCCTGCCTTCACCGCCTATTATGTGCCGTATAATTCATGTCAGCAGAGACTCTGGAACCTTAGGTCACTCATTTCTGTTGAAGCTGAGCCAGCTTTAGACCAGTTTCAACTGAGAACTAAACTCTGTCCCTTCCTCTAGAGAATCCTGTGTGTGCCCCCAGTGTCACACGGGGCAGCAGACAGCTGCTTTAGAATCTGCGGTCCACCACCCAGGGTATTCCTGACCCTTCTTGGAGGACAGAATTCATTTCACAGTGTTTGCGATAAGCCCCGCATCGCTTGTGAAATCGGCACAGTAAGCCTGTAGACTAGGTGTTCCCAGTGGCCCGGGAGCTGCACAGTCTTCTCATTTTGTGCTTGATGTCAGAGGCCCGGGTTGTGGGTCATTTGTGCTCAGGCTTGCAGGTGGGGTTAAAACAGTGCCACAGACAATGCCATGGTTGGGGACAGATGACTGTGGTTCTCACCTGTGTGCTAACAACTGCAGGACCACTCACACTCGGGTACAACTACTCGGGTACAATATACAGGGTATATTTAGCAGACAGGAGACTGGGGAGACAAAGCGTTTCTGAGACCACGGGTGCCTGGCTGTGTCATCCCAGGTGGTGTCCATAGTGCTCAGTTGTCCCCAGCAAAGGCCACTCGTGCAAGATGGTGCTGTCCGGTCAGTGAAGGCCTGGAGCTGGTGGCATGCCAGGGTCCAACTCACCTTGGTAGGTGGAGGTGCTCACAGGCGGGGCCGCGGAGGTGACACCGCAGCAGCTCCCAGCAAGTCCGGAGGCTGGGCTGGGTAGCACTGGACACTGAACTGAACAGCAGTGATGGCAACAGCACCAAAAGGTTGTGCCAGACTATCGAAAGTGGTGGACAGCTCTCCAGGGTGGCCAGGCACAGAGTCCATAGCACTGATGAGCACTTGGCAGCGGTGCCCTCTGCAGGCTGTATCGGAGGCAGGTGCAACAGCCTGGTCTTTGCGAAGACCTTACAGAGGTCTGCAGGTCTGCTGAGTCCCACAGAGACTGGGAATCCCTCTCTTTAGAGGTTGGCTGCTGAGTCCTTTCTTCGGAGCCTTTGAGTAGCAGGAATCCAGGCTGGCTCCTGTCCTAGCTTATATGCTCTCCCAGGGTTCCCCACCCTGCTCCAAGCCTGATTGTACCATTTTCAATCCTAAGCATCTGATTGATGCCAGTTAGCACCAATCAGTTTGCTTCCATTTTTCAAACTGAATAATTAACTCACAAACTGAACTCAAACCTGATTGGTCCATATCTTGAATCTGACTCCATTTCAGTTCAGGGACCAAACACAAATACAACCAGGGCCTGCAGGGACTCGGCAGGCCCTGAGGTGAGGGCAGGCTCATGGGTGTGCTCTGAGGAGCCATGGCTAGAGCCAGCGTCAGTGAGGCCAGAGCCACACTGCACCCACAGCCCCTTCAGCAGGGCCTGGGGTAACACGGCAGGAAGTCTGGGGGGACTCTGCAGCAGCGCTGGGACACACGCCCCTGCCGCTGCAGGGTGCTCCCCGGGAGCCCGCCGTGTTGACCTAGCATTTTGTGGGCCACTGTGCCTACAGCTTGCTGTGGTGCTGGGGCTACTCCAGCAGGGCCTGATACTCCTCTAAGCAGCACCTGGCCAGGAACTGCTGCTGGAGAAGTGACCTCGTGCCTGCAGTCCCAGTGGGAACCACCACTGCCCTCCACAGCTGCTACCACTCTCAAGGGGCCTGGGTGCTGCCCAGAGGCAGCGCACTTGAGCGGCAGGCAGGGAAATTCCTGCCGCCACTGCTGTCCAGGTGGACGCCGCCAGAGCCCGGGAGCACCCACGCTCAAACCTGGCTGGAACTGGGGAACGGGAGTGCCTGTAGGCAACTAGCTCTGCGTGCCCATGGCCTCTGCTGCTGCAGGGTTGAGTTACAGGGTGAGTACCCCAACTCTCCTGGCAGCCAGAGACTGGGTGTGAATTTTGCTTGGGGACAACACCTTGGATTTGTGAACACAGGATGTTTCCAGCTCCACTCATAAAGCAAATAATCAACAGTGCCTGCTGTGTACCAGGCCAGTGTCGTTTGCAGCAGTGGTAAGGTAGACAAGTTCCACCCTCACTGAACTTAACATTCTAGCTGGAAAAAGAAACAGTAAACATTACACAAGTTCATCACAGGCCACTGAGTGCCTTGAAGGAAGTAAACAAGATGATGTGTGTGTTAAAAGGGCTTAGAGATAGTGTAGGTGGGAAGGTCTATATGAGGAGGTGACATCTGAGCTGACACCCAGGATGAGGAGCCAGCCACGTGAAAAGCACTCTGGAAGGAACAGCAAGTGCAAAGGCCCAGAGGCGGGAAAGGAATTAAACAAGCCTTAGCAGATAGAGCCCAGTGTAGCTAGAGCTTGGTGGGGGCGGGGTGGGGAGTATAATCAATTAGAAAGGAGTAAGAATAAGATCATGCACAACAGGAGTTTTGCTCACGCAGTAAGCACCACAGAACTCTTAAGGCTTTCGACTGCGTGGTGACAGTGACGTTTTCTGATTTGTGCTCAGAAATTTCAGGCAGGGCACTATCACAAGACAGTCAGCGGTCTGTGTCTCCAGAAGTATGGGGTTTCTCAGAGCTGGTACTTGGACAGGGGCCAGGCAGTTCTCTCAGACCCGCCAGGGAAACATGTTACAGCTGCAGTGTCCTGGGTCCTCACCCTGGAGCTGCTGATTCAGAGCATCCAGGTTGTGCCTGGGGCCTCTCTTTTTAAACACATGCTCCCCAGAGATTCCAGCCTGTACCTGGAGGCCCTTTCTGGAGAAGTGTGCCTGTAAAAGCCAGGTGCGCCTCAGGCAGATGCACATACACCTTCTGTGCTGGGGAGGTGAGTGCAGTGGACATGAATTGTGCTGCCCTCCTGAAGAGAAGATCTAGCCAAGAAGCCACACGGTGCCAGACACAGGCCTGGAAAGTCAGCCCGCGGGTTCTCTGTGCCGCAGGTCCCCGTCTGGGCAACTCGCCGGTGCCAAGCATCGTGCAGTGTTTGGCGAGGAAAGACGGCACCGATGACTTCTATCAGCTGAAGGTAAGTGAGGCGCCTGGCCGGAAGGCTCTGGGTGCAGGGGCCGTCCTGCCAGCCTGAGTCCTCCCCTCTCCACCTTCACGCCTGTACCACTTGTGAACTAGAGTAGCGCGTTTCCTCCCAGGAAGCAATCAAGTTCACACAGTCTCACTCAAAACGACTTGATTTAAAGAGCTTTATCTGTGCATAAATTACTGCTGTCACATTAAGAAAAACTTCTGCTTCATGTGTGCATGTGTGAGCGTGTGCGTGTGTGTGTTGGGGGGGTGCTGCATGGTAGAACATGAACCCCCTGCTTTTCCTGTCCTCCTAGTTCTACTTTGTAAAGTGTTTTTGTGTGTGTACCTTCCTAAAGATCCTTACCCTTGAGGAGAGGGGGGACCAAGGAATAGAAAGCCAAGAGGAAAGGCAAGGCAAGATGCTGTTACACACCGAGTACTCTCTGCTTTCCCTCCTCCACACGCAGGATGGTGTGGTTCACCACCACGGGCTCTTCCAGGTGAGTGGCAGAGGGTGCGCCCTGTCCCCCACCCCCCCCTGGTTGGCCCCATGTGACTCCCTGGTGCCCCTGCAGGCTGGGTGCATCAGGCTCCCTGGGTCAGCAGGCAGGAGGTGCTCCCGGGCCTGGGCTAGCACTGCAGCCCTCCTGCTTGACAGTCACAGTGGAGAGCAACCCGTAGCCTACGCTTTTCCAAGAAAAGAGGAAAGCAGGAAGTCGTTTAAAGACACAGGCTGTGGCTGTGTTGTCAGGAGTTAGCCAGGCTGGGGTGAAAAGGAGGACAAGGAAGAAGAATGGGCATTCGGTGCTGCCTGAGATCTCTGCTGTTGTTTCAGTACCAACAGTCCCTTTACTTGCTCAGGCATTCCAGTTTGTTCTGCAGTGTCCCTGGGCCCTGGTGCTTGCACGTATTAGGCCCCTGAGGAAAGTTCTCATTATTAGCAACTTGTGCCCTGAAAAGAGCCCTCCTCGGGGCCGAACTGATTATGTCTCTAAAATGAAGAACTAGAATGCCCAGGGGCTCCTGCTCAGGCTCCGGCCGAGCTTCTGCACAGGCCTGAGCCAGGCTGCCTTTGCTGGGCTGGAGCTAGAATTTCAGAGGCAGATGGCGTCAGGGAAGATATCACACTTTGGAGCCGACAGTTCCTGGATTCAGGTCATGTGACCTGAGGTCCCTGAGCCCCCAGTTCCTCCTCTGTAAAATGGGAACGGTAATGGTGCCCACCTCGTCAGGGGTGGGAACGATGAATGGAAGTGCCCGCTGATTTTCTGACATGAATAGAAAATGCCTCCAGTCATACACATGGGCCCCACCAGAGGCCGTTCAGTATCATTAGACAATTCCAAAGATCAGTTTCCCTTAAAGATAACTCAGATTGAGGAGGATTGTGATTTCTTTGTATTTCGTCTCTGACAAGCTTCCAAAGCTTGGCCTTTGTTTTTGTCATTTTGGAAAAGAGAGCCTGTGTGATCAGCAGTATTTCTAGATTCATCTGTGTTTCAGACTCTCAGCTGATCCTGCTTTTAAGGGGGAAAGTGGATATTCGGTCCGCAGGAGTTCCCCAGAGGCCACTGTCAGCCTGCTGGGGATGAGACCAAGGCCTCTTCAAGCTCGGACTTGACATGGCTTACTTGAGATACTTTTCAGTAAGGAAATGGACCCAGAACTTGCAAGCCTCCTTGCTGAGCCCTGGCAGGGGCAGGCCTACTCGTTCGGTTGTCTTATTACTCTCTCAGCAACCTGTGAAGTAGGTATTGCTGACTCCCTCATACAGAGGAGCAGCCAGAGACTTGGTGGGTGAGCTGAACTGCGCCAGGTCCCACAGCTAGGACAGGACATTGCTGGGGCATAAACCTAGTTGTCACAGGCCACTTTTTTAAAAAATAAAAAAAGATTTATCCACACAAGAACTGAGGTACAGACCAGAAATGTGTGGGGGAGGTGTGAGAGGATTCACCGACAGAGTGGGGAGCAGAACAGGCAGATCTACTGAAATACACTGCTGAGGGGAGCAGCGGGAGAGGCAGGAAAGTTCTGCTGCGCCATGTGGGTTCCCTCCCTGGCTGGGGATCAAACTCGTGCTGCAGCGACTGCAGCTTCATAGTGCAAGGTTTAACTAACCCCTTGCGCCATCAGGGAGGCCCTACACAGCCATACTTTAAACCACTGTTCCACGGCTTCCCAGAAACCTGGCTTCCATGTGACGGCACTTCTTGGATGCACGGAACACTTGACCTCCCCATTGTGGACATTGGAAGGAAGTTTACATTGGTCATTGCTGGAATTCCCTGGAGTGTCATAGATGGGGGAGGATGTCCAGGGCCCTGGGTTTGCTGCCTGTACACTGAGCTCAGAGTCCCTTTGGCTTTAAATGCCTGGTCTCGATCCATAATCTTTGTATTAGGAACCAAGGTGAAGCCTGAACCTGAGCTGATTTAACTTCAGCCACCAACTAGACCTGGCGTGGTGGAAGCCAGGCTACTCTGAGCAGCTGGTGGTCCTGCTGCCTAGGCCTTAGGCGTCCAACACCCCATGTGCAGCTTTTTCCAGACTCTCACTGTGCCTGCATCTCATATGAGAACCCCAAGCCCCTGTCCCTGCGGGGCCTACAGCTCAACCCTGGTCCACTCCCTCCCTTTCCAGGACCGCACCTGTGAAATTGTTGAGGACACAGAATCCAGCCGAATGGTAAAGAAGATGAAAAAGCGAATCTGCCTTGTCCTAGACTGCCTGTGTGCACACGACTTCAGTGACAAGACCGCCGACCTGATCAACCTGCAGCACTACGTCATCAAGGAGAAGAGGCTCAGTGAGCGGGAAACCGTGGTCATCTTTTATGACGTGGTGCGCGTGGTGGAAGCCCTGCACCAGGTGAGCCCCGCTCCCTGGTAGCTCCTCCTCTGGCCCAGGGCGTCCTGGGTTCTCCTGACGGAGGCCTCTGGGCCCCCGTGATGTGGAAAGCCACCTCCTTACTGAAGGTCAGCAGGAGCAGCTTCCCTGCCTTCACCCTGAGGTGCTTTACAGCTGAGCGTCCAGAAGGAAAGTGGAGTGACGTGCGCCAGCGGGGCCCAGTGCTCAGGCCTCAGCCCAGAGTCTGGGGAGGGCTCCCGGGAACTGAGAAGCAGTAATCCCCTGCCAGAAAGGTTAAGCTGTAGTTCCCCAGCTCGCAGGACGGCTGTGAAATAGCCACCTGACAGGCCACGGCCTGTCTAAGATTTTCCCGGGGTTAGGGGTGTCAGACACAAGTTTGGAGGACCTGGGCCTTTTCCAGGGCCGAACTCTACAGGCCTAGCCCCAGAATCTTGAAAGTTCCTTGCTGACCCCAGATCCAGCAGATGCTTCTTTGATGTGTGATGTTTGGTGGAGTTGAAGAGAAGAGGGGGGTGGTTTTCTCATCAGCTGCCCCGAGGGAGGAAGAGCTGGGAAATCTCTCTGGGTGGGGCCAAGACTGCCCGGGTTCCACATTACCCCATTTGTCACCTGGCTAATGAGGCCTTAGCATGGTCCTGATCTGCCTGTGGCTTACACATCAAAGCACAACACTAAAGAGACCTATCCTCACACTTTTCCTGCCTTCCCAAATACCTGGGGTGCCCTCATCCTACAGGCTATTTCAAGTGCCACCTCAGCTCCTACCTTCATGGTACAAACCACACTCCCATTGTTTTCCAGAAAAACATTGTGCACAGAGACCTGAAGCTTGGGAACATGGTGCTCAACAAGAGGTAAGGTTCGCGTCTTCTTTCCTGATTCCCCTGGGGAATATGTACCACTAAGATTGGGAGTCTTGAAGGCCACAGAAAGAACCGTGGGAGGGGGTTCAGGTCATCCACTTGTGAAGCCTCATGTGCTCTTGGTGAGAAAGCTGAGAAAACTCAGGTGAGTTCTGAGGAAAAGACTGAGTGCTCTTACAGGCTTACTAGCGGGAGCTCTCAGGGAGAATGGGGTGCAACTGGGCAGAGGGAGAAGCTGACCTGAGGTGTTGTGACAGAACATCGTGTAGGGAGGGAGCATCACCTCCACCTTCATGTGCGAGGAAACAGAAGCTCAGCAACAGCAGCTTCTCAGCATGTGAATGAATGAATTCACGGTCAGGGTGTGAACTCAGGTAATGAACTCCCAGATCAGGGTAGGGGGGCACGTGGCCCTGCACCCCACTGTGACCTGCCAATGAATGTGGGCTGTGTTGGGGTGGGGCATAGCCTTGATCAGGGGGCCTTCCAGGGAAAGAACAAGGTGCGACTGGCCAGAGCCAGCACTCTGAGCCGTAGAGAAGGAATGACCTTCCAATCTTGGAGGGGATCTGGGCTCACCCCAGTGTCCGCGGTGAACCAGTGACAGAGGGAGACCACATGAGCCCCTGCCTCAGGCTCTCACCCCCTTCAGGCACAGGGTCTGAGCCCCTTCCCAGTGATCTGGGGCAGCACCAGAGGATACCAGCCAGGAAAGGCAGAGGCTTAGGAACGACAGGAAGAGGCCCCTCTCTGTGTGCCACCTCCACCCCACAGCGCAAAGCTGAGGGCATATCTCCCTCACCTGCTCCCCTGAGCTTCTCACCTATCAGAGTGGGCCGGATGACTCACCAGTGGCAGGCAGGCAGAAGTGTGTGGTGGGCAATTTGTTCCATAGTGGGTCCCCTACTCAGGAGGGGCCCTTGAGCCCACTGTCCAGTGAGATGCCCAAAGGCACAGTGGAAAAGAAACTGCAGGGTGATGGGCCTCTGGAAAGGGATGTGGGGACCCCACCTCCTGCAGCACCAGCCTGCAGGAGGGGACCTAGCAGGAGGACGCTGACCTAGCAGGAGGACGCTGCTGTACCTCAGGGGTCGCCCACGTCCTGGAACCCAGTGTCCAGCAGGGCGCCGCCAGGGAGCAGAGAGCAGCGTAGTGGGGTCAGTGTGCCAGCGGAGCGGCAGCGCCTCTGCCATCTGAATTCAGCTCGTGAAGGATGAGTCACGATCTGCCAGGCCAAGGATGATGAGAACCGGACCTGTCGTGCTCTACAGGGAGGGGAAGGGAGCGGAAATTCCAGGGTTGCTTGAACTCTGCACTGGCTGGGAGAGGGACAGGACTTGGGTCAATCTGGCTTGCAGCCCAGAACTGCCTCAGAAATACCCTTGAGACCGTGAATTCATTCATGCGCGGACTGAGAAGCTGCTGTCGCTGAGCTCCCGTTTCCTCGCCCGTGAAGGCAGAGGTGGTGCTCCCTCCCTGCAGAGCTTGAGACTGCCCAACGGGCTGGCCTGTCATGAGCGCTCTCCATACTAGACCTGCCGGGACTGGAAGCCGACTGTGCGGGTGGTGAGCGTGTCTCTGACCCCCACTCTGCGTGGTGCTGGGAGTGCTGGCTGTCCCCGCCCCGTGAGCACGCTGTCTGAGTCAGGGGACTGGGGTCCTGGCCTTCTGCAGGGAGCTAGGCCAGTCACCATCCCACGGCCCGCAGTTCGCTGTGCACAGAGAGGCACCTCAGTCGTCTGGTTGTCGAGTGCAGCCTCCCCCCATGTGTGCAGCTAGGGCTCTCGGCGAGCACCCAGGGCTGTCGTGGAGACACACAGTGGGGCTCCCAGCTGCTGGCCACACCAGCACTCAGGGGCCTCTGTCTCCCTGAGGGCTTATTTCCGGTACCACTTTTCCAGGTTCTGGGGATGTAGTCAAAAAAAGGTCACACCTTTTAAGTAAGGCCAGTGTAGCTCAGTGACTCTGCTGTGTCTGTGTGTCGCCGGTATGTGCAGCTGTGTGCGGGTGTGTGTCTGTGTGAACATGTACATGCACACGTTCATTTGTGTCCCTTTTTTTAGAGGTATAACTGGCTTTATTAAGTGATTCATGCATCAGGCGGCATCTCATCTAAGCGCCACAACGACCTACACAAAACGGAGGCTGTTTGTAGACGGTGTGTGTGGTGTGCACGGTGTGTGTGTGGTGTGCACGTGTGCGCCTCAGGGTGCAGAGCACCAGGACCTACGTCTCGGCGGCACTTCCTTTAGTCTAAGCCCTCGTCACGCTGCAGTCACAGGCTCGGCCTCCTGGCCCGTGCGTCGCGGGTGCTGCAGGAGGAAGCAGCACGGTGTTGTGGGGGGCCACCCAGGATGGCCAGTGCCTCCTCCACATCCCCTGCTCCCAGGCCTCACTTTCAGTGGGAGGTTGATCTGCAGGAGGGGATACTCCTTCCTGCCCCTGGTAGTGTGCCCTTGCCCTGACTGGAGGGCAGTGGGCGTGCTGGAAGCCCTGTCTGCTCCCGGGAGGAAACGGAGCTGCGTTTGTGAGGCAGCTGCAAGGGCAAGTTCATTCGCCCTGCTTTGGATAAAAGGCAAAGATTGAAATTGAAATCCCCTTTGGGGTTATATGAGGTTTGCTGTGGGTTCTTCCTCCTTCCGTCTTACTTTTTGGGTAGGCAAGTTGCACACCGAGTTCCTAGAGAAGGAGCAAAACACTGTGGCAGCCCAGAGGGCCATATCTAAAGAATGACTCACTCAGAGCAGCTCCTGTTGATGCACGGCCCTCTCCCTGAAGCCCTCGCTGCCAGGACAAGACTGGGGGCTCTGGGACACCCGGTGATCTGTGCACCACCCAGCCATCTTGGACGCGTGTGGTGGGGGTTGGTGGCAGGGCAGGGGAGTGCGGCCAAGCTCCAGGAGGTCTCGGGGCTGGCCACATGGTTTCCTGAGGGAGAGACCAGCCTCCTCGGCAGTCACACAGCACGGGCCTGCTCAGACCTACTTCCCTGCGCTGCAGTCTCAGCTACCTTCTTCTCAGACCCACCTGCCCTGCCCTGCCCCCCGGGCCGGCAGGTCCTGCCAGCAGTGTCAAGCAGAAAGCTCAGCCCACAGACTCCTGTGAATTGTTGCCACCGTGTGTCCCCTCCCGTCTGCCACCTCAGAGATGGTGTCTTTGTTGGGCTCTCCCGTTGCGGCCTCTGCCAGGTCTCCCGACCTTCTGAGGTGGGTGATGATAAAAGCTTGTCATCGGCAATTGGTTACTACTGACCAGTTGCTGGACTGAGTGCTTTCCCTGGGATCCTCTTGTCTTGTTAAATCCTCACACAGTGCTGGGATTTAAGTGCTAATATTTTTCCTGTTATACACATGAGGGAATTGAGGTTCAGAAAAAGAAAAAATAGCATGACCAAGGTCACACAGCCAGGAGTGGCCAGGCTGGGACAGAAACCCAAGAATCGTCATGACCCCCAAGTCCACCAGACTCCCTGAGCCATCTCCCCAGGTCTGGTGCCTCAGAAAACACATTCCAGCTTCAGTGGCCACCTCCCCGGGAGAAAGCACAATGCCGCTGCTTTGTGGGGGCTTCTGCCAAGAGGCCGGAGCGGCCCCGCATTCCATAGTGACATGAGGTTGGAGCTGGAACAGGCCACCTCTTGGTGTACAAGTATCCTCGACAGAGACTCTGCCTACCCCCCGACTCTAGCCACCGAAGAGGCCACCAGTCACATTTCTGTGCCAGCTGAGCAGACAGGCCTGTATGGAGAGCTAGAGTCAATGTTTCCACTTGGAAGGCAGAGGACAGACTGGCCTTTGTTTTGCACCAGGCAAGATTTGCCAGCAGAATTCCCCGCGATAGCAAAGGGCTCTCAGAGCATCTTGGACACCGCTCCTGGGGAATTCCACCCCCAGCCACACACACCCGCCGCCCCTGAGCTGACCTCCCCCAACCTGAGACTCTTCTAGGGCCCTCCCTTCCTGCCACCCTCCCGGGCCCTACTCGCCTGTGGGGTGGAGGTGCCCTTTCTCGCCAGTCCTTCCCCAGGGGTGAGGAGACCTTCCCTGGGCCTCTTCGAGGGGGTCTACCCACCCACATTCCCAGGTGGGGTGTAGGGCATCCTCCCTGGGCTGCTTACTTTGTTCATATTGTGGGCTTCCTAGAAAGGGTCAGCCCTGTAGCTGCTCTGACTAACTCAGGTGGGGGCAGTGTCTGGTTTCTAGGTCAGGGCAGAATCTAAAGTCCAAGACAAGATGAGTCAACTTGGATGGGACAGGAGGAAAGGGCAGGCCCCGACAGTCTTCAGGGACACAGCGGGCACCCAGGGGTGTCAGTCTAGCGTGCAGGCTGGGTTTGGATCCTGTTCCAGCACTCACCAACCACTTGGCCCTTGGCTTGGCCTCCATCTGTCTGGGCCAGGGCTCAGCACCTGGGAACTCGTTGGACTGAGAATGCTTCCTCCCCGCAGCCGTGAGGCAGAGTAGAAGGCTGGTTGGAAGCAGCACCCCAAGTGCTCACTCGCTGTAGCGTGTAGCTCTGTCAGGACTGGCTGAGGTGACTGAAGCGGCCCCCGCGCGTGCGCCACAGTCCAGCTGGCCTGCACTTTGCTCACAAGTAAGTGCAGGAATTGAACACGTGGCAAGTTGTCCCCAAGTCCTAAGCCAGAGTGACAAGGCTCAGAGGAGCACCCCGAAACACCTACTTAGTCAGTGACTCAGATCCTTGCCGGGACAGCTCCAGAGGTGGCACCCCAGGGTGACTGACTGGCCTGTGTCGGCGCCCTTGGCGGCACTCTCCATGCAGCGCCGGGGAGGCATGAGGGCCGGCGGCAGAAGGGGCTGTGGGCATGAGCCCTTTGCTTCCTGGACGGGGAGTGGGGAGCTGGGCGCCCGAGGGTTCAGGCCCGGAGGTTTGTTCATTCTCTGCCTCTCACCCAGGACGCATCGGATAACCATCACCAACTTCTGCCTCGGGAAGCATCTCGTGAGCGAGGGGGACCTGCTGAAGGACCAGCGGGGGAGCCCTGCCTACATCAGCCCAGATGTGCTCAGCGGTACGTGCCCCATGCCGGGCTCTGCAGCAGTTCCTCGTGCTGCAGACCCGGGCATGACTTTGGTAGTGGCCAGACTGGGACCGTCCCTCCTGCTACAAAGTTCGGGGTCTCATGGAGGAGGAGAACACTTTGCAGGTTTGCTCTCTGAGATTATTGCTTGGAAGGAAAGAAACATGATATCTGTGAGCACAAATAACTGGCACTTGAAGGACTTCCCCGAAGAAGTCACATTTGGCGGAGGTTTTAGGAGAAATAAGAATCCGTTAAGGTGTGTGGCTGGTCGGAGGCGGCACAGCAGGTTGGAAAATCCCATGGGTGGCTGCTGCTTGAAAAGTGAGCCTGGGTCAGGGGAAGCCAGAGAGGCGGGCAGGACCAGCCCACGCCAGCCCTGTCGAAAAGCACCATCCTTTATCCCAAGTGCGAGGGGAAGCCACTCACCAGTTCCTCACTGAGTGCCGTGGGAAGCTCCTCATTTCAGAGACAAAACTCCCTTTGTTCATCGGTCCATCATTCTGCTGGTATTTCCTGGAGGCCTACTGTGTACAAGGCACTGTTCTAGACACTTTGGATAAGGCACACAAATATCCCTGCCTCCTTGATGCTGAGCTGACTCTCTAGTAGGGCTGAGACCGGTAATACACAGAATAGTAAGTTACTTGTGTACCTCTTACGTACTGCCCATATTGTACCAGGCACTGTGTGAGCATGGGATTGTGCTGTCAGAACCACACAGCTACCCTGTGAGGGAAATGTTCCAAGTCTCTTCTTCACACGAGGCGGAGAGATCACATCGCTAATCCAAAGTCAGAGCTAGGCATAAACTAGAAACCTGAGGCTCCCTCGTAGGCCTGCCTCCTGTGTAACTGACTGTAGGCTCTTTCTTCCCCTCCACCCTGGGCTCCCCAACAGAGGCTTCTGCTGGAATCCAGACCTCTCCTGGGGCTTCCTGTGTGCAGAGAGGGCAGTGCCACTGCCCAGGCCTGGGAATTTTGGTTGGGACCACTGCAGCCTCTGCTAGAGGGATCTGGATGCTGGGATGTACCCCAGCTCTCTCCCCCAGCCTAGCCTGTATGCTCCAGGAGCGTCCCCAGAGCCTCCCTGTAGTCGACAGAGCCGGGAGGATGAAGTAGGGCCTTCCCTCAGCCCCAGTCTGTGAGGTGGAGTCTGCGTTGGTGTTGGGCCGGGGAGGAGGGCTGACTCAGCAGCGCCAGGCTGGGGCGGTCCCCACGTGCAGTCACTCCCTACTGCTGCTCTGGCCTCTCTCTGGTCAAGCCTTGTGAGATGAAGCGAAGGAGACTGCACCAGGAGGAGCCCCGGACTGAGCCAGCGGTCTGGGCTCTACTTTGCCAGTTGTGTGACTTCGTCTTCTCTGAGCCTAGGTCTCCTCCTGGTCTAAAAGCTGAAAACAGTCCTCTCCCCACAGTGTTAAGAGAATAGAGGCTTGATTAGGTGTACGTCCTGATATGTGGGCTCCACTTCCACTTTATTCTGTGTGCCACGCACAGCCCTGGGCATGGGCATGGAGCTATGCAAAGGCAGACATGCTCTTGTCCTTGTGGAGTTTACAGTCTAGTTAGTACCTGGTGGCCTCAGCTTTCCCATCTATAAAACAGACATGATAAAGTGCCCTACTTCACTGGGGCCTTGTTGTAGGAAGATCTTTTACCCGGTGTCTGGCTCAATGACCATCAGCCTAACTAAAAGGAAATCTTGAAGCTCAGTGATTTCAGAAGCTGAAACTCAGGGGAAGGTCGCCTGCCAGTTAGACCTGCCTGTGTCATCCCTTTCCACATCAGGACCAAAGCTCTGGGTCTGTCCCTGTGGCCTGGCCCAAGCCAAGAGCCCTCACCCCTCCGGGCAACAGCACCCTCCCTCCTTGGGCAGGAAACACCTTCCAGCTGCTGCAGAAGAGGTGGGACAGGCCTTCCTGGGAGCAAGATCTGTGACTCGGTGGACTCCGCACGATGACTCCATGTGGGGGAGCGGGTCGGGGCAGGGGCTGCCCTTGAGCTGACTAGCGCAGGCTGCACCAGGCCACCAGCCTGCTCTCAGGCTTTACGGGTGGGAAAGGGTCAGGGCCAATGCAGCCTTGGAGAAAGCTTGGCAGAGGCTCATCTCCACAAAACTGCTTCTGTGCCAGCCAGGGCAGAAGCTGCCTCCCACAGAGGTCTGCTGGGCTGTGCAGATGACGTGCAGGCATGTGAGAGGAGCCTGTGGGGCCTTGTGAAGGCGCAGGCCGAGTCCTGTAACGGTATTGTAGACACACGCACACGTGCAGGCGTGCGCTCACACAATATGCTGCTTCACCTTCAGGGGTGCTGGAGTCCTTTAGACCCAGTGTCCCCTGCCACAAAGGCACCGTCAGGCCACCCTGAGGCCGAGGGACACGGGGAGGGACTATAGTTGGGTGCAGTCCGGAGCCCAGGAAGATGACATGCAGGAGTTGAGTCATATTTGGGGTCTGGGCTTCCCCAGAGCCTCCTGATGTGACAGACAGGGTGCTGGGCACCCTGGGACGGGGCTGGGCAGCCCAGGGGCATTTGAAAGCCTGTGTTCTCCTATCTGCTGGGTGCTGGGGGGTGCTGTTTGGGCAGCAGCTGGCACCAGGCGGGAGCTCTGCTGAGGGGAGGTGGGTGATACGCCCGGGAAATGGGGAGAGCAGGGCTGGCCAGTCGGGTGACCTCGGACAGAGAATATCCGTGCCTCATTTCACTCTTTGGAAGAGCAGGGAATCACGTCTCATCAGGTTGGGGAAGAGTCAGTGAAACACAAGTGCTTCTCCCAGTGCCACACCAGCTCCCTGCTGTTTTACAGGGCTGCCCTGGAGTCCGGTGCGCCGGATGTGCCCTCACTTAGAGATACTTGTCTCTGTGGCGGGCACGGGGCTCGCAGGAGCAGAGACGGCGCCTCACCAGACGGCGTTCCTTCAGTGGGGAGAGCGAGCGAGCTGCCGCTGGAGCGGCCCTTCTGACACTGCCGAGTGCCTGCAGGGGACGCACAGGGCGCAGGAGTAGGGACGGGGCGGGAGTCAGGTCAGCTCTCTGTTCCACCCACTGTTGGCCCCTGCTCTGTGAGCTGCTCTGCTGGGGCCACAGGCCAAGGCCCAGCCCACGGGAGCGCGCTGTCTGGCAGAGCAGGCTGCTGCCGCCGGAGGAGGTGTGTGGGCTGCAAGTTCAAGTGTGATCCCTCTTGCTCGGGGTCACACCACGGTGGGGCACTGTCCTGCAGAGCTGATTCTCGAAAGCATGAGTAGCAGGGGCGGGAAGGTCCGAGGACTGAGACAGTGTGGCTCACTCTGGAGGAGGGGGTGGCCAGAAGCGAAGGCGGTATGGGCTCATGGGTAGGTTTCAGGCAGAGTTGTGAGGCCCATCCTCTCCTGATGCGGGCTGAATGTGCGTATGTTCGTGCCCACAGGCCGGCCATACCGAGGCAAACCGAGTGACATGTGGGCGCTGGGGGTGGTGCTGTTCACCATGCTGTACGGTCAGTTCCCCTTCTACGACAGCATCCCGCAGGAGCTCTTCCGCAAGATCAAGGCCGCCGAGTACACCATCCCCGAGTGAGTCCTCCTCCCTGGGCAGCGGGAGGGAGGCCCAGCGCGTTCAGCTTGAGGGGTGCGGACAACGCAGTGGGGCTCGGAGCCCTGGGTGGGAGGGAGACCAGCACCAGCCCGCCCCTGAGCCTGCTCTCTCCTGCGCCAGGGACGGGCGGGTTTCCGAGAACACCGTCTGTCTCATCCGGAAACTGTTAGTCCTCGACCCCCAGCAGCGCCTCGCTGCCACCGACGTCCTGGAGGCCCTCAGTGCCATAATCGCATCGTGGTGAGTGGGCGGCGCTGGGCCGGTTCTGTCCCTCCCACCCAAAAAGCAGCCCAAGGGCGGGCCTGTAGGCTGCTGTCAGATTTCCAGATTTTCTGACATGGGCAAGATTGGAAGGTGCAGGCCGGACCCAGGGCAAGCATCTCCTGCATGCCAGTGGGTGCCAGCTATGGGATGGGCATTAGCTCACCACGTTACCAAAGACTGCGAGGTAGAAATGGGGCCCCTTTATTGGCTAAGAAAACTGCAGCCCAGAGAAACCAGGTCAGTCATGTCAGAAAGGAGCTGCTGACTCCTACCAACTCTGGGAGCAGCGGGCCCCTGGCCTTGCTGGGCTCCCGCCAGCAGGCCGAGAGCGCAAGGGCCCTGGAGCCCGGCTGACGCAGCTGCCTCCTGCAGGCAGTCCCTGTCATCCCTGAGTGGCCCTTTGCAAGTGGTTCCTGACATCGACGACCAGATGAGTGGTGCGGACAGCTCCCAGGAGGTGAGTGTGAGACAGGCCCTCCCAGGGGCAGAGGAGCAGCTTCTGGCAGACCACAGGGCCTCTTGCCTGCTCCCCAGCCTTGGCACGGGAAAGTGAGTTAAAGCCTCAGCCTGGGCCATACCCTGTATCTGGCTCAGTGGGCAAGTTCTGTGGCCTGAGAGGGCTGTGGGACAGCTGAGGAGGAGGCCCACAGCAGGGAGCGCCCCATGGCCCAGCCTGGCCCCTACTTAGCTTCCTTTCCTGCCCAGGCCTAGACTCTGCATGTGCTAGCCCTTTAAACAGTCGCATTCCCTCTGACTCACAGGCTTCTCTCACCCTTCCTGCTTTTCATTTTTTCAGATGATTCATTTTCGCCCAGTTTTCTCTCCTCCCCTGTTCTCTGCACTGAAGAAAGTGCTGGGCCGGCATGGCGGGAGAGAACTGAGTGCTAGGCAGCATCTGGCAGGGTGGCCCTGGAGGCAGGCCTTGGCCCAGCCGTGAGGGATGCTGTAAGGCCCTCCCTTCTCTGGCTTCTCTGAAGTTCCGAGCATTGGGCAGGTACAGCCAGGAAGGACAAGTCTGGAACCACAGCAGAGACTCCTGGCCCCTGAGAAGAAAGGTCTACTCCTCAGTTCCCACTCCCGCCAGGGGCAGTTCAGCAACTAAAAATAAGCACCCTAGCATGCCGTGAGTGCGTCTCCTCAGTCTTCACCATAGGCCTGCGTGGTCCCTGTTTTTTACCTAGTTTTACAAAAGAGGAAACTGAGGTTCAGAGAGAGAAACTTCCCAGGGTCACCCAGCTTGGAAGTAGTGGGACTGAGCCTTGGTCTCAAGTCTGATTCCAAAGCCCTGCTTTCCCCTTCGCCAAGCCCTGCAGGGACCTGACACTTCCGTTTGTTACTGTCTGCCTGGGCCACTCTGGGAGCTCAGCATTCGACAAAAGAAAAAACAGGACTTCCTGGGTGCAGTGCGCCCAGCTCTTAACGGTTGACATGCCTGGCCCCCAGGGGCTTGACCCCTCTAGGAGATTACTGCCCCATTTCCCAGGCAAGGAGGCCAAGACTTCTGAGGTCAGGTTCCTTCTCCCAAGGTCAGTAAAGTTAGGAAGAGGGGCACGCAGCTCAGGTCACAGATCTGTGCTTCAGCCGGGCAGAATCTAGGTGGAGGGCTCCCGAGGGACCCACACAGTCAGCCACCCGGCGACAGGCCTCAGGAACGAGGCTGTTCCACACTCACTCCCTCCTCTTCTCCCCCGCTCCCTCCCACGCAGGCCAAGGTGACAGAGGAGTGCTCCCAGTACGAGTTTGAGAACTACATGCGGCAGCAGCTGCTGCTGGCCGAGGAGAAGAGCTCCATCCACGAGGCCCGGGGCTGGGTGCCCAAGCGGCAGTTCGGCAGCGTGCCACCGGTGCGGCGGCTCGGCCACGACGCGCAGCCCATGAACCCCCTGGACGCAGCCATCCTGGCTCAGCGCTACCTGCGGAAGTAGCCTCAGGCCGGGCACCACCCGCCACCTCTTCCAGCCCCAGCCAGTGTGCTGGCTGTCGGGTCTGTAGTGCTGAACTCTCCCAGGCTGCAGCGGGGACAGGCAGGCCAGCCCAGGTCACGCGGGGTCAGCAGAGGTACCACGAAGCTCCCTTTTGGAATGATCGCTTGATTGTTTGGTTTTTAATCTGAGAATCCTAGATAACTAATCTGCTTTTAATCATGGCGTTTTAATCTACCTCTGTCTCTTTAACCATGCTGTCTCTGGACTGAGTGAGAGGGAAGAGGAGGGAGCCCGCCCGCCCACCCAGGGGCCCGGTCAGCCACCCTGCCCACCCGACCCACCCGGGCAGCTGTGCCCTACAGTCCAAATAAGCTGAAAGTGCAGCTCAGCACTGGCTCCCAAAATGGCACCCACCCCCACTGCTCTCCCAGGCCTCTCCCACAGTCTGTTTTCGTCCCTAGGCCCCTCGGTCCAAGCTTTGGAAAACCTTCACCTCATTTAAGTGGAATTCAAATATATTTATTTTTGTACTGAAATCAACCCCTTTCCCATCTCTAGGTGGCTCAGCCCGTGGGTACTCCCTGCCCCCGTCCTGTCTGGAGCGGGGCGTTCACAGCCCACAGATGGCCCCTTCTCCCCCAGGCTCAGAGAAGCCCCTTCTTGCCGGCCCCTCCACCTCCAGCCACCAGTCCCTCTTTGTTTCTGGTGATGGGGAGACCTTTCTACACCTGGTTCTTTTCTCCATCTCAGTAGCTTCTCTGAGGTGCTGTACACTTGCATTAACCCTGATCTCCTTCCCCACCCTTCACTGTGGTACCGAGGTAATGCTGACAGAGACTTGGGGGTACCTGGTGGTGGGGCTGCCTGAGAACAGGTGGTCCAGCTTGCACACCCTCCCCACAAGAGAACACCAGCTCTGTTCAAAGAAGGTGGGGGGCATCTCCCCTGCTGCCCCGCCTCATAACAGATGTGGTGTCTCTCCCAGTGGACCCTGGCCAGGGTCCTTCATGGGGGTGGGAACTTTTGGGGAGAGTCACGAGGTTCTGCCTGGTTTGAGAACAGCCCTGCTGCCCTTTTTGAGCCGAGATTTTGAAGTGGATGCCCGTCTTGCCAGAAATGCTGTTCTCACCAGAAGGCCCTCTGCTCTCACTCTCCCTCACTGGACTTGACCCTGCCCCTGACCTCAGAGAGGCCAGGTGTTCCCCTCCAGGCAGCCTGGGCCCTCAGGCCCTTCCTGTCTGCCCGTGCTCCCCAGTGGGGGGTGACCAAGGCCTCTAGGACCTTGTTTCCCAGAGTGTGAGCTGTCCCCTCCCCAAAAGCTGACTCACTGTGAGTGACTTGGGCAAGTTCCCAAACCTCCTTGTGCCTCAGTTTCCCCATCTGGAAAAAATGGGGCCACCTCTTGCCAGCAGTAGCAGGGCCGCCCACGCCCCTTCATCCCCATGCCCCCACCCCAGCACTCGGGCGCCTCGTGCCTCTGCCTCAGTGGGTCTGTGGGAGCCCGCTTGAGCCCAGCCCAGCACTTACACCCCTGAGCTCCCAGATCTGCCTCCATCAGCCGTCCAGCCGCTGAGAGCCAGGGTTTCGTGCTGTGGGGGTAGGGGATGCCCTCTTTTCTATTTATTTCAAAAAGAAGTCTCCTAAGGGAGTCGAAGTACAGTCCGGCCCAGGGCTCCCGCTCCTGTGACTGTCCTGTCAGGGTCCAGGCCGAGCCCCTGTGCCAGCAGCCTGCCCAGACCCCTGGGCCTGCTTGCCACGTGTGGTCTTTTTCCTCCTTTTCAAAGCAATATCCTCTGGTTCTGCAAAGCCCTATCAGACAGCTGGTCCCTGCCAAGGTCAACCCATGTGTCTGATTACATTTCTGGCAAAGCAAATGAGAGGAGTTTGGGTCCACCCTCACTGGGTGTCACACGCTGAGAGAAGTCCTATTGTAAAGAAAACAAAATGGAAAAAGTCACAAAAAAGTTTGTATAAAGACATATTTTTGTACTACATGGGGACTCTTCCTGCATGTCAGCAATAAAACTTCCTGATCTGGAGCCACTGCGGCCTGTACGGACTGCCGTTCTTGCCCCTCTCGCGTGCGTCTCCCCCCTGCCAACCACCCCATCTCTCACCTGTGCCAGCGAGGCAGTGCAGGCCTCCGTCATGCACCCTGCAGCCGCAGGCTCTCCTGCCACAACTGTCTTGGATGGGGGGGGACTAAGATACCCAGCGTTCTCCCAAGCCCACTAGTCCTGCCTCTAGCTAAGTGCCCAGGTGACGACGCCTGCTTGGCTTAGCCCCAGACCCGCGCTCCCAGAGCAGCTGCACCTGGCAGAATACTGATCCTCTCTCCCTATCAAGCGTCCTTCTTGGGGGTGGGGGGGACCGTGTGCCCACATGCCAGGACCTGGGTAAGCAGAAGAGCCAGGCCTGGCCCTTTCCTGTACCACCTGCCTCCCCTGCCTGCCATAGGAAGCAAAGTGGGTTCCTTCCTTTCTTCTTTCCTTCCTTTGCCTAAAATTAGACTTTTCCCTGAACATCAGGGCAATGTAACTAGAGGTATCTAGCCTGCCCCCAGCAACCCACGGCACACGGGAGACCTACTTTTATGTCCAGGAACCCGTGCATAGGCCCAGGTCACTAAAGGAGTAGAGAGCCACTCAGGCTGAACCCCTTCCTAATCAAGGGTCCACAGCAAGAGAGGATGGCACCTCTCAAATGTGAGAAGGCCCTGCATCTCCACAAACACTTCAGAACAGTTCCCCAGACCCCTGGCCCCCACTTCTACCCCACCCACCCAGATCACCCACCCAGATGACCCCAGCAGCCAAGTGGCCACCCATCTTCCCAGCCTCTCCCATACTGATACAAGCCTTGCCCATTCCATCTGGCCCATACCCAAGCTATCCCGGCTGCATAGCCAGAAGGCGCCCTCACTTCCGGCCCACAGCAGCCACACTGCAGCTCTTCCAGCTGCCCCCCCCCCCCCCCCCCCCCCCCCCCCCCCCCCCCCCCCCCCCCCCCCCCNCCCGCTGCCCGCCCCCCCCCCCCCGGCCTACCCAGGCAGCCTGTCCTGTGCATACCCCTGGGCACTCACCCGGTCAGGCTTCTGCTTGGCAGTGCCAGCAGCCGCCCATGGGCAGGGGCTCTGCCTTGCTCCCTCAGATCCTCAGCACCTACACTGGCCTGGCATGTGGCTGACACTCCAAAAACTGTTGATCTAAGCTTCTTGGTGCTCACATCACAAGTTTTTATTGAGAGTCCTGGAAGCAGAGGAAAGGGAAATTTCCAGAAAGGTATGGCCTTCAGGAGCCTCCCATGGCCCCCGAAAATTCAAAGAAAAGCAGGACACTGGTCCCAGCGTCCTCAGGGAGAACAGCCTCAGCGTGAAGTCAGACTGCAGCTTTGAGGCTGTCTGATGTGGGGAAGGAAGTAAGGAAATGGACTCTGTTGTTCAGACTCCAAAGCCAAGTTAGCCTTGACTTCTCGCCTCTCTTTCATCTCTCGTGCCTTTCCTCCTCACACCCCATATTCAATCCACTCCTAACCCTGACAGCCAGCCGAGCGGAATCTGATCGTTTCTCCCGGTTCCCTGTGACCACCCTATCCAAGGTCCCATCTCAACATTCCTGGTCTTCCGGCTTCCGCTCTTCCTTTTGACAGCCCAGGGGACTGTCAAAGCAGCGAGGAAGCTTTCAGAAGCCCGGTTCTGTCCCTCTCCTGTTTATACCCCTTGATGGCGTCCAACCTGTGCAGCTTATAGCGGGCTCTGTTCCTGCCCTCCTCTCTAGCTTTTGAACCACTCACTCCTCACTGTCCCCGCCACACAGGCCTACTTGCTGACCCTGCAGGAACTGAGCGCACCTCCACCTCAAGGCCTTAGCATTGTTTCGGCAGCAAGCACAGGGCAGGTTCTCTTATCAATTCGAGTAAAGAGTCCTGGAGCCCTCAGTGGCTTTTTCAGGCTTTAAAGCTCTTTCTACGCCAACTGTTGTGGGGCAAGCCTGCAGGCTGGCAAGGCAGCGAGGCCCCCAAACCCCACTGAATTTTGACTCATCTTGAGTTCTCTCTGGCACTCTCTCGGGCCTGCTCTCACAGCCATTCTGCCATAGCCGTTCTGTCTTTGAGTGAGGCCGCCCTTATAGCCTCAGCCTGCAGGCTCAGCTGTGCACACCTACGCATGCCCACACCATACTCCAGGTGTCCACAATCAGGCTCACGTGCCCCACGCCTGCGCGGCGCCCTATGCTCCAGGTGTCCATAATCAGGCACGTGTGACCCACGCCCACACTCCCCAGCGCCTTCTGCATTCAAGGCCACAGGTGATAGCCAGAGGCCAGCGGCGTAGAAGCCTCACCATCCTCATTTACCCTACATACTGGCTATTCTTTCTGGAAGGCTCTTCCGCTATTGACATGGCTCCCTCCCGCACTTCCCTCTGCTCAAAAGGTCACCTCCTCAAAGAGGGTTTCCCTGACCACGTCCACCTGGTCTTCTCTAACCCCTCATGTTTTGTGTTTCTTCTTTACGTTTCTTCCTCATGCTTATCACAGCCTGACATCATGCATCTGATGACTAATAGCTCTCTCCCCACTCCAGGTGTACTTCATGAGAGCAAGCCTCTCTTTCTGTGTCCATGTAGGGACGGGGGTTTGGAAGGGGGGCTGGTCATCACAGTGCCTGGGGGTGCCACTGGCATTTGCAGCATGGGGAGCCAGTGGCTCCAGACAACCCCACAGGAAGGCAGACTCCATATCCTGCTCGCAGAAATGGAAAACTTGTTTATAATTCCTAGAGCCAAGAATCTAACTCAATTTGACACATAAACACAAAGGATGTGGCAGTACATAAAATACACTGAGATTGTGGAGACGCAGCTGCTATGTAGAGGAAACCTTTACTTTGTTTTGTTCAAAACTTCACCAAGAGTCCCCCACCGAGCCCGACAGCAACACCATTGTAAGCCACAGTCAGCTGCACAGGCACCGGTCACCTCCGCAGCTGTCCACTTTACAAACGTGTCATTACCCTTTATGTCTCTTCCACTATGGAACTACATACAGAAATGTTAAGGTAGATGGAGGTGGGCATATGAGCCGTACAGCTCATGTGGGGAACATCAGAGGGTGCAATACAAGAAAGTGTAAGTATGAAGACAGCTTGGGGCCTGACAGGTGGAGAGCAGTGGCCCAGAGCTGCCCAGGGGAAGACTGGCTGGCAGCGCGCAGTGCGGGCTCTGAAGTTCCAACGCGGTTCCCACCACTCCCATCGCGAGACCATCCGTGTGACCGAACGTGCATGACTTAACCCCACAAGCCTCGTTCTCCTTCTCTGTCAAGGGGGATGGTGCCAGCGACTACACAGGCTTCCCCAGGGTTTGAGGGCAGGGGTGTGTGGTGTCAGTGGCCAGTCAATGTCCTTAACTAGCATTCCTTTACAAACTTTGACTGTGCCCTCTTTCCAGCAGCTGTCCTGGGTGCTGAGGGGGCACTCAGAGAACTGGGCAGGTCTCAGGAGGCTGTGAGTCCCCTTCTTCTCGCCCTCCATGCAAAACCCAGAGGTCCCAGGGGTGAGAGGCCCCTGTGTCAGGCCAGCCTCCACCTAGGCCACTGGGGAAGGGGGTGGAGTCTTCCTTGGGCTTTGATTTGGGCCCTGAATATGCCAGTACCCCGAAAACACTCCCAGGGGCTCTGGATGTCTCAGCTCCTCCACCCCTCCTTCGACCTGTTTTTCCATGTTTCATCCTTCTCTGTGCCTCTCAAAGTGAAGAATCTCTAGTCCACCTGACAGTGCAGAAAGGAATTCGACAGGTGGGCAGGTGGGATGCAAGCCAGACAGGCAGGCGACGGATGTGTAGAGATTCTAGCCGCAGTCAGAAAATAGGTGGGGGCCTCCCTGGTGGCGCAGCAGGCTGAGCGACACTCTGTGAAGTATTAGCCTCACGGCAGGGATGGCCTGAGTTTCATCCCCAGCCAGGGAGGGGACCCACATGGCACAGCAGACCTCTCCTGCCTTGCCCGCTGCTCCCCTCAACAGTGTATTTCAGTTGATCTGCCTGCTGTGCTCCCCACTCTGTCTCTGGTGAATCCTCTCACCACCCCCCACACCTCTGGCCTGTACCCCAGTGCTTGTATGCATAAATAAGTAAATCTTTAAAAGAAAAGAAGAAAGCAGGTGGCAGGACAGGCCTTCAGATCGGTGTCAGGAGAGCCAGGCAGAAAAGCAGATAGGCAGGCGGCCAGGAGAATCTGCAGGCAGTGGGTTTGTAGGGTAAAGGTTGATCAGGTATTTCCACCCTCCCACCACTGATGATGGACACCTGCGGTGCTGCGAGCATTCCAGGGTGGGCATGCGCAAGTGGGCGCACCTGTGTTGGACACGGGCTTAAATGGGCGGCGTCATGAGGACGCCAGAACTGCAAGAGAGAACTGTGAGAACTGACAGAACTGTGAGGACCGACCGAGAGACCCGACAGCAGCAGCAGAGAGAGAAGAAACAGCCGAGAGGGTGAGATGCGCTGGGGGCTGGGAGGCCTGCCAGCCTCCTGGCCCCCCGGCACCCCTGCCTGCCATGTACCTGGCCACCTCTACTAAATAAAGCATGAAAAGCCACCGAGGGCTCCAAGACTCTCCTTCCCTGACCCGTCTGCCCAGAACCATCCCGAACCCTGCTCCAGTGCCACCTCCATCCTGCCGCTACAGGGTTAGATGCAGGCTTTGGGCACCTCCCCAGGCCTCTAGGTGTGCCCCTTCTCTCCTGGCATGGCCACGCATTCCCCTCTCTGCAGGGGCTAGCCGTCATCTCCCCCCTGCCCTGCTGCAGCTGGCCACCTGCTCCACCAGAGCTGGGCCACACCTGACCCAGCACACACCAATTGGCAACCCAGACATTGCCTGACACCCAAAGACCTGCAAGGCACACGTAGAAACAACAAACATCCAAAATCAGACCGCCCCACACTGAGAAGCGTGTGGGACCTGAGATACACGTGTGTCCACAAACCGTGGACAAGTGCCTCGGCACACAGGGCTGGTCACATGAGCAGTCACGGCACAGCAGCATTCACATAGATGGGAGGAGCCTCTCGGGTGCAGCCAGCCCTTCACCGCCAGTGCCAGGGTTCTCAGCCCCATGTAACGAGCTGATCACGGCTTATGCCGGCCAGGTCTCCCTCCTGACTGGTCTCTCCTGGCTCACTCCCCCAGGATGGAAGTCTCCAGGGCTCAGGCTTCTGGCAGCGTCCTTTCTCTCCTTGCTCCCTAGGGGAACTCATCCATAGGCCTGCGAAGGGGAGGTGGCACTCCATCTTCTGTGTTGTGGACTCCCAAATATGTCCCCAGCCCAGCCGCCTCAGGGCTCCCCCTTCCTGCCTGCCTCCTCCGTCCAGATCTCTAATGGACATCTCAAACGGAACTATCCTAAGTGAGATTTGGATTTCCAAAACCTGCTCCCCACAAAGCCGCCCTCAGGTGCAGCAGGATATTTTACCTACCTGCCTCTCTCCCTCCCATCCTCATCCTGGGCACCTGTCCTGTTCGACATTCCCTTTTGACTACCTGATCCGAACCTGTCTCATCTCCCCCACCAGCCCCACCAATCCTTGGGCTGTTGCTGGCCTGATGGCACCAGCCTGCACACTGCTCCCCCTGCCTCCTTCTCTCCCTGCTGCGGCTCATCTTAGCCCGGGAGCGTCTCTAAAGCGCACCAGGAACCACAACCACAAACAAGACCCTCCAGATTATAACTCCCCAAACGCTCTTTCACCTACAACAAAATCCAGCTCCTTCCTCCTTGCCCCATTACTCTCATGGTGCCGCAACTGGCTCAGGTCTGTGCCCTTGGCCTCTGTCCTATCTAGACGCCCCCCCACCCAGACCCTGGCGTGCCTGTCCCTCCTTGGGAGTCAGGTGTCACTTCAGATTCCCCTGGAGCCCCCCTTGGTGTCCCCATTACTCTATTCCATCACCCTCCACCCAAGATCATCATCATGTATCTTCAGGCAGAGATTTCTTTTGTCCTACTAACTGCTAAAGCCCACGACTAGGAAGTACAGGCATCTGCTGAGTGCTTCTTGACCAGCAAACAGCTACATGGGTTTGTACACCTCCCCCCAGAATGCCCAGGCCCGTGGGACATGAAAACACACACGTTCAGATACAGGCAAAAGCGTGCGTCCACACCTGCTCACGGACAGACCAACCAGTCACGAGGACCCCGAGGCCCTTTCCCACCCCCGGAACATGCATCCCAGGTCTTTCCCCATCTAGATTTGCCCTCTCTGTGAACCCAGCCTGAGGACTGAGAGTGGGGGGTCTCCATTCTGGACAGAGGAGGGGGGGTCAGTGGCCCACAGGCCTCAGGCAGCGCCTTCAGCTATGTCTGCAATTTCCTCTCCCCCTTCCTTCCCTCCTCCTCCCTAAAGCTCCCGCCAAGAAGGCCTCCCCCTCACCCCAGCCCAGGAAGGGGGCCTCCTGAAAGGGTGCGTGGGAGTCTGGCCAGGAAGAAGACCCTGCCGCAAGCACTGATCGTACTAGACAATGCCCAGGTGGAGCAGGTCCAGCCAGATGGGAAACACATCAATTGCGTGGTGCAGAAGGGCAGGGCTCTGCAAGGCTGCCAGGACCTGGCTGGAAACCAGAGTCCAACACTCATTAACCCTGAGTGTGTCCTGCCAGCTGGACACACTCACCAGCGCCCCAGCCCTGAGAGCACTGGGAGGGGTGGGAGGCTGGGCGGGGTGGGGGGGCTGGGAGGGGGGCCGCCTTCCCCGAGTGAGGAGGAAGAGCAGGGTATAGGGAAGCCCGTAGAGGCACAGCCAGGCTCTAGGGTCAGAGTAGTGGGTTCAAATCCTGCCCATTGTGGAAAAGTTAGTCAATTTCTGACTTATTTGCCAAGTGGGGATCACGATCACCCCCTGCCCCCTTACAGGGCTGCTAGAAATGAGCAAATGAAAGACTCCTGCGAAGGGTTTAGACCGCGGGCACCTCGGCAGAACTCGGCGCTCGCAGCAGCAGAGCGGCCTGGGGGCGGGTTCCTGCAACCCGCCTCCCGGCGGTTTCCTAGGGAGGCACAGACAGCCCCCGCAGGCCTCGCTGCCCTCCTCCCTGTCGCTCCTCTCCCCTTCCTCTCCAGGCCCTTTCCTCCCCGCCTCCCCCTGCCCCGCCCCGCCCCGCCCCTCCTCTTTCCTCCGAGGAAACTTTCCGCCGGCTGGTCCATCGGCCCGTGTCCGGCCCAAGCTGCCCCGGCCTGGGAGTCGAGCCGGGCGGGTGGGGCTCGCCAGGACCGGACGGGCGGGAGCGTCCGGGCCCCGGGTGTGTGCGGTCGCCGGACTCGCCGGGGCCCAGCAGCGGGGAAGCGGGACGCTGACGGTGAGTGAAATGGGGCCTCGGAGCCGCAGGGTCCCCGCGGGGCGGGCGGGATGGGAGAGGGAGGCGGCTTCCCCTCCCGGAGCCCGCCCAGGGAGCGGCGAAGGCTCTCGCGTCTCTCTGCTCCAGCCCGCTGCAGGGGCGGCAGCCCCGGCCTCGGTCAGGAATCTCACCGGGAGGGAAGGGGCGCCTCCTTCGCCCCACTCCCCTGACCCCTAGGTTGGAAGGGCGTCTGTGCCCACGGGAAAGTTCCCCACGACAGGCCAAGATCTACAACAAAGTCAGGAGCCGCTCTCTCCAGGGTGGAACCTGGGGTTGCTCTTCCAGGGACAGAAACTGCCCCGAAGAGGAGGGGTCACGTCAGCTCCAGGCTGAGGATTAGGACCTGTCCTCACTGACCTCTCAGCACGGGGGAGCTGCCCCCCACTCCAGCAGCATGGATGCCCCTCGAAGAGACATGGAATTGCTCAGCAACAGCTTGGCAGCCTATGCACACATCCGTGGTGAGGGTGGCCCCACGGCAGGGATGCCTCACTCCCTCCCAGGTCCCACTCCACCCCTTCCCACCTCCCTGTCCTAGCCTTATAGCCTCCCCCTCCAGCCAGTCACCTACTCCCAATTTCCTCCATCCTCAAGGTCCTTATTGCCAGATGGTGGCTACTTAGTGTCCCTCAAAGAGGAGCACTGTCCCTTGCCCCCAAACTTAGAAGCTGGAGTCTGTCCCCGCCAGGATCCATAACTTCTGCCCCCTCGCCCCCAGCTAACCCTGAGAGCTTTGGCCTCTACTTCGTGCTGGGCGTCTGCTTTGGCCTGCTGCTAACCCTGTGCCTACTAGTCATCACCATCTCCTGCGCGCCCCACCCGAGGCCCCGGGGTCCTGCCTCTCGCAGGGACCCCCGCAGCAGCACACTGGAGCCGGTGGGTGACGAGGAGGAGGAGGAGGAGGAGGAAGAGGAGGACACGGTGACGCGGCTAGGCCCGGAAGACGTGCTGCAGGGCCCAGAGCTGTCCACGGAACCGGATGGGCCTCTGAGTGTCAACGTCTTCACTTCTGCAGAGGAGCTGGAGCGGGCACAGCGGCTGGAGGAGCGGGAACGGATCCTGCGGGAGATCTGGCGCACTGGGCAGCCTGATCTGCTGGGTACCGGCACCCTCGGGCCCAGCCCTTCTGCCACAGGCACCCTGGGCCGCATGCACTATTACTGACTGGCACCCACTCCCACTGCAAACGCTTGGGCGCTGGACTCATCTGCATCTGAACTCAGCTGCCCCAGGACCTTTGTACTGCCCCTGCGCATGGTGCTATCGAGGCCCCGCTCCACAGCCCCCCCAGTGCTGTCAGGCTTGGACCCCCACCCCTGGGAGGCACCCTGCCCCCATTCCTGCCAGAAGGCCCTGCGGGGAGGGAAGGAAGCAAGGGCCCCATCCTCTCTGGGGGATGTTTAAGAGGTGAAGTGACCAATGAAAGCTACATTCTCAGTGACTCAGTTTTCCTCTGTTACCTCTGTTCCCAAAGTCCTGCCATGCAGGGGACCCCTAGGCTAAGACCTCCCCCTACACTCCCTTACCAGATCACCACGTCCACCCACTCACCTGCCTTCTCAGGACACATGCTTATGTTCACTTCACAGAAGGCAAAGCACGCCCCATACCCAACCTGCACCACCTCACCAGTCTCTGAGCACAGTATCACGTGCAGTCTTACAGATGCATTCCTTTTCGTCAGCCGTGCGGGCACACGTCGCCCGTGTCCCTACAAATGCCCTGGTTCATGCATCATGCAGTTACACACCCGGCTTCGGGGCCTGACCTTGGAGCAGGAGCACCTTTAGCGCCCTAGTGGAACGATGTAGAGAGGTGCGTTCCTGTGCGTCCTGGGAGGACAGAGGGGACAAAACTGGTGGGATCCCTTCCCAGTGCACAGCTGGATCCCAGCATCCGAACCTCGGTAAACCCGCCAGGGCCCCTGCAGCCAGTCATTTCTCCAGTGGGCTGGCGTCCCAAGGAGACACAGCTTCCCTCTCCCACAACCGCCCCCCCCTCCATCCGGTGGATAAAAATAGCTGTGCTCAGGCCTTGGGAACAGTAATGAGAGCCACATGTTGGCCAGATGTGGGGGGGAGGGAGGTGAACACTAGGAATGCGGAGAGCTGAGAGACCCAGCACAGCCCCGCCCCCACACGAACCAGGCAGGCGCTGCCGCGTTTGCGTACACCGCAGTTTACTTTAGTTTCCCAAAGTCGTGTTGAAGAACATGGGTGGCGGCAGCCAGAATTCCCATCAGGTCCCACAGTAGTCCCTCCCGGGCCTGCCCTCAGTACGTCTGTGAGTAGATGGAGCCCTTGGTTCGAGCCTCCTGGGTCTTCTGCTTCAGATGAACCTAGTCGGGAGAGGGTGTCAGAGCTAAGGGCCAGCTACCAGCCTCCCCCGCAGGCAGACCAGCACCCAACACACCTCCAGCCACTGGCGCTTCTCCCTCTCGTTCTTCAGCTCCTCCCAGAGGTCCTTCAGCTTACTTCTGCAGACAAGACCAAGGCGGTGGTGAGGCAGGAAGACTTACCAGGCCCCGCCCTCCTTTCCAAACTCCCTTCCTTATCCTCCCCACTTACTCCAGGTGCACCCCCATCTGCTCCAGCGACATCCTTAAAGACTCCACCTCGGCCTTTAGCATTATTAGTTCTTCTCTGTCACTTCTGCTGTCCATGGGATTGGGGGAGACCAGGGAATGGAAGGTGTGAGCCTCTTGGGAGTCTGAAGTCAGTTTGATAGGTTGTGGATTCTTTTGAGCAGGGGTTATCTTTTGGGGGGAAACATCTTTTGGAGGGGACCCCTCTTTGGGGGGCACCTCCTCTTGCAGGATAGCTTCACCCTTCCAAGGTGTCTCCTCCAGGAAGGCTGGAGCATCTTTCTGGGTTTGGTCCTCCCCATGGGCAGATAGGGACAGGGGCTTGACCTTGGATTCACAATGGAGAGGGGAGTCGTCCCTCTTATTCAGGGGGTGCTTTGTCACAGAAAGGGGGGGCTCCTCTGGCATGTGGCTCTCCTCTTCAGGTTGAGTCTTACTGACCACAAGAGACTTGACCTTCTCCAGGGCTTCCTCTGGAGTGAAGTGATGCAACTGAGTGTTGTCTGGGATAGAGACCTCTTCAGGAAGCACCTGCTCTGGGGTCAAGACCTTTTCTAGGGTGAGGGCCTCATCCCCTGGAGGAGTCACCTTTGGGCCAATGGCTTCATCTTTAGGTGGGATTTCTGGGGCAAGGCCCTCCTCCACAGAAAAGGCTCCCTCTGGAGTCGGGGCATTGGCCTCCAAAGTCAGGGTATTCTCTGGTGCGGGGGCCTTGAACTCCGGAGTTGGGATCGCTTCAGGAGTGTCAGTCTTGTCCTCCACAGTCTGGGTCTCTTCTGGGGTGGGGGTTTTGTCCTCAAGAGTTAGGGTCTCCTCTGGGGCAGGAACCTTATCTGGTGTCAGAGTTTCCTCTAGAGGGGAGGTCTTTCCTGGTGGTGGAGTCTTCTTAGGGATGGGGGACTCATCCAGAGTGGGGGTTTTATTTGCAGGAGGGGCCTTTGAGAGGCTGCTCTGCTCTTCTTCCTGCAGCGATGGGGGAGAGCTCAGCTGAGGACTGGGTACTTGACATTCTGAGTCTGGTTCCCCTTGGCCTGGGGTCCCCTTGGCTTGGGATCCATAACTTCACCCTTGCTGGGCAAACCAGACTCTTCCCAGAACCCCCCTCTCCTGTCTTTGGGGCTGCTCACCTGAGTGGTTGCAGAGCATTGCTTGGAAACCTGGGTTTTGGGTCGCTTTCTGCCAGGGTGACCAGGGCTCCCACTGAGGAAGCTACTACTGGAGCCTAGGAGAGCAGAACCTCAGGGACCCAGACCCGCTGGGACCCCCAGTCTCTCCCCCATCTCTGTCCTTCCACACAACCACCCTACCCTGTGCCTGAGTCCTACCTCACTGGAGGGAGGCAGCAAGACTTACCACGGTCCCGGGAGGGGCGCTTCTGACCGTCTCCACTGGGTGTCCCAGATGGCCTGGAACACATCCCCATCAGACCCAGGGGTGGGGGGCAGGAAGCAGCATTTCCTTTGTACTCTCTTCCTTCCCCACACCCCCACCCTGCTCCTTACTTGGCTTTGCTGGGCCCAGTAGAGACTGTCACCAGTTTCTTGACTGTAGGGAGGGTCGTTTTGGGCACCACCTTTTTCGGTTTTGGTTCCTTAATAGGAGCTAGGAAAGAAAAAGGGGTGCATGTTATCCACTCACTCTCTGTCTGCCCATCAAACAACTGCTGGCCGTCCTGTGCTGTGCAGAGAGCACTAGGGACAGAAGATGAACCGCAGGAGACCACTCTGAGGCCACATGGGCACGTGGGAACTATGAGACCTGAAGTGTCACCCTGAAGGGACGCCTAGCACCCAGCACTTACCAGTCTTTCTGTGGGAGATGGCCCCTTAGCCTGCCAGTTTTCCTCTGTGCCTTTCTAAGTCCTGTCCCTGTGCCCAGAACTGCTCCCTGTTTCAAACTTCATTCCTTCCTGGACCCATAGCAATAACCTTCCCCTTCCCACCCACCCTCCCTTGAACTTCTGTCGTTATCTCCTCTACTCCCATAGAGCTCTCACCTGTCTTATGGGTTGAATTATCAATAAGCCACCAACTCCTGGATCTTCCTCTTCCCTAAACTCCAGACTCGTATCTGAGTGACCACTCTCAACAGTTCCCCATGGAGAGCTAATTGGCATAAACATACTTAACATATGCAAAACTCATCTCTTGCTTCCAATCCTCTGTACTTCAAAATCTGCCCCTTTCCCAGTTTTCTCTGTCTCACCCATTCAACCACTTGCTCACATGCTAAAATGAGGAGTCATCCTTGTCCCCCCTTTTATTCCCTTAAGTCCTACTTACAAACCATCAGTAAATGCTGTCCTTTTAAAAAAAAAAATCTATTTATGCATACAAGAACCAGGGAATAGGCCAGAAATGCAGGGGGTAAAAGGGTTCACCAGAGACAAACTGGGGAGCAGAACAGACAGATATATTGAAATACACGGCTGAGGGGAGCAGCAGGCAAGACAGGAGAGGTATGCTGTGCCATGTGAGTCACCTCCCTAGTCAGGGATTGAACTCATGCTGCAGTGGCTATGGATGCTTCACAGTGCTGAGACTTAACCCCTTGTGCCACTAGGGAGGCCACAGTGCTGTCTGTTCTACCTTCAAAACATGTCCTGAATCCAACCCCTTGCTCCCATCTCCATAACAAAGCACTCTAGATCCTCCCCTGGACTTCTGCAAACAGCCCCCGCCTGGCTCTGGCCCCACTCACCCTGCCTGTAGTGCGTTCTTCCCACAGCAGCCTGAGCAAGGTCCCGTTCTATCGGGGAAGCAGACATAAAAACAAAACAAGTAGGACATGTAGCATGTCAGAGTTGTTAAGTGTTACTGAAGAAGTACCAAAACATGCAAGGAGTGTACAATTATAAATGGGGTGTCAGAGAAAGCCACAATAAGCAGGTGACGTCAAAATGAATAGTCACATACAGTGGCATTCATATTCATGGACACAACAAATAGTCACTGTAGCATCTGCGCACACACTGGCATTCAGTCACGTACACAGTATCACACACAGATACACAGCTCCCAACAGAGTGTCCCAGCGGGCCAGGCCAGACACCAGGCTGTGGATTCAGCTGCCAGTTGTGTGAGAACTTGGGTAGGTAACCTAACCTCTCTGGATCCCCAACACTATTCAGTAAAATTTGGGGGGAAATACTACACATTTGGTAGGGGTGTTGTGAGGCTCAACTGACTCAATCCACATGAAGTGCTCAGAAGGGTGTTTGGTATGCACAAGCATACCTCATTACTCTGCTTCACGGGTGTTTGCAAATTGAACTTTTGCATGGAGCAAGCCTATGTGGGCCATTTTCCAGTGTGCTCACTTCATGTCCCCTTGTCACCTTTAATTGAGGTATGTACAGTGTGTGCTTAGATACAATGCTTTGGCAGATTCAAGAGATTATAGTGGAAACATACAACTTTGACAGCTATCAGAATCTGAAAAATGTTGTGACCCGCTTATTTGTGGTATTTGCTTTATTGCAGCAGTCTAAAATCAAACCTACAGTATCTCTGAGGTGTGGCTATAGTGAACCTGCAGCAAACATTAGCTCTGTAGGGCCCTCTCTTTAGAGAGTAATTCTATCCTGGTTAGGGCACAGTTCTGAGGCAATGGAAGGGAGGTACACAAAAAAGGGGACCAGAAAAGGGTGAGAAGCACTTCTGTGTGGATGTTGAGCCTGGGACCTATGACAAAGAACAGGTATCCTAGGTTTGGTTCCCTCAGTTCATCCCAGGCATAGGGAGGATAAAATGTGGTACAGTCACACAGTGGAGTATTACTAGGCAATACAAAGGAGTGAAGTACAACACATACTATTATAAAGTGGATGAAACCTGAGAACATGTAAAGTGAAAGAAGTCCATTACAAAAGGTCATATATTGTATGACATCGTGTGTACGAGTGAGGACGCAAATCCCTCAAGAGAAATTAGACTAAAAGGTTGTCAAAGACTGTGGGGGGAGAAGGGAGAGACTGGTGGACTAAAAGGCCATATAGGATATAGGGTTTCGTTCTGGGGTGATGAAAACGTTCTAAAATTGATTGTGGCGATGCCGCATAGCTCTATGAATACATCAAACATCAGTGAATTCACATGAGTAATCTGTATGGTATGTGAATTATATCTCAAAATACTGTCTTAAATATAAAAGGGATGGCGGGCCAGCTTTGGCCCATAGACTGTAATTAACTCCTGGTCTGAATACTCGGTTAAAGAGGCAGAGATTGTCAAAATAAGAAAATCAAGATCTAACAATATACTGTGCACAAACAGACAGACACAAATAGGTTGACAGTGAAAGACTAGAAAAAGCACACAAATAGTAAGCAAAAGAGTATGATTATAATAATATCAGACAAAACAAAATTGAAGACACAAAAAATTACTAGACACAAAGAGGGAGAGATCATAATGATAAAGAGATAAATACACCAGGAAGAGATAATTATAAATGTGTGTCTCACAAGAAAGCCTCAAAACACATGAAGCAAACACTGATAGAACTGAAAGGAGAAATAACAAGACTTCGTTAGAGATTGTTAAGACTCTGAATTTAGATTTGTAAAGTTAGTTATACAAGGGGAATTTCAAGGATAACCACTAAAATAATCAAATGAAAGTGTACAAAGTTTGAAAATGAATGAAAATTTAAAATAAGATAAAAAGGAGAAAAGAACTGCTTAAAAATATTGTAAAGCAATTATGTCTCATATAGTCTAAACTCACCAATGTATCTCTAAAGACTGACAGACTAAAAAAACAAAGGTAATTTTTAGAGATCTTTTGCAAACAATGTGTATATAGTTATTGCTACTGTACTGTATACTTTAAGATGGTTTACATTGTAAATTTTGTATTTGCGCAATTAAAAAAACACAAAGATACAATAGAAAAGCCTTTTCAAAAAGTTTTTGAATAAATTAACGACTGGTGACACTGAACAAGAAGGAGGGAGAAAAAACACTACTCAAAACGAAAGAGTCTACAGCTAGAGATAACAGGTAAGAGTAAAAAGATTCTAAGAGTATATTATGAACAACTTACACAATTAGAAAACACCAGCTAAATGAATACTGTTAAAAGTAGAACTCACTAAGAATGGCACATATCAAAAAAAGTAGCAACAACAAATGTTGGTGAGGATGTGGAGAAAAAAGAACTCTACTACACTGCTGGTGGGAATGCAAGCTAGTCCAACCACTATGGAAAACAGTACAGCGGTTCCTCAAACTACTAAACATGGAACTCTCATGATTCAGCAGTCCCACTCCTAGGAATATACCCAAAAGACACAAAAATACTGATTCAAAAGAATACCTGCACCCCTATGTTTACTGCAGCACTA
This sequence comes from Galemys pyrenaicus, assembly GCA_019455555.1. Taxonomy (NCBI): domain Eukaryota; kingdom Metazoa; phylum Chordata; class Mammalia; order Eulipotyphla; family Talpidae; genus Galemys; species Galemys pyrenaicus. The sequence goes on along the minus strand of JAGFMF010012145.1, from coordinate 12,952,814 downwards.
TTTACAATAGTTAAGATATGGAAACAACCTAAATGCCCCAAAACAGATGACTGGATCGAGAAGATGTGATACATGGACCCAATGAAATACTATTCAGCAATCAAAAAAGATAAACTAGAGTGTCATTCATAGAAACATGGATGGAGCTAGAAGGGATTATGCTCAGCAAAATAAGTCAGAAGACAGAAGAAAAATGATGGTTTCACCCCTAGAAGGAATATAAGGGAACCAAATAAAAACAAACAAACAAAAAAGACCATAACAAAAATAAAAGAGAAGGACAAATCAGGACACCTTGTGGAGGGGATGGATTGAGGGCGGGGAGAGCACAGGCAACAGAGGTGATGGTGTACTGGTGAAATGGTGATGGGAAATCCATGGGGGCCACAACTGATGTCAAATATATATAAATAAATGCAGTGGCATCCGCAGCCACTGCAGCATGGAGACCCACAAGGCACAGCAAACCTCTTCTGTGTCGCCCGCTGCTCCCCTCAGCAGTGTATTTCAGTGAATCTGTCTGTTCTGCTCCCCATTCTGTCTCTGGTGAACCCTCCTGCCCCCACACCTCTGGCCTGTACCCCAGTTCTTGTACACATAAATAAATAAAAATAAATCTTAAAAAAAAAAGAATTTCAGCCTGATTTTTGGCTAGCCACTTATCCAGAGACCAGGCAAAAGACAGAATACTGTCTATGCAAGTTTCATAGATACAAGATTATTTCCCCTCTGAGCTACAAGATGAAGTCATTTGAAGAGCAACTGTCTAAGTCTTCACAGATGTAATCAGATTAAGATGAGGTCATACTGGATGGGGGTAGGTCTTAATCCAAGGACTAATGTCCTTCTCAGAAGAGGGAAATCTGGACACGGACACACAGGGTTGAAGACCATATGAAGATACAGGCGGAGAATGCAGTGATGCATGTACAAGTCAAGGACATGAAGGGATAACTGCTTCTCTGGGATATAACCCTAGAAGTAGCACCAGACTATAGGTTATGTGGATATTCAGCTTTTATGAGATTGCCAGCAGCTGCCAGAAGCAAAGAAGCAACTACCAAAAACTAAAAAATTGGTTTCTAAATTATCCTCAACACTTGGTATTATCAGATTTCATCATTTTGGTGAATCTAGTAGGTATAAAATAGCATCTCATTGTAGACTTACTTTACACTTTCCTAGTTAGTAACAATTTGTTGAAGTTATTTATATTTTCCAAATACCAATCTTTTTGTGTTATACATATTACAAATATTTTCTCTCACTTTATGGTTTATCTATTTTTTTTTAAATTTAACAGGAGTTCTGAATTTTAGTGCAAACATATTCATCTTTAAGGGTCAGTAGGTTTTTTCCTTATTTAAGAAATCCTTCCTGCTCTAAGTTGTCATTTGTAGATGTTTTTTCATTTATATATATATATATTAAAAGATTTATATATTTATGCATAGAAGAGCTGGGGTCTAGGCCAGAGGTGCAGGGTGGGGGCGTGGGGAGGAGAAGGTATTGAGAGGATGCATCAGAAATAGAGAACAAAGGAGCAGAACAGGCAGACAAACTGAAACACAGTACTGAGGGGAGCAGCGGTTGAGACAGAAGAGGTCTGCTGTGCCATATCGGTCACTTCCCTGGCTGGGGATCGAACTCGTGCTGCTGCAGTGGCTGTGGACAGCTTCACAGTGCTGCGCCTTAACCTCTCGTGCCACCACGGAGGCCCAGACTTAAATGGAATGCTTCTAACTTTTCCCAGTTCGCAATGGTATTTGTTATATCTTTTGCAGATACCTTTTTATCAGGATTAGGAAGGTCCTTTCTACTTCTATTTAATTTAGAATATTATGAAAAGTGGATATTGAACTTTCTCTATTTATGTGAATCTTTCGAAATGACTACATAGAATTTTTCTTTCAACTAGTCAATGTGATGAATGACATTTGTAGAATTTTCTAATATTATGCCAGCTTTACTTTCCTTGAATAAATTCAGATTGATAGTGTTTATCATCTTTTCATGTGCTTTGGAATAGTTTCCCAATTTTTCTTTTTCTATGATTTTTGTACTTATTTTTACTGTCTTCATCTGGTTATCAATGTCATACAGGCCCCATGAATGACTTACAGGGTGCACATTTTTTTTTAATTATTTGGTAAATCTTACATAAGATAGGAATCATTTTTCTTTGAGAGTTGGTAAAACTTTGTAAATTTACTGGGTCCTATTTTTTCTATTACAGGAAGATTTTAAACTACTTTAATAGTTATAGACAAGTATATCTAAAGTTCTATGTTTTTCTTTCTTTTTTGGGGGGAGTGCTTAAAAAACAATAGATATTTAAACTCTCACATTTTAGTTTTAGTTAAAAAATGTACCTCTTAGAGCTTCTTGTAGCTGCTGACAATCTCATAAAAGTTGAATAGCCACATAACTTATACTCTAGTAGTGCTACTCCTAGGGTTATATCCCAGAGAAGTAATTATCCCTACATGTTAAGAAGACAGGCATACAAACGTTCATGGAGCCCTATTTGTAACAGTGAAAACCAGAAACAGTGAAAACATTCAATATCAGGAAGAGGCCAGACACATAGACTGGTAAATTCCCTTTGAGGAGTATTATATAGCAGAGAAAAATAAATGAATTCCATTTTACACACAACATGGATGAATCTTAGAAATAATGTTGACTACATAAGGGAACCAAATAAAGATCAAGGAAAGGAATAAGAACAATAATAATAATAACAATAACAGCAATAAAGACACAGAAACCAAAAATGAGGAGACAAGGACAGACTGGGGACACCTGGTGGGGAAGGGAGAGGGAGGGTTGAGGGAAGATGGGAGCACGAGGGACTGAGGTGATGGTGCACTGGTGAGATGGTGATGGGGAATACATGGGGATTACAATTAATGGCAAGTATATGTAAATTTTAAAATATTTTAATAAAAAAAAA
>JAGFMF010012145.1:12922107-12949844 GCA_019455555.1 Galemys pyrenaicus | reverse complement strand
AGGTGATGGTGCACTGGTGAGATGGTGATGGGGAATACATGGGGATTACAATTAATGGCAAGTATATGTAAATTTTAAAATATTTTAATAAAAAAAAAAGAAATAATGTTGACTGGAAACAGTAAGTTCAGAAGATTGTAAACATGGTATCACGTTTATAAACTTCAAAAACAAGCAAAAATAAATTAAGCCATATAAAGGATATAAGCAAACTCTAAAGCTCAAAGAAATTATAAACAACTAATATGGGATAGTGATCATCTTTGGTGTAACAGAAGTAACAGAATGAGAAAGAGGAACAATATTCTACTTCTTGGGTTTGGCTAATAGACTAGGGTGTCCAAAGGTGTTCATTCTAAGTTTTAAAACTATATATGTGACATATATTTTGGCACATGTGAAATATTACATTAAAAATAAAAAGGCACACATCCCTACAGATACAGCTATCCACTGATATAAGACAAGTGAACACATGTACAGATGGGTCTCACAGACCCATCTTACAAACTGAAATAAATCTCAATGCATTGACAACTACATCTTCAAGACACACAGAGACATGACTATATTAACACATAACTGATAAAATTTCCACTTACATAAATACATTCCTACCAGGCCATTAATCTATGGAGAGGTAGCTCCCAAATGGTATACTGGACCATTAGGGAGTTGCAGCTGTTTCGAGACAACTGGACTATGGGTCTCCCAGAGAGAAACCCCTCCTCCTCTCAACAAGCACAGACTTCCCGGGGGCCTACCAGATTTCCGAGATGCCACTTTCCGTGGGGCCAGCTTCTTGAGCTGTGCAGAAAAGAAGTATCAGAATCTGAAGAGGAGCACCCACATTGCTAGGCCCACCCTCATTTTGGCAGAACCTTCCAATTATGAGTACATGATCCCCAACTTAGTCCAGAGTAGCCCACCCTTGGGCTACCTGAATGACTCTGTACTCACTGGGGGTGGTGGAAGCACAAAGTTGTCTGGGAAAACTCCTCTTCTGCCTTGAGACTCACCTTCCCACCAACCCTTATCCTCTGTGGTCTGTGAGAGAAGGATGACTACAGGTAAGCCAGGTCCCCAAGTTTCTTCCTTTCTGGGCCCCACCCCTTCTCACCATACCCTTCTCTGCCCTTCACCGCACCCACCCCTTCCTGTGTCTCACACCTTCCTCAGGACTTTCACCACATCTCCTCTCCGAAGTGCCAACTCATCTGGGGCCTCGGGCTGGTAGTCAAACAAGACCCTGCAGGTCTCAGGGTGGGAGACTAAGCAAAGATTAGTCAAACCACTGTCCCCAAATCACTGAGAAGCTCCTTCCTCCATAAACCTAGGTGTGCCCCCCCACCTCTAACCCCAAACCAGTGTGGCTTAGGGGAAGGAATTCCCAGGGACCCTTTGGGCTGAGTGCTTACCTGTCCGAAGATAGTCAGGAGGGCTGTCATAGGTCAGGCTGCTCAGCTAGGGGGACAGGGGAAACAAAAACAAGCTGAGCCTCCCATTGCCCTGTGAAGAACTCACCTCTGCCCATTCTACCCAGATTACCTTGGGAGGTCGCTGGGGGTCAGGGCTGATTGAAGGCATGTCTAGATTGTCAACGCCTGGTAGGGGACAGTGAGATTAGAAAGGTGGTCTTAATTCACATCTTGGATCATGGGAGAGGTCAAAGGGGTCATAGGGTATGGATCACAGGCTCAGGTCACTGGTAGGGTCACGAGACTGCAGTCTGGTCACGGGGATTCACAGAGTCACAGGGTCCAGGTCTCACTTGGGGGCCCACTGTCCAGCAACTCCACAAAGTTGGATGGGAAGGCTCCCAGCTGCCCGTTCTTCTTCCCAAGCCACCAGCCGTCCTCAATCTGGGGAAGGGGGTAGGACGCAGGGGCATCTGGTTCTGCCCCAAGGGTCTTTCTTACAACCATGGTTCTGTCCTATTTTGCCCGATGACCCCCTCCCTTGCTCTCTCACTTTCCCATCTCTGCTCACCCTCCCCAGTCCCGCCATCCCGCGGCCCACACCCTCACTACATCCACCCACTCACATGCTCCATCATACCCCCTAAACCTCAGTAGATCATTCCCTCACCTCCTTTATCACTTCCACAATCTCCCCAGCTTGCAGCTTCAGCTCGTCTTTCTGCTCCGGGGTGTAGTTGAAACTCACTTTGCACCATCTTTGGGGGCCCCGAGATTTACCAAGGTGACCTAGGGTGGGACGAGCCAGGCGGCTTGAACCCGGTACCCCAGTCCCGATGCTGGGGGAGGGGCAAGTCGAAAGCGTCCAGCGCGGTACCTATAGGCCACGCCCCCAAGGGCGGAGCATTGTACTCGGGAACCAATCAAAGACCGCAAAGCGGCCCACGGCCCCATCCAGAGCCGCGCCCGTCACTCCGAGCGCCAGCCGGGGCGGTTTCGCTGGCTCTCGGCTCTTGGCGCCCGCCCACCAGCCCCTCGCTCACCTTGGCGGCGCGCGTAGCGCGGTCTCCGGGGCGCCCCAGTACCGCGCAGACTCTCTGGGATCTCCTGGGAAGGAGGACACGGGCGGGTGGAGCGCTCAACCCAAAGCGCACGCCTAGATCCCCAGCCTAACCTCCCACCCGGCCTCACCTGCACCAGGCGCTCCGGGAAGAGACCACAATGGCCCCCCAGCTCTCCGCGCAGCCAGCCCCGTACCGGCCCTTCGCACACCTGCCGGACCACATCCCCGGGCGCCAGACTCAGCTCGCCCTCCTTTTGTGCACGGTATCCAGACAAGACCAGTACCTCTGCGGACGGAGGACAGGGCGGAGGCGCGGCTCAGAAGGGCCCAAGCAGTTCCGGGCTCCGTGTATAAGAGCGGAAAAGGGGTGATGATGTAGGCTTTTGTTGCCGTTTTCACAGGTTTCCCAGAGGGGCCACCCCAAACCTTCTGCACATACCCATGGCTTCCGGGGCGCCCTCCAGAGTCCGGCTAGCACGACAGTGCTGTCCCCCTGGCAGCGGAGTACTGGGCCGGGGCGGGTTGGGACGAGATGTGAGATTATGAAGCGAAGGAGGCGGAGACAAGAGCCGATAGGTCAGGCTCCAGGCGCTGGCAGTGGGTGTTGGAGGGGGCGGCCCTGCTTAGCAGGTTTGTCCCTCTACCGGGGAGTGCAGGCGACTCCAGGGTCTCGAGCCATTGCCGGGGTCACAGCTTTCCCTTGCCTAATGAAGTTCCAGTCATAGCTCTGAAGCTTCCACCCACCAACGGCACTGAGACTTCCCTGGCCTACCCGTCGGGAAGCTTTCCAGCTTCAGGCTAAGAGGTGGGGAGAGGCACATACCAGGGCAGAGGATAGGATGGGAGAGGGGAGGGGAGGGGAGGGGAAACACTAGCAGGCACCAACCGCTCTAAGGCGGGGGCCGTGGTGAAGGGTGTGGTTGCCCAGCGCACACAAAGGTACTCCAAATTTCTTTCTCTGGGAGGTGTCTCTCTAGGCTAGTACCAACTACCAATTGAGGAAGAACCCAAGGACCCCTACACCACTTCTTCAAGCCACAGGACCTAGCCTAGATTCCGAGAAACACCGCTGGGATTCTTGGAGGAAGGCAGTAAGTTTAGAACGTTTTAAGGTCCTCCTGTTCACAGCAAAGCCCAGAGCTGGCAAGGATTGAAAGTTGGGGTCCACCTAGAGCCAGTCCCAAGTGGGCTAGCTTAACTTTCATGCAATCTTCTTGGGTCAACACCAGAAGACTGAGTCTGTTATCCACACCCTTTGACCCCTGCCCCCCCACTTTGGAAGTCAAAATCCTTGGTTATGACACCACAGTGAAAAAATATGGTCCTCCCGGGGTGTCCAAGGTACAGGCTAAAGCAAAATCACAGGGGTGAGAATGAGTTACTAGCTGACAGAGGGATGGCTAAGGCTCCTCCCAGGTTAACAATTGAGTGTGGGGCTGAGTAACAGTGTGGGGCTGAGTAACAGTCTGGGCCAGGCCCCCACTGATGTTTTTTCTTTCAAGTTCCCTGGAGATATCCACCCACACATGCATACACACAATCCGGATGACAATGACGAGCTCATTTACATCTGCCACTTCATTTATTTTTTTATTTGCAGGAGGAGTTGAAACAAATTTTAAGGGTATTTTCATTTTTCCCCCCTAAACATGAATCATTCAAGTAAAACCAACTTAACTATAGAAATGTAGCAAAGTAAGGGAAGTAGCACAACAACCCAAGAGGCAAGTTAAGGGAGGGTAGGGAGGGGGGCCGAAGTGGGTGCAGTCCGCATATAACATATGCATAAATGCCTTATGATTCACCTGCTCAGGACCGCCTCCCCAGAAGGCAAGCACAAGGACCCATTTTAAGAGGATGTTTTTCCCCCAAACATCTGAAGAATGTTTCAACTTAAAGCTTAACGTTAAAAAAAGGAAAAAAAAAAAAAGCCACCCAGCCATAACCACCTTTCTTAATCGACCATAGGAGTTTCTTTTCATTTTATAAAAAGATTAATAAAAAATATTGAAAAAATTATTTTCTCATCTTATATTTGTAAAGATAATAGAATTCAGAAGTTTCTTAGAAAACAGACCAGAAACTGCCATCCAGTTTCCACCCCTGTTGAGCTCAGGATCAGCAGGACTAGAAAGTTTGGGATACTGGAGTTGCTGGTGGAGAATGGGAAGCCCAGCCCAGAAGAAACCAGAAGTACTGAGGGGGAGGGGTGTACACGTGGGGTGTGGTTAGGAGCAACACCATGTGTGACAAACACCTGGCTGTGCAGAAAAGGGGAACACAAGGTGGTCAGAAAGGCCCTGAACTCCTCAACATACAAAACCGATTTTTACAAAGATCCAAGCAGTTTGGTCCCAAACTGAGGTGAACACTTTAATGTTTATTCACATGCTTTTTAAGAATCAAAGTTGCTCAAATTAAATCTTTCTGCTAATATCACTACATATGCCTAAAAAGAAAAAAAAAGGGCTTTTAAAATCAGGAAAAGGGAGAAGAGACTGAAAATCATCAAATTAGTCCTCGTAGCTTCAAATGAAATGAAATTTAAGAACAAAAACTGTTGGTTTCTAATAGGGAACAAACCAAAACCCAAGTATTGCTCTCCCCTCCCTACCCAGCCCCCACCCCACACACCAACAACAAATGACAGCGAGAGCCCAATATGTTGTATTCTGCTCAAGAGCTGGATCTGACCACCGCCAGCCACCCCTATCCAGTGGGATGCAGCGCCAGGGATGCTTTCATGATAGGATTCGGCATGGCTGCTGGGGAGTAGATAGGATTTTCACAATTTTCTTGAGGCTCCTCTGTTTAGCTCATCAGCCATCTTCCCAGCGCCTCTCCCCCCTCCCCGGGCAGGGGCTCCCATTAGAATGGACCCTACTCAGTTGTGGGTTGTAAATTGTCCTTTTCTTCTCGGTTCTCTGTCCCACTCTCGTCGTCTTCAATCTCCCCTTCTTCCCCACTGAACTTGTCATGGGCCCATTTGGGACTGGTGCTGGACTTCCGGAACATGAACCGGCCCCGACCCCGGGGAAAGGCTCCTCGGCCCCGGCCCCGGCTCACCCACTTCTCACTTCCTTCACCTTCACGGTCATCATGCTGAGAGGGAAGAAAATGCCATCAATGCCAGAATAAAATAAAAGAGTAGCTAGAACCTCCTTTCCTGCACCCGCCCAAATGTGCCTTTTCCAAGTAGATTATGCCATAGCCATCCTTTTGCTCTTTTTTTGTTCTCCTCTGGGTCCTCCATTCCAAATGCTATTCACACAGCTCTAACAGAGCATTTAGTTTGGTGCCTCAGGAATTCTAAGGCAGTACGCTTGGGCACTATAACAACGTTCTTGGTGGTATAAAACCTTCAATGAACACTGGTTATCCCCAGACACATACCAAATAATACTTCTTGCTTTTAGGTGTATACTCAGGGTCCCATTCCTCCTCCCGGTTTCTCTTCTGAAAGTCATTGCTGCTGCTGCTGTTGTTGTTACCAGAGTAGCTGCCTCTGCCCCAGCCTCTCCCTCTGGCCCGAAACTGCTGTGGCAATAAATGGAGGGAAAAATAACAAAGAATCATCTCAGGAATGGAGGGGGGGAGGGAATCCTGCATTCTGTTTATGAACACTTGTCTGCCAAAGGATACAGTTATCTTCCAGTCATATGCTAGCCAACTGGCTTCTATCCATCCCCTTTCTGTTCATGTTAAGTCTATAGTATAGGCAGTGGGTATGGCACATGGATCTCCCTAAATACAGTAGTAATCAAGATAAGAGAAGTTCCAACACCAGAAGTCCCAAGGCTTTGTATCTAAACGCTTATGAACAGAGAAATGCTAAAACTGGAAAGCCTGGGGACTGGGAGTCACAGAATATGATCTATATTGGATTATTTGTATCAAGGTCAACAAAAATGGTATTCTGGTAAATGCATAGTTAAGAACTATGGAAGCAAAGGCTTAGAAGAGGAAGAAGTGGGATCTTACAAAGGTCCCTCGAGTTCTGCCTCCTCTTTCACTTGGACCCACAAAGTCTTTGGTCCCCAGTCTTGATTTATCAAAGCCAGTTGTGCTCTCCTCCCTTTCCTCAGTCTCTTCAGTGTACTCTTCTGCTTTGTAGGAGTGGGATGACTGGGAGGAAGAGGATGATGATCTAGACCGGTCTCGTGCTCTCCGGTGCTTCCTATGGGAGAGTCAGGGAAATTAGCAAGCCTCTGGAATATAGCCCTTGCCTGCGGTCTCATGGATAAGAAGCAAAGAACAATCAGGAATGTATCGGTGATGAAAATAAGTAATCTAAAAACACCCAACTCACATGAGCCCCAACTTACCCTCCCAGAGCACCTGGGGAGCTTCCTTCTAATTTTGTCAATCATGTTCAGTGACACATCTATGAAAACAGGACATACCCAGGAAGAGGAACAAAACACAGCCCATGCCTTCTGGTAGCTTATTCTAACATATAAGCATGAATTAGAAAGGCAAAAGAGACTAAAATATCTGTTAGTATTTTATTAGCATTTTGCAGTACTGAGAGCCACGATGTATCTTGTACTGAGACAAAGACATTATATATTACTATCTGTGCTTCCATTTTTTTTTTATAGTCAGAACACTCTAGTGGGGGTGCTCTAAAAATTAAACAAAGCACTCAAATGCCTTACAATGACATAGCAAGCAGGCAGAAAATGGCAACTAAAGTAAATCAGTACTAGTTCCATATTACAGATGGGGATCAGGTGACAGAACTGAACAGAACTTGGATTCAAATCTAGCTCTAATTATACCACTAATCTACATCCCACCTCCCACTAAGCTCAAACAGGTTGTGTTATTAAAGCACAGGATCTGGAGAAACACTTCCCAGAGTTATTTCCTTCCATCCCCTTCATCTGGGGCAAATTACAGACTAGGGCAAATCGTCTTAATATGATGAATCATGGTCTATGTTCTAGAGGTCGGTGCCAGTCCTGCCATTTGGTAGATGAGGTTACCAGCTGCCCCTAAGGCCAAAGCCCAGACTCCCAGGAATAGAGGACTTAGAGGGAGAAACCAGCTAAGCATCAGTAACCTGTCAGTGTCCTCCCTCCCTCAGTCCTACTACCTTTCCCCACACAAATTTTATGAGCTCAACAACTTAAATATTTGAATACTACTACATTGTTAGCATCTACTTATAAAAAAAGGAAAGATTTAAGTTACTATCAGATCTAAGGCTTCTTAGATCAGATGTATAAGTGACTCCTAACAATTTGTGCTATTTCAAAGTTTCTAAAGACTCCAAAACAAAGAAGTTAAAGTAGTTACACACTGAAGAGTATGATACGATTAAAATAAAAGACATTAAGAAGTGGAAAGAATCCTGTGTTCATAAATAAAATTAACACTGTTAAAGTGGACATTACCCAAAGCAACTTACAAGTTCAAAATAATTCTTATCAAAATCCCAATGACATTTTCACAAGGACATAGCACAAGTCTAAAATTTGTATGGAACCACAGAAGGCCACAAATAGACAAAGCAATTCTTATAAAATGGAGGTATCACATGCCATGACTTCAAACTATGTTATAAAGTGACAGTAATCAAAATAGTATTAGAACAAAAGAGACACACATAGAGAAATGGAATAAAGAACCCAACCCAGACATAATATGGATGTTACACATAAATATGAATAGTTAATATATGACAAAGGAAAGTCCTTGAATAAATGGTGTTGGGAAACGTTAATGGTGAAAAAAATGAAACTAGAGCATTCTTTAACACCGGATAAAAAATTACTCCAAAATGGATTAAATGGAATATAATACTAGAACCATAAATCTGAAAAAAACAAAAAAACAAAAAACATGGCAATACACTCTTGGACATCAACTTCAGAGATGTATTTTTGGAGACTCAACTCTAACAAACCAGGGAAACAAAAACAAAAACAAACAAATGGGATGAAATCAAACTAAAATGCTTTTTGTACAGTCAAAGAAACCACTGCAAAAACAAAGCTGTAATCCACTGACTAGGAGAAAGTAGTTGCATGTCATTCATGTGGACAAATTGACAAAATTAAAATTAACTCATAAAATTGAACAGCAGGGCCTCCCTGTTGGTGCAGCAGGTTGAGGGCCACACTGTGAAGCATCTGCTGCACAGCAACGCGAGTTCCATCCCCGGCCAGGGAGGGGACCCACCTGACACAGCAGACTTCTTCTGCCTCACCTGCTGCTCCCCTCAGCAGTGTATTTCAGTAAATCTGCCTGTTCTGCTCCCCACTCTTTCTATGGTGAATTCTATCACCTCTCATGACTCTAGCCTGTACCCCAGCTCTTATATGCATAATTAAATAAATTAAAAAAATTGAACAGTAAAGAAAACCAAACCACCCAATCAAAAGACTGGCAAAGGACCTGAAGAGATAATCTCCAAAGACATACAGATGGCCCACAGCCACATTAAAAAAAAAAATCATTTAGTAAATATCAACATCATTTATTAAAAGGGAAATGAAAATCAAAAGCACAATAAGGTTATCATCACACATCTGTGAGAATGTCCTGTATCAAAAAGATGGCAAACAAAATGACTGTTAGTGAGGACATGGGAAAAAGGAACCGTCATTTACTGTTGGTGAGGATGTAAATTAGTATAGGCTCTATGGAAAGCATTATGGAAAGTTCTTAAAAAAGTAAAAATGGAAATACTATATGATCCAGCAATATGCCTATGTACTTATCTGAAGAATATGAAAACACAATTTGAGAAAATACATGCAACCCTATGTTCATAAAAGCACTACTTTCACAACAGCCAAAAACAAGGGAAATAGTCTAAATGCCATCAATGAAGGACAGATAAAAAGTGTTTTTTATCAATGGAACACCACTCAGTCATTAACAAAGGTGAAACATTGTCTTCTGCGGCAACACAGATGGAACTTGAGGCAATTATGCTAAATGAACAAACCACACAATGAAAGACAATGGTCAGATCGCTTCCACTCATGGAAAAATGCGCCCCCCCACCCCCCAAAAAAAGACTTCAGTGTGAAAAATACAGTGGTTACCAGAAGGGAAGAGGGACAGCTCAATGGGTAAAGGAGATTAACAAGATAGTACAATTACACTAGAACTTTGGTGGGTGAGTATAACATACACACAATATACAACATATCAAGGTGTAAAGGTACACCTATGAAACTATAGTCTTGTAAATGAATGATTTATCAATAAAATTTGATAGAAAAAAAAAAATCACAGAAGCCAGAAAATTGAATCCTAGCACTGCTTATTAACTATGTGGACCTTGGGTAAATCATTCTTTAGTCATTTAAGGAAATTTGTGTAAAAAATAGTGTGATATGTACAGAATGACAAACTACCATGTAACAAAAACACAAATTTTGTTCATGTATCAATCACAGGAGTTGCAAACACAACAATTCAAGGTACAGCACACCATGGTAGAAAGCATGTGTTCCAGGAAATCAAGATCAGTAATTCAATTCCAACTCTGAAATGCTTGAGGGAAGTTGTTTCCTTTCTACACAGGCAGTGTTGAGAGGATTATCAAGGTCTTTGTCTTTGTGCAGCTCTAAAAGCTGCTAGACTCCTAACGAGCAGCACAGTGGAAAGTGAGACTAAGGTGAACACAAGGCCTGAGTTTGATAGCAGCTGAAACTTGTGTGATCTTAAATCATTCTGAGCTTTAATTTCTTTATTTTTAAAATGGGCAAAATAGGTATCATAACTTGTCTCAATGGATTGCTATCAGAAAATGGATATGAAAATGTTTGTCAGCTGAAGTTCAAAAACAGAAGAGATGGTGCTTCTATGGGAAGGTATGGGACTTCAGTTCTGCTTCATTCATTAAGACATGATTGAAAAGTCATGGAACTTTCAAAAATGTAAACAGAAACAACAAGCACCTTGACATGAATGCTGCCCTGTTAAGTTCAACAATGCTAGCTTTTGTTTAAAGAGTGTCTGGAACACCTCTCTTGGAGGTGTCTACGAAACTAGTTTACAGGTCATTTAAGATCAACAATCTTGTGCTATTGGTACCACCCTGTTTCTTTGACTAAACAGTATTATCACCTGGCGACAATCTTGAGCCATTTGTTAAAAAACAAAAATCCCACAAACTCTCCATGAAGATTTGTGATGAGAAAAGAGTATGTTTAAAACAACTGTAAAAAGAATTTCCTAACGATTTCACACTGTCCATATAGCCCCAAATTAATGCTCAATCTCCTGGGGAGCATTCTTTGGACAAGGATCACACTGAATGCAAAGGTATTGTTTTCAAGCTACTTGGTATGAAAGAATAAAATGCACAAACTGCTATTATTCCTAACCCCAAAATTCTGTGATTTAGAAGGTCTGGTGTTACTGCCTAAAGGGAGCAGAAAAGAGGTGCCTTTCAGGTGTCTGGATGTGGTCACACACCGGGGCTTACTTACTTCTGCTTCTTAGATCCTTTATGGGTTTTCTCTGTTTTCTCAGCAGATCTTTCCCTTGAGTGGCTTGAGTCTCGGGAATCCACCGATTCTCTTGATTTACCTCGTTTAAGATCTCTCTCCTTATGTTTTTTACGACGTTCAATATCAAGGCGGAGATCAACAGGATCATCTTTGTATTTTCCCTCAGTCTGCCAACAGAAATCAAAATTAAGGTTTTTGGGATTCAGGGTTATCAGCTCAACCACCCCACAACTGTGGTTTCTACTCCAATGGAGTGGTACAGAGGAAGCACTGGAAATTGTGAGGTACCTCACCCATGTCTGGGAGGGATACAGGATGTCCCACTGAAGTCACTTCATGAGAATCCCTCAGAGTCCAAATCAGTTCTCTAAAAATAATGACAGACTTCTGAAATTGCTCCATATTGATCTTCCTTTGCCTGTCTCTTCTGTGGCCCTTAATGACTGGCTAAGCTACAAGTTTAGACAGCCAAAAGAGCTCTGGAAGGTCGTGAGGTTGGTCTTCCTCAGGCTTAATCACCAGAGGGAGTGGAAATGTTCATGTCATTCTTCCCCTACCTACGTTGAGCAGCCACCCTGTGTTTATTCTCTATTAAGAATTATAGACTTAAGTAGCCTGAGAAATTTCCCCTAAAGAGTGAACAGCAAAAAAACATAATGTGGAATTCATAAAGTAGCAATACCAGGTTGAAGTTTATTTTGGAAAAGAAGAAAAACTATTTTTCGCTAACTTCCACGGGAGTATAACTATCAGGGTATGAATGCTGCAGAGATGCAAATACAATGAACCCAGTTGCAACAGCAACAATGGGTTTCCACCCCAAGCCACCATGACAACAGCTTCCAAGAGTTCTTAGCAAACTCAGAACAGGATTGCAAGGTGACTTCAGGAATATTATATACTCAGAATTGGCTCCTGGAAGTAAACCCTCCTTAAGAGATAAACAAGTGGCTCACTCTGCATTAACATTTTACTTACAAATTATTAAAAATCAGGTTTTTTTAAAATAGCTTAATTTTAATAGGGTTGGTAATAAGTAGTAAGTGTATTTTATCATGTTCTTTGTATTTGCGACAGAGAATGGGACCTCTGCATCCTCCAAAGACAAAAAAGGAAAACTGCAGCCACTGCTCCCTTAGGCAGTGCAGACAGCACCTCTAATGAGTTGGCTTTATGAGGCATAGAGGACGAGATCTCTTCTGATGTTTCAAAACCTTGAGTTTCACATGTTTCAAAACCTTGGTTTCACATGGGTAGTGCCAAGCTGGTGGGTACTTGGAGAAAAGAAAAGGAGGGTGGGAAAGAAGAGAGATTGTGCAAAAGTACCTCTCATCACATTCAACCAACAAGACAAATTTGTTTGAAAACTTGAAAATTATTAAGTCTGTAAGAGGTTTCAATGTTCTCTGTGAATCAAGGTCAATAAATACCAAGATTTAAAAAAAAAAACCCAAATCTAGTATGTCATAGTAAAAGATTGCATACAAGCTTTAACCTTGTAATGATACTGTTTACGTGCACATCACTGAAAATGTAGTTGGGTTATCAAAGTAATGTTCAGCTTTAAAGTAACAGTAACCAACAGATGATAGATATGGTACAATGTTAGAAAAAACTGGACTAGCTGTTTAAAACAGTCTACTAAGTTATGAATCATTTCCCTCTTCTCTGACATGCATGTCTTTTTGAAATCATGGTTGGAAATAGTGCATGTATATAGTTGATTTGATAATACTTACAAGCAGAAAAATATCACAAAAAGTTTCTTCTCTCATCATGGGCACTTGTTCCAAAACTCCTCTCTTTTTTTTCTCAAGCTCACCTCAATAGACTTTGGGGTCATTTACCATATTCTAACCACTTCACAAAGGTTGTTGATACATTTAATAAAAATTAACCCTTTGTAGTTCATTTTTAGAATTATGCCCATCCTTAAAAGAAAAACACAAACTTAAGTAGAGAGTAATTTAAACAAACACATTTCTGTCAAGTTCATGCCCAACGCACTCATTTTGTTGGTATTACTGATCAAAGCAACAGTTCACCTTGTAGCCTGGTTCCCGGGGACTTTTCATTTCGTCATGAGCCAAACCATGTTTTCTGAATGTACTGGGGGAAATGTCTATCCTCCTAAAATTGAAGACAGAAAAAACTGTTTACTATTTGAGTGTGAATTTAGACTAGTAAGTTGGGTAATGGAATTATACAAGTGTTTCATGGCTTACATTATCTGATTACTAATATGCTTTGCTTTATACTCATCCTTTCCGATAGGCCTGCATGTGTATATGCGTGAGTGCTCCTGCACACACATGTGCACACACACACTGCTAACGCCATAAATTCAAACAAAAGAAATTTACTTCCTTTCAGTACTGTTACAGCCAGAAAAACACACTCACAGCTGTGCCTATAATTTCACATCACAACTTAAACAGCATCATCTTGAGAAGTATAGTTCCCATTATTCATCTACAAGATTAGGTCTATGTGAGAAACAACTGCTTGGCACATGTACAACACCCGGAAGACCCTAAACCCAAGACTCTTGTTTAAACTCTTAACCTACTGCAAGAGGTTCAAAAGTTGACTACTAAGGAATTAAAAATTAAGGCCAAATTTGTTCCTCCACAAAGTCCCTATCTGCTGAAAAGATTCCCATAACTAAGTATGATATTCTTTAAACTTGCGGGATGGGCTTTTTTTTTTTTTTTAAAGATTTATGCATACAAGCACTGGGGTACAGGCCAGAGGTGTGTGGGGGGGGGGTGAGAGGATTCACCACAGAGAGCGGGGAGTAGAACAGGCAGATCATTGCTGAGGGGAGCAGTAGGCACAGCAGGAGAGGTCTGCTGCGCCATGTGGGTCTCCTCCCTGGCCGGCAGCAGGGATCAAACTCGTGCTGCAGTGGCTGCGGTCTGCTTCATAGAGCGTTGCTTAACCCACTGCACCAGGGAGGCCCTGGATGGGCTTTTAAATTCTTTAACATAATCCTTTAAGACCCCTCACCCTTGGACACCACCCCACTACAGACTGTTCCCCTAAAATAACTGATATACTTGGGTCTCTATTCCTCTGCCCTCAGAAAGCTCAGTGATCTTGGGTTATCATTTGTCAGCTCCCGAGTATACAAGGGTTCATGTATATCAAAAGATGTTTTCTTTGTGCCCAGAGGGAAATTTAGTCATCAAAAACATGTGCTTTCAACTCACAACTACAAGTACCCATTGCTACCCCTGTAGTCTATGTGTTACCCAAAATTTTGCTGCTAATGTACTTAACATGGCAAAAATAAGATAGTTTAACATCTGATGAGCAGTCTTTTATGACAACCTTCAGTGGAAGGCAAGGTCCTCACCTGTGTATCTCTGGGCTTTTCTTGTTTTTAGCTGCTTCCTGCTCAGTTCCTCTCTTTAGGTATTTAGTAAAGCGTTCATGCAATGTCATTCCTGAGGACCCAAAGTGATGCTCTGAGGGGATATAAAGAAAACATATTATTCTACCAATTATTCAACTCTTCTGCATGTACTTGCACCCAGAGATGTGATTACAATAGTCAAATCCATACAACAAACACACTGAAAAGATGAAAGAAACCAGGCCACTTCAGACATATTTCAATGTTGGGCACTGGGTTTACATTGCAGCTCCTGTATCTTAGAATATAAATGAGAGAAACCTGGATCTTACATCCCTTTGAATCTCAGCACAATTCCTCTTTGAATTGCAATTTCAGATGGAACCTGTAACGGACCTAACCCAGCTTCTAAGCCACTCTTTCTCTGCCATTCCCCAACCTGCCCACCTCCATCGGGCCAGGAAATGGTAGAATGTGCAGAAGAACCACAGCATAAGAAATCTGTAAAGGTGCTCGCTTCGGCAGCACATATACTAAAAATTGGAACGATACAGAGAAGATTAGCATGGCCCCTGCGCAAGGATGACACGCAAATTCGTGAAGCGTTCCATAAAAAAAAATCTGTAAAGGCTGTTGCTAGACAGAAAAGACGAGATACTGAAAAAGTCGCTGTTCGTACCTTTTTTCAAGCATTTTAAACCTTCATATGAAGGATTTTACCTAT
Source organism: Galemys pyrenaicus (assembly GCA_019455555.1). Lineage (NCBI taxonomy): Eukaryota > Metazoa > Chordata > Mammalia > Eulipotyphla > Talpidae > Galemys > Galemys pyrenaicus. Next base: position 12,934,807 of record JAGFMF010012145.1, on the reverse strand, counting down.
TCTCATGACCACAGGTTACTAAGCATTTCAAAATGTTCAGCTCTAGAATTAAAAATGGAAACTCCTCCCCCTGGCAAGAATCTCCTTCAAGTCAGTCCCTAACTTCAAAGGCCCTTTTCATGAGAAAAAGAGCCCCACAATGCTCCCCCACACCCCCAGTGCACCTACTCATCCTTCTGCTAAGAGCTGGGAAGACCCAGCAGGCTGGGTCTGCACTCACCTTTAACATGGTGAACAATGGTCACAATATGCTGGGCAAACAGTTCTGAGGGGCTCCGCTGAGACTGAGCTGACTGTATGTGTTGGAAAATGGAACGGAATTCCTGTTCTTTTTTGTTGCTATGGACTAGATCACGACAAAGTTTGCGTTCCTGAGCCAATAAGCCACTGGGTCTGAAAAAGAAATTACAGGGAGGTCCAATTGTAACAAGATACACAAAAAGTCCAAAGATTTAAACTTTAAAAATAAAGAACAGTTCGCCTGGGTCTCAACACTCTTTTCTTAAGTTCTGCCCCCCCTTCCCTAATCCAATTCTAAAACTGCTCTATTATTTGATGGTCAATTTGATGGTCGATTTGGTTAAGAATGGAGAAATGGATCCTGGATGGCTCCACAGGAAAAGGACATCAGTAGAACATATGCAAAGAAACACGATGATATGGATAGGACTGGAAAGGCTGAAGTTTAAGGTGAGGAGGGGTATAAGAGATTGGCAAGAGAAGCAGACAGGACCCAGCAGTAAGAAAGCCAGTGACTAAAGAATAAATAGATGTTTCACCACTGTGTGATACTAACCCAAACACATAATCACCCAGTGATACTTTCTACTGAAAATGGGTATCTGTACTGAAACTTGGACAACAGGGTAAGTATAAGAGGGATCTAATCTGGTTTCCAGAATTTGCTTGGGGTTTGGGGGTACAAGTTGGGGGTCGGAGTGATCAGGAGACATGACTGAGGCCCTGAAGAGCAAGAACTACATCTCACCTTGCAAGGTCCTCATCAAAAGAGTCCATCCGGACATTGACCTGCGCCTCTCGAGTAATGGAAAAGGAAGACTTCCCCGTGGAAAAGTCTCCTTTGGCTGCCAGCTTCTCTCGGCTCTCCGAGGTCTTCCTTGGAGGAGGTGATGAGCTTTTCTCCTGGACTGCTTTGTAAGCAGTCACTCGGAAATTCTTTTCAGGCACAAACCCCCTGTGCCCACTTTCGGTTCTCTTGGGCCCTCCCCGATCCTCCTTTTTGGACCTCTCTGAGAAAGACTCCTCCTCCAACTCCTCTGTTTTCCTTTGCTTTTCCTTCCCTGAAGGTGCATATACCAGGCCCTCCCATTTTCCTGACTTTTCTTCCTCCTGGTTTTTGTTTGCACCTATGACTTTCGACATAAATTTGGGTTCATCATCAAACTCAGACTCCTTCCTTCCCTTAGCTTTGTCTTTATCTTGTTCATCCATCTCCTCCTTGTGGAAGTCAGCCATCTTCTTCTCAAAGTCATCTCGAAGTTTATACCTTTTAGGAGACTGGCTACCTCGAAAAGACTTCTCACTATCAATTTTGGGAGCAAAAGGATCAGATTTCATTTTTGCATCGCCCATGCCTGTGTCAGAAAAGCTCCCTTTTTCTTTCATTTTCTCTTTATCGGTATTTGTTTGTTTCTGTTCCTTATCTTTTCCATTCTCTCCTTTCTGCTCGTCTAGGTACCTAATTATAAAACACAAGGGAGACACAAAAGAGCTTCTTAAGCAACGTGATCTAAAACAATACTGTTATCTTGGGTTTTTGGTTCTCTGAATAAACATGTCTTGTGGATTCCAATGTTACCAAAGGAGTTTCTACTTGGTGGCTTTCTAATAATTTCTGAATAACTGCCTTTCATAGATCTATGAACTAGGCATTTAAAAGAAAAATGTATTGTCCACAGAGTTGTGTCTTACAAAAGCAACCAAAAACCAAACAATAAAGGTAATGTTTAGGATACTAAAGAATAAAAACTTACTTACCTGTAAGTAGTCTAGGGAAAAAAAAATTAAGGTCTTATCCAACCTTCAATCAGTCACTTAAAATCTGCTTTCAGCAAAGTTAACATAGAATGTTCAACCTTGGACAGTTTTGCTTTACACAACTCACATTTGGAAAAACAAGTCTCAAAAGAGACTTTCAAATTTGCTTCAAGTCACCTAGAAGATCTAAATATGAAATATACTGTAAACACAAATAAAAACAAAATATAGTTAATTGGAGGAGGGGGCAAAATCATCCTACTCTTTCTTATGGAAAAGCAGAGCTCATACCTAGGGTTTTCTGAGATTCATAGTCCTGGTAAGGAACAAACTTAAATTTTAAAGCAGACCTACTGAAAGCTGCAAAGTACAGATTCTGAACATCTACTTGTACCATTAATAGTGAAAGTCTAATCGAATCATAGATGCATTACTATGGCAAAGAAGATTTAAAGGATAGCAGGACATCAAAAAAATATTCTATTAAGGGAAAAAGTCAGAAGTTCCTCCTGACTACTTGATCCCAGGTTCAACTTCCCTGTTCACTGCCATACCAATCCAACCAACTATACAAAAATTCCGGTTCCAACTCACCGTGTCCCCCAGAATACAAAGATGAAAGCACTGTCATGTCCTCTCCTAACATGCAGCCTGACTGGCTTCTACTGGGACATATAGCCACCTTGTAATTTTAAAACAAGGCCTTCTGGAGTAAGTCTTGGACTTAAGACTCCTCAGCTCAAGGTGTGGGGTATGAGCGGGCAGCTTCACCATGAATGGCTGATGCAGACGGATTACAAAAGATGGTGGGTCCTAGAAGATCTAACAGTTCCAATGGCCACTCATTTTGGCAAAGACATAATTTTGATAGTTGACCTACAAATCACTACTGTTCTTTGGCTTACAGTGGTAGAATCCAAGGCAAATTTTAAATGTGAAAACATCACTGAGTAGTCTATAACTTTATACCACAATACAAATTCAGGAAGGTAGAAAAGCTAGAGTTAAGGTAAAGGTTACCTAGAGTAATGCTTTTAAAGTATGCTAATGAAAAGTTTAGGAAATGGGGATTACTTTATTACATTAATCAGAGCTCTAACTTAGATCACATTACAATTAAACTGACAGCTGGTGAGATAAAACAAAAACAGGCAGCAGAAATGAGATACTTGCCTCTTTGTATAGGTTGCTCCTCCTGGAGCAGCAGCCTCCTCCTTCTGAGATGAGCCATACGTGGAGCCAGTGGTTGGTGGACTCTTACCCACAGGGCTCTTTTTGGATGGACTCAAGGAACCAGAGCCGTGATCAAACTGACCTTGGTGTGTCCCAGCCTGGTACCCAGCACCACTCTGCAGAGTTGAGCCCATCTGTGATGTGTTGGAAAGTGGAGGGCTAGGTTTTGGCACAGGGCTAGGACGAGGTGACCGCCGCCTCACCACCACAGACTGGAGGGGGCTTTTAAGAGCAGGGCTTCGCTCCCGGGGACTCAACTCCGAAGCTGCTGAAGCCCGTGATGCAGAACTAGCACTGTACGTGGTGGCATCTGGCCATGACTTCGAGCTCTCAGATGCTTTTGTATCTTGAGAGGTGCCTCCGGAGAATGCCTGCTCCTTGGCCTCATCTCCCTGATTATCTCCGGCAACCTGAGACGGCCGGCTATCCTTGGAAGAGGATTTTTTCTCCTTAGTAGACTTGCGCTTAGAAGACTCAACTCGGCTGTGGTTGGAGGAAGAACGAGAAGACGAAGAGCGCCTTGATCTGTCTGAGGAAGACTTATCAGAGTTTCTAGAATGGCTCCTGGATCTTGGTGAAGGGGACCTTCTCTTTGGGGACCGGGATCGGGAACGGCCCCGACGAGGACTGTATGCTTGCCGATAATTCTGCCAATTTGAGCGGTAGTTTCCATAGCCACCTCTGTTATACTGGCCCCATGGATAAAAGCCTCTATTGCGCCCACGAAAATAATAGGGCCTTCTATAGCCTCTGTTATGACCTCGGAAATCTCGATTCTGATACACTCTTGGGTGATTTCTCTCTCTGTTATGAGCTGGAGAATATGATCTGGAACGAGACCTAGAACTGAAAGGGGGGTTGGGGAGGGGAGGGAGATGTTTGAATTTTCGACACAAGCATTTTAATTTTAAAAAATAACATAACAAAACCTGCCAACAAAGAGGTAACATCGTGAAATCCCTGCTCTTATGTATCATTTATTTTCAGTTTTGTTTTCCAAAGGGTACAAAAATCCAGTTGCTTATGAGCCATATTAAGTACAAAACTGTAAGAATCATTTTAACAAATTAGATACCCAAGACTTCGTCAATAACACTGTAGCATATCTTAGATGATGATGTGACTCTACAGTGAAAGAACATCCGTGTCCTCAATGTCACAAACTGATAGATAACAAAGACCATTTTAATGTAACTGCTTAAAGCACTGCTAAAAGCTTTTACCCATCCCTAGATCACTGGAAGTAAGGAAGACATATAAGGTATAGTACCTAGACAGGTAATTATTAGGTCCTTTGACCCCTACACTGTTATAATACTCTACTACTCCCCCTTCTATCCATCTCTATGCAAGGCTAATTTCTTAAGAGATGTAGACATTGTAAAAGTAGTTACAGCAGTTCTAAACCAAAGAACACTTAAAAAAAGGGACTCAGAGGATCCATCTATTCAAAGTATTGATTTATTGAAATCTGATCAGCAAAGCATACTAATAATGGCTTTTTTACCAGAGGTCTGAAAATAGTCTCATTATTTAGGTCAAGTTTCTATGACTGAGCTACAAGATATTACCTAGATGCCACCAGAGGGCACCATCTGATCATGAAGACCACGACACCCAAGTACACTGGGGGTTAGAGTGCAGAGAAACTATAAAAGCAACCCCTCCTCATCTATATACGTTCAAGTCAACATAAAACTAGTGTTGAGTTCTCCTTCATTTAACAATATAGAACTCTCTTAGAAAGGTACAACTCCAGAATCACAGTGATTCAACGTTATCCTAACTTTACAAAATTACTGTTCATGAGCGTCAGACTTGTCAATAACAGACAGCTTTGTTTCCATCAAAAAGTCTAGAACACTACTTGATGGTATAAAAATTCACTGGGGACTTAGATCCTATGCGTCTTGACAACTGGGATACAGGTCTTTTATCATGGCTCCTAAGTAGCTAGAAAGTTACCAGCAACTCTTTCCAAAATTACTTTCTTTACATATAGAATAAAAACTGTCCAGTTAACTGGCAGGCTTTCTCACTGCCAAGCCTGAATGGGAACAAATGCATTTTATTTATTTGTTCATTTTATAAATAACTCCATTTAACTAATGTGACAGGTTTCGATGACTGAACAAAAGCAGTGTTTTTAAAAAGTCTTATTTAATCTAAAGAAGACACAGTGGGATGGGTTTACTACTACAAATTTACCCACAGCGTTTGTGCTCTTCTAGTCCAAGAACAATAGCAACTGGCAAAGACAACTTATTGCTGATTGTTAATGATTGCTATTTAAGAACAATTTAACCAAAAGACCTTACCTTCCACACTTTTCATTCGAAAACAGTAACAAGAAAAGAAGGGAGAGGCACATGCAGATGCATGCTACCAAACTGAGTAAGACCCAATGAAATGGCTATACACAAGGATGTGACGCACCACCAGCACTAAGGTATAAAGTGTAACTCAGGTTCCCATCCTCAGAGGCTAGGGATGATTCTGTCATCAGTTACTAGTGAGGACCCTGTAGTATACTGCATCCAAATCCCAGTATCACTGCACAGATGCAGGAACATGAGTCTTTGCAGATTGCAAGTGAAGTTATTTTAAGAAGTCACTTAAAAGGATACAGTCTGAAATACAAGGAAACAATCAATTTTCTCCAATTCTGTAGAACTCAGCAGTTAAGTTAAAGACATGGTTTCTCAAACTCTCTGCATAATATACATTCCTTATAGGAGGAAAAACAGAAGGGGAAAAAAATCATGAAACAGATAAGCCAGAAACAAAAACTGAACACCCAGTGGCAGATTTATCTGTTTCTAAAAAACAGAGATGTCAAACTAGAATCAAGTACAAAGACATGTTTTCTAGTGGAAAAAATCCCTCCAAAATAACAATCTTCAAGGCATAAGATAGCATATAAAGTGCTCTAGACCTACCCCTTGCTGCTTAAGACGCCTGTTCCTCACTGGCCAAGTTACTGACCATGCCAAATGAGCTGCAGAATAAGATCTATCCAGAGATCTGCCCAGAATTCTAATTATGACAGATACTTTAGTTTATTAACATTTTAAAATTTGATTTCTATCAGTTGAATTTTTGTCTCAGTTTTGTCTGTATAACACCTTGTTTTTGAACCATTTACTAAATTATAAAACATTACCTTTCAGAACTAAATGAGCTAAAACTGCATTTTAAATAGTTCAAATCAAAAGATTCTGGGTATAAGGTACGAGTCTTGTTCAGTCCCAAGCAACTAAATATTGACAGCAACCTAACAGCAAATAAATAAATACACTTAGTTCTCTTCTTTTTTCAACCCCCTCTTCTTTTTGAGGGGGTTAAAAAGCTGGAATAGAATTTTACTTATATATACTCTAACATAATTGAGCAAGACTGTAGCCTCAGGCTTAATCAAAATTTAGTTATGAATAAGTATGCTAAAAAAAAACCTGGGGAAGAGGAAAAGAAAAAAAAACTAGGACTGATTATCCTCAAAGTGTAGTATTAGCTTTAAAAAAAAAAAAACCTAGTGTTTGAGGAGGAGACAAAGTTTTTAACATCCTACATAATATTGGTGTCTTCAATCCTAATCTGTAATTTCCAGGCAGGCTTCATTCAGATTCTATTTAAAAATGAACTTGTTCTTGTTGGGGGAAGGGATATTCTACCAGCCATTTCTTTAAAAGACCCTTCAGAAGTATTGTAAAGTAATGGAAACCTTCAAGAATAAAGCTTAGAAACTACTTTTCCTGTGGTTTACTTTAAATTTCAAAATTCATTTAAGAAAATATGAATTAAACAGCATGGGCTCCAAATGGAAAAAGTGAGAAATCTTTGCTTAGTGCAATTATTTTTTTTTTAAAGATTTATTTATTTATGCATACAAGCACTGGGGTACAGGCCAGAGGTGTGGGGGGTGAGAGGATTCACCACAGAGAGCTGGGAGCAGAACAGGCAGATCAACAGAAGCACACACTGCTGAGGAGAGCAGCGGGCACAGCAGGAGAGGTCTGCCGCGCCATGTGGGTCCCCTCCCTGGCCGGCAGCAGGGATCGAACTCATGCTGCAGTGGCTGAGGTTTGCTTCATAGTGCGTTGCTTAACCCACTGCGCCACCAGGGAGGCCCCTGCTTAGTGCAATTCTAACAAAAGCAATGAAGTTTTACAAAGATCCTCCTTTTGATATTTAACTACATCAACATTTCCCTACATCACACAGAGAAATCTGTATTACTGAAAAGTTCTTATCTACTCGCAAAAGAAAAGGAAAACCGTTTTAAAGAATGAGAAACCCAACTCACAACACATCAAGAGACGTTGGAGGTTTAGCATTCTATTCGAAGACATAACTGAAATAGAGAAATCCACCTAAAGGTGTGAAAATTAACTGAATTAAAGAATAATGGCAATAAGTGAAAAGAATTACTTGCACATTTAGTAAGACAAAGTGGTATCTAAGATAGATTTTTAGATAATTTTCAAAAAATATTTATGCATACAAGGACTGGGGTACAGGTCAGAAGCATGGGAGGGGGTGAGAGGATTCACCAGAGACAGAATGGGGAACAGGCAGAATGACTGAAATACACTGCTGAGGAGAGCAGCGGGCAAGGCAGGAGAGGTCTGTGACGCCAGGTGGGTCACTCCTTGGACAGTGGCAGGGATCCAACTCATGCTACAGTGGCTGCAGTTCACCTCATAGTGCGTTGCTTAACCCACTGCACCACCAGGGAGGCCTGATTTTTAGATAATTTTAAGACATGTTTTACTAAATAGATGTACCTTGTTAATAATCAGAACATCAGGTATAAATGATTTCTGATGAGTTTTTAAGGTTTATTTTAGTGAGTTATGACTTTTCTGCAATGTTTATCATACTATTAATACTCTTAGCTATACTTCCTTTGCTGATATAAGGCAAATAAACTTTGATCCAAGCCTTCAAAAGTGTTTCAGTGAAAAATAATCAGGTCAGAGGATTTGAAGGAAGCAGTTCAAATAAAATTAAATGTTCTTTCTTCCAAAGTAGATGAGAAACAGTACGTGCTGGCAGAAAAGACAAAAAATTAGGCAAACACCATGACAATTAAAGCTGATTTGGATTTGCAGTGTTTGAAGAGATATGGGAATTGAAGCCCAACCTTCAACCTGAAGTTAAACCCACCCTCTGCCTCCCACATCCATTTGACACTCACAGAAAGAATTAAACAAAATTGAAGCCTCACACCGACCAATGCAAAGATTGTGTCAACATGCAACCACATCCTCTTACCTCAGCCTGCGCTTCCTTGAACGAGAAACTGATCGACTTCGGGACCGAGACTTTGAAAATGAACGAGAACGAGATCTTGATGCAGATCTTGATCGAGAAGAGCGAGATCCAGACTTGGATTTGTTTGTTTTTGACATCTCTGAAGAGAGGGTCACTTTTCAATTACACCTAATGTAAGAAAATAGATTCAAACAAATGAGTGAGTCCTTTTGCAAACTCAAATTCCTCTGAACACTCAAAAATAATGCTTAAAAGTACAAAATGACAGAATGAAAGGCAACACTACAAAAGGGATTTCTGAGCAGTACAATCCCAAACAGACTAGATTGTAGCAGCAAATGGAAAACCTATGAAATCCTGGTAAAAATAAAAGAAGCTATACTTAGTCTAGTTCGCAGTCTTCTCTAAATAAACAGACAAGTTTTGTGGGTTAAACCAGCAGATATAAAGTACTGAAATGACCTGAGAGAGGTCTCCTGGTTCTAACAAATGAAAATCTATGCAGTGGTAATTTTGGTTATAGTTTGTAACACATTTGACAATTTCACTACTCCCTGAATCTTAAGGCTATGAGGCAAGTCCTTAATACTGATGTCTAACAGAAATGATTAAAGTGAGAGAGGGCCTCCCTGATGGTGCACTGGGTTAAGCTACGCACTATGAAGCAAACTGCAGCTGTTTCAGCACAAGTTCGATCCCTGCCTCCAGCCAGGGAGGGGACCCACACAGCGCAGCAGACCTCTCCTGCCTTGCCCGCTGCTCTCCTCAGCAGTGTGTTTCAGTCAGTCTGCCTGTTCTGCTCCCTGCTCTGTCTCCGGTGAATCCTCTCACCGCCCTGGGCTCTGGCCTGTACCCCAGGTTCTTGTATGTGTAAATAAATAAATTTTTAAAAAAAAGTGAGAGAATTATCAGATATCCATGATAGTATATACTATCTGCATCCTGTAAAATACAGGGTATTAATCCATAAATATGAGTGACGTAATTTGTGGAGCAGAACTGTGACTTTCTTCTAGCTCTTTATTAGCATCAAGAGTCAAACTTCTTTCAGGGTCATTTCCCCAAGAAAACAAGATCATCTTTTTCTTTATCCTATGGCAAATAGTCTCAGAACTGCCCTGAAATGATTGTTGGGTCTGACCTGCAAGGTGCTCTATCAAACAATCTCACCATTTTCCTTTGTACCCAACTAGAACACTGAGCATCTTGTGAGAAGCAAAAATATGAAGTATGAAGTGCTTATAGGACAGTTCAAAACTCAGAGTAAAGGATCTGTCTAAGATCATAAAGTTAGTTAATGGCTTTAAAATGACTTTGCCCTTGGCTCAGTAAGAAAATAACCATCGGGGGCCTCCCTGGTGGCGCAGTGGGTTGAGCAACGCACTGTGAGGCAAACCGCAGCCACTGCAGCGCGGGTTCGATCCCTGCTGCCGGCCATGGGGGGAGCCCACATGGCGCGGCAGGCCTCTCCTGCTGTGCCCGCTGCTCCCCTCAGCAGTGTGCTTTAGTTGATCTGCCTGTTCTGCTCCCCATTCTCTGTGTTGAATCCTCTCACCTCCCGCACCTCTGGCCTGTACCCCGGTGCTTGTATGCATAAGTAAATAAATCTTAAAAAAAAAAAAAAATAACCATCAAGAAACATTTCACCTTCTCAGATTCTCATTATTAAAATATCAGTCCAAAGTTACCTCCTCAGAGGTTAGCCTGGTCACACAACTTAAAGTAGCCCACTCAAGTCACTCTCTAGGGTCTAGTTCAGGACCCTGGTTTTTTGTTTGTTTTCCAGAACACTGAACTCAGTACTTGAAGCAATCTTGTTTACTTCTTTTGTTTTTTAACCCAACCTGAATATAAGACTCCCCACATCTTTATAGTTTACTACTGCATCCTCAATGCCCAGAACAACAAATGCTTAATAGTATTTTCATTAATTTATCTTATTCTCAAGGAGGGCATGATTACACCTCATTTTACAGATATGGAAATCAAAATGTAAAGAAGGTACTAACTTGCTCAAGGGCACAGCTTAAGTGGCAGAACTGGGGCTTGAACTCAGGCAACCTGGTTCCAAGCCAGTGTTTTAACCACTATTATATTGTTTCGCTAGAGCACTCAGAAGGGCACTTACACACTTGTGGGATTAACAGATGAATGCAAATCTCCACTCTTACTAACTTTAGAATCTGGTGAAGGAGGCATGATACAGAAGCACTGGAAGATGATGTTTCTAATTATTATATTCAAGCTTCACATAGGAATCTAAAGAACTTTTGGGAAGGTAAAGCCCAGGAAGTTGCTATATAGCTCAACAGCCCATATGGAAATAACCATAATCTCAGAGATATAATTTAGAGGTAAGATGAGAAAATGCAAGGAGGTCAGAAACAAAGGGTGATGAGTAAGAGGTTGCTAAGTGAGGATAAGAAAGACCCAGTCTAGATCCTGACCAAAGACTCACTACTTGGTGCTCTAGAGCAAGGTCAAAGATATTTTAATTTGGAGATCTTATTTTTCAACTCTTGAGAAAAAGGAATGATATTGGCAGAGACCAAAGCAAGCTACCTAAATAAAAATACTATCAAAGATAAGGGAAACTTCATTCAGTACTCTTATCCTCCTTCACTCCAGACTGTTAAGTTTCTTCTTGATGTCCCTAATGACTATGCCAGCACTGGGCTTGGCACTTGATAGGTAGCTTGTTGAATTCATCAAAAGAAACATTTTGGGGGGTATTTATTCTACTTATCCCATGTTTGGAACCCCACAAAGAGCCTAATGAGAAGTTCTATTGAGTAGGAGTTTGGGTTCCTGAAAGTGGCAAACATACCTCTCAACAGACTGCCATGGGGGTTCCAACTTTTAACATCCCTAAATTGCCCACTATGTATCAATCACACTATTGTTTTGATCCATTAATGCAGGCTTATATTCAAAAAGCTCTAAAAGGGTATCATAATTATTTACAAGAAAGCTGATTTACTAGACAAGCAAATAAAAATGTAAGGCAAGCACACTATAACCTGAAAACAAGATAATATAAAACTGACCTAAAAAGTCTTCACAATGTTTAAAGTCATTTAAAAAATTAAGTCCTTCACGTAACTTCACTCTGATGAGCCAGACCAGCTGCAGCCAAGTGAGGGTCATCAAGGCCAGGCCCTGGCACCACAGTAGCAGAGAAGAGAATGCCACCAATTATAGAGGTCTTTCAGTTGGCACAGCAGCCAGACCAGAGCCAGGTGAAGTTGTGACAGTGCTGAGTCACACCTACAGCACAGTGTCAAATACAGCTGATCCTTGAACAACATGGGTTTGACGTCAGGTCTACTTATAAGAGGACAGAAACCATACCAAAGAAATTAGCAGAAAAAGACACCGGAGATAAGTGTTTCTAAACGAGTGCCAGAGGAAAAAGAAGAAGACATTAAAGCAGCAATGCTTGATTAGAAAACAAACTGACACTAAACAATCTAATAGAAGGGTTCTGACTATTCAAAATTGCTTTTAACTTCTTTTACAACATGGACCCCTCTACGATAAAATTTGGAGATCTGTACTGTGTGAGCATTTTCAAAGAAACACAAAAGTTAAGAAATTATCCTGCCGGGGCCTCCCTGGTGACACAATGGGTTAAGCAATGCACTAGGAAGCTAACATCAGCCACTGCTGCAGGAATTCGATCCCCAGTCAGGGCGGTGATCCACATGGTGCGGAAGACGTCTCTTGCCTGGCCTACTGCTCCCCTCAGCAATGTATTTCAGTCGATCTGCCTGTTCTGCTCCCCACATTGTCTCTGATTAACCCTCTCTCTCTCTCTCTCACACACACACACACACACACACACACTCACTCACACACACAGCACCTCTGGCCTACACCCCAGCTCTCATATGTAAAATAAATAAATCTTTTTTAAAATAAGAATTTTAGAATCAGAGAGACTCAATTTCAGGGGAGGGAAGGATGCTGGAATTTTAACAAAGATTGCTTTGAATCTATTTATCAATTTGAAGAGAACTGCTATCCTGACATTATGTCTTCCAACCTATGAACATAGGTTTATATTTTACAAACTACAAGTTTTAAAAATATATTACATTGGGCCTCCCCTGGTGGCGCAGTGGGTTAAGCAACGCACTACGAAGCAAATCGCAGCCACTGAAGCACGAGTTCGATCCCTGCTGCCGGCCAGGGG
>JAGFMF010012145.1:12889692-12907490 GCA_019455555.1 Galemys pyrenaicus | reverse complement strand
TCCCTGCTCTCTGTGGTGAATCCTCTCACCCCCCACACCTCTGGCCTGTACCCCAGTGCTTGTATGCATAAATAAATAAATCTTTAAAAAAAAAATATGTATTTATGCATACAAGAACTGGGATACAGGCAAGAGGTGTGGGGCCTCTGGCCTGTACCCCAGTGCTTGTATGCATAAATAAATAAATCTTTAAAAAAAAATAAAAAAAAAAAAAGAGGTGTGGGGGGTGAGAGGATTCACCAGAGAGAGAGTGGGGAACAGAACAGGCAGACTGATTGAAATACACTGCTGAGGGAGCAGTGGGAGAGACAGGAGAGGTCTGTGCCATGTGGGTCACCTGCCTGGCCAGGGATCGAATGAACTCGGGCTGATGTGGCTTTGGATCACTTCACAGTACATAGACTTAACCCCTTGAGCCACCAGTAAGGCCCCTTGTTTCAGTTTGTTAAACTGAAAAATGAACACCGTTTAACCAAAAGACAGAACTTCCATTAAGGAATTTTCTGGACAAAGAATTATTAATGTAAGATTGGTTCCTTAAGTCAGTGAAATTATTTAGACCTTTTTCTACCATTTACCTTATTTGAACAATTGGACTTGCACCAGATCCCAGGAAGACACTCCCTCAGGATACTGACAGTGCCAATGGCTTCTCTGATTTACAAAGTCAGCGAACAATTCTGGAATGAAAGGAAATAAACAGTGATAAATAACTTGCTAAACCTTGCAGATTACATCTTGGAATACAGATGCCTAGAATTTATAAACATTTTCAACCACCCAAGTTCCCACAGTAAGATTGTAGTTTGGAAAGCTAAAACCTTCCTCTTGTAATATGATACTGTCACTGGCAATATTTCAGGTGTTACAGATTGTATTATGCAAGACTAACTCATATAACTTCATAATTCAGAGAATTACCTCAGAAGAATTAGATGCTTGAAACAAAAAAAAAATTATCTTAAGTATATGCTGAACTAAATTTAACAGATACATTTCAAATTAAAGGAACTCTTCATCCTTCCATCCTTCAGCCAGGGAACTAACCCACATGGCACAGTTCTCCTGTCTCTCCCACTGCTCCCCTCAGTAGTGTATTTCAGTAGATCTGCCTGTTCTGTGTTCCCCACTGTCTATGGTGAATCCTCTTAACAACCCCCTCTTTGGCTTAGACCCCAGTTCTTCTATGCATAAAGTAAATCTTAAAAAAAAAAAAATTTAAAAAAGGTTGCACTTACAATATAAATAACTTGATGCATTTGACAATCTTCATGAAAATGAAAGGTATTTAAAGAGCGTGGTCATTCACTATACCATTCATCAGCAAATGCTCTGCAGAAAAAGTTTAATCTATCATATGCGAATACCGCCAATAGTGCTGGCCTTCGTTCATGCTGATTTACTCCTACAGACTTAATGTTCTGACTTACCCTTGTCAAAGAGTTCAGAAGCTTAGTAGAAGCAACATTTTATTGTGATTTTTTTTTTTTTAACTTAGGGCTGAAAAAAACACCTTATTTTTGAATAATGGTTTTGGAAATTAGATTTTACTTGAGACTTGATAATGTTTCAATCAAAAGTTACAAGGTAAAATAACACTTCTATGGGAAACAAACACTGCAGTAAATTAATTTGAACAACAAGTAATGTCAAGCTACTTTATTCACTTCAGTACTTTCAAAAGTTAAAACAAGCAATATCACTCCATTTCCACACAAATCTGAAGTGAACATATTTTCTTTCTTTTTATTAGATTTATTTAATCATATCTGACATCATTTGTAGTCCCCAGGGGGTTCCCACCATTTCACCCATGCACCATCACCTCAGTCCCTTGTGCTCATTATGCCTTCATCCCAGTCTTTGCCCCTGCTCCCTCAGCCCCCATCCCTTGGGTTTATCTTTGACCTTGTTGTGTTTTTGTTTGTTTGTTTTTGGTTGTAACTGCCCATTTTCTTGAGCTTTCTCTTGTTATCTTTTTTTTTCTTTTTTATTGTGGTTGTTATTCTTTCACATTCCTCCTAAAAGTGAAGCCATTTTCCTCTTGCCTTCTGGCTTGTTTCACTGAGTATAATTCCTTCTAGCCCATGCATGTTTCTACAAATGTCCCTAGTTTTTCATTTTTGATTGCTGAATAGTATTCCATTGTGTATATACCACATCTTCTTGATCCAGTTGAAGTGGACATATTTCCTGAGCTCAAACTATAGTGCAAAGGAAATCATTTCAAAACCCATCTAACTATACAACTGAGAGGATTCTAATTTTCAACTGGAAATGACTGATTTGAAATCTGACATGCTAAAAGGCAAAATATCAAGAAAAGAATCTAATAGAAATTTAAAAAGCCTTTCAAGTGATGGATATGCTCAATTAAAATCATATGCTCAAAAAATAAGCTCCTGGACTAAGATTAATATTTGGCAGTACCTATCTGTGTGAAATTTTCCAAAATGACATGTAAAATTTCACTACAGATTTCAGCATTATCAGATGAATATTTGCCACCAATTTTGATAGGTAAAGCTAATCTTGAATCCCAATTAAGTGAAATGCTGTCCCCCAATTTCCATTTTTCTTACTGACATACCTGTATTACAAAAATTATACTCAATTTTTTATTATATATATATTTTTTTTGTATAAAAGAACTTGAGTGTAGGCCAGAAATGCAGGGGGTAAGAGAGTTCACCAGAGAGAATGGGGAGCAGAACTGGTGGATTTACTGAAATACACTGCTAAGACAAGAGAGGTCTGCTAAAAAAGTTTAATCTATCATATGCCAATACTGCCACCATAAGGGTTAGCTCCCAGGCCAGCGGCAGAACTCAAACTCAAACTTGTAGTGGTAACAGAGCTGAGACTTAACTCGTACACCACCAGGAAGGTTCTCAATTATTTTTTTTTTAAAGATTTATTTATGCATACAAGCACTGGGGTACAGGCCAGAGGTGTGGGAGGGGGTGAGAGGATTCACCACAGAGAGCAGGAAGCAGAACAGGCAGAGCAACGGAAGTACACTGCTGAGGGGAGCAGCGGGCACAGCAGGAGAGGTCTGCCGCACCATGTGGGTCCCGCGCCTGGCCGGCAGCAGGGATCGAACTCGTGCTGCAGTGGCTGCGGTTTGCCCCATAGTGTGTTGCTTAACCCACTGCGCCACCAGGGAGGCCCCCTCAATTATATTTTTATCTAATTCAAGTGTCCACATAATATTCTCAAATTTACCTCCTTGCCCCTAAGCCATAATGAATTATTTGGAACTTTACACAAATTCGCCAACTCTAGTTCTACAGTATTTATCTAACAGACATTTAGTGCAAACAGCCAAACAAGTAAGTCCTTAACAAGCAGTAATTCTCAAAACTGAGGGGTAAATGACAGAAACCTTTATTTTTTAAAATATATGCCCAACAATTTTAAGAGTACAGCAAATAAAATTAGTAATCAAGCATCCCAAAGCACTGGCTCAGTAACTAGTGCCTCCCTGGTGGTGCACAGAGTTAAGCTCCGCACTATGAAGCATACCCAGCCACTGCAGCATAAGTTTGACGCCCTTGGCCAGGGAGGTGACCCACATGGCGCAGCAGACTTCTCCTGCCTCGCCTGCTGCTCCCCTCAGCAGTGTACTTCAGTCAATCTCCTGTTCAGCTCCCCACTCTGCCTCTGGTGAATCCTCTCATCCCCCAACACCTCTGGCTTATACCCCAGTTCTTGTATGCATAAATAAATAAACCTTTAAAAAAAATAGTAAGAGCACATGCTCAAAAGCCAGACTGCCTGGGTTTGATTCCCAACTCTGTCAACTAGTATTAAGACTCATTAGTTTTAATTAATTCTCACTCATACTCATCTCTAAAACTGGTTTTTTCTACAATAGAAGATTATTATGAAAATCAAATAATTTAATAGAGGTATAAAGTTTAAAGACAGTGCTTAGTACATATTAGCACTCAATAAATATTAATCAAGTCAAAGTCCAAATGCCAGCACTAACAGATAAGACTTCTGTCAGGTGGTACTGGTAGTCACTCTATCACTGAACAATTAATTACTCTTGAGAATTCAGAAATTGTCTTTTTGGCATTCTGGGAATGTAAGACATTTATTACACATGCTGATAAACCCAAGCCCGTATGTGATTCCAGACTGAATGAATGTCCACCAAATAACACCATTATTCTGTGCCCCAAAGCCCCAATTTATAAAAAAACTCAAACATGCCATTTCACACATGCAACTGAAAACATGTACCTACACCAGTAAGCGCTTTTGAAAATCATGCTCTCAAGCTATGTAGAGGTATCTTGGGGCAAACTAACATTCTTGCTAAATCTCCCTGCCTATCCAGCATATAAGACTATCATAGGAAAAACTCCTTTCCTATGCTAAAGCTCCTTTATCACAAAATTGTTATAACTACCACCATTTCCTTACAACTGAAGCCTCTATTTCCTGAAAAAATACCACGTAGTATTGGACTACACAGCTCCTTGAGGGCAACGAGATCAAATTCCTTTCTGTATGCCAGTTTGTTGAACAAATGAGTATTAGCTATATTTTTTTACTATGATAAAATATACATAACTCAAAATTTGCCCTAACCATTTTTAACAGCACAATTTAGCTACATTTTATACATTCACACTACTAAGCAATCATCACCATCATCCCTAACTCTAGAACTTTTTCATCTCTCAAACTAAAACTGTGTCTCAATTAACCAGTAACTCTCCCCCTCAACCACCACTGGCATTGGAGGAATACCAGATTCTCTAATAACATCCAAATGTTATTTTAAACACTAATTTTTAAGTAAATAATACCAGCTGAAGTTAATGGAGACCTGCACTGCTTTCACTTAGTGTTGCTGTTTCTACGAACAAATTGAAGAACCCAGTGAATAAAAAAAATTTTTTAAAGATTTATTTATGCATACAAGAACTTGGTACAGGCCAGAGGCGTAGGGGTGAGAGGAGTAACCAGAGACAGAGTGGAGAGCAAAACAGGCAGCTCCAATGAAATACACTGCTGAGGGGAACAGCAGTCAAGACAGAAGAGATCTGCTGTGCCATATGGGTCAGCTCCCTGGCCAGGGATAAAACTTGTATAGTTTCACAGTACTGTGCCTTAACCCCTTGCACCACCAGGGAGGCCCCAAATCAAGATTCATTTTAGGGCCCTCCTTGGTGGCGCAGTGGGTTAAGCAACGCACTGTGAGGCAGACCATAGCCACTGGGAAGGTGACCCACATGGTGCAATTGGAGACCTCTCCTACTCGCCCGCTGCTCCCCTCAGCAGTGTGTTTCTGTCAATCTGCCTCCTGTTCTGCTCCCTGCTCTGTCTGGTGGATTCTCTCACCACCTAACACCTCTGGCCTGTATCCCAGTGTTTGTATGCATAAATAAATAAATCTTAAAAAAAAAAAAAAGATTCATTTTAAATGAGGACTAATGTATCTCATATAAGTAGAATCATACAGTATTTGCCCCTTTTGTCTAGCTTAAGGTCCGTAGCATAATGTCACAAAGTTCACTCGTATTGTACTACATACAATTTTCAAAAAGGGAAAGCACGTAATCACAGCAATTGAGATGTTATTAACAGAAATGGTCTTATTTGCCTATGCAAACTAAATTGCTTAATTCATCTGCTTCCCTAGTTGCCTTCATACACATTAATAATCTCAAACTGAGCCTCCCTGGTAGTACAAGGGGTTAGTAAGTCTCAGCACTATGAAGCTGCTGACAGCCACTGCAGCATAAGTTCATCCCCCGTTTGATCCCTAGACAGGGAGGGGACCCACATGGTGCAGCAGACCTCTCCTGCCTTGCCTGCTGCTCCCCTCAGCAGTGTTTCAGTCGGTCTGCCTGTTCTGCTCCCCACTCTGTCTCTAGTGAATCCTCTCACCTACAGCTGGCCTGTACCCCAGCTCTTGTATACATAAACAAATAAATCTTTAAAAAAAATTTTTAAATCTCAAACTGTACTAAAGAACAAAGGTCTCCTTACTAGTTACTACCCAATTCTCAATCCCCTTATCCCAATTTAATATTTTTTATTTTGGAACACTACTGCCCATCACATGTGCCTTGTCCTTGAGGATGTCCTATTAGTAGGATTTTCAGTTGGCCTATCAGGAATGATTCTTCTAAAAATATGAACATAAAGATCCAATATAATGTACAAAAAAACTTTAAAATGTTTTACAAAAATATTACACTGAATTAACGTTCATTAGTACATCCTATGGATAATGTTTTTACCAGGCAGCATACTGAGACAATAAAAAAGTAAAAGAAAAAAAAAGTAAAAGACAGGCATATGAACAATCCAGAAGACAAAACCTCTATCCCTGTAATTTTGCAGTTATATTTAATAGCCAACAAAGGTCCCCTCACACTCAAAAGTAACCATTTCTTGTTGGCAACTCCAAGATAAGTTACCAGATAAGATCAGGTTATAAGGGCAAGGTCAAAATTCCAGCTAGAATTACAACTTGTACACAAAGTGGCACCTTTAGGTATACTTCTGAAAAGCACATATAATCTTACTTTCCCTAATAACCAATGCCAAAATTTAGTCAACAAATTCAGAATTAAATAGTTTATCTTTCACTTTACTTTCATGGTTCATGTTCACAAATTCCTTGCTACCTAAATGATCAGACTAAATATTAGCATATCAGGAAGCTTGCTCTCTGGGTCAATAAGGTTCACTGTTTTTCAAAAAATCCTTTTAAAATAAATAAATGATCATAACTGATATGACAGAGCACATGCAACAATTCAGTGACACTCAATTAACAATTAATAAATACCTATCGACAGAAGTCATGAAGCAAAGATATCTTATGGGCCCACTACTTCCAGAAATTTGTTTAAAGTATTACTGCAATAATTAAGTTATAGTGGAATTTAAAACTATTACATTTGAGAATTTTTAGTGATCTCAACAAGTTTCTGTGTGCTTAACTGTCAAACAGCATAAGAGGGCCTCCCTGGTCACACAAAGGGTTCTAAGGAGCAGCACTATGAGGCTATTGCAGCCATTGCAGCATGAGTTCCATACCATCCTGATCCCCAGGCGATCCTGATCCTGATCCCCAGCCGGGGAGCTGACCAACATGGCACAGCAGACCTCTCCTGTCTCTCCAGCTACTCCCCTCAGCAGTGTATTACAGCGTTCTGCTCCCTATTTGGTCTCTGATGACTTCTCTCTCTCGCTCTCTCTCTCACACACACACACACACACACTCACACACACACACACCCCGTACCTCTGGCCTATACCCCAGTTCTTGTATGCACAAATAAATAAATCTTTAAAAAAATAATTAAACAGGGCCTCCCTGGTGGCGCAGTGGGTTAAGCAACGCACTATGAAGCAAACTACAGCCTCTGCAGCACAAGTTCGATCCCTCCCTCCGGCTAGGGAGGGGACCCACATGGTGTAGCAGACCTCTCCTGCTTCACCCGCTGCTCCCCTCAGCAGTGTGTTTCAGTCAGTCTGCCTGTTCTGCTCCCCACTCTGTCTCTGGTGAATCCTCTCACCTCCCTCGATTCTGACTTGTACCCCAGCTCTTGTATGTATCAATAAACAAATCTTTAAAACAAAATGATGGGTGAAAAGATATGTAATAAAACATGCTGTACAGCAAAATGTTAACAAAAATAGAATCTAGGTGACAGGCCAAAAAAAAAAAGTTAAACATCAAATACCGTCCTTATATCAACCTAAACTCCAGTTCAACCTCAGTTATTTTTAAAGTGGACACAAATTGTAGTAATTGTGTAACAATTTTGTAGTAATTGTAGTAACATAATAAAGAAAATTCTAATGCAGAACTAAGAAGTTTAGCAAAACTGCCCCCAAGCACCTCACTTTGGTCAGTGGTAACAGCCTTCTTTTTGCATTCTGAACAAACCCAATGCCAAGCGGTAAAAAGGATTTATACAGTATGAAACTGGTGATACACAAATGACAATTAAATGAAATTCTAAAACTCTTCTGCGAAATCTAAGGAGAGAAAATAGCAATTGCTGCAAAGCCCCACCTGTGATTGGCATTAAGTAACACTGAAAAGGCAATCTAGACCAGCACTGTACAACAGAACTTCCTGAAGTGATGAAGCATACTTCAAAAAAAGAACTCATTAAAAAATTTATCCAGTTCTTTTTTCTACTGGATAACCCTTTTCTGGCTTTTGACTAGCTTCATTATCCTTCATTTTCAGTTTTTTCAGATAGCTGAAAGTCTGGTAACCAAAGATATTAGTCAAGGACATATCCTTCAGATAAACTGGGACCATCTTCTGGGAAATGCTGAAGTAATGGAGTGCCTTGCAGTGAATAAATCTCATGGGTAATATTTAGAAACCTCATGGGTAATACTCTCACTTCTATGACTTTATCAGTCCTTTACAAATCTCCTTTTTGTTAAAATAAAGTAAGCTATCAACCCCCTCACCCCAAAAAAACACAGAATTACTGAAAGCAAAGCAATGGATTTCAGAGCCTTATTAAAAAGTAAAAACAAACAAAAAAATCCCTTTGGTTATTATGCCTCATGACAGGAGCCATAAGTCTCCTAATCTGACATCCAGCAAATTCTCTTTGCTTAGTCTTCTATATACTCGGACAAGCTGAACCATGCAATTTGAACATTCCATATGCTAAAAAGCAAGGTGGACAAAACAAAAAATGAGAACACAGCATATATGTCAGCTAGAGGATATGGGTAGGGGTCAGATCAATGTTTTGTTTTTTTTTTAAAGATTTATTTATTTATGCATACAGGAGCTGGGGTACAGGCCAGAGTCACGGGAGGTGAGAGGATTCACCAGAAACAGAATGGGGAGCAGAACAGGCAGACTGACCGAAACACACTGTGGAGGGCAGCAGCAGGGGAGGCAGGAGAGGTCTGCTAAGCCATGTGGGTCCCCTCCCTGGCCGGCAGCAGGGATCGAACTTGTGCTGGAGTGGCTGTGGTTTGCTTCCTAATGTGTTACTTAACCCACTACGCCACCAGGGAGGCCCCAGATCAATGTTTTTAAGCTTTCTAAAAGTGCTTGAGTTTCTTCAGATTGGAAACTAATTCCATGTTTGTGTATTTCCCACTCTATCCATTTTCCTCTTCTAAAGTTAACTTGAATTTCTTTTTACAGAGGCCTCCCTGGTGGTGCAAGGGGTAAAGCACCACACTACAAGGCATCCACAGCCACTGCAGCAGTTTGATCCCAGGCCAGGGGGATGACCCACATGGCACAGCAGACCTCTCCTGTCTCACCCACTGCTCCCCTCAGCAGTGTATTTCAGTCAATCTGCCTGTTCTGTTCCTCACTGTCTCTGGTGAATCCTCTGACACCTCCCACTCCCCGCCACCCCTGGCCTATATACCCCAGCTTTTGTATGCATAAATAAATCTTTTTTAAAAATTCCTTTTACATAAAACAAAGAAAAGAAATATGGCATGGAGATTAAAAAAAAAAATGTTTAAGGCAGCAAAATGACTCTAAGTGGGAGGCCTTAGAGGCCTGTACCACACATCTAGGACAGGGATAGGAAACCAAAATTCCTACAGACAGACAAGTAATATAAAGGTGTAAAATAACAAACTAACTGAAACTGTCCCTTATCAGGGATCCTTGTCAGGCTGTGAAGAGGACTGTGATAAGCTGAAGAGGACATGAATAAAACTAAAACATGGCTGCTGCAAAGCAAAGACACTAGGTCCATGGCTGCCACATCTAATTTTTCAAAAGTAGCCTAAATCCAAATTTTTATATAAAGGCGCCCTATTTTTTAATGTTGTCAACTAACTCAAATTTACAGCACTGTGAGCCAAACAAAACACATCTGCAGATTGGCTTTAGTTCCTGAGCCTTCAATAAAACGAAAAATAAATGCCATAAGACGAAAAATAAATGGTTCTCTTTCAGTGGCAGCACTCTAACTCTGGGGAAAAAAGCACACCCTATGCTTCCAATAACACACTATCATCTGATAATGAACTACAAAATACATGATTCACATCAGAATCCTGTAACAAAGGAGAGCAAGAAGGAAGCTAACCAATGCTTCATAAACTCTGTTTCTACCACTAAAATATGAACTGTAAATAAAATCCAATGAAAAAACATCAGGAAATGGATTTTTGTGAAACTGAGCTCATTAATGTTCAGCTTCCTCAGTAATTGCATCAGCCAGTAACCTCAAGACAAAAATAAACAAAAAGTTTTCTATAACATGATAGTTAACCTTGAAAGACTAAGAAAGTTCATCTTATAGAAAGGGTACCAATGACTCTTAACTCTCTTATCCTAGCAAGCCAATGGCAATTACAAATTACATGCATTACAAATTCTGAAGAGATGCTTCTTAAACTTAAGACTACAGGGTATGATGCAATGACCCTTTTTAAAAAAAAATTCCACTCCTTCAAAAAAAATTTATAGTTTATGGGCACTCTGTAGTCCACAGACCATAGATTAAGAACTAAATCTCAAAAATATTAACCCTAACCCCATTTCGTCTTCAAGCCCTCATCTCCTTCCTACCCACGTCTATTCCATCTCGCTACTTCAGCCCGAAGTAATGCAGTCGGCTCTTCACTGATATCCCTAACAATATATTTTCCACACCTCTGTAAAACGTATTCTAAAGTAGAAATCAACCCTCCCACCCAACAGTACTTCAGTGGCTTCCCTTAACAACCTGACCTCTCCATCTCATCTTTAATCACTTTCCTAGATATAATTCAGCCACACCTGGCTTATTTCCAGTTCTGAAAACACACTAAATTCTTCCCATCTTCAAGTTTTGGCACTTGCTGTTCCCTCCCTCTACCTGGAATGATTTCTCAATGTTCTTACACACACACAGGTTTCCTCACTCTCGTCAAACAGAACTTCTCTGAATACCCTTAGGTCTCCCCCTTTTTAGCTCCAACCAGCGTCCCCTGCTTGGTACCACCACATTACTTTTCCCAATTTTAAATCTGCTTATGTGTGGTATCATCACTATACTGTAAATTCCCAAAAGGAAGCAAGACACCTTCTCCCTCACACCCCCTTGTGCTCTCAGAACCTAATATAAGCACCAGCAGGTAGCAAGTTCTCAGACACTATCTGTTAATCAACCAATCCAATACTAGTCAATCTCAAGATATTTACATAATGACCGTGAAACAACTCACCAAAATCTCATACTTGAGAGAATAGAATTAACCATGCTTCCTTCACCTCAGCACATCATATGGCCAACAGAAAAAGACTAGAGCACCTTAAGATGATTAATGTTTTAGACTACCCATTCTAAAAAAATAATAAATCATGTCTTGTGCTGTCATCTTACCCCCTCCCTCTCCATCTCGGTGTTAATCTCAGAAATACTCCAAGCTTTCCCCCTCCCATCCCCTCAGTACAAAACAAGACACTTTTTGCCATCAATAATTTCACTGGTTAACCCAAGTTCAAAAAGCATGAAAGAAAAATGCTAAGAACTACAGCTGCTGTCACTACTACTACTCTCAGCAGCACCACAGTCACTACGCAGAGGCTGAAAACTAAAAACACCAGTCCTTAAAGCGGGAAATCTTTCACAGGTTCTACAAGTTTAAAAAGCTGATGAGCCTGTATTGAACATCGAGATTTTTGGTTAGCTTCTTAACAATTCTTTTACAAAACACCATCAGATTTATATGGCTACAGAAAAAAAAGTTTGCATTTTTGTAAAGTGCTAAAGTGAGTACACTAATTCACAAAACACGTTTCCCAGCAAAGAACAAACTAATTTTGATTTCCTGCACAAGTTATTCAAAGCAGAAGCCATTTTTGGATCTTTAACAGACTTCTGTAGGATAAGACAGTTAAAATAGGCAGTATTTTCACAAAGGAATTGTGAAAATTCCACAAAATTGATGGCCTGATACATTTTTCCACTTTGGGTTCACAATCTAGAAATCCTACAAATGACGATTATAGTAACAATGTTCAATACATTGTTACTCAGGTAGAGAGCTAAGCGGTTTAATCTCACTTAATCTTCACAATAACCTTATAAAATGGTCACCGTTATTAACAGCTGCTTTCAAGACAAGGAAACTAGGCAGCCCGTAAGTCCCCTAACCTTAAATCAAAAGCTAGCATATCCAAGAGTTAAACCCAAGCAAGATGGCTCCAGGATCCCTGTTATACCACCACAGGAAGCTTCACTGGTTGTCCATACTCTCCAAGCCCTACCATATTCTCAGAGGCATTTCCTTCAATCCAATTAACAATCTCCCCGGAAACACTGAACTCCCACTGATGGTTTGCAACTTGTGGGCACCAAAGCTACTAGGCAGCGTGTGCTGCCGCCATGCTCCACCCTTAGGATTTAGAAGGGCAAAAAAAAAAAGGCTGATAAAAGTTGCTTAGGTGCTAAGAGAAGCAAAAGAAGCTGTCTCATGTAAGCAGAACGCAGGCCGACTACCAGTGCAATGCGAGTTAAGTAAAGTGGGGGCACAAATATTGCCGTAGCAGATGAATTTGGACTATGCCTTCTCTGGTCGCAAAGCATAAAAAAAGAGAAGAGGTACTAAAACTTAGTGCCAGCCACATGCGTCCTAGAAGATAGAACCAGAGAAGTGCAAAATAGGGGGGGATGGGGACAAACGAGTTCCGAGAAAAAGGGAGAAACTGAAAAAATGGGATTCATACGGTCAAAGGGAGAGACGGACGTGGTGGGAGCTCGTCCCTGCCGGCTTGAAAGGAGGAGAAAGGACAGGAGCCACGGGAGAGAAAAGGCGGCCCACAGCGCCGGGAACTAGGCCAGAGCGAGGGGAAGCCCTAAAGGGCGGGGAGGGGGAGGAGTCGGAGGGAGCGGGGCCCGCTCCGAAGAGGCCAGGGAATAGGCGCGGGGAGCGGTTCAGCGCCAGGCCTGCCCAGGGACCCTGACCCAGCCACCGCGGAGGAAAGATGAAAGACGAAACGCCTGGAGCCCGTTGAGCTGCCCTAATGCCCATCAAAGGCCCTCACTTACCTGGGCCCACCGCAGGGATCGCAGCTGCAGCCTCGCAACGGCACAACCGGCCCGAATCTCGCCCCCGCCCGACAGCGCGCCCCGCGTCCCCGCTCTCCGACGAAGCTGTGGCGGCGTCGCCTCGCCTCCTCCTGGGAAATGTAGTCCTAGGCCCAGTTTTCCTTAACAACCTGGCCGTCTACTGAACTACGCTTCCCACAAGGCAAAGCGAGCGTTAGGCCGACCGCTTGCGTCACGCGCCTGGTTGTCGGCAGTCACGTGGGTTGCTCCGTTCCATCCCCTCCCCCCGCCTGGGTGGCCTAGGGAAGAAGAAGGGAGGTGGACGGAAGGGGCGGGGGCGTTGCTTACGCCAATGCCCCCACCATTTTGGAAGCAGCTTAGGAAGTGAACCTGCGTCCCACTTACTCTCGGCCTGGAAAAGGCTCAGAGCTGGGAACCCAATCGCCCGGCTTTCGGTCTCTGCCCAGCCACATCTTGCTTTATGACCTTGAGCAGATCGTCTCCCTCCACTCTCAATCGGTTTCCTCCCTTATGAAAGAAGAATAATTTGTACCCGAGTTGTTAAAAGGCTCCGACAAAGCAAAGCACATGAAAGCGTCTAGTACCCTGAAAGCGCGATATGAAATGTAGTTTATGTAGTTTTGTTTTCTTAATTAGCGTGATCTCTTTCGGAGACCCAGGGACCTGAACAGATAAAACTTCCTCATCTCCCCCCACCGCCAATCCCTCATCCTTGATGATAGTGGATAAAAGTTGGTGAAAATGGAAGTTTCCTGTGGAGTGTGGCCGGGAAATCTGCATTTTACACGGCCTCTCCAAGGATTCTTAGGCACCTATAGCCTTGAGAAGTATCAGAATTTAACACAAGCTAGTTTCCTTTGGAAGTCCTGTCCTATTGAACTGGAACCTTAAGACTCAACTCAGAAAATCACTTCTTATCTTGAAGGATTACAAATTCATCAGCCCCTCCCCACCAACATACTCCCACAATACCTTGACACCTTATATCATTATCAGGGCCTGTGTTTGTATTCCCCTCTAGACTGTGAAGTCTATGAAAACACATCAGGGTTTTGTTTTGTTTTTTAAGATTTATTTATGCATACAAGAACTGGGGTAAGAGGTGGGGTGGGGCATTGGGGGTGTGGGGGTGATGGTGAGTAGATCCATGAGAGACAGAGCGGGGAGCAGAACAGGCAGGAGAGGGTCTGCTGCGCCATGTGGGTCACCTCCCTGGCCTGTGGCAGAAATCGAACTCCTTTGCAGTGGCTGCGTTTTGCTTCACAGTGAGGTATTTTTTAACATTTATTGCGCTGGCAGGGAGGCTGGAAAACACATCAGTTTTGATGGATTTTTGCATCCCCAGGGCAAAGTAAACGAATAAATATTGAAGGAATCTACTGTTCTTCCCTGAGAAAGCAGACTTAACTAAAGTCTGAGGCTGTCACGTCAACCCTGACCCTTACTGGTCTCCTGGCCATGCTGCTTACTCGTCCTTCTTTGAGCACTTGTGCCTGTGTGCTGCCTGTTGTGTATTGCTGCTTGAACAGTTCTGATTCGCTTTATCAGTTCAGAGGTTTCCTGAGTATCTACTATATGCTGTGCCCAGTGCAAAATACTAGGAACACATACAATTCCTCTTGGCTTCTGAAATAACTATGCTGGATCACTTCTTACCTCTCACCCACCTTTGCCCCTTCGCTGGCCCACAAACTTACCCCATGGTTCCAGCCTCCACCTTCTCTCCTGGTTCAGCCTCTCTCTGAGAAACCTCTGGAGTGATCTGGCATACTGAGGTAGCTTTGTTATTTCTCCTTTTACATTTGACTCCCTATCTATATCTTAATCTCAACTTGGATAGATGTTTGGGAAGCACTATACTCTAGATACCTACTGGTATCTCAGATTAAATCTACCAAAAATGGAACTCTCCTCCCATCCAATACAACATCACCTAGTTAATTGTGTTCTGTAATCTCCATAAAGCTTTGCATCTCATGAAGAGAACACCTTATCAGTCCATTGTTTTATTGAATACCTACTATGGCCCAAGCCCTGTACTCCAAACTCAAGAGGAAAATGGTAAACAAATGTGGTATCTGTCCTCACAGACTTACTTCCAAATGGAAAACCATTAAGAACTCTTTATCAAGTCCTCCCTAGTGGCACAGGGGTTAAAGTCTCAGTGCTATCAAGCTATTGCCAGTCACTGTGGCATGAGTTCTATCCCCAACCAGGGAGCTGATCCATATAGCACAGCAGACCTCTTGTGTCTCACCCGCTGCTCCCCTCAGCAGTGTATTTCAGAGAGCAACCTGTTCTGCTCCCCAATCTGTCTCTGATGAATCCTCTCACCTACCACATCTCTGGCATACAGCCCAGTTCTTGTATGCATAAATAAATAGATCTTTAAAAAAAAAAGAATTGGGGAAGAGCATTCCAAACAGAACAAACAACACATGGGAAAATTCTGTGGCCTAAAGGAATTTGGTGCATTCTAAATACTGTCAGATCTGCCATTGACTCTGGAGTGTAGTAGGAATTAAAGCACAATGAACCCAGTGAGGTCATAAGCAGCCAGACCCCACTGGGTCTCATAGTCTGAGCTGAGGATATTGGATTTTACTGAAAACAATGGGAAGCAATATAAAGTTTTATAAGGAAGAAACTTAGCTTTCCTTTTTACAGGATTATTCTGCCATTGTGAAAGTGGATTAGGGCAAATCAGAGTAAAAGTGGAGAGACCAACTAGGAAATTATAGTAGTTCAAATGAGATGACACGGTGGCTTGGTCCAGTGTATTCTTCTCAGTGGGGATGGAGAAAAGTAGACAGATTCAAAAGATATTTAGGAGATCAAATCTGCTGATCTTGGTGATTGACTAGCTAAGAGAGGGAGGAAGGATTCAAGATTGACGTCTAGGTTTCTGGCTTAAGTAGCTGAATAGGTGGAAGTTCTCTTACTTCATCCCTACCTGAGTCTGCCTGTTCAAGTCTCCCCACATTCATCAATCACAATGTATTGAAATCATCCATTACTTGGATGGAGACATATGTGTCTCCTAGAAGGGAACAATTAGCTGTTTTTTGTATTCTTTTTTTTTTAAAGATTTTATTTATTTATGCATACAAAAGCTGGGGTACAGGCCAGAGGTGTGAGGGTGGAGAGTGTTGGTGAGAGGTTTCACCAGAGACAGAGTGGGAAGCAGAACAGGCAGACTGACTGAAACACACTGCTGAGGGGAGCAGCAGGTACAGCAGGAGGGTCTGCTGTGCCATGTGGGGCCCTCCCTGGCCGGGGATCAAACTCGAGCTCCAGTGGACATGGAAGCCCCACAGTTGCAGCACTCAACCCCTTGCGTTACCAGGAAGGCCCTGTTCTTCGTCTTCTGAGGGCCCTGCACTGGACTAGACACAGAACTGATAATATTAAATATGTATGGACTTTTCTTAGTTTTTCTTTCTCCTGTTTCTGAGAGGGGCTTCTCTAGCCTTCTGAACATCCAGGTTCAAATTTTCAGAGGGATTCTGGCTTCCTCTTTCTAACTTACTCCCCATACAGCATTGGTCACAAGGTCCAATGTATTCTTCCCCCAGGTCATCCTACCATCCTGTTTTGTGCACTCACAAGTTTTAACACATGTAGTCAGAACAGAGCCTGGGCCAGATAAGGGGTATTTACGTGTTGGTTATCATGAAGGTCTCCCTGGCCTCCCTGCCTCCTGCCTTTCTCCATCTAGTCCATACTCTAATTGGTAATCAGAGTGCTCTCTCACATACAACCCTGAACTTACGTTCCCCAGCTCCAGTGCTCCAGCATCAAACCCCAAATCTTCAACGTGGAGAACAAGGCACCAAGTAGTCTAACCTCTAACTCTTTCTCTGGCTTCATCTCCACTTTCAAAGGTGTGCCCTCAGAATGAAGGTAAGTTCAAAGTCTTCTCTCATCTATTCTCCGTGTCCTCACCAGCTTCAGCTTTTTCCTACACGGTGCTCCAGTCATAGGTGCTTGTGTAGACCATACTCTGGCCTTCCGGACCCATTGTGCAGCTCATCCCCTTCTTCCCCAGTGACCCCCCCCCAACCTATCAGAGGCTTATTCCATTAGTTCCGGGTCCCCCTCCCTCAGGAATACCCCAATACCTACTCTGCACTTGTCGGATTCTACCTTACCTGGTGTGATGTCTGGACTTCTCATTCCTCCACTCACCTGGGAGCCAGCTGAGTGACCATCTGTTGCTCTGCCTGCTCAGCCTCCTTCCAGTCCTCCTCTTTCTGGTAACAGCACTCTGATAATCTTTTAAGAAGCCACCCCTCCCCCACTTTGGCTCCAGAGCGAGCAGGAGTGATCAGCACTTTTCATTCCTTTGGCTGAGTGACTGGATGGCTCAAACCAGGCTAGCAAAGCGAATGTACATCATCCTGAGACCTATGTTAAAGAGTGAACAAGAGCCTCTCTTCCGGGTTTGTTAAATTGGGAGAGCAGCAGCCTAACCTTGTTCATGGCCATCTTTGCCACTCTTTGAAGAAAGCCCTCCAGAGACTAAAGCCAGTCAGAAAGCAGAGCCATGAAAGAGAAAGACTTTTCTGGTTATACCATCTGAGCCGTTGGGCTCGGCCATGTGTGAAGTCAGCAGCCCCTGAATTCTTCCATGCATGAGTCAATAAGAAATCAGTTTGAGGGGCCTCCCTGGTGGCGCAGTGGGTTAAGCAATGCACTATGAAGCAGACCGCAGCCACTGCAGCATGAGTTCGATCCCTGCTGCCGGCCAGGGAGGGG
>JAGFMF010012145.1:12842245-12889481 GCA_019455555.1 Galemys pyrenaicus | reverse complement strand
TGTGGTGAATCCTCTCACCCCCCCACACCTCTGGCCTGTGCCCCAGTGCTTGTATGCATAAATAAATAAATCTTTAAAAAAAAAAAAAAAAAGGAAATCAGTTTGAGCTGGGTTTCTTTCACTTCTAAGTTAGAGACACGACTAGCAGAGAGAAGCTGGGGAAATATCTGTTGTACAAAAGAGGCTCTTAGGGCAGGACGGAAGATATGAAGGGAAATCAGAAGTGGCCTGACCAGCCAGTGTCTGACCCTCTACACTTAAAAAGCCACCTGCAAAAGAGGAGCAATGGCTCTGACCAGCCAGTGTCTGACCCTCTACACTTAAAAAGCCACCTGCAAAAGAGGAGCAATGGCTCTGACCAGCTGAAGTGACTCACCTGCTTGTTGGTGAGGGTAACAGTTCCTTCTTTGCTGCTGGAGGCAATGAGGAATGGCCCTTCATGGCTGAGCCTAAGCAGAAGATGGCTACCCTTGAGCCACTGCTTGCTGGCATCTATCATCAAGGGCTAAATACTGCAGCGCGGTGGTTCCCAAACTTGTGTGCACATTAGAAGCATCTCAGGATATTTAAAAAATTACCCAGACCACACCCCAGGCCAAGTTATTCACATTCTCTGGGGCTGAGGCAATGGCATCATTGGTTTTTGGTTTCTGCAGATGATTCCAAGATCCAGCTTGGGAACCACTGCTAAAGTCCCAGTCCTTCTTCCAGGGCTCACACTAGTATACAGCAGAGATTATCTACCTGGTTGACATGGCCTGGGGATTTTTTAAAAAGCAAGATGCGTATTTTTAAAAATTAAACTTCTATTTTTGAGCTAATTCAATCGCTGTTGATTCAACTTATGTTGTGAAGGTTTTTTGTGGTTTTTTTTAGTTTTTTTTTTAATTTATATATACAAGAACTGGGGTGTAGGGAGAGGAATGAGAGGATTCACTAGAGACAGAGTGGGGAGCAGAATGGGGAGAAATACACTGCTGAGAGGAGCAGCAGGCAAGACAGGAAAGGTCTGCAGCACAATGTGGGTCACCTCCCTGGCTGGGGACGAAACTCGTGCTGCAGTGGCTGGTGATAGCCTGATAGTGCTGAGACCCTAACCCCTGCACCACCAGGGAGCATCAGGGAGATCCCCTGTTTTGAAGGGGTTTTTTTTGTTTTGTTTTGTTTTAATGTTCATGTATAGGTTCTGCCTCCCAGAAATTCCGATTCAGCTGATATGGGGAGGCCCCAGTATTTGCTGCTATAGACTAAATGTGTCCCCCCAAAGTTCTTATGTTAAAACCTAATCCCCAATGGGAGTATTGTCTAAAGGTGAGTCTTTGGAAGGTGATTAGGTCATGAGTGTGGGCCCTTCACAAATGGGATAGTCAAAGCCCCAGAGAGCACCCTTGTTTCTCCGCCATGTGGGTCACTGTCAACAGACTGTCATCTCTGAAGCAGGAAGCATGTCCTCCTGACCGGACACTAAATCTGCTGGCACCTTGACCTTGGACTTGCCAGCCTCCAGAACTGTGGGAAATCAATGTTTGTTGTTTAAGCCATCCACCAAGATATTTTATTACAGCCGCCTGAACTATGTCTTAGACTCTCCTGGGGAGTATGCTGACATTGAGTAAAGGTTGAGAGCCATGTGTTCAGGACAATGCCTCTGACATGATGATGGAAGACCAGGATGCCTTTTGTTAGTTTTTAATTTCCAATTTATTACACACTGTCTCTTTTATAAAATGCAATAAAAATCACTTACTAGAGGGGACTCCCTGGTGGTGCAATGGGTTAAGCAATCACTATGAAGCAAAACGCAGGCCAGGGAGGGGACCCACATGGCGCAGCAGACCTTCCTGCCTTGCCGGCTGCTCCCCTCAGCAGTGTGTTTCAGTAGATCTGCCTGTTCTGCTCCCCACTCTGTCTCTGATGAATCCTCTCACCCCTTGCCTCTCTGGCCTGTACCCAGTTCTTGTATGCATAAATAATAAAAAAGAAAAAAAATCACTTACTAGAAAAATGAAATTAAAAAGACAACACAGTTTTTGTTAGGTGCAACAGACATAAAGTTACTTGTATCTTATTGATACAAAAGTGTTGGAGCACTCTTAATTTACCAGGGAGCAGACAACAATCTAAGACCATGCTCTGAGCAGTACTGTTCTAGAATATACTTCTCACCCTCTACACTCCCCACCTTTACCCCCTTTCTCATTCACTACATCTTCCCCTGAGAGAAGGGATGTGTATAGGCTGCTGTTCATGGCTCTTCTGAGCAAACAAGACCTAGTCTCTCCTTCCTTCTCAGACACTCCCGCTCCTGAGCTCCTTGTGGTGAACTCATACCTGGGGCTGAGAACCCCTTCTCAGGGCTGACACAAGGGCTGCATTGGTGTGTCTGTCCCTGCCCACCCAGACATGGGTGGGTCTTCCCAAAGTTTACACATCGGAAGGGGAAATTTTTGAGCTTATGTCCAAATATGAGCAAGGATGAATAAAGCAGATTTGACTCTCCATCTTCCTACTTCAACTCACTGGGGTGAACATTCCAGTTGATCTGAACCTGGCGGGACAAGAGTTAAGTATCACTCCCAAAAATATTTGTGTTTCTTTTTTTTTTTTTTTAAAAAAAGATTGATTTATTTATACACACAAGAGCGGGGACACAGGCCAGAGGTGGAGGCAGTGAGAGGATCCACCAGAGACAGAGTGGGAAGAAAAACAGGCAGACTGACTGAAGCACTGTTGAGGGGAGCACTGGGTGAGGCAGGAGAGGTCTGCTGCCATGTGGGTTCCCTTCCTGGCCAGGGATCAAACTCTTCCTGCAGCGGCTGCAGAAGCCCCACAATGCAGCGCTCAACCCCTTGCACCACAAGAGAGGCCCAAATAAAATAAATCTTTTTTAAAGTAAGACCTTGTTTGACACATCTATTTTTTTAAGATTTTATTTATGTATGTATATAAGAGCTGGGGTACAGGCCAGAGTCCAGGGAGGTAAGAGGATTCACCAGAGAGAGAGCAGGGAACAGAACAGGCAGACTGAGTGAAACACACTGCTGAGGGGAGCAGCGGGCGAGGCAGGAGAGGTCTGCTGCGCCATGTGGGTCCCCTCCCTGGCCGGCGGCAGGAATCAAACTCGTGCTGCAGTAGCTGCATTTTGCTTCAAAGTGTGTTACTTAACCCACTGCACCACCAGGGAGGCCCAACACAGCTATTTTTTGATCATTGATCTAACTCAGTGGTTCTCAAGAGGGGGCTGTTTCTGTCCCCCAGAGGACATTTGACATTATCTGCAAGCACCTTGAGTTGTCACAACATGGAGCTAAGGGTGGGGGGAGGTTATAACAGACATCTGGTGGGTAGAGGCCTGAAACGTCCCTCAAATATCCCACAACGCACAGGCAAGTCCCTCACGAGTACAATCCTGCCCAAAATGTCGATAGTGCTGAGGTTGAAGGACTATCTTGCTTATAGGGAAAAAAAGTTCAATAGCAGTAAGCTTAAAATATTCTCATGGTCTGGTCAGCAAAAACTAACAAACCCGATGGCTTGCAATTCATCGACAGATTGGCGCTTTCTTTTTTCTCTCCCAGATTCTATTTGGAGAACAGTGATGTGGGGATGCTGCAGGGCCAAGAAAGGGGTCACAAAGTGCAAAGCCAGATGGGAATCCACACTGCATCTTAAATGCTTCAGCTGGGTTTCTTCAGGCACGGACTAGCCTCTCTGAGCTTCAGGTTTTCATCTGTAACACAGACAACTCCTACCTCACAAGGGTCAGGCACTCAGCTATTAATGATTTATCCGGAGAAGGAAAGGAGTCCTCAGGGCAATCCTGTGAGCAGGGGTTGGGGGAGGGGGCTGCACTCGGCCGAGTCTGTGTTCCGTTTCCTCCACACAGGTCCGGAAGTCTTTCTTGAAACCTAACTGGAATCTCACCTTTTCTGACCTAAACTCTTCCGTTTAGTTCAGTGCCTTCTCAGGTTGTTGCCACCACAGTGGTCTGACTGGGCTGCAGAGAAACACGTGGAGGCTGTAATTGGCTTTTGGGTCTCCAGGCTGTGGGGAGGTTTCCTTCCTTTTGGCCTGGGGTTGGGACTGAGGATGTTAAAGCCTTCGGGGTTGCTAGGCCAAAGGCAGAGGTTGCCAGGCACCAGTAGACATCCCCCTGCCAGAGCTTTTGTTTACTAAGGCCTGGCCCTAGGAGACCTGGAGCTGGGTTATTCCAGTGCTCCAGCTCCCAGGCTCGGAGGGGCAGAAGTGGGTCCATCAGAGATGGTTTGAAGAGTTTTCCCAAGCCTGAGAAAGTCAACAGGGGTTGAATGTCTTTTCTGCTGCTATTGTCTGTCTTTGAGTAATGGCAACTTTGTGCCTCTCCCACCCGGCTCTCTCAGGACCTCTGATGGGCCTGCAGAGCTGCTGCTGACATGGACAGGAACAGTGTGTGGGCA
Organism: Galemys pyrenaicus; assembly: GCA_019455555.1. Taxonomy (NCBI): domain Eukaryota; kingdom Metazoa; phylum Chordata; class Mammalia; order Eulipotyphla; family Talpidae; genus Galemys; species Galemys pyrenaicus. Next base: position 12,885,045 of record JAGFMF010012145.1, on the reverse strand, counting down.
CTGAGTGGGGGTTTTGGGCACCAGATCCGTGTGGCATAGTCAGACAGACCCATGAGGGCAGATCAAAGTGGATTGAAGATCAGGTCCTGCCCTTAGTGTTCCAGACTGAATAAATCCTCAGGAATTATGCACAGCACTTCAGAGGGGTGTGAACATTATAAAACATTTCATTATGTAGGCTTACAATTAAATAAAGTATATTTAGATGTGATAATGTTCGAAGTGTCTTACTCCCTAATTATTTTGTAACAGGCTGGTCCCCAGGAAAGGGGGAGGTTCTAGAATCCCAGTTCTGCCCTCAGTGGGAGGAGCTGAGCAGAGATAAGAAGATGCTGGAGAGAGGAGATAAGCGGACAGAAGAAAGGCAGGAAGAAGGAAGCAGAAGGGAGAGCAGCAAGGAGGCATGAGGAGGCACATGGAGCAGAAGGATGTGTGAAGGAACTGCGCTTGCTTCTTGGTCTTGGACAAATGTGGGTGAGAGACCCGTGGGGAGCTTAACAATGGCAGTTTTCATCTTAATTTTGATTTTGCTCTTTTCCTCCCAGATTTGTCTGACTCTTTCTGACCCTTTTCTATGGGTCTCTACTGAAAAGTTCCTTAGACGTGTGACAGGCTTTGGGGCCTTGCTTTGGGCCAATCCTATTTGCCTAAACTTTTACCCTCAAAAAAATGGGTAACTTTGGATGCTTAACTTAGTAACTATGTTCTTTGTCCTTTCTGTATTGTACCCTAATTGTATTAAAGTTCCTTTCCATTAAAAGCCTTACATGTTTGTCTTAATGCAGTGAATGGCAGAACCCATTCAGAGAGGACAGGTTTGGGGCTCTGGGGTACCCCTCTCCCTGCTCTGTAACAGTTTGACTACAGGTTGGTATCATCTGTGCTCTCCCTCATTTGCTCTGTGTGATGGAAAAGCTACACAAATGTACCTCTTCCCAGTGGCACCCTTAGCGACATTATAATGACTCGAAGTTGGTAATGCTAGAGCATTTATACCACGGCAACTGACAAATACTGCAACTCAAGTCCCTCCCAGCATCCCAACCCTTTAAGTCATTTACCAGCACACACATGGTAAAGGAATCCCTTTGACTGTAATTGAATTTCCACCAGCCTCGCTAGCAGGAGGGGTTGAAGCAGATAATCTCACTTAGAGAAACAAATAATTGTGATACGTCTTACATCTAAATATGATGGATAGACTGCACACTTCCTACACGTACCTTGTCTGGACACACTCATGCCTCCTTCCTCAGAGACATGAGTGTACACCCTCTTACAAAGTACCCCTACTGCCTCCCCGGTGGCGCAGTGGGTTAAGCAACACACTGTGAAGCAAACTGCAGCCACAGTAGCATGAGTTCAATCCCTGCTGCCGGCCAGGGAGGGGACCCACATGGCACAGCAGCCCTCTCCTGCCTCACCCGCTGCTGCCCTCAGCAGTGTGTTTCAGTCAGTCTGTCTGTTCTGCTCCCCACTCTGTCTCTGGTGAGTTCTCTCACCTCCCTGGACTCTGGCCTGTACCCCAGCTCTTGTATGCATAAATAAATAAATCTTTAAAAACAACAACAAAGCACCCCGTACTATATCCCCAAACATACCTGTGGTACGATGTGATATAACAAGACTAGACGTTTCCTGACGACAGGGACTTTATTCACTACTGCTTCAGCAGTCTCTCAGACACCCCCTTAGTCTCAGCAACCTTCTCTCTCTTCCTGGTTCCGAGTCAGAGCACCTGGACCTGAGCTGGGGGTCAGGGATGCACAAGGGCTGAGGGGAGAATGAGCCAGTCACCTCTCCCCAAGCATATGGATGGTGATGAGGAGGAGTCAGGGAAGGTGGCTGATTAGAGCAATTCTGCCCCAGGGAACATTTTGCAACGTCCAGATAGTTCTGGTTGTCACAACTTGGGGCAGATGCTGCTGGCCAGTGTTAATACCAAACAGCCTACAATGCAGAGCCAGCCCCTCACATCAAAGAATTTTCCAGCTCAAAATGTCAGTGGTGCTGAGGTTGAGAAACCTTGTGGTAGGGGACACAGTGGGGAGAAACTCAGATTAGCGTCTCTGCGGAGATGAAGCACAGGTGTGCCTGCCCCAGAGCTACGGACCCCTCTTCCTGCACTGCCCCCACGGCTCAGCGTGGGCCCTACAGTCTCTGATCTGGGCCTTGCCCTGCTTCTCTAGCCTGTCTCTGGTGCTGTCCCCTCCCTTATATCTCTGTTTATCTCTTGATCTCTTTCTCTCACTCTCAGTTGTGCCATCTGCTCTCACTGGATCTTTGTGTTCTGAGACGTGAGACAAGACTTTGGCATTCGTACTCCTTCAGCCCACACTAAATCACGCCAGCTGCCTAGTCCTGGGAGCCAGGCCAAGAGGTTGTCGAGGGGAAGAGTGCAAAGATAGGAGGCCCAAAGGTCCCCTCTGACCCCACCACCCATCCTACTTTGCAACTACTGCCTGCCTCTGGAAGGCCTGGCGCTCTAGCCTGTCCTTGTCCCGAGGACCTGGGGCTTAAGTCAGCCTGCCCAAGTGGCCTTGCCCTGCCCGCTGACCCTCCCACCCTACCCCTGGCTCCTTAAATTTCTCCTCTAGCCTGGTCCAGCACCTGTTGCAAAATAACTGGGGGTATGAAGGGTGGGGGGGGGCAGCGGCTCCTCTTGGGCTTTGCTCTAGGTAGTAAGTGACACCAGGCTCAAGACAGTCACCACCACCAGCCCAGTACCTTCTGAGCAGAAACCAGGAATTTGTGGCATCTGCCCCAGTGCTGGTTTCCAGGACCAGAGCCAAGCACTTAGGGCCAGGAAGTTGTTCCCTGGGCTTGAAAACCAGTGCTCAGCCTCCAGGCTTAGTTACCAGTGCCTGGTCACCAAGACCTAGTCCTCTGCCTGGTACGGAAGCTGCCTGGCTGGCCCTCCCACACACCTTACCTGACGGACACTGACACCGTCCCCACCCCGGCAAACCCCGCACTCCTGGGGACGGGGAGGCTAGGCAGCGGTGTAGCTGTGTGCTGGAACAACAGGGCCTGGTATGGGCACCACCTGAGGGCAGGGAAAAGTCTGGCAGCAATTTTAAAAACACATTTGAGAGACTTTTATAATAAACATCATTCAAATGAGGCTCCCCCTGGTGGCACAGCACTCTGAAGCTATCTCCAGCCACTGTGACATGAGTTCTATCCCCCACCAGGGAGCTGACCCAACGTAGTGCAGCAGACTTCTCCTGTCTCATCCGCTGCTCCTCTCAGCAGTGTGTTTCAGTCAGTCTGCCTGTTCTGCTCCCCGCTCTGTCTCTGGTGACTCCTCTCAATGCCCCCACCCCGCACCTCTGGCCTACACCTCAGTTCTTGTAGGCACAAATAAATAATTTTTTAAAATAAAAAATAAAATGGAAGAAGCCAGTGAAGTTTGAATTTTCAATAACAACAAATAATTTTTACTATAAATAAAAATTTACATACTTATACTCAAAAATTATATATAGTTTATCTGTCACTGCTCACTTCTGGGTGGAGGGAATTTCTATTTTTTGTTTCTATTCTAATTTTTATTACTTCTAATTTTATGTCTTTTCTCATTTTCCTTAAGGAGTCAGCTTTAGTTTACCATGGAAAAAAAAAGCTCTTGTTAAGGAGATTATGTCTTCCTTAGATTATTGTCCTCTCTTAAAAATGATATTTTTGGACCAAGTGAACACACCAATCACAATTCCCCGGACACAGGAGAGCGAGCAGTGGAATGTCTCTTTGACCCTGTGGACCTTGGTCACCCAGTTCCCATCTCACGCCTCTGTGTTTGCTGTCAAAGACACTTTATTGCCCTGGCACCTGTCTTCCTACCTCCGGCCTCGCCCACCTGCCTGCATGCTGTGGTCTGCCGGTGTTTCACTTCCAATCATGTTGCCTTCTGAATTAAAATACTTCTGTGGTTCCACGCCACAGAAGAAAGAACAGACTCGCCAGCCAATCAGGACAAAGGCACTCAGTGCCAGCTTCTGGGACACTTGGAAATATCCTCGCCCGTCTCATATAGCACCACAGAAACATGACCCGCCTCCCAGCCTCCCTCACTGTCCAACTATTCTGACTTCCATGCTCTTGCTCATGTTTCTCTCTGTCAGGTATTTATTGCACACAAACGGCATCTACTGTGTGCCAGGCACTGGGGGCTAAGGAGGACACGGGGAAGGAACAAAACCGAAATGCCCGCTTGGTGACTCAGGTTCTGGCAGAGGACAGTTAATGGACAAAGAGTTAGAATAAAGGCCTTTGTGATGCTAGGGTTAGAGCAAGAGCTTTGGGGTCAAAGCAGGCCTCCTGGAAGAAGTGATGCTTAAGATCTGAACAGATATCAGCTATCTGTAAGGGGCAGGCAGGGGAGAGGGTCCCAGACTGTGAGAATGGTGTATGCAAAGGCCCTGAGACACAGCTAAGCATCACAAATCCAGGGTGGTAGAAATATCAAGAAGACGGGAAGAGTGTGAGAGATGCAGGGAGAAAAGTCCTGGGAAGCCACTCTGCAGAGGTGTTTCATCCTGAGGGTGACAAGGAGGCCTGGGAGGGACAAGCACAGGGAAGCGTGGGGGTGGATTTGTGGCTCTTGGGCAGAGACCAGATTGGAGGAGACCTTGTAGATCTTTCTAGAATAAGAGAAAGGACAGCAGTCTAGGCAAGCGTGAGGGGTACTGGGGACAGTACCTCTAACTAGAGATACTTCAGAGGTGAGGCAGTGTGAGGAAATGATTTTCTAGGGATTTAGCTGGCTTGGGAGACTGGTGGACCCTGGAGGTGTTCTCTGGGGTGGAGTTTCTGAATCTGTTTTCAGACTTGTTGAATTGGTGGGGCTGGCCATGTCCCCACCAAGATGTTCAGCTGGCAGATATGCAGACCGTCAATGTCAGGGAAGTAATCTGGGCTGGAGATTGCTCCCTGGGAACTGTCAGCATAAAGATAACAATAACAATGTTTTCTAGGCTTTACTGAGCACCTGCTAAGTGTTGGACACTCTCTTAAATTATTATTTTTTTTAGGATTTATTTTATTTATTTATGCCTACAAGAGCTGGGGTGTAGGCCAGAGGTGCCTGTGTGTGTGTGAGAGAGAGAAAGAGTGAGAAAGAGAGCAGATTCACCAGAGACAGAGTGGGGAGAGAACAGGCATGTCGACTGAAATACACTGCTGAGGAAGACAGTGAGCGAGGCAGGAGAGGTCTGCTGCGCCATGTGGGTCCCCTCCCTGGCCGGCAGCAGGGATCGAACTCGTGCTGCAGTGGCTGCGGTTTGCTTCACAGTGCGTTGCTTAACCCACTGCGCCACCAGGGAGGCCCATAAATAAATCTTTAAAAAAATTAATTGCCATGTAAAAATTAACTTGAAACAAATCAAAGACCTAAACAACAGAGCTAGAGCTATAAAATTCTTAGTTGAAAACACAGGCAGAAAGTCTCTGACACTGAATCTGGCAGTGAGTCATTGGATAACCCCCAAAGCACAGGGCACAAAAGGAAAAACAGATGAATTGGATTTCATGAAAATTAAGCACTTCATTTTTTTTCAACTTTACTGAGGTAAAGACACTTTCAGCAGAGTGAGACGGCAACCCACAAAGTGGGAAGAAAATATTTGTAAGTCACATATCTGATAAGCAATTAATATCCACACTACAGGAAAAAACAAAAACAAACTCAACAACAAAAACCAACAACCCAATTTTAAAAATGGGCAAAGGGCTTGAGTAGGCGTCTCTCCAAAGAAGACATACAAATGACCTGTAAGCACAAGAAAATATGCTTGATGTCAGCCACTGACTTCTTGCATCTCACTATGACTCCTTTCACTTCTAGACTCTGGGTCCCCTAAAGTAGGAACTGGGGACCAACTTAGTGCTCAGTGCATGGCCACGGCCGCATAGGTCTGATGCGCCTGTTGGCAAGGAGGTGGCCTGCGAGGTAGCAGATCGAGGGTGTGTTCAACTGGCCCAGGACAAGATTGCTCTAGGTGGGTTGGGACCAGGACCCGGCAACTGACAAAACTCCTTTATTCTGTGTTAGCTCAAAGAACGCCTCTCCTCTGTCACGCGGCTAACTCGCAGGTGAGGAAAGTGAAGCTCACGAAGGCCAGGGGAATTGTTCAAGGCTGACCCACGGGCTAGGTCTGGACACACTTCTAATCCTTCCTTTTTTCCTTATGAGAAAAAAATATGGAACGCTTCAGAATCTGCGTGTCATCCTTGCGGAGGGGCCGTGCCAATCTCCGCGTTGTTTCAATTTTCGTGTATGTGCTGCGGAGGCGAGCACACTTCCCGGCCTCTTAGCTGGGACCCCCGGCCGGCCGTCCCCAGCAGCAAGGACCCCGCGGCTCGCCAATGTGCGTATTTCACCACTAGGGGGAGCCAGGTGTCCGTTCACGGGGAAGCGGGGCCCAGCCTTAGTTGGGGGTGCCGGCTGCTCCTTGAGGAAGGCCCTCCCGACCCACGCGCGTGGAACTGGAGCGGCCTGGTATAGAAAACGTGCGTGGTTGTAAGAGGCCCGGGGTTCGGAGCATGGGTAGCAGGGATGGAGGGAGGAGGAGGGCAGGGCGCTCGATGCCTCCTTCTGGCACTGCCTTTTCTGGCGCAGTTGGGGAAAGGACAGAGCTGGAGAAAGGGAGGGCTACTCCTGAGCGGAGACACCCCCACCCCCCACCCCACCCCCGGGCCTCCGCCTCTATTCTCCGTCTCGCGCAGAAACAGACCGGACATTCCTAAGTCTCCGGCGGGAAACCAGGAAATAGACAGGGGGGCCAGTCTCCCCGCAGCCTGGGTCAGTTCTTCCAAAGCCCGCCCTGCCCAGGGGCTTCCTGTTAAGAGCCCTGCAGAGAGAGGCCCCGGGCCCACCGCCCGCACCATGGCTGCCCTCCTGGCTCTGTCCTCCCAAGCTGTGGGATCAGACCCATCCCCTCAGCCCAGACCAGTATAAGGCATTGTTATTTTCAGACTTCTAGGTTGACCTGGCCCCTGAAGCCTGGCTCTCTCCCAGAGTTCCCCCTCAGTGCACAATACCAGTATCATCTGGTTATTTGACCCAGAAAACTTGGGATCATCCTTTACCCCTATTTTTTTTTACCCCCATGTCCAGTGCAGTTTTTTTTTTTTTTAAGATTTATTTATTTATGCATACAAGAACTGGGTTGCAGGCCCGAGGTGTGGGAGGGAGGTGAGAAGATTCACCAGAGACAGAGTGGGGAGCAGAACAGGCAGATGGACTGAAACACACTGCTGAGGGGAGCAGCGGGCGCAGCAGGAGAGGTCTGCTGCGCCATGTGGGTCCCCTCCCTGGCCAGGGATCGGGATCGAACTCCTGCTGCAGTGACTGCAGATGCTTCATAGTGTGGTGCTTAACCCCTTGCGCCACCAGGTAGGCCCCTGTCCAGTGCAGTTTTTCACCTGTCTGCATGCTGGCTGGACCTAGCAGTGCCCATCGCCTCTCCAGAGGGGTGCTCTTGTCTGGACCCCCACTGGGGCTCTTCTCCCTCTCACAGTTCAGCCCCTTTTCCAGGTGGTGGCCCTGAAAACCTTTTCAGATCATCAGTCTGATCATGTTACCCAGTTGCTGAGATATTTTAAACTGTTTCTCAGCACTTCTAGTAGGGACCGAACTCTTAGCAAAGCCCGCAGGTCCGTGTGGCATATCCTGCCTGCTTCTTAAAGGCCACTCTCCATGTTCCAGCCACATCCTTCACCACAGGCTGTGTCGGGGAGAAACACACCCATTAGGCAATTTTGTTACTGCGCACCTCCTGGAGTGTAACCACGCCAGCCTGGGCTGTGTGGTAGCGCTCAGGGCAGTGTCCTGTACGCGACCCGTCGCTGACGCACTGGGCCTTCACACAGGCTATCTCTCTGCGCGGAATCCCACCTTTCTGCCTTGTTAACTCCTACGCCCTCCGATCTCAGCTCCAGCATTGCTTTCTCAGGGACACACTCGTGGTCTTCCCTGACCAAGTCAAATTCCTTATTCACTCTTTAGCACCACGTACTTCTTCATATTGGTCAGTTATGATTGTCCAATTGTTCACAGTATTAATATCTAGTTCTTCTAGGCTATAAGCTCCAAGAAGGTAAGGGACGTTTTTATTTTTGCTCACCTAAAAATATGCCGCATCTACGTACTTGGAGCACAGTAGGTGCTCAGTAAATGTTTCTTTAATATATAGGCAAATTAAAGTTGCACACTTTCCTCCTCTATTTTCTGAGCTTATGACTCTATCACTTCTTTTCTGAACCTAAGCAGTCACTTTGTAACTGGTCTTCCACCACACATAGTCTAATAAAAATGCCAACCTGGGGCCTCCATGGTGGCTCAATGGTTAAACAATGCACTATGAAGCAAAACACAGGAGTTTGATCCCTGCCACCAGCCAGGGAGGGGACCCACATGGCACAGCAGACCTCTCCTGTCTCACCCGCTGCTGCCCTCAGCAGTGTGTTTCAGTCAGTCTGCCTGTTCTGTCCTTCACTTTGTCTCTGGTGGAATCTGATGCCCCGCATCTCTGGCGTGTACCCCAGTTCTTGTATGCATAAATAATCTTTTTAAAAAAATAAAGGCCAACCTGACCAGGTCACCCTTCCTACCCTTTGTTAAATAGCTTTCAGTAGTGGCTCTCTATAACCCTTGAAATAAAATCCAGACTCCTGCCCGCAGCCTTACATGGCCTTGCATGGTCTGGCTCACCCAATGCAAGCTCCACCCCCTCAACAGATCCTTCTTAATTCAACAAATAGAGTCCCTGCTGTACCAGGCCTAGGGTTTCGTGGAGAGCAAAAACAGACTCCTTCTGCTCTGTTTACAGTCCTGCAGACTCAAACACCTCCTTTCCCTGCAGGGCCCTTGCACATGTTTTTCCCGTCATTTGGAAAGTGCTTCTCTCTTCTCTTTATGCTTCTGAATTTGTGCAGTCAACACTTACTCAGATCTGACTAAGCCCCATTTATTCAGACATGTCTGACCTCCCAACCCAATATCTTGTATCTTATTGCTCCCTCTATGCCAAAATTCATAGCACTGGCCACTTTTCTAATTTTATATTTGCTTGCTGGTTATTTGGTTAATACCTATCTTTCCCACTAGGAAGCTCCAGGAGCTTCCATATCTGGTTTTTGATTACCATCAAAGCAGCCTAGCTGGTCCTGTGTTATTTGAGTGAATAAACGAGTGATTCCTCTGTAAGAATATTCCAAGGATAGGCCTCCCTGGGGTTAAGTCTCAGCACTATGAAGCTATCCACAGCCACCGCAGGATGAGTTTGATCCCAGCCAGGGAACTGACCCACATGGTGCAGCAGACCTCTCCTGCTACTCCCCTCAGCAGTGTATTTCAATCAATCTGCCTGTCTGTTCCCCACTGTCTCACCACCCCCTCACCCATCTGGCCTGTATCCCAGTTCTTGTATGCATAGATAAATAAATCTTTAAAAAAAAATAGTCCATGGGTACCGCCTTCAGGGACATGACCATAGCCACTGCCTTCTGACCACGACTGTAAGCTGGGGCTGGAATCAGTGTGCAGAGAGCTCACCAAGGAGAGGCCTGTGTGCTGTTCGTCGTTCCTGCCCCTCTTCTTCACCCTCGTCAGACTGTGACTTGGTGCCACCTCCCCCACACCCCACTGGCTTTCCCTGTTGTTCACGCCACCCCAGCCCCAGCAACACTGCCCCTGTTCCTCCAGGGCTTCCCACTTAAGGTGCCTCCACCTGCAGCTCTTCTCTCCGTTCTTTCTCACTGTTGGCTCCTCCTCAGGTCAGGCTTAAACACTGTTCTGTGGAGGGTATGTCTTCTCTGAGCGGGTCTCCCGGTTACGGCCATCCTGCCACCCAGCTCATTTCCTTCGTTGTAGCTCACACCAGAAATGTACTTGTTTGCTTGTCTTCTGTGTCCCTAGAAGAGCTAGAGGCTTTTGGCCCCACGTCACAGAAAATCTGACGTCACTGGCTTTAGCAAGAAGGAAAGTTATCTAGAAAGGTAGGCTGGGTTTGGGAGCTGGTTAATTCAGTGATGTCCTCAGGGATCTTGATGTTGCTTGGTCCTCAGGCTGGATGCAGCAATTCCAGGCATCACAGTTAGAGAGCTCACATCACACCAGCAGGGTTTTCTCCTTCTTATAGCTCAGTTAACTGTTGCGATATAACAAATCATCACAAAACTTATTAGCTTAAAACAACATTTATTATCTCACAGTTGCAGAGGGTTAGAAACCCAGGAGTGGCTTAGCTGGTTGGTTCTCATGAAGTTATAGTTAAGCTATTGGCCAGGGCTAAAGTCATCTGAAGGTTGAACTGGGGCTAGAGGACCCACTTCCAAGCCTACTCATGTGGCTACTGGCAGAAGGCTTCAGTCCCTTGACACGTGGGCCTCTCTGTCAAGCCCCAGCGTGGCAGCTGCCTTCCTCCAGGGGGAGTGACCCAAGAGGGAACGCAATCAAGATGGGCGCCGTGAGGTCTTCTCCCGGACAGACGTGACACTGCTTCTGTGTTCCGCTGCCCACTCAACCCAGCCCTGGTGCAGCATGGGGACCCAGGAGGAGCACTAGGCAGCAGTGGGTACTGGGAGGTCATCTTGGAGGTTGGTTCCTGTTTTTTGTTTTGTTTTTTTTTTCTTCAGTGAGGAAAACTCTTCGGCACACCAGATGTTTTTCTGTACATCTGTTGGTTGGAATTGTGTCACGCTTCCCAGTCACAAGGGAATAATCATTTTAATTTTGGTCATTTTTGGCTCATTACTATCAGGATTCACCTCTGGGATTAGGATTCACCTCTGCTGAAGCACAAGAAGGTATCTGGAAGTAAGAGAGCCCCCTGAACAGAGTCAGGGTTCTGTCTGGAATGAGGAAGGAGTTACGGGAATGGATGCTGGGCAGTACACGCCGGTGCCTGCCATGTTATGTAAACTCCATGCAACCCGAGGCTGCCTCGTCTACTGCTGCGTCCCCAGCATGGAGCCCACTGCCTGGTGCACACAGAGCAGAGGCGCCCACAGTTGCTCGATGAATAAATGAAGCAACTCACGACCAGATGGAAGGCCCCGGGTAGGGGCTTAAGACTGCTTCTAGGTAGGGTAGCTATCCCCGGGGCCTGGCTCCTGTGGTCTTCTAAGAACTCAGGATTTATAACCTGCGGCCACCCCCATCGCCAGCCCCAAGGATAGACAGGACTGGCAGAATTATTCTCACTTTATTTCCGGAGACGTTTGATCAGATGCAATAACACTGATTCCAGGCGAGGGCAGGAGGCACGGATACCCCTAAAGCAACCAGTATCCCGTGGCCCAAGGTGCCCCCCACTCCAGACCCAGGCTCCCCCTCAGTAACAGTTAAATAGAGAGAGGAAGATCTCCCCAGGGAGTCTTGGGAGGGTCTGCCTCCTGCACCCAGCCCCTCCACGCAGGAGTCTGAGCACAAGCTATTTACAGTATTCACATCCACTGTGCCCACCAAACCAAGGCAATACTACAGACGGCCCTTCCCTAAGGGGAGGCCAGAGAGGCTGTGAGTGTATGTGTGTGGGGGTCCACGCGTGCGAGCACACGAATGCACTGAGGGGCAGGATCTGGCTCCAGCCAAAGAGACATCAGTCTATAAGGTGCAGATTAAAAACAACAGAGAGGACCCACCCCAGGGGCCCAGGCCACTTCCGGCTTTGTTCTGTCTCTCTCTCTTCCAGACATCCTGGCAGACGATGCAGAGGAGCCCTCATAGCTGTGCCTGGATCCAAGGCAGCCCCTTAAAGGACTTCTGGGAAAGAGCAGGAGGGGAGACAGTCAGGGCAAACCTTGCTCCTCATGCACATGCCTGGGGTCTTCAGGTGGAGTGAGAAGGCCTCTGCAGAGCTAGAAAGAGGGCACAGAGCTGGGCTTCCAGAGGGGCTGCCGAGAGGGAAGGCCATGTGTTGAGGGGCCAGGGTCCCTACCTGTGACCTGAGGGGGCTGCACCACCGCTTTCTTGAGGAAGGCTTCTGCCTCCGCGAAGGGCAGGAGTGTCTCTGGTGTTCGGCCCAGACTTTTATCCCCAGAGGGTCCCTTGGGAGAGAAGCCATTCTCCTGGTGGGCTGGGAGAGGCTGCAGGCCATTCACCAGCGACCCCGGCGACTCCTTGCTTGGCAGGCTGTGGACACAGGGCCTAGGCTCAGGCACCTCCTATGGCAGGACAGCCCAGGCGTGCCACCGCTCATTTGAGCAGCTTCCCTGCTCAGTGCCCCGGGGTTGGGAGCTGATACCTCCACTGAGGCTCCTGGGGGGCCAGCTCCTCTTTCTGCACACCCTCCTTCTGCGGCCCTGGGGGCCGAGCCTCCTCTGCTTTTTCAGGGTCTGTCACAGGGAAGGAGTGGCCAACAGTTATGGACTGGGGAGAAGGCAGTTTGAGGGTGGGTGGCACAGGGGGTGGAGACGAGAGGAACAGGGCCTTTACCTGGACTGGAGTTGTTGGCTTTTGCCTCCTTTCTGTCCTGCTTCTGCTTTGAAGAGGAAGAGCAGTCAAAGGCAAGTGGTATCTGGCCCCACCTCACTGAGGTGCAGAGATCTCTCTCCCCTCAAAGACTGAGAACAGCCTCCCCACCCACCCCCTACCCTGGATACTTTCCTCCCACACCCGACCACACCCAGACTCCAACACTGCCCTTAGAGGAATCCTGACCTTGGTCTCAGCACCTTCAGACTTCCGAGTCCTCTTCATTATCTCTTCAAGGCGCTGTTTGGAGGCCCCACAATAGTTAGACCCAAATGCAGCAGAATCCTAAAGCTCCAGCCAGCCAGCCTTGTCCTAGGGTCTCGGGAGGGTCCCTTCCAGCTCATTCCAATCCCTTACGGATTAGGAATCAGAACCCGCCCCAAATCCTCTTGTCCTACCCGCTAGGAGCTCAAGTCTGGGCCCATGCCCCTGCCCCATTAGCCCAGGAGCTGGCCTGTCCACCACCCTGCACACCTTTCTGCGCTCCTGCCGCTCCTGCTCCTCCCGCTGGAAGTGCTTTTCCCGCTCCACGCGTTGCCGCTCCGCTTCTTCCCGGGACCTGGCTTCGGACTCCTCTTTCTGCCAAAGACCCCGTGAGCTGTAGGCAGCTGGACACTGGCCTTCCCTCCAGGGCCAGCCCCCAGCCCACCACCAGGAGGCGCCGGTGCCCAGCCCAGCCCAGCCCAGCCCAGCCCAGCCCAGCCCAGCCCAGCCCGCTCCGGCACCTGCTTCTGCAGGCGCTCCTGCTCCTCCTGCTCCGCCTGGGCCTTCTCTTGAGCCTCCAGCTCCTCCCGCCTTCGGGCCTCAGCCTCCCGCTCTGCCCGGGCCTCAGCCTCCCGCACCAGCTGCTCCTCTCGCAATCGCCTGGGGACAGAGGAGGCTCTCCACCCGATTCTTCTTCTCCGGCTCCTATAAAGCCCCCTTAGTTTCCCCGGGGAGCACTCACTTATCTCTTTCAGCCTGCAGCCTCCTCTCCTGTTCCTGGCGCTCCCGTTGCTCCCGAGCCTGGCGTCGCTTCTCAGCCAGAAGCCGAGTGGCCTCTTCTCTGTCTGTGGTGCCTGCCATGGGTTTGCTAGGGGTCGCAGGGGGAGCAGGGGCTGGGGCTGAGGTCAGGACAGCAGTATCTGCAGTGGGATCCACGACCAGGAGTTAGCATACACCTGCTCAAGCACTCAACACGCCCTGCTTCCTGGACTTCAGGATCACCCACCCACGCACCCTGCCTCCAGCAGTGAGCAACTCTCTGGCCGCTGTTCTCCGCCTGGACCTGCTGAAGGCGGGGAGTCCTCTTATCTCCCAGTACCCAGGGCCCGGAGTCTCTGGTGGCCCATACCTCCGAACCACCTCCCCCACACAGGCAAAGCTGGCTCCTCCCATCCAGCCCACCTTTCAGCTGCTGCTTTTCATGCCCACCTGCAGGAATCTCAGTTGTGGGCTGCTCCTTCTGGGGCAGGCCTGGGGTGGGTGAGGGCACAGGTGAGGGTGCTGGTGAGGCCGAGGCTGCTGGCTCCTTCCCGCTGCTGGCCTTGCCCTTGCTCTGGTTCTTGTCGTCCGGCCCTGCTGCACTGGGACTCTCTTTTGCATCATCCTTCCTCCTAACCCGGCCCTTGGGTGATGAGGTGGTCCCTCGGGGGGACGGTGGCTTGGGGGGCAGAGCGTGGCCTGGCCCTGGGCTGGGGCAGGGCGAGGCAGGCCTATGCCAGGATGTGGAAGGAGAGGATGGCCTGGCCTTGGATTTGGGACTGAAAGAAAAGGGAGAGGTTAGGCTTTGTGGGCACTGAGTATCCACTCACACATACACACAGTGAGTAAGTCCCTTTCTCAGGCAAGTGCACCCCCCCAAGTTAAGATACATCTCCCATCTCATATGCTCTCTGTCCCAGTTTGTAATTATATATTCATTTGTGAGTCTCTGGTTAATATCTGTTTCCCTAATAGCCAGTAAGATTATTAAGAGCAAGAACTAGGCCAGGTTGGGCTTATTGAAGTGCTCTCAGCACCCAGAACATTGCTTGGCAGATCCATTCATTCGTGCAGCAGGTACTTGTTCCGTGCCTACAGATGCCAGGCACTGTTCTAGATGTTAGGGTGCTTAAGTGAGCTAAGCACACACAAATCTGCCACTGAGGAGGTTTAATTCTAAAGGCGGGAGCCCCAGGTGTGTCTGGGAGCTCAGGAAGGAATGGAGCCTGAGGCCACGCAGGCCCTGCCCACAGCCCCCCCTCACCTGAGCTCAGAGGCTGCGCCTGGCGTGAGTCGGGGGCGGGGGGAGGCCGGCAGTGACTGGCGCTTCTTGAGGCTGCGCTCTCGAGCCAGGGCGCTCTTTTCCTTCTCGTTTTCCCGTTCCTTGTCCTTCTTTTCCTTTTTTTGCCCCTGGTAAGGATGGGGACAGAGAGCAGAAAGGGGAAGGCAGGAAGGTCAGCGGCGCCCGTGCCCCCCTGGCCTGGAGGCTCTCTCTCCGCACCAGTGGGGCCACTTACCTGGGAGGCCTCCGGCCGGCGGCGAACCAAAACCGGGCTGCCCCCCGCGCTGGGCTTGCGGCGCTCCCCCGCAGGAGCGCAGCGGTGTGCGCTTCGCGGGGCGCTGCAAGGCGTCAGGGGGCTGGCGGAAGCTGAGCGTGGGCACACCGGCACGGCTGCGGAGGGATGAGTGCGGTCGGGGCGCGGCCCACGGGCGAGGCTGGCCCCTGCCCGGCCCCTCGTGGGGGCTCTCCCAGGGCCGCTGCCCCTACCCTGGTCCCGGCCATTGCGGGGCAGTGTAACCGCACTGCGGCTCCGTGCCAGGAAGGACAGGGTGGGCGTCATTAGTCGGTCCACAATGCTGCTCTCCCACGCGCTCAGCTGCAGGCTGCGATCTAGGGGAGAATGCCCAGAGAAGCAAGTCACCATCATCGCAGGAGGCTGCAGCAGGCAAGCAAGAAGCCCAAGGGGATGCGCAGGTACCGTCCTGTGCCAAGTCCAGCTCTCTTCCTGTAGGCCTCACCCCATCTCACGCGGGGCTACACTTGCAGTCCTGGGGTCTGACCTCCCGGCGGACGGACACAGGAAGATACTTCCCAGGGCAAACTCCTACATGGCTTGAGAGGCCTCTGTCCGACCGTCCGTCTCCCCCCCCCCCCAAAAGGCTCTGAACTGAGTGTAAAAAGGAGTCACCCAGCTGCCCACGCCCATGTCCCGCTGTAGGGCTCCTGCTCTTAGAGGCGTGCCCTCCACGGATCTGGGTTGTGGGGTCCCTGTGCTGCTCTGACTCTGGAGAGGCCCGACTTTAGGTATCTGTGCCAGGGACAGGTTGCTAGGGGGACTGGCTGCCCTGAGCCACCCTGCTCTGTCCCCTCAGCTGCTGGGTTATTTTTAAGCCTCAGTCAGGTGGGGCTGGTATAGCAGCTGATTTGGTTGCTAGGCAACAGAGCAACCAAATAAAAGCTGGAGAAACTTATAAATAACTCCTACCACTGAGCTCATTTATGAACACCAGAGCATCGTGGGAATGCAGGGCCGTGCCATCCTGGTTGGCCACAACACTGCAGCCAGCCAAGGCCATGGCTGGGGGTCTGAAGACAGAGAGGCAGGGGTACAAGGGCCCTCCAGTGTGGAGTCAGAATAAGGCGCCCCTGCATATGCATAGCGCGCAGGCCACTTGCCTAAGACTGGCCTAGGCCAGCTGGCTGTGGTTGGAGATGAGGCTGCTTGCCCATTCGTTTCCCCACCCCCTGCCCCCACCTGCTCTTGAGGGCCCTGCCAGGCTCTCTGCCTGCTGGACACTGCCCTTTGTCTCTGTTCTCCCCTGGCGGGTACACCTCTGTCCTTAGGATCCAGACCCAAACGCCGGCTCCCCCGAGAGGCACAGAGCCCCAGTTGGGATAGAGTGAAATGGAGACCTCGAGCATGTTAGGCTCCAGGGAACTTGGGTTCTTGCAGAGCTCTGGAGGAAGCTTGGTAGGGGCGCTACAAGGGGCTCTAGAGGGAGGAGGACTGGGCCTTCTCTTACTTCTACTGGGGGAGTTCCAGAGCGTGGCAGAGGACTTTGAGAGCCGCTTGTTGATTATAGAGTCCACGTGTTTGGGCAGGTTTACTGCCGACACGGAGCACCTGCTCCCACCTGGAGGGGAAAAGACACGGCATTAGGGCCGGGCCGGACGGGAGCCAGGGGGGGCACTGAGGCCTTCCATGCAGGATGCTCCGCGGGCAGGGTGGGAGAGGGAGGAGTGGGCAGGCTAGGAAAGGGAGGGGGAGGCAGACTTGGCTCTGGGAGGCAGGGGTGGTAGGTGATCAGAGACAACCTGGATTGGGGGGTTGGGGGAGCCGACGGAGAAGGAACAGAGGAAGGAGATGGAATAAAACTAGAGAAACTACAGCCTTCCTGGCCAGGAAGCCATTCCCTAGAGCTGGGAGCTATACTCCCTTCTCCCCCGACCCAACCCCCCAGTGTTTTTGGCACTTGCTGACACTGCCCAGCCAAGGTGAAGGTGGTTACAACACCCCGAACTGGGACAAATGCCGAGTCATTCCTAAAAGGAACCCATAGTCAAAAGTCTCTCTCACAAATCCACATATTCATATGGACCACAAAGACGACCACATGCAGGCACGGGCATAGAGTGAGAGGCCTCCGGCATGCACACGTGTGTTGGGACATGCACAGATACAGAAACACAAACACTAACGGATAGTGTGTCAGACCCAGATGCACACAGGCACAAACACATGGAGGCAACTTAGTCATATCTGTAACAGGTCGAGTTTGGTGGATGCTTACCATGTACCAGGCACTGTGCTGGGCACCACACACATGTTACCTCACTTGATCCTCCCAAACATCTACCTACAACCTCGGAGGCAAGTAGTATTGTTATCCCCATTTTACAGATGAAGAAAGTGAGACATCGAGCAGTTAGAGGCCACACCGAAGTGCCAGAACTGGGAGCCTCCCCCAATTCTGCCTAACTTGGGAGTCCTCACTGAAGTACACAAGGCCACAAACACACCAATGGGAAACACATTTCAAGAACACAACATGAGCACATACAACAACAGATTACCCAGGTAGCGCTCCTGAACCTTGCCATACATAAAGACACCCAAACAGGGAAACATACATGCCAACAAAAAAATCAGACCAACATCCATGACCCTACATGAAGAAAATTCAGAGAGAAAAATCCACCTCGTAAGACAGGTACATGACAGGGAAAGAGTTTTCTGTGAATATCTAGTATCTGTAGAGTATTAAAGTCCTTTTTAATATACCATCAACTAATATATTGACAGGACCAAAGAAGGCTAAAATGACAGAGGTTTGAAGAGCAAACCGAATGAAGAGAATCCATCTGATCTGGTAGAAGAACTCCTTAGGAAGGGAAAATTTGGTTTACAGATCACGCCAGAAGACACAAAGCACACGAATCCAGGCAAACCTGCTACAGGGAGCTGCCATCTGCTTGCACGGAAGCTGCTCCCTCTCCCACTCCTCTGGCCTCAGCCCAGCCTCACCCACCCCCCACAAGTCCCTCCAGCCCACTCACTGGTCTTACGTCCTGGGGAGCTGTGGTGCAGGGCCCCTGCCCAGGACCAGCGCTGCTGCCGGATTTCTGCCCATGTCTTCTTCACTGACCGCTGGATGGCTGCTTCATAGCGCTCCTGGTGGGAAAGGGGAGAGGAGAGAGTTCAGGGCTAGGAATGGGTCATCATGCTTGAAAGGAAAGGTCCTTCAGTCCTATGACAATGAGCACATACAACAACAGATACACAGGTAGATCTCCTGAACCTTGCATATAGAAAGATACCCAAATGGGAACATACATGCCAACAAAGGATCAGACCGGGACCTCCCTGGAGGCGTAGGGGTTAACAAGTCTTAGCAATGTCAAGCTATTGCCAGCCACTGTGGAACGAGTTGGATCTCCAGCCAGGGAGGGGACCCACATGGCACAGCAGACCTCTCCTGCCTCGCCCGCTGGTGCCCTCAGCAGTGGATTTCAGTGGATCTGCCTGTTCTGCTCCCCACTCTGTCTCTGGTGAATCCTCTCACCCCCTACACCTCTAAAAATAAATCTTTAAAAAAAAAAAAATCAGACCAGCATCCATGATGACCTACATGAAGAAGACTCAGAGAGAAAAACCCACCTTCTAAGACAGCTGCCGGCACTGCTGCTGGATTTCTGCCACGTCTTCTTCACAAGCTCCTGCCTTTTTGACCTCCTCCACCCCTAGAAGTTGTCCCTGACTCACTGTAGGTAACCAAAGCTACAGAAACCTGGCTCCGATTAAAGACCATTTACAACCAATCCCCATCCAACTGGTTCTTAGGGAGCTTTTCACTGTTCTTGAGTCATTTCCTGGGTGTATGAGTTGTTTCTCTGAGGATGCTTGGGACTCTGCCTGCCTGGGGCGCTGTGGTGGGGCCACGTCCCCCTGGCACTGAGGGTCCTGAACTTGGGATCACATTTTCCTCCCAGCCTGAGGCAGAGTAGGACCAGGCCACTTTCTCTTTCACTTCCTCCCTTGTGTTAAGCCACCGTCGGTCATGGGGCCCGGCACGCTCACGCAGACTACCTCTGCATACAGACAGACACAGGGCACAGCACGTTGCTGGCAGTGCTCGGCTACAGGTGCTCACCCCGGACACAGGCAGACCAAGTGTGTCTGCAGCTGTCCAGATGCCCAGACCCTGCACACACAGGTCATAGCGTAGGTGTGAATGCGGTCGACACAGACGAGGCAGAGACACCCCGAGCCAGCGGACACTGCATGGCACATGTGCGCACAGCTCCACTCGCACCCGGTCAGAAAACTGCACAGACCACCTTGTTTCTCTCGAGCTTCTGTCGCTGTCGCTCCTCCAGGGCGGCTCGGCGCTGCTCAGCTTTAAGTCTCTGCTCCTCCAGCCGCCGCCGGCGCTCCTGCAGCTGCTTCTCCCGCAGGGCCGTGGCCTTCTCCGCCTTCTCTAGCCACACAGCCTTTTTGGCCGCTGTGGGGGAAGGAACACCAGGGGACAGGTCAGCGTGTCTCCTTCAAGTAGCCTGTCACCTCAGCCCGGGGGGTCTTCCCCAGCCTGCTTTAGAGACTCCCACCACACTGAAGGGTTTCCTGAAGACAGATGCGGCCTGGGAGTGTGGGCTTCCCTGCCGAGAGGCTGTCTCTCCCTCCCTGGCTTCATGGGCTCTTGGCACTGAAGAAGAAATGAGTTCTTCAGTGCCAGGTCCTGCCAGACTTGGGGGCCTACTGGACAGACTTCCATGTGTGGTGAATAAGAGCACGTGGTCTGGGGTGACATAAGGCTGCCCCACTAATTGTGTGTGTCTTTGGCAAATGATTCCCTTTTTCTGAGCCTCTGTGTTCTCATCCTCAGAAATCAGCAGGGAGAACCAAACAGATGACGCCTGCCCTGCCCCTGGCGTGGTGCACATAGGGAGGTGTCCAGAGTGTCAGTGTCGCTAACAGGATGTTGACGGTCACAGTGAAGACGACGACGGTGCTGCCCGCTCACTCACCCAGGTATTTGGCCCGCTCTTCTCGCCGCTCCTTTGCCAGCTTGTGTCTTTCTCCTGCCTTCTTTACATCTTAGCAGAGCGAACAAGACAGATTTAGGGTCAAGAGGAGACTCCCAAAAGGGAGTCAACCCCAGGGCCCTTCCCCAGACTTCACCCCCTCCCACTCCCCAACTTCCGCAGGGCACATTTCCTCCTGTGGCATCATTCAGGGCTGGGGCACTGAGTCAAGAAGTTTAGGCCCAGGACTAGGGCCATCATACACACCTTGTTTGGTGGGAGGGCTGTCAGAGGCTGGCATTGTTGGGGATGGCTGGCTGCTTCTTCGGGGAGGCCTAGCATCCCGTGGGCCTGTGGCTGGTGGGGTGGGTCCTCTGATCTTCGCTTCCGAGAAAGAGGACTCCTCCTGGCTGGGGGGTCTAAGTCCAATCAACCCTGGGGGACTTTCTGGTTCCGGTGGGAGCGGCTTAGAGCTAGTGGCATTCTTCATGGCAGGAGGAGTGTCTGGGGGTGTGTCAGGAACCAGGGCTGACATTGGTGCTGGTGGTGGCGGCGGGGAGGGGTCACCTTCTGGAGAAGGCCTTGGCTCTGAGGGGGCCCTGGCTGCCATAGCTGAAAGACCAATACCGAAGAAGAAAGTCAAATAAGACATCTGTGCTGTCAGTCAGCTTGTCCAACCAACCGACTGACCACACAGCACATTTACTGAGCGCCTTCTGTGTGCAGGCCCTGTCCCAGGGGCCTTCCAGATGCAACGGCGAGAAGACAGCCATGTCCCTGCCTCTGTGGAGCCCACCTCTAGCCGGCGAGCAGACAAACGGCGAGACAATTACAGTGCAGAATAGGGACTGTGTCTGGGGGAAACACAGCGGCGATGGCTACCCTACACTGCGGGGAAAGGCTTCCTGGCAGCGTTAACAACCAGTCTGAGAGCTAAAGGACGAGCTGGTGTTGGCAAACCAAGGAGAATTCTGTCAAAGAGAACAGTATTTGCTAAAGGGCAGAAGGAGCAGGGTGTACTGGAAAAATCAGGAAAAGGCTGTAGCACTGATGAGTGAACCAAATGGTGTCCACATCTGTCCCCTTCACCTTCCTGCTTTACCTTGGCGTCACAGAACCCAGTCCAAGGCTTGGTGCTCACACGCTGCCACATGGGACTGGCCAAGAGGAAGGACATAAGTGTGGGCACAAGTGGAATGCCCATGTTGGGGTGGACAGCCAGCTCTGTCCACTTTGTACTTTTTTCCTTTCCCAACCACCTTCAATTTCTTCTGTTTAAACATCAGTATTTCAGGGTCCTTGTAAAAGACATCAAAGTGCCAGGAAAGAAGGACATGATTTGGTGTGTACATGTACAGTCACACACGTGAGCATATGTATACTCTGGATGGTCAAGACGTGGTCTGGAGTCAGTCAGGTGAGGGCCCAACTCAGACTTCACCACCCCAAGACAGGAGGAGGGGGCCTGCTTCCCTGGTGGGTAACTTCGGGTAAGTCATTCAACCTCACTGAGCCTCAGTTTTCATGTTTGTGAAATGGGGAGAACGAGCAGGGATGTCAGCATACAGTTCATATGCCAGCAAAGGCCCCTCTTCCCCTTAAGGCACTGCCAAAGAGCAGCCTTGGCATGCAGAGCCCCGGTGCTGTCTGCTGCTGCCCTGTGGCACCGAGAACACCATGGGGGACATGGACACTGACATGGGCTCAGGGTTGGGGTCCCTGGGAAGGTGAATCTGAGGAGGCATTTTTGGGTCTTCCTGGGTATCTCCTTAGGTCCTCTGCTCTGGGAACACGGTCCTGTCAGGAGGTGATAAAGTCCCCGTCAGTGAAGTGACATTGTGGGTGCAGGGAAGGGGACACCCCCAAGGAGTTGCCTTTGGGACTCCCAAGGAGGATGTTTTTCCAGTGGTTTCAATGGGCAAAGTCCAGTGGGCTTTGTAGAAGACTATCTGAACGTGGCTTCTGGCTTCCTCACTAACTGCAACTGTGGGGTAGTTACAGACCCTCTTTGCGCCACAGCTTCTCTTTGAGAAAATGCAGAAGTGCCCACCTGCTCCCAGATTGTGATCGTCAGTCATAACACTCACCATTAGCATTTAACTATCTTGTCTTTTTATCTATTTCTCAAGTGCTTCCTATGCTCAAATTATTTTACAGATTAGTTTGAATTCCCTCTGATAATACTTATGGAGGTAGTCCTACAAGTGTCACCTTAATACAGACGGAGAAAGTAAAGCAAAGTGAGGCCGCTCCGCTGGTCAGTGAGGCAGCCTGCACTGGAACCCAGCACCTGCTCACCCAGAGCCACGTCCTCACTCATCACACCCTCTTGCCTGTGTAAGGCCGTGTGAGGAGATATGTATTATGCAACGAGACTATCTGAGACTCACACTGTTCCCCCTCATTCCTTCCCTCTCGGCTTCCCAGGCTCCCAGCAAGAGCCCCAGCTCCCCAGGGTCCCTCCAACTCTGCTGACCCCAATCATCTACCCAGCAATCCCACACCAGCTCCAAATGGCTGCCTGGTCACTGCGAGTCTATTTCCCAGCCACCCGCAACCCCCTTGCCAGTGGGTGATAAAGCTATGGCAGCCATTCAGGGAGTGCTCACTACATACGAGGAGCTGAGCAAGGCCCTCTGAATCTCCTTCAGAGCCCATACTACATCCTCGCATGAGCTCTGAGGCAGAGTCTTATTCCCATCACACAGATCACACTATCAGAGCTTGTCCCGGGTCACAGAACTAGTATGGAGCAGAGGCAAGATTTGGACCCATGACTGTCTGGGGCCAGCTATGGAAGTACTAAAGTCCAGCTATGGAAGTACTAAAGCCCAGCTATGGAAGTACTAAACTTGAAGACTGAGGGTGAGGCCTGTTTATTGCTGTTCTCCTAGCACCTGTGTGTGCCGCAGGTGTCGCAAGGAAGACTAGTAGGCGGATATCTGTCTACACTTAGGCAAATCACACCCACCAGGCAAGTCGGTGAATCTGCAACTAGGTCCACCTGCTGTGTGAGGGCGCCAGGAGGTGGTGAGGACTGGAAGGACCTGTACCTGGGTGCAGTGGAGTGGAAAGGTCTTAGGTCTCCGAGCTGGACAGGCCTGAGTGGGGAATCTGGGCTCTGCTGTGGGACCTTGGGCAATACTTGAATCTGTCTGAGCCTCAGTTTCCTCACTGATTTACTGGAACCAACAGTAAGTAGGAACATCGTTTCTGACACCTGGCAGGTAGAGGCTCACCAAGCAGCACTTACCCAAAGAAGCCTGTCCCCCTCTCACCATCTCTGCCAGAAAAGCCCAGCTGAGTCAGGCCTTCAGTCCCACTGCCCTGTGTCACTGCTCTCCTCAGGGTCACCAACAATCTCCATGTTGCAAAATCCAGCGGCCGTTTCTCAGCCCTTGTCTCGCTAACCTACCAGCCATGTGTGCCAGCTCGGCCCTCGATGCCCCTCGAGCACTTTCCTCTTCCGGCCTGGAAGACTGCGTCCTCTCCTGCTTGTCCTCTGCCCTGCTGACTGTGACTTCTCTGTCTTCCCTCCTGATCCTTCCTTAATTTCCCAACCTCTCAGCACCATGGTGCCCCAAGGCCGAGTGAGGACCTCGTCTCTCTCCTGTCTCCAGCACTCCCTTGGTGATCTCATCCAGACTCACAGCTTTAAATACCATAGAGCTGCTGATGACAACCACATTTATATCTCCAGTCCAGGCCTCTCCCTGGCATTCCAGTTTCGCTCATGCAACTCCCTACAAACACCCCAAACTTAACACATCCAAAGCTGAGCTCCTGATCTTCCCCCCACAAACCCAGCAGTTTTCCCATCTGTTTGTGGCAACCCTGTCCTTCCAGTTTCTCAGGCCAAAACCCTTGGAGTCTTTTTAGAATCTTTTCTTATCTCACGCCCCACATCTAATCTCTCAGGAAATCATTTTGGCTCTCTGTGCAAAATAAAGTCTGAATCTAGTCACTTCTCCCTCTCTCTACTTCTATCATCTTGGCCCGGTTGCTCTCATCCCTTATAAAAGGCTCCTGCCACCACTCTCTATCTCCTTTGGTCTTTTCTCAACAAGGCAGCAGAGTGATTTTGTCTTTTAAAATAAGCCAGATCAATTCACTCCTCTGATAAAATCCTCCAAAGACACCCCATCTCACAGGGAGGAAGGACCAAAGGCGTCACAATGGCTTCCAAGGCCTCTTGGGATCCTCTCTCTCCAGCTCAAGACCTCCTGAGCTGCATCCCCCCACCACTTTACCCCCTGCCTGGGTTTCTCCAGCCACATTCCTTAAATGTGCCAGGCACACTCCTGCCTCAGGTTTTTGTCCTTGCTGTTTCCACTGCCAAGAATTCTCTGCCCTCAGCTTCTGCATGTTTCACTCCCTCACCTCTTTTGAGTCTTCACTCCAATGTCACGTCTCAAAATGAAATCTTCCCTATTTAAAACTCTAAGCTGCTACTGCAATCTCCAACACGACTTTTCTCCATCAGCCACTTCTCCACTTACACACCATTTTAATAGTCTCCCTCAGCCAGAAGACGGTCTCCGTGAAAGCACACATTTTGGTCTATTTTGTGAGCCATTCTATCTGTAAGGCCAACAGAGCCTGGCGCTCACTTGCACCTTAACTCTCTGTTGAATGGATACATCGATGAGCTCCACCCTGGCAGATATCATCTGCTAAGTCTTCCACTGCTCTCCCCACACCTATTTCCACCCTCCACGGGGCAGCAGGGGAGTGGTTTCCAAATGCAAACCTGATCATGGTAATTTTCCCCACTCGAAACCTCAGTGGCTTCCCATTGCTTGGAAGAAAAAAGACAAGCTTCTCGAACGAAGCTGGAAGTCCAGCACAGCGTGCTGGCCAGTCTCCCTTCCTCTGTCCCCCACCTCCTGAATGTCCCCTCCGCGCTGCCCACTCACTCGCTGCACTCTAGCCACACTCATGTCCTCCCAGCCCACCCGTGCGCTTTCCTGCCACACGCCTTCTACACGCGCACTTTCCTTTCTTCTCTTAACTTCTACTGACCCTTAGCTCAGTCGTCATCTCTTCAGGGAAGCCTGTCCTGGCCTCTCCGATCAGGCTAAAACCCTCAGCATATACAGCCGTTGCTTCGTGTGCTTCTGGTTTGGAGTACTGTTAACGATTTAACTTCCTCGTGTGCTTTTTCTGTTGTTGCCAAGCTCCCCACGGGCTGTGAGGAGCCCTACGAAGGCTGGGCCAGGTCTGCTTTGCTCACCACTGCATCACCAGCATGACCAGGGTGCTGAGTACATGGAGACAGTCGCTAAATGCTGTTAAAAGAGAATAAAGAGCTGCACTAGGAAGCCACCCTAGCCTGAAGCAGGTGCATAAAGAAGATTTTTACTCTAATGAAGAGCAGATCCATGTGGCAGGGTATCGCGAAGAGATAAATAATCGAGGGGAAGCAAAACAACTCCATCCCAGTTGAGCTTGGGCCGCTTCCTGGACTAAGGCACTCAGGTAGCAGTTAATAAAAATAATAATGAGTGTTTACTTCAGCAGCTCAACAGGAAGAACTTATCGAGAGGCAAACAGGACATTTGGAACTCTTCTTTTGACCTGGTGGACTACTGACCCTGAATACAAAGAATTTCCTCAGAATTATGCCGACCCTGCTGAAATGTGATTGGGACAGTGTAACCTGAAACGATTTGTATTAAGTCAAATTAATTCTTTGGTAATTAGCTATACAGTATGGCTCAACCCATTTCTGATTACCCACGTTGTCAATCATCAAGTCTGATCCTTCAGTCACTTCGTTTTATTTTGGGCCTGTGTCGAATTATGAGCCTTTAGCCACTGTTAGTTTTATTTTGGTATGTGGCCCCTCAGTTTTATTTTGCTATGTTGACATCTACCAAGTATTTGCTAAGAACTTGATAAGCGACTGACAGTTTGTATTTCTTTCTTGGCACACAGCACAGTAGCAGAGCAGAGGTGCAGGAAAGGGCTGTAGGATCGGTAAATTTTGTCTTCTCGAGAACCCCAAGAGGGACCGCACCTGGGCTCTGCAGAGGCCCGGGGCCAAGTCTCTCCCAGGGCCTGTCACAAAATCTTTATGTCACATTTCTGGTATAGGCATCACATCAACCCTCCCAAAGGTCCCAGGGTGCCTGCTCCCCACCTTCACCCTCTGGGAGCTGGCAGTCCTTTCTCTCATTCCTCCCTGCTCCCACCCTAACTACTGCTGCAGGCCAAATAGTCTTCTCGCAGCACTGATAACTCAGTCTGGCTTTTCTGTCTGCCCACCTCCCCTGCCCCTGGCAGTGAGAGTTTAGGGAGAGAAGCGACTGGGTCTTCATTCTTCCTACAGCCCCAGAGTCTTATGCAGACTCTGCCTGGTACGGAATGCGGTTCTGGGTCTGTTTAAGGAACTCCTGGATGGCTGGGTGGCTGGGTGCAAAGCAAAGCTACCTAGATGGCACACAGTTAAACCCTGAGCTGCTCCAAAGACTAGCCAGCCACTCTAACCCTAAATGTGTGGACCATATTAGAGTCCTGTGTGTGCCCTGCCGATCCCAAACCCAGGAAAGGAAACAAACTAATTTATTGAGGCCTGACTATTTACCAGCACGCTCCCTTATTTCATTTAACTCTTGTGACAGCCCTAATGAGAAAGTACTGTGGATGGTCTCCCTTTTATAGGTAACAAAGCTTACTCAGACAGGTTACGTGATTGCTCACATCAGTGTCAGAGGTAGGACTTGAACCCAATCAGTCAGATGACAAAATCTTTATGTCACATTTCTGGTAGGCATCACATCATCCCTCCCCAAGGCTGTTCCTCAGAGAAGGAAGTGACACCATGGCTCTGAGGAGGTTTCCCGGCAGAGTAGCCAAGGGTGCAGGTGGAGCATGTGGGCACTGAGCTCAGAGAGCAGGAATGCAGGGAAGCCAGGCACCTGCCCAGACTGGCCGCCAGGAGGCAGGAAGTGAGGAACGTAGTCAGGGAGTGTGTGGGGGAGAGTGGTCCACCTCCAGGGGCAAAGCAAGGGAGTGTGCAGGGGACCACTGGCAGGGAGGGTTACAGAGGCAGCATCCCGGGCTGGGGAGGCAGAGGGAAGAAACAGGGATGGAGATGAGCACTTCCAGCAGAGCTCTCCTGGCTCTTGCAGCAGTTCCTCGGTGGACAACATCAGGCGGGACTCATGAAGATGGGGAGGCAGGCTGAGGGGCAAAGACGCACAGAGTACACGTTACAGAGAAGAGCATGAGACACCCAGACGCCGCAGACCTGCACGACACTGGGGGCTAGACACATCCTTTTTGTCTCTCATACCCACAGGAAACTGAACTGCTGGAATTCAGAGAGCTCTACAAGCATGGACACACTGGACACACAAGACACACTCACACGCACAAGCACCCTCCCCCCCAGAGACACAAGTGAAGCTTCAGAGACGCACAGCTCACAGAACCAACTCCCCAAGAAATTTATACAGCCTCATCGGGTCACTTCTACCCTGCCTCTCCAGGCACTCTACATGGGCCCCGGGAGAGCTGGTGCTGCATCAGACGCAGACAAACACTCAAAACACAGTCCATTCCATCTCCATCATAACCCTATGAGGTAGATAGTATTACCATGTTTTACACATAGATTCAGAAAGATTAAGACACTTGCTTAAGCCACCCAGTTGGTAAGCAGGAAAGCTGGGTTTTGGGCCCAAATTAATGGGACAGTCTGTACCTTCACTCTGCTACCCAAAGGGTTAGGGGAGCTTCCTGGGGTCCCCCTCCTTCTGGAGAGATGCAGGTTGGAAAGACCGTGGGTAGGCTGGAAAAACAAACCCTAAAGAATGCCTGATTGTGGGGGTAGGACACAGAGGGCCTTTAAGGGGTGGAGATACTCCCCACTAGGATGGGGGCAGCCTGCTCCAGAGGTCCTCAGAACTTGGGTCACAGGCCCTTGGCAGCAGGGTACAGGGCTAGGCCACAGGGCCTCTGTGACTGATAAAGCTGGGAACCCAACTGAGACTGCAGCTCTGAAGGTACTCTCTGGCCTGGTTGGTGGCCATTGTTCCTGGCCTCCAATCAGGAGCACCTACTTCCTGTTATTTTAGGCGGCAGGAAATGACCCCCTCCTACAGCTAGGGCCCCGCCAGGGCCCTCCCTCAGGTCCCACAGAGCTGTCCTAGATGGCCTAGAGGCCTAGATGCTGAGGGCAGAAGCCCACTTGATGGCATTCTGGCCCAACTATCCCACTACCTGGGTTTTATTCAGACCCAAGCTGGCAGGATGCACAGAAGATCCGGTGCTCTGCTGGCTCTCTATCTGTGTGCCAGAGGAAAGACCACAAGGTCCCCAGGACCGAATGCCCAGAGAAGACCAGCCATGAAGGGAAACTGCCGGACTCTGCCATCAGTTGGTTCTTCTATAATTTGGCCTAGCAGTTTGGTGCACAAGTTTTAGGGTCAGATGAACCTGTACTCAAACCCTGCCTCTGCCAGTTCCCAGCTGTGATCTTAGGCAAATGAGTTCCCCATTTACAGATGGGTATATATTAGTCTGTATTCATGACAGTGCTTTGAGAAGTCAATGAGACCATGCACATGAAGCACTAAGTACTGTGCCTGGCAGAGAAGACCCTTACCCAACAGGAGAGGCAGGTAACTGGGTTCTCCTAAGGAGTCTATTCCTGGTCCTTTATCTCCTCTCACAACTGGTGAGGAACTCTGATGGGAGCAGCAAGACATTATCCCCTCCACCCCCGCACCCCAGACTCTCTAACGCCCTAGGCAGAACTGCAGCTGAAAGCTGTGTCCTGGGGTACCAGGCAGAGCTACCATAGCCAACAAAGCTGCATTATCTGGGCCTGGCTCCTTGGCTCCCTCACTGGCCCTAAGGTCCAGTGGGGACCCAAGGACATGAATCCCAGCTGCTGGTGACCTAACTTCCAGACCTGAGACCTGCCCTGACCACCCTCAATTGCCACCGTCTCAGTCTGGTCAGGCTTCCTGCCCATTCTCCCTCCTACTGCCCTGCCTCATCAACTGCTGAGGCCCATCCTAGGGAAAGGAGTGCACTGGCCTAGTGCCCCTTGCTCCTCATTTGCATATGCATAGCTGCACATTAGGGCTCATTAGAAGCCTCACTACTGGGTCCACCAGTCCAAGGAGGCACAGAGGTTGCTGGTGGGAGGTGCCACTCTTACCAACTTCCACTCATTCAGTGCCTCCTTCTCCTCCTGCTGTGAAGCCTTCCACAGTCCTCTGTACACTGCATCGGCATCATACCTGGGTTTCCCTGCAGCCAACACATGTCTCCCCGACTGGGTCAAGAGCCTGGGAGGGTAGAGACTCTCTGATTCATGTCTCTACTATCTGCACAGCCAGCACAGAGTGGGCTCACAGCAGGCATCAGCATGGATGTGCTGGCTGGCTGCACCCATCTCCTAGGTCACGCTCCTACTCCCACTGCCCCTTCCAAGGATAGGGGCTGCTCTATTCCCGACGGATGCACCTTGGTTCATGTCTGTTGAGAACTCCTCCCCTTTGCTCTCTACCCCACATTTACCTCCCGAAGTTCTAATTAATCACACCTCCTCCGCAAGCTTCCAAAGGAATTAAAAATAATAACAACAACAAACAGCCAGTGTTTATTGAGCACTAACTCCATCCCAGGGTCTAGGCTGTTTGGCGTATCCATCTAATGATCCCAGTGTCTCAATGAGATAACTTCTGGCACTATTCTCACTTCATAGACGGGAATGCTTGGGACGTAGGTTAAGCAACTTACTTAAGATCACACAGTAATAAGTTATGAAGGGAAGACTTAAACCGTGGCTCCAGAGTCGACATCCATAAGCGCACTGACTCCCCGTTCCTATCCCCACCTCCGCCATATTCCATGAACATAACCATAATGATGGTAAAAGCACTGGGTTGTGGGTGTCTGGGTCCTGGATTCCTCTCAGGCCGTCATTCTAAGTCCCATGTTAACCTCATGTGGTCAAAAGCACTACTGCATGTCTTGGAGTATCAGCTGTGGCTGGGAAAAGTCAGTCACCTGTTCCGGCCTGTGCGTGTCCTCTGTTCCGTGAGGCCTCCTGTTAATGCTCAGTGTGCAAAGGGAACTCGCACCACTAGGGTCTGGGACTCATGCTTCCAACTTTCACAGGGCACTTGCTGTAAAGGTGCCACCTTTACTCCTAGGGAGCCCTCGGCTCGCAGGGGACCCCTCTCACGTTCACCTTCTCTCTGAGGAACCAGCCATCATCCCTACACAGGCTCTGCTATAAGTCTCTAGGCCCCTGCATACAGAAGAGTCTTCCTGATCCCGGATACTAGATCCTATTTAAGGGCCCAAGCAGGCCCCCCAGGACAGCCAAGCATTCCACCCAAGCCCTCATATTCAGTCCAGGCATCCCGCAAGTGCCCTAATTATAAACTTGCCACCCACTCAGGCCCTGATCTACAGACCAGTCATCACCCCACTCAGGCCCTGAGGTACACACCAGTGTCAGGGACTCTCAGGTGCCGAAGGCCAGAGAGCAGATAGAATGGACCCAAGGTACGCCTCCCTGGTGACCCCTCTTTCAGGTTCAACACAGCCAAGACATGCCATAGTTCCAGTGCAGTCAACAGATCTCCCAAATGACACCAGTATCACGGCCTCCCCATTGCAGCCTTCAGCTCCCACACCCACGAAGTCCCCTCAAAGCACCCACGCAGGCACGGGGAGGAACCCACCCACAGCCAAGCGGCTCCACCTTGTCCCTAACTCTCCGCACCCACAGACACTGTTTCATCCTGGGCCCACACCCCAAGGAGCAAGGAGGTGACTGGGATTAGGCTAGGCCTCTATTGAGGTGTGGGGATGGGGCCACCTCCCCCCTTGAGTCAGGAGGTACAGAACTTGGATCCCAGTAATCATGGTCTTCCCTCCCCTTCCAGGAAGAAAGAAAAAGAAATCCCTCCCTCCTATACCAGGCCCAACCAGAAA
Organism: Galemys pyrenaicus; assembly: GCA_019455555.1. NCBI lineage: Eukaryota > Metazoa > Chordata > Mammalia > Eulipotyphla > Talpidae > Galemys > Galemys pyrenaicus. The sequence continues at coordinate 12,854,119 of JAGFMF010012145.1, read as the reverse complement.
TTGTTCCACCCCCTCATCAGCTGCTTCTAGATCAGAATGGGATTTGCAGAAGTCCTGAGAACTGGTGGTCGGTGGGGTGCGGGGAGGGGAGTTTTGGTGGTCTGGGGCCTGGAGCGGGGTGGGAGGCAGTCCAGGCTTCAGGCTGCCCACAGAAGTGATGTGGCAGGCCCTGGGAGTGCCGGCCTTGAGCCACCACCTCATTCTCCTGAGAGAGAACAGGCCCAGAAAGGCTGGGAAGGGGACAAGGAGATTTACTTCTGACCCCTTCCACCCAAAATCGGGCTGGGTGGGCTTCGGAGTAGGCCAGGCTGAAGGGGAGGCGGCCCACTCCCCAGCTCCCGCCCTTGCCCCAAACAATGCCGCCTCCCCCTCCCCCTCGCCTTTATCCCGCGGGTTACTTGGCAGCCGCCGCTAGAGACCTCCTCCTCCTCTCCCCCCCTTCCCCGCCCGCCGCAGCAGCAACAGGCCCTTTGCGCGGCAGCTGGAGGGATGAGGTGGGGGCGAGGTCTGGGCCAGGCCCTGGGCGTGGGGGGTGGGGGCGCCAGGGCCCAGATTCCGGTGTGTCAGGCTCCAGGCCTGAGAATCTAGACACCCAACACACGCTCACGGTAGGGTCACACGTGCCCACCGGGAGGACAGATGCCCCAGCTCAGTAGTGCGGGATCTTCAGGGCCTGGGATGGATCGGAAGGGGGGTGGGGGCGGAGAAGGCGAAGCGACACCGGCCTAGGGCGGAAGGGTCACCCCAACAACTCGGGAGATCCCGGCGGATCCCGTCGCCCAGTGCGTCCCCGCACGCAGGTGGGGGAGGGGGCAGCTGTCAGAAGATGCGTCGGTGGCCCCCAAGACGCGGCCGCGGCGGTCTTTATTTTTAAACTTCCAAGTGGTCAGAGGGCGCGGCGGGGGAGGCGTCCCCACCCAGCAGCCGGGCCTCATCCTCGGCCTCCCGGAGGCCCCTCGACCTTCCCCCCATCTCGCCTGTGCGCGGCTCGGGGCCTACCAGGGGCTGTGCCGGGACCCGGTTCCGCGTGTGGGCTGCTCTCCATGGCGGCGGTGGCACTGGGGGTCTCGGGGTCTCAGCGGCGACGGCGGCGGCGGCCGGCGGCCAGGACCGGGGTCCCGCGGCGCATCACGCCGGGCCCGGCCCGGCCGGCAACGACTCGGAGGCGGGGGCGCTCCGGGAAAGGTCGAGGCTGGCGCGGCTGGTGGCCCGCGAGGCTCGGAGTCGCCGGCCGCCCAGTGTCTGCGACTCGGGCCGCGATCCCGCTCCCTGCCCGGCGCCGGTCGGGTCCCGGCGGTGGCCCAACCCTATTGTACCGCGGGGGCTGGGCCTGGACTCTCCGCAGGCGCGTACCAAGTGCGACGCGGGGAGGGCCGCCCCCGCCGCGCTCGGGGACCGCGCCGCCGCGCCCCGCCCCGCCCTGGAGCGCGGGGCCGCCCGCCTCGGGACGCCTCTTCTGCGGCCTCGGCGGAGGGGGCGCCACGGTCCCTCAGGAAGCCCGTCGAGCTGCCTCCCCCTGCGGCCGCGCGTTGGTACGCGCCGCAGCGCGAGACCTCTATGTAGGGAGCGCTCTGGTGACTCACCCGCCGCTAGGGCTGGGGGGAGTCGGGGGGAGCGGAGCTAGGGCCCCCCAACCCACCCGGTCCAGGGGCTCTGGCTCTGGGGTCTTGGCGGCAGGTCCAAGTCTAAATTCTTCCCAAACCCACTTCAAACAGATCTGCCTGCGGGCGGGGGACTTCAGGGGACGTGGACAGCCTCAAGGAGACCCCTAAAGGAACTGTGCTTTCTCTTCCGCGGTGATGGCTAGGGTGGGGAGCTTGCCGCTGCCTTTCCTCCAGCACCCATGGTTGGTGCCGTCCCTGCGCCTCTGAGTAATTACAGGCCTGCAGCGCTGCTTAACCCAGGTCTCTAATCTGCCCGGTCCCTCCCCGCTCCAGACTGGGTGGTCCTGGTCATGAACCTCCTCAGCTCCCCTCAGACGGTGCCCAGTCTCCCAGGATTCAATCTCCCCGGAAGGATCTAGCCCCGACGTCCTGTCGAAGGAGGAACTGAGTCCCTTCTGACTCCCCTCCCCCAAGCAGCCTCACTTTCCAGTCCTCTGGAGTGAATATCCCAATCCCCTGGTTAGTGCCAGCTGAGATGGGGCCTCTAGCCAAGTCGGGCAGGAGGAGGGGAGCCTGCTGGGAAGGTGGATCGATGATGGTGCTGCAGGGATTGACAGAAGGGAGGAAGGAGGCGGTGCAGCTGGGCCCTCCCGCCCTTTGTCCTGACCCCCAGAAGGTCAGTTCTCTAGTTCCCCATTGTCCAGAGATTAGAGCCAGTGAGATGCTGCCCCCCTGCCCCCCTTTCCCGCCAGCGTCCCCATCCTTTGAGTAGTTTCAGTGAGCAGCCATTACGAGGAAACAAAAGGGTCTGGGTATCAGGCAACCTGGAAGCTGCCTGTCCTGGGAGGAGTATGGGGGGCCTGCACCCCCTTGAGGGGACTGGACGCAGGAATAGTGATCCTCTGGCCCAAAGATACTAGAAAAGGATGATAACCGCCTGCAACTGTACCTGGTCACCTTAAGCTAGTGAGTGTCTTAACATTCCTGAAACCCAGTTTGCTCTTTTGTAAAACTAGGAAAACAACAGTGCCATAAGGTGTCATGGGGTGGCTATAAAGTTGACTTGACTAAGAGGGTGCAGATGGAATGCTTAGCACAGACCTAGCATACTGGAACTGTTTAACATCCGAGGGGGATGGTGGGGCTTCTGGTGAATTAGGATGAGGAGCAGATGCTCCCTCTTGTTGTCAGCCATCCCATCTGTAGGGTGAGGGGACCCTATGGATAATGGGGTTCAGGACTGTCCTTTGTGCGGTCAGAGGCTTCAGGGCCTACATCTTCCAGAGTGGAACTGGCCCACCCTGAGCCTGGCAGTGACTAGATTCAGCAGAATTCAGCAGAATACTTGAGCTCACTGCTGAAGGGACAAAGGCTAGAACGCAAGAGTAGTGGTAGCTAAGGATGAAGAGAGAGGCCAGGGGAGCTTACAGAGGAGGCCTGAATGCCCACGGAGACTGTGATCTATGTGATGTAGATCATGGCCACGTGATCTACTGTGGAAGCTGTTTTAGAAGCAGAAGGGTGAGCAGTGTAGATGATCTGGAAGTCCTCTATTGTGTCTAATGAGATCTGGCATGGAGTTTGCAAAACCTACTGCAAAAAGACAGTCCGTGGTATTAGCCAGTATCAGCGGTTCTCAGCTAGAGGCAATTTGGCCCTGTCGTGGGCACCTGACAATGTTTAGAGGCACTTTGTCACAACTAAGGGTGTTACTGGCACTTAGTGTATAGATGTAATATACATGACTTCCCCCAGAACAAGAATTATCAGGCCCAAAATGCTAGGGTTGAGGTACCCTTTCCTGGATTGAAGGCGGAGGCACTTGTACCCCCTCACAAGATGCTAGTGGTGGGGACCAACAGAGTACCTGGGAGTTAGGCAGCTTGGACCCTTAGCTAGGGGGCCAGCCCCAGGATGCTCCCTGCAGAGCTGGAGTCCAGAGGATTCATGCGTCCGGCTCTGCAGGAGGAGGGAGAGTGCCAGTGTCCAGTGTTTGCTCCAGGAGGAATAATGCAGTGGGCTCCTCTCCTTTACTAGTCCCTCTCTAACTGACCAGACCCCAGGCCTGTGCAGACCCCAGGCCCTGGCAACTGAGAATGTTCAGAGTGAGTGTAACTTTCTGAATTTGGAGCTGGGTGGTAGTGCTCCACATGCCCCCTCTCCTCCCAAATATTAGACATACCAGAAAAGCAATAAATGAGTCTCTTCTTGCAACATCAAGGGCTAAAACCCCATCAGGGTTCTCTGCCCTCAAGGGCGAGGGGCAGGGAATTCCCCCAACCAGGGCAGTCCCCACCCTTACTATGGATCCATTCCAGGAACTAGGCTGGGGCTAGAGGGCTGGTCACTGAATGGGGACCAGAAATACGTCCCCTTCATGACCCTACTGGGGGGAGAGTGGAAGCAGCTTGCATATATAATTGCCAAGTTTTGGAGGGACAGGGTTCAGATGAACCTGGTGGAAGGGTGAAGGAAATAGGTGGGAGATTCGACACAGAGATATGAATTAGGACCAAGGCCCTGGAGGCTGCCTCCTCCACACCCACAAAGTAGGAAGTGGGAGGGGCCTCGTGGCAGGGCTGCAGAGAGAGCACACATCAGATTTTCACTCCCACCTCATAGGTTAATGGTGTCAAATGGTCTCTAACTCAGACTGGCTCTCCTGGAGACCCATAGCCTCCAGGGCCTACTCCCTATGACCCGGTGGTGGGGGTTAAGAGGGGCTGGGGCATGTCCTCAAGGGCAATGGTGACACCAACTGCAGTAAGTTCTCCTTCCCTCCAACTCCTGGGGAAGGGGAGCAATAGAAAGGGCTGCAGGGGAAGGAGCTCAGATCCACCACGACATAGGTTCAACAATTTGGACTTCTGGGAGGGGGTTCTGTTCTAGAGCCTTGACTATGAAGTACTTCCTGTATGCAGTGTTCTTTTCTAAGGAGGAGAAAAAGAGGGTGGGTGGGGAGGGGGTGACTTCTGTCCCCAGAGGTCCTGGCCCCAAGGGATGGTGAGGGGGTTGCAATTTGGAAAAGATGGAGCTGCTTTCCAAGGAGCTTTTAAGTTCTGAGCCAGAAGGAGACCCTATAGATCAGCCTGAAATGGACTCCACCCCCAGCTCTAATTCAGGACTGACGATGCTCTGCTCAGAGGAGTACTACAGAAAAAGACATGAAGGGCCTCCCTGGTGGGTGGCCTAGGGGTTAAGTCTCAGCAATATCACTGCCACTAAGGCCCACTGAGACGGTCTACCACAGCAGCCTGAGTTCGATCCCCAGCCAGGGAGCTGACTGACGTATGGCACAGCAGACCTCTCCCGCTATGCCTGCTGCTCCCCTCAGCAGTGTATTTCAGTAAATCCCCCTGTTCTGTTCCCCAAGTTGTTTCTGGTGAATCCTCTCCCTCCCTCCCCCACCACCTCTGGCTTAGACCCCAGTTCTTGTGTGCACCAATCTTTTTTTTTTTTTTTTAAAGAAAAAGACACCAAGAGGGGAATCACGGGTGGAGAGAGGAAGAAAGAATCTCAGAGGATGTAGGAAAGGCTCCTCCTCCAGGCTCCCAGCAGCCCTGAATGACGGCAGGCTGGGTGGGGTTGTGGCTGGCTGTGACTGTGACTCAGGTTTCTGTGGGCAGCCAAGGGCAGCCGGCAGGGAGGAGCCCAGACCGACAGACAGGCCAGCCAACTGCAGCTTTCACCTCAGCTGTCCCCTCTCCTGGGAATGCAGGAGGCTCTTCCCTAGCTGTGGTGGCCTGCAGGGGCTAGCCCACCCCTACTTCCTGCCCACCCCACAACCTACCCTCATGTTCCTTCCCAGAATACTTCACCAAGGCAATGACACAGGAAGGAGAGTCAAAGGTCACTACCTCTATGGAGGCCCCAGAATGTCTGTGCCACAGGGAGAAGGCTATAATAATAATTGGTCCTGCACCCTGAGGGAGAGATGGGGGGTGGGACTCTTGGGCACTGGTGTTCAGCCTGAGCTGCATGGATCCCCCAGCCTTCTCCAGCCTGGCTAGCTCACAGCTGGGTAGACTGGTTGTCATGGTGAAGGCTGGGGGTTAGAATGCAGCTGCTACAGTCAGGCTACAGGCCTAAGCAAAAGAGGGGGTTTAGGGACTCCCAACCTGGCCCCCTGAGAACTGACCAGTCAGGGAGGGATGGCTGAAGCTGAAACCAAAGAACTCTGGTTAGGGAGGTGGGACTTCCCTTTGGTGAGGGTCAAGGGTGTGGCCAGCACATTTCCCTGGTGTTTCTGGGGCCTGTCGTTGGGTTGTATATATTTTTTTTAAGATTTATTTTTTTATACATGCAAGAATTGGGGGACAGGCCAGAGATGCAGGGAGTGAGAGGATTCACCAGAGATAGAGTAGGAAACACAACAGGCAGATCCACTGAAATACACTGCTGAGGGGAGCAGCTGGTGAGGTAGGAGAGGTCTGCTGTGCCATGTGTGTCACTCTCTGGCCAGTGATTGAACTCATGTTGCAGTGGCTGCGGATGCTTCATAGTGCAGTGCTTAAGCCCTTGTGCCACCAGGGAGGCCCCTGTGTATTTTTAAAAAAGGTTTATTTTATTTATTTATGCATACAAGAGCTGGGACACAGGCCAGATATGTGGGGGTGAGAGAATTCACTAGAGACAGAGTGGGGAACAGAACAGGCAGATTGACTGAAATACACTGCTGAGGCTCCCACTGCTGAGGCAGTGGGCAAGACAGGAGAAGTCTACTGTGCCATATGGGTCAGTCCCTGGCTGAGACTTGAACTCATGCTGCAGTGGCTGCAGATAGCTTCATAATGTGGCGCTTAACCCCTTGCCACCAGGGAGGCCCTGTTGGGTTGTGTTTTTAGAGAGTGGCTGGAAGAAGGGGAGTACACATTTACTTTGTCCTCAAGTTCTACCCATACATCTCACTAATCTTCTCAGCAACTGGGAAAGATGAAGCAATTTGCCTAAAATGGTAAAGCTGGGATAAAAAATCCAAGACCTCTTTGTCACCAATCTTGGTGATCTTTCTTTTTCTGGAAACTAGCCAGTGAAGTTGTTCTAGGGGAAGTGTGTGGGGAGGGAACATGAACTTTATCTAAGACACTGGATATTCCATCATGAGACCACAGTTGCAAGCACAGAATGGAGGTGCTGGTTGCCTTTGGGGTTTGGGGACAGATGGCAGTTTGAAGAGAGTACCACTAGCCAAATACTTGACACAAAGTAGTCATTAAATATTTTTAAAGATGAAGCCAGATCTGCATGTGGGCCATTGTTAATTTTCTGGAACATCCTGGGAGCTTCGGTTTTGAGCTGCAGTAATAGCGGAAGAAGCTAGTTCGAAAGAGGGACTTCCCATGACCAACCCAGACAGAGAGGAATTTGCAGAGCATCTCAGTGGGGATGGGCGTGGGGGGTGGGGGAAGGAGGGAAAAGCGTGGGTGATACAGGATTTACCGCAAGCTACGAACGCCACCTAGCGGCCAGAATGCAGCCTACGGGTGAGCCAGCATCTACGCAGCTGCAGAGCGCGGAGCATTCCGGGAGTCGTAGTCCAGCTGCGTTAAGGGGTCGGCGCTGCCAAAGGTGCTGTTGGGTTTTGTAGTCCGACGTTTATTGGGCGGAAATTATGCTCGTCGGCGGAACCACGAGTCCCATGGTGCCTCGCGGCAGGCCGCGCAGGCGTGGTGAGTCGTTATCCGTCAATCCCAAAGGCTGAGGGGCCGCGGCTAGGACCAGCGATATCAGAAAGGGTCGCGGAGTGCACGTGAGGCGAGGTGGGCTGGGGCGGCCGGGACCATGTCGAGACAGGCGAACCGTGGCACTGAAAGCAAAAAAATGGTAACTCGGAGCTGGTGATCTCGGCGGGTGGGACGGAACGAAGACAAATTGGGGAAGGGGCCCGGTGCGGAACCCGACGCGCAGCTGGGGAAGGGCCATTCCGGGAGCGTTGGGGAGGGGGCGGGACACCCCAGATTGGGTCCGCTGGAAGAAATGAGGAGACTGCTTTGTGGGTCGAGACGGGAGAGTCATTCCAGAGGGCGGCCCGGGGCCTGCATTAAGTTGGGGGGCCGCTGCAGTAGCTCAGAGACCCATCTTCTGAGGCCCGACTGCTGTGTACCTAATGAATAGCAACGGCCACGGTAATAACAGTAACAACCACTATTACTCTCTTACTGTATGTTAGGTAACACTTAAGGCACATGATCTAATTTAATCCTCAAAATAATTCAGGGGGATAATGCTATAGCCATTTTACTGTTAAGTAACTTGCCCAAATTTATGGCTAAGAAGAGTTAGGATTTGAACCTATGTGCCCCCACTCCAAAGGTCCTATTGTCTCTCACACTACGTCTCGGGCATTGTAAGATGCTCAAATACTGTTCTTGCCAGAAGAGAGCTTTCGGTTGGGGGAGTAAGAGGTGTGCTGGTACTGGGAATAACTCGTGTTCCACTGGTGAGGCATGGTCTCTTCTCTTGTCTGGACACCCTGTAGTTCCATATAGTTAGCTGCCTTCCCCCACAGAGCCACCTAGTTACTCCTTATTTCATTCACACTTAACTCAGGTGTCACCTTCTCGGAGAGGCCTTCTCTGGCCACCTACTAACTAATTTCTCTTACTGTCTTCTCTCTTTTTAGCACCTTTTTCTTTATAGCGCTATTTCATTTTTAATGTTTTATTATAAATTGCATATTTGTTTATTTTCGGCCTCTTCAATGAAATGTAAACTCCACAAAAATAGGGATTTGTTTTGTTCACTGTTCCATTCCTAGCACTTAGAATGATGCCTGGCACTTGATAATTTTTATTTATTGAATGAGTGACACAAATACTTGGTGGCCCTCTCATTCAGTTCCTATTGGTGGGTAATCAGGGCTTGTCACATGATCTTTGTGGCCACCTGGTTTTGACTTGCTTATGTCCTCTCTGGTGACACTCTGCCTGTCACAGCCCTCTTCCCAGTTAGTCCAACCTTCTGCTAACTGCTGCGTTCTTACTTAAAACCTCCCAAGACTTAAGTGGTTAATATGCTCAAGTTACCTGATCGTTGTTTTTAGTCTGTGCAAACAAACAGCCCATTCGAGTAGCATACTTCCAACTATATAAAAGCTGTGTGCTTGGTGCTGTGGGAAATGCAGAGATGAAGTTCTTGAGAAGCACTGTACTCTATGAGAGGGGCAAAAAAAAAAAAAAAAAAGCCAACACACCAGGGCATAGTATTGTCTGGGATTGAATTTTAGCTTCATTGCCTACTTACTGTGTGTCCTTGGGCAAGTTTCTTCATTGTCCTAAGCATCAGTTTCACCATCTTGAAAAAGTAAATTTAAAAAGGTAATAAATGTTTACATCATAGGGGTGAGGTAATGCATTTAAAACTAGCAGTGTGACAACGCACTTAAAAAAAGAGTCAACACTAGCAAATGTCAGCTAGCATCCTTGTTAGTGAAAGTATTAGCATTGTGTGTCTGTATAGTGCTGGTTCTTGAAGCCCATGGGCAAATAGGCCTGTCCTTTTGTTGTGTTCCTAGAACTCCGACCCCAGTTGCTCAGCTCTGCAGAGCCCAGGTGAGTTATTACTTAAGTAGCAGTACACACAGTCTCCATGACAGGAGGCTGGGGAGTAAGAGAGGGCTGGACTTAATCCTGTTGCTGACATCCATTCCTGAACTTCTGGAGGACGGTCACACTGTATCTGGGCACTGACAAAAGTAGTGTGACTCTTGGAGCACTGACTCCAAATCAGCCCACTGGAGGAGATTTGATGGTTTGTTTGTGGCACTAATTGAAAGCCTGAAAACCATCAAGTGCAGTAGCTCACGTGAGTGTAAGGCTTGGTTTGACTTACTCTGCTTACGTACCTCAAGTACTTGGAAATCACACCGGCTCTGCTGCTATGAAACCGTGGTCTCTTGGTCTGCAGAACAGCTTCAAGTCCAGTATCATATATTTTCCCAACAACCCTGTGATTGGTATGTGTAGGGTAAATGGAAAAGTTGTCAGGCTTTTCTGCCCTCCTGCCGTTAGTGTGATGATGGACACCTGAGGTCCTGCACGCGTGCCTAAGTAGGCATGCGCAAGTGGGTGCACCTGGATTAAGACACAGGTCATATAAGGTGGCGTCACGAGGACACCAGCAGAAGACAAGCAAAGAGGAGAGAAGACAAGTGGGGAGAGAAGAGAGGCAGAGTAGAAGTAGCCCAGAAGGTGAAGATGCACCAGGGGCTAGGAGGCCTGCCAGCCTCCTGCCTCCTCTCCCCCAGCACCCCTGCCTGCCATGTACCTGGTTGCCTCTGATGTAAATATCAAAGCCTAAAAAAACCACTGAGGGCTCCAGGACTCCTTGACCCGTCTGCTCGGAATCATCGAGAACTTGCTCTGTGCCCTTGCTGGCACTACAGTATGCCAGGCTTTACTGTTACTGTTGTGTGAGGAGAGTGAAGTTTAGCAAAGCGAAGTGACTAACCCTAAAGTCTCACAACTAGTAAGTGGCAAGTCCAAACTCAAATCAGGTGTTCTGGCTACAAACGTTGAATCCTTTCTATATGCCTCACTAGTTGTTAGACAGTTCCTTATAGTAATTCAAAATCTCCCTCCTCAAACCTATCTCAGAATGTTTTCTGGCACCGTACTGTGTAGAACCAGTTTAAAAGTAAACGTGGGCCTCCTTGGTGGTTCAGGGCTCTCACGCTATCACCAGCCACTGCAGCACCAGTTCCATCCCCAGCCTGAGAGGGGACCCACATGGTGCAGCAGACCTCTCCTACCTTGTCTGCTGCTCCCCTCAGCAGTGTGTTTCAGTCGATCTGCCTGTTCTGCTCCCCATTCTGTCTCTGGTGAATCACCCCCCGCCCCACCTGTGACCTACACCCCAGTTCTTGTATACATAACTAAATATAAATCCTTTTTTTAAAAAAAGAATAAAATATAATTCATCTACTTACTGAGTAGGTGCTGTGTAGCAGGTGATCTACAGACATTTTCTGAGTGAAATCTCCCAGTAATCCTGAAGGCCAGATAATATGTCATCTTTGTCATACTACGTAGATGGGAACCTGGTGTTCAGGGAGATTAAGCAGTGGTTTAGAACATGTAACTTTAAGAAAGAAGACTGTTATTTAACCTGTTGCCTGTAAAATAGGGACAATTATGTTTGTTCTGCTAACTTCTCGTGGCTGTTAAAAGGATCAATGAGAAGTTATCTGTGGACATTTTGAAAGTTTTATAAATGTTGATGACAATTGTAAGTAATTTAAATATGGTTAAAGCGGTCTGAAAGTGGAAGTGTCGCAGAAGAGCTTCATGATTCTGTGTGGGGCAACTGGACCAGTTGAATTACCTGACCCTTAAGGGTCCCAAAAGAACGGAAAACCCAGGTGTTCAGACTGCAGCCTCTCAGTAACTTCTTTGACTTCCTCTTCTGTTCTCTCTTTTGTCCACGCCTCTCTAGTCGCTCTGGTTTCTAGCTGTTTCTCAAGTATGGCAGATAATATACTTCCACCTAGTATTTGCTGCCTAGAATTTTTTCACCCAGGTACCATAATGGTTTACCCTTACTGTCCTTCAGGTTGTTACAGAAATAGCATTTTAATGAGGCCATCTCTGACTACCCTAGTTATAGTTGACTGCCCCACTGCATATACATGAACATTATACGCCCTAATCTTTTACTGTGCTTTTTTTTAAAGATTTATTTATGCATACAAGAACTGGGGTACAGGTTAGAGGTGTGGGGGGTGAGAGGAGTCACCAGAGACAGAGTGGGGAGCAGAACAAGCAGATTGACTGAAACACACTGCTGAGGAGAGCAGTGGGCAAGGCAGGAGAGGTCTGCTGCACCATGTGGGTCCCCACTCTGGCTGGGGATGGAACTCGTGCTGCAGTGGTTGTGACTTAATAACCTTTTACACCACCAGGGAGGCCCCTGTGTGCTTATTTTTCTTCATAGCACTTACCACCATCTGGCAAACCATGTATTGTATTTATTCCATTTATTATCTGTCTCCCTCGAATAGTTCCTGGTACATAGTAAATGTTGAGTGAATGATTTTTTTTTTTACCATGCCACTCCCATTTTTAAAGTAAGAAAACCTTTAGCAGGAACTTATAGGTTCTACCCCAGCCCCCAGTAGCAATATATTTATGTTGCTCCTTGTTACAAATAAACTGGATTGAAAATTGAAGATGGTGGGCCTCCCTGGTGGCGCAGTGGGTTAAGCAACACACTATGAAGCAAACCACAGCCACTGTAGCACGAGTTCGATCCCTGCTGCTGGCCAGGGAGGGGA
>JAGFMF010012145.1:12824817-12842168 GCA_019455555.1 Galemys pyrenaicus | reverse complement strand
TCCCAGCTCTCTGTGGTGAATCCTCTCACCCCCCACACCTCTGGCCTGTACCCCAGTGCTTGTATGCATAAATAAATAAATCTTAAAAAAAAAAAAAACAAGAAAATTGAAGATGGAATTAGACTTGCAAATTAAGAGTGGTGTGGAGAGCCTGGGTTAGGGATCCCATTCCCAGATCCCAGGCATACAGATTCTGTGGCCAGGGACCGATCTTTCTAGGACCTTGATTTTTCTTCTTGGTAATTCGGGGCTACTGTGTGTAAAAGGTGTTTGGTAACACGAGACGCTGTTAACTTGGCATCATGGTGGGCTGAGGCTCTTGGACTCTACTTCTAAAGGCTCATTAATAATGGAAGGAAAACTCTCCTGATTTAATGCAGTGGTGCCAGCTCTATGGACTGGTAACTGCTGGATTGTCTCCATCCATTCGTGCCCAAGCTATTCTATTGCCAACCCTTAACTTTACTGAAAAATCATTCTCCTCCTTAATAGCTTCCCTTTAATTGCTGTATTTGGTAAATGGTCTCTTGGAGACACCTGATCTGACTGTTTTAGTTGAATTCAAAGAGCTTCCTGATTCCAAAACTGATTCTCTTTGACTCCCTTGTGCAGCTGAGTTTTTTTTTTTTTAAGGGGGATTATGAATATTGCAATTGTGGGTAACACTGGTAGAATGACTGCTGACTAAGAAACTCTTCATTTTTGTTTCCCAGATTCTTTTGTTAATAAGCAGCTTTATCCTTGGGCAAATCACTTCACCATTCTGAGTCTGTTTACTCATCTCTACAATGGGATTAATTCTGCCTTAGGGTGGGTTAGAAAATGAGACGATGAAAATTAGAATGTGGTATGTAAACAAGACAGTGCCATGGTGATCAGGAGGGGAACACTGGGTCCTGAGTGCCCGGGCCTTGGCATTGCTTGGATCTTCTTTCGGGGAAGACTTACTTAAAGACAGAAGGGTGCTTTACCCATGTTTGACAAGCCCCCATTAAAAATGGAGTGGCTTGGGGGCCTCCCTAGTGGCACAGTGGGTTAAGCAACGCATTATGAAGCAAACCACAGCCAGCCACTGCAGCATGAGTTCGATCCCTGCCTCCGGCCAGGGAGGGGACCCACCTGGCCTAGCAGACTTCCCCTGCCTCGCCTGCTGCGCCCCTCAGCAGTGTGTTTCGGTCAATCTGCCTGTTCTGCTCCTGGCTCTGTCTCTGGTGAATCCTCTCACCCACCTCCCACCTCTGGCCTGTACCCCAGTTCTTGTATGCATAAATAAAAAAATCTTTAAAAAAAAAAAAAGAAGGGAGTGGCTTGGTGGTAATCTTGATTTTTCTGCCTTGTTTCTATGTGGACTCATTCATCCAAATGTGCTGTTAATGTTTCTCAATTTGTTTAACTTATGCCTTCCCCCTACCTGCTGCTTTCATCTGCAGTCTTGGTACTTGCCATTCTTTACACTTTCCACAGCTGTTTCATGGTGAATAGGTAAAAGGATTCTATATCTGAGAGTTTGTGATTTTAGCTGTGTTTGAAATAGAAACCAGTCCAGGTCAGTATTGTGTTCCTGGTGCGTGAAAGGTTGTGTTTTTGTCAGTTACTCTCTTTCCGGGGAGCACTTCAGCAGTGTGTGAAGAGGAACATTGTTTTTGCCAATGCGGTGCCTTAGGAGAAGGGCTGACTCAGCGCGGTGGGCTTCTTCCCTCTGAACTGGTGCAGGGCCTCTGTTGCCCAGATGGTGCGTGGAACTCCACGGCGGGGCACTCCGCACACGCTGAGTCACAGGCGGCTGTTTTGTGAGTGTCTTCTTTGGCCTTCCCAGTGTCTGGGAACAGCTAGCACTCCCTGCCATATTCTGTGACCCGAGCTTAGGCATGGCAGCTGTGGTGGGGTCCTGGGTTGGCAGAAGCCCACCTGCTGTGTTGGAAGAGTGACTGCGTGGTACACAGGGCGCCTTTGACAGGAGCGAGCTTTCAGAGTGGATTTGGCTGCAGCTCTGCCTCGCTGACCCTGGGCAGCCACATCTGTGGCCACTCCACAGGGGAAGATGATCTTTCTCACAAGACTCAGGTGACTTGCCTCTGAAGCCTGACAGTTGCATCCAGACTCTCACCAGGCTCTCTTTTGCGGGTTTTGACCCTGATTGCCTTTTGAATCTCTTTTAGAGCTCTGAGCTCTTCACCCTGACCTATGGTGCTCTGGTCACCCAGCTGTGCAAAGACTATGAAAATGATGAAGATGTGAATAAACAGCTGGACAAAATGTGAGTGAGAGTCTCTGCGGGAGAGATAAGAGGAGGGCCTCCTAGCACAGTGACTCTACATGGTCCTTTAGAGCCCAAAACAGGGTCCCCTCCCATAACCAACATTTGGGTACAGTTTGCACTGAGCTCATTTATTGGGATGTTTTGGGATTATCCCCATTTTCCCTTTACCACCAATAGCCTATGTTCAGACATGAGACGTTCAGATCCTATAATATAGTCTGTTTTCTTTTTCTTTCCAGGGGTTATAACATTGGAGTCCGACTGATAGAAGACTTCTTGGCACGGTCAAATGTTGGAAGGTGCCACGACTTTCGGGAAACTGCAGATGTCATCGCCAAGGTCATTATCCTGGGCCCCTGGCCATGCTGAAGGATTATTATTGGGAGGCACTGCTCACCACTCTCCATCTCCCTTAGACAGGCTCCTAGTATTCTAAATGACTAATTAGGCAGCTGTTTGGGCCAAAGAAGCCTTCCTGGTAGTTTGGGAATAGCACCAATTATGAAAGAAGGAAGAGTGGTTGAGATCATCCCTTTGGAGTAAAGCCTCACTGAAAGCAAAGCCAGATCCCCCTCACGGTGAAGATGTAGCAGGGTAACATGGGCTAAGAATATAGGCTTTGGACTCAGACAAACCTGGCTTTAAATTCTGACTCCAATGCTTACTAGTTTAGGTAAGTTACTTTTGTCCTTTTTAATTACCAGGTACCTCATCTTTAAGATGAAAAAAATAAGAGCTACCTCGCAGGGTTGTAAGGAGTAAATGAAATAACAAATATGAATATTCAAGATTAATGCAGTTAACATAGCGTGTGTGTAGTAACTGCTACTCCTAATACTACTGTTCCAGTCTATAGTACTGATGATCAAACACCTGTGGCTTTGTGAGCTCAGTTGCCTGCAGGTTGATTCTGCTGGTGTAGAGCCTGCTGGCCATGCCCAGATCCTAGAGAGGGTAGAAGATGTCTTTATTCTTTCCCAGCAGCCTATGTTCACTTTTAGGAAGAAGGGTTCAGATAGCACAGAGAGAGGACAGGGAAGTGGCTGGGGCTTTTCTACACTCAGCTGCTGGGTTAGGGCAGCCACCCAAGGAAAGACTGTGCTCCCTTCCTTCGAGAAGGTGGTCAGCACTTTGGTGCTTAACTGTATTAATGTGATGCTTGAAGAAGATGTTTCTCCTTTTTTGCCTTGCACACCTAACACCAGTATTCTCTAGAGGCCACAGTTTTGCTCCTGAGCCACTGAGTTCCCCGTGCCAGTCCCATCACCTTCCCTGTGGTACAGCGCCCCTGCTCTTCTCCGTAGTGCTGGCATGTGTCCCCCCACAGGTGGCGTTCAAGATGTACTTGGGCATCACTCCAAGTATCACCAATTGGAGCCCAGCTGGTGATGAATTCTCCCTCATTTTGGAAAATAACCCCTTGGTGGACTTTGTGGAACTTCCTGATAACCACTCATCCCTTATTTATTCCAATCTCTTGTGTGGGGTGTTGCGGGGAGCCTTGGAAATGGTGAGTGCAGCTCTTTCCTCTTTGGGACACTTGAAATCTAGTTGGGGCTTGTTAAATGTTTGAGTGAATGAATGAAAGAGAAAATGAACGCCTCTGGCTTGCCCCCGTGCTTCGCTGCCTGAGATGGTGACGCTGGTTGGATGTCTCCACGTGGTGATATGCTCCCTCCTACGCTGGGAGGTGATGCTGCCAGCCCCCAAAACCCAGGATCACCCATTCCCAGCTTGGCTTATTGGTGACGGTCTCATTCATGGGGTTTTTCGCTGTTTCTCCTTGTGGGTGTGGACCACTGCCTTCAGCGAGGGAACACTGGAACTGGCAATCTTGTCCTTGTGGGAAACCAGCCCCCCTTTTTTGGCTACTGTGAATAGCCCCAGCCCCAGTGGTTCCCTAGAAGTTGTGGCTAGGCAGCTGCCCCTTTATTTTCCTACTGTTCCCTAGGTCCAGATGGCTGTGGAGGCCAAGTTTGTCCAGGACACCCTGAAAGGAGATGGTGTGACAGAAATCCGGATGAGGTTCATCAGGAGGATTGAGGACAATCTCCCTGCTGGAGAGGAATGACCAGCCCCGGGTCCGCAGGCAGCCAGCAGGGCACTTGTTGGAATCAGAAGGCCTCATTGCTCCCTCTGCCCTCTGGAACTCAGTGACTCTTTGTAACACGGATGTTATATATTCTTCTAACCTTGTTTCCACTCTCCATGCTAATAAAGAGCAGACTAATAGAGTCCATTTGCCCACAGTGTACATATTCAGGATGGAAATTCTTTGCTCCCTTTTTCTTCAGGGATGTAGTCATCCTTGATTGAACTAGAAAGAGCTCAAGCCACTTTACATTCCTGTTTGAATTTTCCAAAGCAAAGCCCACTCTGACCCATTAAGTGGCAAGCCTAGCACATCTGTTCCTGGGCCTTCAGACAGCCCTTCATAGATGACTCTGGGAATCCAGGGTTGTGGGCTGAGGGAGGGAGCTGGGAGGGGTGGTGGGAGTTGCTAGTTGCAGTGTGACATACTCCAGAGCTTGCCAGGAAAGGGGAGCGGGAAACACTGACTTCTGGGAAGCCACCCAGGTCTCATTCCTCCCTGCTGTTAGGAGGCAACATCTCCTCTTTTTACAGAGGGTCCATCCTTTTTTCTTACAAATTCTTCAATAAAGATACATTCTTGAGTGAAATCCCAATCATGTATTGTTTTCTTTTTGTTCAGCCCTGGGGATTTTGCTTCAATTTAGGTAAAGAGATAAGCTAAGGCCCTGGGTCCTGCCGTGGTCTAGGAATGACTTCTCCCCACAGACTGGAGAGTCTGGGAAACGTGGGCTCAGATGAAGCCCTTTCAGGGTCATTGTTGGGTCTGTTATCTGTAGAAACACCTAGAAGGGAGACTGTTACCTCAGGTGTATATAAAATGGACTATCTTGGACTCTTGGCCACTAAACTTGACTAGTAAAACCATGTAAACCTCATGTGAGGTACCATTAATTGAGATAGACCACGTAGCTCTGTACTTAGCACTTCGTGTGCATTAGCTCATTCACATAATCCCATTTTCAGAGGAGAGGTCACAGTTGCCCAAGGTCATAGAGCTACTAAGGGGAACACTAGGGTTCAAGCCCCAGCCAAATTGCAGAGCCCAGGTCCTTAGTGATGCTCCGTTATTGCCTGGTTAGCACTGAGGAGGGAGAGAGGACAGAGCGGGGCGGTTGCAGGCTCAGGGTTCCCTCCCTCAGCCTTGTGGGGCTCAGGATATCTTTTAAGGGAGGGGTCAGAGGTGGTCAGGCCATACTAGGTGGCACTGTTTCTTGAGGACAGATTTTCAGGGACTCCAGGCCTCCAAGGTTAGTAGACAGGCTAACACAAGGGGAGATGTTTCATGCATCGTGCTTGCATACGTGCAGAGGACTGGGGTTCTGGCACCAGAAGGCAGCAGCTTGCACAGGCCCATCCTCCAGGTGGGTTCCACCACTGAGAAAGGGAAAACATGTCTGTGTCCCTGAGAATAGGGAGGCTCGGACTCCTCTGGGATCGCAGCCTCTGAGCCTCTGAGCCTCCCCTTCCAGGTACAATTTGGAGCTCTAGGACACACACCCCATTTTGGTCAGCTGTGTCAGCACCCACCCAGTATAGGATTGGGTCTGGTCACACCAGTTTAAATGCATGCAGGAGAGACGAAGGGGACAGATGTGGAAAGCTTTGTGGGGTGTCTGCACCCTGCTAGGAAAAGTGAGTTCACTACCTGTCTCTTCTCCAGGGGATCTTCACATTTCCTCTCTTTTGGTGCCACAAACAACTTCCCTGCAGCCTTTTGTATGGCATGAGGTTTTGGAAATTTCCTTTCCTAGAGTTAAACTTGGGCAACTTTACAGGGCTGGTAAGTTATGGAAACAAAGCCTTAGTGACTTCCCATTACAGCCCCACAGTTGTGTGATGTACACCCTGGGACCCAGGGAAGGAGAAACAAAGACCAGTGATGATGGAGCTGTGTGCAACATCACCTCCTCATCTCTCCCAAGTGAGCCAAATGTACAACCCCTGCAAGCTTGCTTCTGGTTAATTGGTTATATTTTAAATATCCCTGTTTTCCAGAGACAGTCCCCCAGCTAGGCCGTTCCCTTTCTCCCTGAAATACTGGCACCTCCTTCCAGCAAGATGGGGTGGTTTTGCCTGGCTATAGTGGGAGGGACTGACAGATGAGGAGGGTTCCCAAAGGGCTGGAACTGGGGTGTGCAGGCTGGTGGGAGGAGTCTGCATGTGGCCTCTGGACTTAAAGGCCCGGACAAAGCTTTAAGAAAAATCCTCCCTCTGCAGTCTCTGGCCACTAGGGGTCTCCAGATCACCACTGCACCATCCCAGAGAGTGACCAGGGGGACCCCTGGTTTTCAGAATTTGCTAGACGATGCACCTGATGGAGCAAAATCAGAGCCTGGAAGTGCCTTCTTCCTTAAGTCATCCCCATGGGACCTGAAAGCAAAGCTCACAAGGCTGCTGGCTGAGGACCAGGGCCTTGGAAAAGAACATTGGTAAAGCTGAACCCCAGGCGCTGAAGCTGGCCTCCTGAGTTCTACATGCTAGCTCTGAGCCCTCCCCTAACCACCCCCACTCTTGCCAACTTCCTTAGTGGAGACTAGAGTGCCAGCCAGCTTCCCTGACGTAAGAGTCCAGCACAGACCCCCAACACCAGTAATATTTCTGTATTCAGGTTACACCTTCCCTAGTGGTTTGGCCTCCCTTACCTGTCTTTGTACTCCAAGGAAGTGGCAGCCGAGGCCCAGGAGCAGAAATTGTATTAAGTAAAATTAAAACAGTCTCCTAACAAGTAGTTCATTGTGGATGGTGGTGGTGGTGGTGGTGGTGGGGAGGTTAGGAAAAGCATCCTCCCTCCTCAGGAGCTTAAGTGCTACCATGTGCGGTTCCCTGGAAGCCAAAAGGCGGGTGGGAGGGGAGGGGAAGTGAAAGGAGGGGAGGGAGAGCGGTGGCAGGCAAGGGGCCTCGCTGTTGCTGTTACGGATCTCCAGCCTTTGATGTAGGGCCAGGTCTGACCCCAGGACTGCTGCTGGCCACTGCCGGGGGAGCTGTGGGACTCAGTGCATTCCTGGGGGCAATTTACGCTTCTGGCAGGAGGAGAGGAAAGTGTCTACTGTGGGGAAAAGGGAGGGGAGAGGGCCCCGCAGGAGGCTGGGGGTGTTATGAGGAAGAGGAATGGAGAGGGCCACCTTCCTCTAATAGGGTGAAGACCTCCTCCAGGAGGTCTCTGAGGGACCCAGAGCTGGTGAGGAACAGCAACCTGCCCCCAAAACCCAACGCACCCCAAGCCACCCCAGAGGAGACCAAGAGAAGCAGCTGCTTTTCCCTCCTGGTTCTGGGGGCCTGAACTGAAGCCATGAGAGCATCTAGCACTGGCTAGGCGAGAACGAGGCTGGGAGGACGGAGTGAGGGGTGCAATGCCATGTGTGGTGAGTGCCGACAGAAGTCATTCATGGCAACAGATGACACTTGTGAAGAGTGATTATATGCCGGTGCCAGTCTCAGCACTCGGCATGTACTTCTCATTTGACACTCGCAGCAACCTATCACCATTCCCATTTTGTGGATGAAAAAACTGAGATCCTCAACTAATACATGGTAGAGTCAGGACTTGAATCCAAATCATCCAGGATCAGACACCAAGCTCTTATCCAGTACATCATGTATTACATGTGTTTTTGTGCTTCGGTGGATGTCCTTTGCTTTGGGTCTTTTGGTGTCTGGGTGGGAGTTCTTTCCTTTAACAAAGATAGGCCTGTTATAGGGTTTGGGCCCTGCTTCTGTCCACCAGGAAGTGACTGAATACAATGTGTATGTAGGGGGTGCAGAGGACAGTTTGAAAATGAAATACAAGGCCGCCCTGGTGGTACAGGGGTTAAAGTCTAAGCACTGTCAAGTGATTTCCAGCCACTCTGACCTGAGTTCAGTCCCAGGTCAGGAGCTGACCCACATAATGCAGCAGACCTCTCCTGTCTCACTTGCTGCTCCTCTCAGCTGTGTATTTCAGTGGAGCTACCTGTTCTGCTCCCTGCTTTGTCTCTGGTGAATCCTCTCACCCCTCTGCACGTCTGGTCTACATTCCAATTCTTGTATGCATAAATAAATAAAATGAATCTTTAAAATAAAATGAAAGAAAGGCAAGTTCTCGCTCTGCTCCTTACTGATTATGTGACGTTAGACAAAGGATTTAATTTCTGAGTTTTAGGGGCCTCCCCGGTGGCGCAGTGGGTTAAGCAATGCACAATGAAGCAAACCACAGCCACTGCAGCACGAGTTCGAGTTCGATCCCTGCTGCTGACCAAAAAGAGGACCCACATGGCGTAGCAGACTTCTCCTGCGGTGCCCGCTGCTCCCCTCAGCAGTGTGTTTCAGTCCATCTGCCTGTTCTGCTCCCCACTCTGTCTCTGGTGAATCCTCTCATCTCCTTGGACTCTGGCCTGTACCCCAACACTTATATGCATAAATAAAATAAATCTTTTTTAAAAAATTCTGAGACATGGTTTTTTCATCTGGAAAAGAGGGACCCCAAGGCTTACCTTACCTTGCTGACTGTTTGAGGATGAAACAAGATGAAGCAGGTAAACTTCCCTGCACATGCTGAGTGTCCCCTACTTGGCAGTTATGATTAACACGATTGTTAGGAGGGTACTGTCTTGTAAAACTATTTTGTGTGGGTGTATGTGTGAGTGTCTGAGCATGTGCAGAGGTAAATATGAGAAATCAGGGTAGCTCTGCTGTTCATCACTGAATCCCTAAGCATCTAGTGTTTCTTTTCAGCACAAAGTAGGTGCTCAGTGTTTATCGTCTGGGCTTTGACAGAGCATGCTCGTGGCGTGAGAGAAGGGTGCGTGGGCAGTATGGGCCTCCACCAGGACCAGCCACATAATATGTGGGGCTCAGTGCAAAATGAAAATGCAGAGCCCTTAGTTAAAAAGTTGTGAATTTCAAAATTACCAGGTGGAGTATTAAATCAAGCCTTGTGAGGGGAGCTTTGTGCATGTGCCCGTGAGGCCTGCCCTGGCCTCCGCTGACCCATGCCCGCCCCTGGCCTGGCTGTTGGGAGAGAGTATCCGGAGATTCCCACCAGGGCCAGACGCTGTGAGGAAGGGGGAGGGTCGTCAGTGAGGGCAGGCCAGGAGTAAGCAGGGGAGGGGCCCAAGGACATGCAGCCAGCCTCCCCCACCCCCCCAGCCCCACTGCTCCCAGAGCTAGGCCCATGCCTGAGAGCAGCCCCTTTAGGAGCTTCTTGTCCCACCAACCAGGCCACTGGGTGGTCTGGGCACATGTGGTCACATTTAGATGTTGATTAAAGCAAAATTGTTATAAGATTAGAATATTTAAGGTAATTTCAATTTTCACTGCATTACTGGGATTTTTGAGGATGGCGCTGAGAACACTCCTGGGGTGGAAGTGAGGAGAATGGAGGGAACCGCAAGAGAGGTCTTCATTTCCCAGTCCTGTAGGAGAGGTCCCAGGCCATTGACTAGCAGGAAAGAGGGCAGACAGAGGGGAGGACGTCCCAGGAACTGTACAACTAGGAGTCTGGTCCTTCAGCGGGTGTGGAAAGTCAGGGGTGGGGGGTGGAGGGCTAGAAGCATCACAGCCCCTCCCCACACTATTTGCACACCCTGGGCCACACATCTGTGCAAACATCCCTCCCTGCCCTCGGCTTGCCAGACAGATGGAAGGGGTGGCAAGAGGAAGCTTCCACCCAGGCCCTCCCCAGCCTCCGAGGTGGGGTGCCTAGAGACCAGAGAGTTCTTACTGGCAAATGAAGACAGAAATTCAGGAGAGAATCATGGTAACAATACTAGTGATCACTAACATACTGAGTTACTTCTAAGTGCCTGGCTTGTGTTAAGGCTTTAAATTCACTATTTCTGGGCCTCCCCTGGTGGCGCAGTGGGTTAAGCAACGCACTACGAAGTGAATCGCAGCCACTGCAGCACGAGTTCGATCCCTGCTGCTGGCCAGGGGGGGGACCCACATAGTGCGGCAGACCTCTCCTGCTGTGCCCACTGCTCCCCTCAGCAGTGTACTTCTGTTGATCTGCCTGTTCTGCTCCCTGCTCTCTGTGGTGAATCCTCTCACCCCCCTACACCTCTGGCCTGTACCCCAGTGCTTGTATGCATAAATAAATAAATCTTTAAAAAACAAAAAAAAATAAATAAATTCACTATTTCTTCTAAGAAACCCTAGAGGGAAAGAGGAAGACTGGCCGGAAGTCAATTCCCAGCTCACCCACTTCCTAGCTCTAAGACCTAGGGAGGATGAATCAGTTAACTCTGTCTGGCCCTTCAGTTTCCCATCTCCAAAGTGGGGACAGTAGTAACTCCAACCTCCAAGGATTGTTGTAGTCAGTTAACAGTGAGTGCTGGGAACAGTATGTGGCAGGGAATGAGAGGCCTTCAAGGCTCAGCCTTGTCATTAGGAACTATCTTTATTTCCCTCTTAAAGAGGAAGAATTTGAGGTTTGGAGAAATGAGGTCACTTGTCCACAGCCACAGAGAGGCAGAACTGGGATCCAAACCCAGGTCGGCTTGAGTCCTCAGCCCACGTTCTGAAGCACCAGGCGGGTGCCAGCAGCGACTCTGCCGGGGGCTGCGCTCAGCAGGTTACATGCCTTGTCTGGTTGATTAGCCACCCATGCGCTGCTCCTCGTCAGGCCTGAAACAGTCCTTGCGTCCTCTCTGATCTGCCTCTAATTCTTGTGGCTGAGGGAACGGAAGCTCAGAGAGGGGCAGCGACTTGTCCAAGACCGCACAGCAAGTGACCTCAAGCAGTGCTGACCCACTGATGCCCAGACACCATCAGACACAGGCCAAAGGAGGAAGTCTCTTCCAGGTGGGATGGGGAGCCTGGCCTAGCCAAAGGCGAGCCTTGGAGGGAGAGTCTGCAACCCCTAGCGCGGGAAGCTTATTTCATGTCTTGATGTTTTCTGTGCGAAGAGCTGGGAGAGGAGGAGGCAGCTGCAAGGCCATGGCAAGACTGCCTTAGCCTCTAAGGGGGAGGGGTAGCTGAGGCCCACCTGGGAGGTCCAGTGAAAACCAGGGACCACTGGAACAGGACAGGGCCCAAACCTGACCTCCCAGAGGAATCTGTTGAAAGGAAAGGGAGCTCAGCCCTCCCTGCGGACCACTGGACTAGAGAAGAAGGGAAGGCAGTGAGGATAGTGTGCGCCATGTAGAACCTGGCTGGAGGGCGTCGGGAGAATCCGGTGGATGGTGTCAGGGACTGAGTGTGTTTGAGAGTCTGTGTGTGGTGTTGGAGGTGGGTGGGGCTGAGGGGAGGGGACCCTTCCCCACTATAGTGCACCTCCTCACTTGCCTGCTTGCTTTACCAGCTCCCCTTAACTGAGCTCTCTCTCCCACCTCAAAGAACAGCTCACAACCAGAGCTTTACATGGATTCGTGGGTCAGATCCTTACAACAGGCTTTTGAGAGTTTCTCAGATGAGGAAACTGAGGCATCAGAGGTGAGATAACTTGCTCAAGGACATGCAGCTGATGCGTGGTGGTACTTGGACTCGAACCCAGGCAGTCTAGGTCCAGAGTCCATGCTTTCACCTGCTATTAGCTTCCACCCCCACTCCGCTCTCCCCTCCCTGAACACTCGACCCCCATCTGATCCCCATCAAGAGCCTGATGTTCATACTAGCTCTGGGGGAGGGCTCCAGCATTCCACCTTAACCAGGGTCCTGGGGGTGCCCCACCAACCAGGCACCCTCTCTTCTGGCAGTACCTCAACCTGGCTTCCCTGTAGGTCAACTGGACTGGCTCAGGCCAGGAGGTGGGGCCCAGAGACCCCTTGCAAGCCCCCTAATTTAAGGAGTAGGACATGAGTGGGCCGCAGCTGGAGAGGTGGGTGAGGGTGTGAGGCCCCATCTAGGAGTGGTGGGCTGGTGTGTACCTTGGCAGGAGGACAGCAAAGTGGGAGGCAGGCAGCAGGAGGAGGAAAGGGCAATGGAGGTGGCCCAGACCCACAGATAGCCAGGCCCGGGCCTCCCTACTTCTTTCTTGAGGCTAGCTTTTCTCACTTAAAATACACCAACTTCCCCCTTGCTCCCTGCTCAGTCAGCCTCTGTGCACTACAGACTCCTGATCTCCAGCCCGAAGTGCTCACTCCCCTGGTACATCCAGATCAATGTATCCACCACCTTCCTTCTGAACTATCCCCTGCCTAGCCAGAAACCTGGGTGCTCCTTCTCCCAGACCCCTCACCCCCACATTGAAACCCTGCCTATCCACTTCCTTAACTCCTCTCATACTTGATTCTTTTTCCAGCCCCACTGTCCACTCTTTGCATGTGCCAGGATAGGGCCCGCAGCCTCCTGACTGTGGCTCTGTCTCTTTTCCACACAGAAGTCAGGAGGCCTCTTTCTAAAGCACAACCTAGTCACCTTCCTGTGCTGCTCTGGAGTCTTCTGTGGCTCCCCATTTCCTTGGAGGTGAAGTCTGAGCAGCTTCCACGTCCTACAAGACCGGCGTCTGCGAGCACACAGGCTTACCTCCCTAAACCCACGTGCGGCTCACGGCACCTCCCTCCCCTCAGCCGAGGTTGCCATCTGAAGGAAACCTTCCCTGGACTCTCCTTTGGGGGTCACGACCCTTGTGCTGCGCCTTTCCCCGCGCACTGACCACACTACACCCTTCTCGGCTGCTGGGGCTGGGTTCCCCTCAAACCTATAGCTCAGGCGGGCAGTGGCCTGCGGCACTACCCTCTGGGCCCCAAGCCCGCCCCGGGTGCGCGAGCACGACCCGGGAGTGGCCGCCGTAGTGCGTGTGTGGGGAGCGTCGGTCGTCTCCGAGGGGGTGGGCGGCGGGAGGCAGAGTCCGAGCTCGGGCGGGGCACGTTCTGGGGCGGGCGGGGTGCCGGCCTTGGCCGTGGCTGTGGAAAGAGGGTGGAGCCCCGCCCCGCCGCGCCCCTCCCGCCGCCCGGGGTCCCCCCCACCCCACCGCGCCGCCCGCCCACTCCAGCAGCCGAGATCAGCTGCAGGCAGAGGTGCGCGGAGCCCCGCCGGCGCGGACCCGACGCCGCCCGCGGGAGCCGACGACGCCCCCTGGCCCAGCCTGCGCCTGGCGGCCGCCCCTCCAGGTAAAAGCGGGAGGTTGGCGCGGCTGCCTCGACGCAGGGGGAGGGGGCGACGGGAGGGCGGGTGACGGGAGAGGGGCTCTGGGCCGGCACCCGGCTTGGGCTTTGCCGAGGCAGGTCGTATGGCTGGGTCGGGGCTTGCGTCTCGGGGTGGGGACGGGATGGGGCTCGGCGCTGGGAAGGGGCGCCTATCTCCCCCCCTGTGTCCTCCTTCTTCACCCCCAACCGGAGATGCCCTGGCAAACTCCCAGGTAAAGCCCCTTCCCTCCTCGGAGCTCCCAGCTCTCCGACTTCAAGCTGGTGGAATTCTTGATAAAGCGGCTCTGAGCTGGTCATTTCACCTGGGGGCATCTCCCTTCCCGCCTGAAAAATGGGAATAACAAAGCTTCTCTCGGGGCTAGTGGGGAAGAGAGGGGGGAGGGAGGAGAACTTTGAGCCCCTCCAGCCCGGGGCAGTGGAAGCCTCTTCAGCTCTCACCCACCCTTCTTTCCCCATCTCTCTGCGTTTCTGCTTTGCAGGTCACCTTCTAGTTTCTCCGCTTTTCTGCCTCTGCCCCCAGGTCCCTAACATTTTAGGGGTCCTTTTAACACCCTAAAGTGGAGATGGAGGTTTAGAGGAATGTCCCTGCCAGAGCCTCAAAACTCTCTGCCGCCCCCTCCTACACCCCCAGATGCTTGGCCCCAGGGGAGTGGGGTTTGGGGGCTCATTGAACTCCCCAGGATGTCTGACCTGGGGCTGGAGACAGAGTGGCCCCAGGAGTCACGGGAGAAACCCAGCGGGAGGAGCCGGGGCCCAGAGCTGTGAGCCGGGCAAGGGCAGACCCTCGGAGTTTGCTTGTTGTGTGTACATGTGGAGATGGCGGATGTGTGTGCATTTGTGGGGGCTGAGCCTGTGAACGTGTGGGCGCTTGTGGGGTGTAAGGGGACAGCAGGTGTGTGCCACGATGCTATTACTGTGTGAGTCCGCAGTGTGTGAGCCCCTCAGTGTGTGTGAGAATGTGCTTGGCTCTGACATGGCGGCAATGCCCGTCTCAGAGGCTCAGTCCTCCCTGCTGCCGCCTTCCGTGCCTCTTCCTCGGGCCTGCACCCTTGTCTGGTGGGACAGGCCCAGGAACCGCCACGGGCGTTGGGAAGGTCTGGCGGTGTGGGGCTGGGTAGTTGGAAGGTCGGCTGGTCTAGGGTGCTCTCTGGGGACTGACCCTCCCTGAGCAAATGGGGGTGCCTCAGGGAGTCTATTCTAGAGCCCAGGGAGAAAATGGGGGGCGTGAGGAGGCACCATGAGGAGCTGGCCTTGGTCAGGGCATAGAAGTCCCCACCTGCTTCCAGTGGGCTGGAACGCCCACAAACCCTTGGACACATAATCACCCCAAACTGATAACGAAGACACACCACGGACATACACAGTCGTGCACAGTCACACTCCCCCCTCCGACAGCCACACACAGTCACACATGTGAACGTGCTCTATGGAGCCACATACCCCACAGGTGCCGAGCTGACCCAGGGCACGTGCGCGCACTCACACACACACTCCCACACGCTGCCACAGACACACGACTGGCCCTCCGTGGCCCAGACAGACTCGGGATAACACACACTCACACTCAGACACACTCATCAGATCTCTGGTTTCACTTTGTCCACCACAGAGAAATGAGTGTTTCCGTTTCTCCTTGGCTCAAAGGAAGAGGAAAGAAAAATGGAAGTAAATGTATCTGCTAGGAGAGGGAGGGGAAGGATACAAACGGGGCGCCCCTGCAATCTTCCCTGCTGGGATCTGAGCCAGACCAAAGGTTGACAGAGCCCCAGCTTCCCTGCCCTGCTTTCCCCCCAGCCCACTCCTGTTCCCCCAGTGGCAGGCTTGGGGCTCCCCTTGTAGGAAAGGGGGAGCCTTGGATGACTTGGCGCCATCTGTGACTGGAGACCCTTACAGAGCGGGGTTGGAAGAACCAGAGGTGCACAGTGGCCTCATGCGGGGTGCAGCTGTGCCATAGGGTGCCAGTGAGGTACACAGGGGAGACACTATGCAAGCCAAAGGGGGGTGCTGATCAGAGGGCGGGGCATCAAAGGGGTGACCCTGCTGGCGCTTCTCAGGTGTATAGGCTTTGACGGTGCGGGTGATAGACCGGGCGATGGGAGAGCATCCCAAGTCTGAGGGAGCAGTACCTGCAGAGGTGTGGCGTGGGGAGCGGCAGGGTACTTCCAGGGAACATGGGGGATTGTGGGCTTCTTCAGAGAAGGAGCGGGAAGGACTCACAATGACTTTAGGTCAGATTTCCAGGAGGCTTCTCCAGGGGTGTGAGTGGGAGAGTGGTGCAATCTGGGGGTCACCGTGGTTGTCTATGAGGGGTGAAGGGAATAGGCAAGGGGATCACTGTGGAGGCTGAGCAGAGTTTGAGGAGGAAGAAATCAGAGAAGTCAGATGACAAGTTTCCCTCCACCGGAGACCCCTTCTAGGGAGGGCAGCTGCTGGGAGGGAGGAGGCCTGAGGCCTGGATGCTGAGGTGGGTGGTTGCTATGAGAGGAAGAAATAGATGGAGAAAGAGTGACTGGACAGGTCTCTGGCGAGGAGAGGGAGGGACCCCTGGACTGGGTGGCTGTAATCTCCTCCCAGGGGGCCGGTGGAAGGGGTCTGGTTTGCTGAGTTGGTGGTGGAGGGTCCGGGTGTGGAGTGTGACCATCAGTTGGGGGGCAGCGTCTGGGAGGCCTGGGGTGTGTGGGCGTGTGCCCAGACATCAGCCAGGGAAGTCACGCTCCAGGAAAGGGCAGGCCCACTCTGCCTTGCGCGTGTTTCTAGGGCGGTGAGGTGCGGGCTGTGGTTCTGGAGGAAAGGCAGCGTGTGAAGCAAGGGGAGGAGCTGGTCGATCTGGGTTACTTGCCATGCGACCCTGCATGAGGCATGTCTTACGTCTGTGCCTCAGTTTCCCCATCTATAAAGCAGGAGCTGCTAATACGCTCCTGCAGAGGTGAGGAGTGACCCATGTCACAACATGATTGGGGTGCAGCGCCTGGAACTTTCATCCAGACTTCTGAGCAGGGTCTGTTACAACACTCAGACTGGAATTGGGGAGGAACTAGGGAAGGCCTGGCTCTGCTTCCACTCAGATTCTTGCAAGTTTTAAATTGGGAGGCCACTGTCCCCATCTAACCTGGGTGGGCCGAGACTTCTGGCTCTTAGGAGGCAGAAGGAGAGGATGGCAGAGAGTTAATCTGGTGGGGAGAGCCAGGGCAGTATTACTGGCCCACCTCATGGATGGGATGATGGAGACTCAGAGAGGAATTTGCCTGAAGCCACAGAGCAGCCAGACAAACTGGAGACTCTATAGAAAGCCGGGCTCAGGCCTCCTCCCTCCCAGCGGCTGCCCTCCCTAGAAGGGGTCTCTGGTGGAGGGAAACTTGTCACCTGACTTCTCTGATTTCAGTTCTTTCTGTGCCCTAGAGAGGGGCACCAATAAGAGTTTGTCAGGTACTAACTGTGCCCCAAGTCCCAGGTCCTATGCTCATGTCTTGTAAAAGTGCTTGTAACAGGTGTCAGTAGCCCATTTAACAGGAGGGGAGGTGGAGGCTACCAGGTGTCCCCCAGCCGGATGCCACCTTGTTGAGCGCCCTGTGGGATTCACTCCCAGATGGGCGAAGAGGCACAGCTCATGTGCTCCACCCCGACCTCAGGGCTCACTGTCCTCTCCAGGACCCGGTGTGCTGGGGAAGGAATGGAAGCTCAGCTGAGCATCCACTGAGTGCCAGGCCTTTTCACAGTGCTGGTGCTTTTTTGGAGGGGAGAGGGGCCATGGGGAGTAGTGGGCCCAAGAAGGTCAGGCTCAGGGCCTCCCTGGTGGCGCAGTGGGTTAAGCAATGCACTATGAAGCAAACCTCAGCCACTGCAGCATGAGTTCGATCCCTGCTGCCGGCCAGGGAGGGGACCCACATGGCATGGCAGACCTCTCCTGCTGTGCCCGCTGCTCCCCTCAGCAGTGT
>JAGFMF010012145.1:12793924-12824786 GCA_019455555.1 Galemys pyrenaicus | reverse complement strand
CTCTCTGTGGTGAATCTTCTCACTCCACCCACACCTCTGGCCTGTACCCCAGTGCTTGTATGCATAAATAAATAAATCTTTAAAAAAAAAAAAAAAAAGAAGGTCAGGCTCAGGCAGTGAGGGTTGGGATGATGTTTCCTGAGGCCTGTGGCCTGGTGGCTGTGAGGAAGGCGTGGAGGCCCCACTGAGGGTCCTGTCTGGCTTCTCCTTTGTCACTGGCCCTGTGTGACCTCAGGGGAGTTCTCTTGGTCTCCATTACCCCATCCATAAGATGGGGTGTTAAAGCCCCTTGCTCTCCTTACAGCCAGAGGCAATGAGCCACTGGGATGGTAGGGTAGGGAGGGTCCTCTCTCTTTCCTGGAAAGTTCCTGGGGGCTGACTGGTGTCAGTGTTGGAAGCCCTCACTATCCGGAAGTTCTCTCCTCTGTCTGCCCCCTTCCCTCCCACTGTGCTGGCTGCCACTGCCAAGCAGCTCTGCAGCTCTGCCTGGGCCCTCTGGGCCACACTCCCTCTGACAGGCGACCACAGCTCAGCTCATGGCAAACATTCTTCTCATAGTTCCTGGAGCACAGCAAATCCTGCTGCTTAGCCAGGAATGCAGAGCCCCCTCCTGCAGCAGCAGCAGCAGCAGCAGGGATTTGGGCTGTGGAGCGCTGGGTCAGGCAGGAGAGGCTGAGGGGGTGTGAAGGATGCCCCTCCCCCCCCCACACACAATCTGTGCCTCAGCTCCAGGAGACTGGGGGGCTGTCTCACTCAGTGTGGGTCAAGTTCTGGGTGGCTCCCGAGGGTAGTAAACTTGGGCAGGTGCCTTCTCTCAGGGCTTCAGTTTCTTCATCTGTAAAATGGTGTCATGGTGGTTTATTCCTTATAAACCCCGGGTTCTGAGATTTTTTCCTATTATAATAATAGGAAACATTTATTGAATGTTCCTGTCTGCCAAGCGCTGTTTGAAGCCCACCCTACATATTAACTCTTTAGTCCTCACGGATGCTCTCTGAAGAGCTCTTGTTCCCACTTTGGTGAAGCGGCCGAGCACGGACGTGCTGGGAAGAGGCCTGATGAGGTCTCGTGCTGGTGAGAGGTGGGCTGGGGAAGCGTATGCAGGGCTGAGCGACGGAGCTCTTCGTAGCCCACCAGGACTTTTACAGCAAGTCTCTCAGCCCAGAGCCTGCTCCTGGTAGGGCTCAGAAGTGGGAACTTCTCCCACAAGCCACCTCTAAGAGATGCTGACTGTTCACCTCTTGGCCATCAGCACCTCAGCTTGGAAAGCTGGGATGGGGAAGTGGGTGTGCGGCCCCGGTCGCAGCTCTTGAGGCTGGTAGTGTGGACGGAGGGCGCAGACTGTTCTGCCCACGTCTGACCTGGGATTTAGCTGGCAGCGGGCTCTGTACAAGGAGGAGATGTTGCCAGGGGAGAGGCTCAAGGAGATTAGGGAAGGCAACTGGGGGGGTGAGGTTAAGAACAGCGTCCCATTGAAGTTGGCTCAGGCGTTGCCTGGGCACCCCCACCGCCCCAGCTTCCTATTTTGTAGGGTCAACGGAGCTTGCACCACTGGAGGCTCCTGAGGCCCTCAAGGGGAGCGGCCCACTCTGTTCCCAGCCTTGCTTGTCCCCTCTGCCATATGGGTTCAGGCGGCCCAAATGGAGGTGGAGAAGTGGGGAGAAGGACCTATCGCTAAGGTCTCCAGCAAACCTAAGTGTACAGGGGTTTAGGCATTTGGGGGCTGGGCAGGCCCCAAGGTTCAGACTCAGCACCTGTGACACCTACTCCTGCGACCTTGGAGAATGGATGTCCCTTCTCTGGGCCTCAATGTGCCTCCTCAGGAAAACAGGATGACTGTGACAGAGCCTGTTACGACTGCTTGAGGCAGAAATGGGACCATCCAGCCTCAGGCCACGTGGCCTCCCCACTCAGCAACCTTCCATGGCTTCCCAAGGCTTTATAGAGAAATTCCTCCTTTACAGGTCAGGGGAGTTTCATGAAATAGTGCCTCGAGCATGCCTAGTTCTATGTCTGATGCAAAATGCACTTGACATTTAGAGGCCATTATTGTTAAGGGCTAATGTGGATGAAGGGAATAGGGAACCAGCCAGCTTGGATGTGCCTCGGATCACTATGATCGTGATATTTATGGCATTTTTCAGTTTGGCCTCAGGCAGCCCTTCTCCCCTCAATTCAGCTGTATAATATGAGGTTAAAAAGCCTAGGCTTTTGGAACCAACAGCCTAGGTACAAGATCAGGTTCTGCCCCTCATGAACTGTGTGACCTTGGGCCAGTTACTTAACCTCTCTGTCCTTTAGTTTCCCAATCTGTAAAAAGGAAAGATGAAGTATCAGCTTCACTGGGTTGTGAGGATTGAATGAGATAATCTATGAGGTGAGTCTAGAACAGTGCCTGGCACAAAGTAGATGCACAATAAATGTTAGCTCATTTGTTTGTTCATTTTCTTTTACTTCTTTCCAGCCCTTGAATACTTTCAGGAAGTTCACCCCTCCATATCCTCACACCTGCTGTTTCCTTGGCCTGAAATGATCGCCTCTCCTTGCCATCACCCAGTTAAAACCACGTTCATCCTTCAAAGCCTAGATCTAACATGAGTCACTTCCCCTACTTCAGAGCCCCATAGTGTGGTGGCGGCTGGAGTCAGAGAAACTGGGTTTGAGGTAGGCTGTAAAGACCGGCCACCCAGGCCCCATCAGCCAGGCTGGGCCTTAGAGAAAAGCCCCATGACCCATCTCTGGGTTATGTTGTTCAGAGTGTGAGGGACAGAGGCAGAGCTTAGCTGAGTAGGAGAAAAAGCCTAGGAACCGCTGGCTTTGGCTTCTGGCTGCTTGTGCAGTGAGAGACAGAGCTGGGATGTCAGAATTTCCATGGGAGCAGGCAGGGGCAAGCAAGCAGCTGGGGGAGGAAGTGACGTGGCTGGTAGGCCCCTCTGCCAGGTAGGCTGGCTGGGTGCCCCCTCCTCAGGATTCACGTCTGGCCCTGGATCACATTCCCACTCCCCTGGCTATTGCTGTGTGACCTGGACTAAGGCTGCGGCCACATAGCCGGGCATCATGATTGTTTGAAGAAGAAATGGGGACCTGGTCATCTAGGCTCTGACCATATCCCTGCTCACTCTGACAACCTCCGTGGCTTTCTGTGGCCATCTGGAGAAATGTGAGCGTGGCACAAGCCTCAGCTCCTGCTTATCTTTTCTTTTTTTTTTTTTAAAAGAGATTTATTTATTTATGCAGACAGGAGCTGGGGTACAGCCCAGAGGTGCAGGGGGATGAGCGGATTCACCAGAGACAGAGTGGGGAGCAGAACAGATGTATCTACTGAAACACACTGCTGAGGGGAGCAGCGGGCGAGGCAGGAGAGGTCTGCTGCGCCATGTGGGTCCCCTCCCTGGCTGGGGATCGAACTTAAGCTGCAGTGGCTGTGAAAGTCCCACAGTGCGGCGCTCAATCCCTTGTGCCACCAGAGAGGCCCTCCTGCTTATCTTTTCAACCCCTGAAATGTCTGGACCTTCCTTATATCTACAAAGCAGCTTCCTATTGCCAGAAATTCCTTTTCTTACTTTGTCTGCCTTTCAGACTTTTACCTACCTCTCAGGGTCGGCTCCAGTGTCCCTTTCTACACAGGGAAGCTCAAGGGAAGGCATGTCGCCTGTTCTGTGCTCCAAGGCTTAGAGGCCTGCGCCGACTGTAAGATGGCCTTGTCTGATGCCTCCAGTTAGCAGGGCAGGGCAGAGCGGGGCATGAAGTGAGCCATTTCTGGCCCCGAGGCCCAGTCTTATGTTCCCCTCACGGTGGGAGTCCTAGGCTCTAGTTACTGGGGGCCCCCAGACCAGCCCTCACGTGTGTCTCAGGGGCTTCTCCACTGTGGTGCCGGTACGCAGGGGGACATACTCAGCCAGGGCGCAGAGGAGGAACCAGGCACCCAGTGGCATCGCTACATGTGCATGAAACAAATGAAGGGTGTTGGTGAGTGTGGGCGAATTTGGTTCCCTGAGAAGAGAGACTGAGACTGGAGCTAACAGTTCATCAGGGGGTGTGGGGAAAGGCAAGCACTGAGGCGGCTTGAGTTAGTGCAGGAGACAGCCCCCGTGCCTGGTGTCTTACTGTTTCTCTCTTTCATCCCCAGGTCTCACCCCGGCTGGGACCCCCTGACCTGCAAGGTAAGCTGGATTTGGGGGCAGCATTCTCTAACATCCCCACACTGGCTGGGCCCGCGCTTGCTGCTGTCTAACCTGCCGCCTCCACGGCCCAGGGTGTCCCAACGGCAGCCCTATTGCAGGTGACCTCAGCTCCCTGCTGCCTGGGCTTTAAACTCCCAGCCCAACTCGGAAGCAGCTTTTTCTCATTTGTGAACTATTCTGCCCCTGCTCTCTGGCACAGCCTGTGTTTGCTTGGCCTGCTCGGGTGCAGTGGCCTGGCTGCAGTCCTGCCAGGACCCCTCCCTGCCAGCCCGGCCCCCTCCTGCCGCTGCTGCTGCCTCCTCAGTGCTGCTGCTGCCACTGCCGCCGCCACGCCACCGCACGGGGAAGCCACGAAGGCCCAGGAATCTTGGCTGACTGCGGGAGCAGCGGGTGGCGGGTGGGTGGCGCACCGGAAAAGGATGCAAATGCGAACCAGAAGGCCAGGGGTTTGGCAGCCAAGCAGCCCCGCCTGGCCCAGTCTAGGGACTGGGGGTGTCTGTATCCAGGGGTGCCCACCCAGGTCCAGTCCTGGTCAGAAGCTCAAGGCCTCTGCTGGGACGAGAGCAATGGTACCAGCCGGGCCTGAGTCCCTGGCAGGGGAGGGCCAGTCCTCTGGCCACCTGACCGAGGGCTCAGGGCTGCCCTGGGCCAGCTCACTGTTGGGCCTCTTCTGGTTGGGCTAAGGGTCCTGGCTGTTCCTGTTTCCTGGGTACCTTTTTGCCCAAGATGCTCCTCTCTGGGAAGCTGGAGGGGTTCTAGCCTCAGAGACAGGCAGAGGCTGGGCGTCTGGGAGGTGAACATAGTTGCCATGGGGAGGGAGGTCCAGCCCAATCCCCACCAGCTCACAACTGAGAATCCAGGGAAAGTTGCAAGAAAAAGGGGTCCCATGAGAAGCCACCTTGTGGGCTAGGCTGAAGGTGGGAGGGGGGGTTGTCTGAGGCTTGGAGCTAGAGCATCCAGCTGCAGACTGTACCAAGCACCTCCTGTGTGCCCAACCCCAGTCAGAAATGAGGTGAGGGTGGAAGAAGAAGGAAGAGGAGTTGTTCTGTTTGAGGGAGGCAAGGAAGGCTGCTTGGAGGAGGAGGTATTTGAAATGGGTCTTAAATGAGGCATAATACGTTTGCTTAGAGAAGAAATATAGAAAAGGCAGCTGGGCAGACAGGCAAAGACAGGCAGGAAGGTACAGGGAGACCTTGAGAAGTTTGGGTTGTCTGGATCCAGGGGTGCAGTAGACTCTTCTTATTCCCGAAGTATGGGTGTTTTCTCCAAGGATGGGTCCGTGGCGTCCATCCAGGCTGCAGCAGCCGCACCCATTTTTATCTGTAGCCTGTGTCTCTCTTCAGTTCCAGACTCACAAGCTCTCTGCCTCTTAGATAGCCCCCCATGCAGAACCCTCTCTCCATCCGCCCACGTTCACTCTGCGCAGTTTGGAATGTTCCATCTCATCTGTCCCCTTGGGTCTGTTT
The DNA here is from genome assembly GCA_019455555.1 of Galemys pyrenaicus. Lineage (NCBI taxonomy): Eukaryota > Metazoa > Chordata > Mammalia > Eulipotyphla > Talpidae > Galemys > Galemys pyrenaicus. The sequence continues at coordinate 12,819,136 of JAGFMF010012145.1, read as the reverse complement.
ACCTCTGCCCTGTCCTTCAAACCTGATATCGCTTTCCAAATGAGGTGCCCTGTGGTCTGGGAGCCTTACCTGCAGGGGCGAGGGTGTTGAACTGCAGGCAGGTGGGGCAGACTAAGTAAGGAGGCAGGGGCAGCCCTCCTGTCCTGCCCGCAACCTGGACGACAAAGTGGATCCCAGGCAGCCGTGCCCAGTCTGGTCTGACCACCTCCCTCCACCCTCTGGCTTCCAGATTCCAGGCAACTGGGCAGTCCTCACACCTGCATATTTAAATCTGAGGTGTCCAGAGCTTCATCGTGACCCTGAAGGACAGAGGGCTCAGCTCATGGGTACTAGACCTCTCAAGTCCCCACTCAGACCTTGTGGGGCTGCTCCAGGGAGGCAGACACAGCTCTGGTGTTAATGAGCATTAAGGCCATAGATGCTGGCTTCAGGGGCGCCATAAGCGACTGACCACAGAGCGTTCCAGAGCCTGGAACTCAGACAGGGGCCCAGGTACAAGGACACAGGAGAGGACAGAGGTGGGCAGACAAGTGGGATGGTGACACAGATAGGAGAGAGACACATGAAGAGATGCCTGGGGTACACAGGCAGGTGGGACACAGACAGGTGTGGTGCACATGGCCCGGACTCTGACAGCGAGCCAGCCTCTCCTGGACACGTAACTCTTAGGTTTAGCGTGTGTCCCTCCACGCTTGAGCCCAGTGCTTTGCCAGGGCTCACCACCAGTGTCCCCATCCTTATCAGTCTACTGCTTACCTGTCTCAAGTATGCTTTCTCCTCCAGGAAACTCTGTGGTTGCAGAATGACATGGAATTTATCATGTTGTACCAGGAAGCCTCTGGAGAATCCAGAGCGGTCTCTGCGCAGTCATGGGCAGGGCTGTCTTGAAGTGTGGTCCACACACAGGCAGCAGCAGCATAATCTGGGAGCTTGTTGGAGATGCACGTGTTGGCCCTAGCAGGCTTAATGAGTTGGGGTCCAGGAGTGGGCCCCAGGAACCCATGTTTTAACACACTGCCTGATGCGTATTAAAATTTGTGAAACACTTGGAATATCTGTAGGACTATTGAGGAAAACAGAGAAGCTGGGGGCGAGGGTAGGAAAGAGACTGTTAAAATAATGCAGGTGAGAGTTTGGCAGTTTAATCGGACAAATCTTTTACTGAGTGGTTGGAACATACTGTGGTGGGAGAGAACAAGGTCTGCATTAAGGCAGAGACTATGGGGAAGGCGGGGAAGGAACCGAGATGAGACAAGCGGAGGAGACAGAGGTCACAGAATTAGATAAAGGGGGTGGAGTTTGTGGGTTTAGGAGCTGGGCTGTTGTGTACAGTTGTACAGGTTGGTGACTATACAAGGACACCCAGGAAAGGAAAGTTAAACTAGTGGGGCCTGGCTTGGCTGGACAGAGAGTGGACTTTTCTAATTGTGTTGTTTAGGCTGGAGAAAGTCCTTACTACCCTGGAAGGAAGGAGAGAGGGGCCAGAAGTGATGTCCAGGCTTCTGGTCTGGGCAGCTGGGGTTGGAGGGTAGCTAGTCCCCAGAAAGGTAATGCCTGGATGAAGGTGTCTGAGGGAGAGCCAGGTAGAAATGCTCAGAATCTGGGGCTGAGGGGAGAGTCTGTAGTTGGAGAGAGATGCTGGGTCCTTGGTGATGGGGTGAACCGTGGGAGCTGGTGAGAACTGGCAGCGGCAGGAGACATCCTGGGAGAGATGAGGCTGAGCCTGCTCCTTGGGGCAGGCCTGGGCCTGCAGAGGGGCAGAGGAAAGGAGCAGAGAAGAATCTAGATTCCTTTCAGGAAGGAGGAAAGCAGGGTCAGAAGGGGGATTCAGTATTTGGGAGAGAAAACATGAGGTGAGGGGGAGGAGGAAGCCCGTGGGGGGTGTGTAGACAGTTTTCTCAGGAAACTTGGCTGAGAAGAGCTGGAGAGAGATGTGAGTGGCTAGGGCCGGGCTGGGCCTGGGTCTGTGTGGATGGGGGTAGAGAGGCCAGGGGCTCTGGTTGGGGAAGGCGGCCGTAGACAGTCAGGTTTCCAGAAGAGAGGTGCAAGGGATCTGGGCTGCTGGTGGGAGTGGGACACCCCTTGAGCTTCTGAAACTCAGGTGAGGGCACTCTGGTTTCTGCAAGGTGGGAGGGAGGTGGGGGGATAGGGGCGCAGGAAGCTGGGCTTGGCATCATGCCCAGTGGGTGAGGCGGGCAGCCCTCTGCTCCTGGCCAAGATGCAGCACTCCATCGCTCCTGGGTAGGCCAGAGGACCCCGGTCAGTTTCATCTCAGGGCCTTCTGACCTAGAAGGCCAGAAGGTAGACTAGGTCATTCTCACAAGGTCCTGTCCTTTGCCAGCAAGCCTCATCTGAAGATGTCACGCTCAGAGTTAGCAGGCCAGGGGATGGCACTTTGCAGCAGGAGGGCTGAAGTTAGAACGAAGGAGGACTTTCTGGGCCAGGGGCGGAGGAGAGGGCAGCATACCTGGAGGGCGGATGCTGTGGAGCATCTCAGGTCATCCTTTCACAGATGAGGACACTGAGATTCAGAGACGTTAAGTCATTTGCCCAGCATCACCCAGCTGGCAAGGAGCTGCTTTGGAGCTGGAGTCCAGGCGCTGCCCGGACCATGGAGGGTGCCCGTGGCCGGACCCCCAGGGGGAGAACCTGAGCAGCAAGTGCTCACCTGTGGAGTTGTGGAGATGGGGCTGGCAAGACAGACAAAGAGAGAAAGGAGCCAGGGCCTGGGACCCAGGGAGAGAGCAGAGAGCGGGGCTGGGCGAGTGGGGAGACAGGAGGCACCAGGGAGCAAGAGGGGCAGCCGATCCACAGAAATGTCTCCACAACAGGAAGTGTCTCTTAACATACCTGTGGTTTGGCCAGGCCCTGGGGCTGCCGGCTGCGAGCTGAGCAGCTGAGCGCTCTTCACTGCTCCTCAGCTGCAGCCGCCCTCATGGGGCGGGGTGGGCTTGGGGCCTGGAGGCACCAGAGCCTGCAGGGGGGAGGGCGGTCCATGCTGGGGGGAGGGGGCGCTGCCAGGGTCACACCCCTGCACAGTCCACAGGGCTCCTAGGAGCCTCCCTCACCCCCTCCTTTCCTCTGGACCTTAGTGAGCTCAGCCGATGGGGTGGGGAGGTGGGCAGGCCTCTAAATCCTTGATGGTCCCCCCCACCGGACCCTCTGAGAGGGACTGCGGGGTGGGGGTGGGGGTGGAGTCACAGCAGCTGACGCCCCTTCCCCTCTGGCAGCGCGTCGGGGTCTGTTCCTGCTCCTTCCTCCCGCCCGTGCTCGTCCTCCCCCTGCACCGGGCTGACACACGCTGGAGCGCCACCCGGTCCTAGCCAGCCTCCGTGGCCGCCCGGGAGGAGGCCCAGGCTGCCGCAAAACGCTGACTTGGACAAAATGCTGTTTTACGGGGATTTGTTGAAAAGGGGGGAAATCCCCGTTAAGGACTTGCAGCTGTCCAAACACCGTCTACCCCGCCGCCGCTCAATCCCCTGATTCAGCGTCTCCTACGAATCCCACCTCGTGCCCCTGCCAGCCCAGCCCCTTCCCGGCTGCCTGCCCGCCTAAGAGGTGACCAGAGAGGGCGATAGCTCAAGGCCACGCAGCAGAGCCAGGCTTGAACTGCAGGGCCCTCCTGCCCGCTGACCCTTGCTGGCCACCGCTGCCCGCGGGGAGAGCAAGGAGCAGAGGTCCCTGGTACTTCTGCTCCCTGTGCCAGAAGTTCTCTGAGACGCACGGGACTGCCCCTGCCTCTTTCCATTGTGGCTGGCACCAGCCCTACCCCTGGCCGGGTGGGGGCCCCTGGGCTGCTGAGACCTGTCTCGGTGCAGTCTGAGGGCGGGACCAAGTGAGTTACTGGCGTGAGCTCTAAATTAGGTGGTGACTTCAGTTCATTGACCATCTATCAGGCATCACCATGTGCCAGCCAAGTCCGGTGCTGGGCATGGGATGGGGGGGGGGCGGCAGGTTGAGAAGAGCTGAAGGGGAAAGGAGGGTAGTGTGGGCCCCGCAGGCAGGCACCCACAGGTCGCAGGTGGGGGTCTGCTAGGCTGCCCAGCCGCCCAGAGTAAGGGAGCGTGATGGTGGAGCAGCAGCACAGGGCGTGAACCTGCAGAAGCCAGAGAGCCTCAGGGTATGTGTGTGCGGGGTGCCGGGTGCCAGGGGCTGGGAAGCAGGCTCCAGCGACAGGAGGCAGGGGCTCAGATGCCCGGCATGATTGGCTCTGATGGTGGTGGGGTCCGGGGTGTCTGCACCCCCTTGACCTACCGCCCATCGCATTCCAGGAGACAGCCTTCTCTTTGCGCCCCTGGAGCGGGCTCAGCACAGCCCTTCTCTGGCTGTACTTGCTCCCACGCCCAGCACCCTGCTCAGACGGGCACGTGCCAGCCTCCCCTCTAAGCACTGGAGTGGTCTTGCTGTCCCCAGACCCCCAGGCGCTGGAAGCTGCAAGAGACTCGGGTTGCTTCTCTTTCTGTCTAGCTTTTGCCCCCTCTGTGGCACTCTGCCCCCTCCCTCTCCCGTAGGCCTGTGTGACAGTGGTTAAGACTCAGCTTCTTGCTAAACCTACATATTGGTTCTGTAGACTTCTTAGAATTTTCTGTAGCTAGTGATATCACTTGCAAATAAAGAGTTGTTTTATTTTTTAAAGCTCAGGTTCCTAACGGACCTCTGCTAAGTCCTGGTGCCCTGATTCTCCCAGCCTCAGGCTGCTCATCTAGAGAAAGGGGAGCCATAAAGTTTCATCCTTCCGGTGTAGGAATTCCAGCGCTGGGCCTGGCCGGGATTGGGAGCTGCATCTCCCGCACTCGCTCCAGAAGCAGCATGGACCAGGAGCCACTTCAGACCATTGCTGATGGGGAGGTGCCTGGTGGGGCAGGGGAGCCATGGGAGATGAGACAGGAATGCCACCCGGGCCGGGCACTACCAAGGAGGAATGAGAGGTGGTCACTCCTGGAGGATCCTGCCTGGGCTCCTCCTGTGGTCCCAGCCTGCCTGTGCTCCTGCAGCCCTCGGAGCAGGGCCTGCGGCCGCCTCCATCACTACCTGCCCAAGTGAGGCCTTGGCTTGGCTCAGAAAGGGGAGGAGCCAGCCGCACAGAGCCTGGGCTGTCCTCCAGAGGTGGTGCCACCACAGTGGGCTCTGACCCACCCAGGTCACAGCTGCTGACTCCCCTTTCCCTGCTTCCTCCTGCAGGCTCTGCTCTCTGCCTGCTCCCTGCTCCCCTCTCCCCAGGCAGAATGTGCAAGTGTGGACACCCTCGCCCCCCGCCCACTGGCTCCCCAACTCAGGTGGCCCACGCAGGAAGGACCCTTGTCCTGCCCCAGGGAGGAGGGACGGTGTGTGGCTGGGGCCTGTGGCTCAGAGGTTACACCGCCTGGGTTGGGCACTGAGCGCACCCGGCTCCCGCTAACCCAGTATGTCTCACAGGGATGATGGGATGGAAGCTGAGATAGTAGGGCAGTGCCTGCCCCAGCAGCACTGCAGGCCAGTCCCCCAGCGGCCTTCACTTCAGTCAAGAGCCCTGGGGCGCAGCGTGGGGCAGACAGCGCGGAGAGCCCGTGCTGTGGGCCTGGCACGCGGCGTGCGTGTGGTGGGCGTCACTGTTACAACGAGGCTGAGGCCGGTCACAGAAAAAGAGGGACTTACACCCGGGAGCTGGGCTGGCAGCCTTGCCCTCACTCCTGCCTCATTCCTGCGACACCGAGTTTGGGCCAACACTGAGTGTGACCCCAGACTCAGCTCAGCACTGGAGAGGGCTCTGCTCCCCACAGGCACCCCCAAGTCTCTCCAGGGAGGCCAGGCACCAGTACAGTGAGGTCCCTGAGCTGTTTCGGGGAGCTCAGAGCAGGGATGTGAAGGGCCGTGGGAGCCCCCACAGGGGTGTGTATAGCATCAGACTGTCCCCTGTTCAGACTTGGCGGGTGCCCGCTGAGAGGTGGACGGCATCTCCACCCTTCACAGTGACCCTGAGGAGCCGGTTGTTAGCCCGCTTTTTAAAAATAACATCTTTATTGAGGTGTAATTTACATTTTATACACTTGGCCCACGTACAGTGTATAATTCAATTTTTTAAAATGTATTCAGAACCATCACCGCAGTCAATTCTGGAACGTTTTCCTCACCCCTAATGAAGCCCAGTACTCTTTAGCAGTCACTGGCCCCACCCCAGGTGACCACCAGTCTCCTTTCTGCCCTGGAGCTTGGCCTCTCGTGGGCTCCCCTGGACATGGAGCCCCACGGCCTGGCTTCCTCACTTGGCGTGACTGTCAGGGCTCCTCTGTAGGGTAGCCTGTGTGAGCGCCTGGTCGGGTTCACCACACCCGCCCACACCCCTGGTGTTGTCTCTGCTTTGTGGCTGTTGTGAAGAATGCTGCCGTCAACATTCACGCTCATAGCTACATGCACACATCACCCCGTTTTGCAGAGAAGGAGACAGAGACTCATAGTGGAAACCTACAGCCAAGCGTCCCTAGCTGGAGAGTGTATGCAGGCGCGCTCCACATCTTATTTATTTGTTTTTAAGATTTATTTATTTTTTTTATATTTTATTTATTTATGCATACAAGCACTGGGGTACAGGCCAGAGGTGTGGGAGGTGAGAGGATTCACCACAGAGAGCGGGGAGCAGAACAGGCAGATCAATGGAAGCAGCGGGCACAGCAGGAGAGGTCTGCTGCGCCATGTGGGTCCTCTCCCTGGCCGGCAGCAGGGATCGAACTCGTGCTGCAGTGGCTGCGGTCTGCTTCATAGTGCATTGCTTAACCCACTGAGCCACCAGGGAGGCCCTTGTTTTTAAGATTTATTTAATTTATTTATGTATACAAGAGCTGGGTTGCAGGCCAGAGATGCGGGGGTGGGGGTGAGAGGACTCACCAGAGACAGAGTGGGGAGCAGAACAGGCAGACTGACTGAAATACACTGCTGAGTGTGGGAAGCAGCAGGTGAGGCAGAAGAGGTCTGCTGTGCCATAGGGGTCTGCTCCCTGGCGGGAATCGAACTCAGGCGGTCTGGGTGATGGCGCTGAGACTTACTCAGGCTGTCTGGGTGATGGCGCTGAGACTTAACCCCTAGGCCACCAGGGAGGCCCCTGCCTCTTACTTTCGGAGCTGAGCTAAGTGCTGTGACAGGGCTAGGTTGGGCACCCAGGAGGGAGGGGCTGACTGTATAAAGGAAGGGGTGACCGCTTCCTTGAAGGAGGAGCAGGAGAGGGAAGGTACATTGCAGGCTGAGGACTAGAGGGTGCAAAGGCCTGGAGGGGTGAGGCCGCCCGCGGTCGGGGAGCTGAAGGAGCTCTGTTACTAGGGCAGAGGTGGGGTGGAGAGGGGTAAAGAAACGGGTGGTAGGTGATAGTGTTGGAGACACAGGCACAGATTAGGTTTAAACGGGTTTGAATGCCATGTTAGGCGCCCTGGGCTTGACCCTGAGGGCAGTGGGAGTCCCAGGTGGGCACCAACATTGTGAAGTGTTGGGGGCTTGAGTGAGTTCCTGTCTCCAGACAGCTTAGCCCACTCCTGCAGAGGACTGGCCCACTCAGTGGCAGCGGGTGTCATCATCCAAGGTTTTCGCACGAGTGTGCCAAGGTCATAGTGCTGCTCTGGCAGGGGTCTGGCTGTAGAGTGACTGGTCTGGGGGAGGCTGTTGTTTGTGGGGGCCCCCAGGAGATGGTGTTGGGTGTGACGTCCTGGCAGGGTTGGGGGAGGTTGAGGAGGTAACTTCTTCGCTGTGACACTTGGGGAACCGCTTGTGAACAATATCTACACGTGGGTCTTTTTGTGAGCCCTGGGTCTGGTGTCAAACCACTGAGGGGTTCACTTGACGGCCCCTCTCGGTTCCTCCCTGCAGCACGCCCTGGGACGCCATGCGGGGGGCTCTGGCGCCCCTGCCTTCGCTGCCGCTGCCACCGCTGCTGCTGCTGTTGCTGCTGCTGCTGCTGGGGTATGGGCCTCGGACAGCCACCAGTGGTGGGGCTGGTGGGGCAGCGGGCTACGCGCCGGTGAAGTACGTGCAGCCCATGCACAAAGGACCCGTGGGGCCACCCTTCCGAGAGGGCAAGGGCCAGTACCTGGGTGAGCACCTCCCTACCCCATAATGCCTCAGATAGGGTCTGACTCCCTAACTCCCTGCCCCTCTCCCCGACCTCTGCCAGCTCTTCTGAGGCTCTCGAGACACCACCCCACAATCCCCACCACTTTGACTCCTATCTCCATTTTTCCTCCTGATGCTGTATCAGGGGCTCCCATACCCAGAGGGCCCAGAATCAGGGCACAGTGGTCTTCAGGATGGGAAGGTGTGTGGGAGGTGGGGTGAGGGGGTCTGTTCTGACTGGCTCCAAGGAGGGATACTGGTGCCACCTGGTGGCCATTGTACCCCCAGGTCATGCAGGGATGAGAGTCACCCCAAGTTCTTGGGAAGGCCCAGCGTGGGTAGGGGGATAGCTCCCAAGATGACCAGCGGGCCACCCCTAAACTCCCTCTGCCATGATAGCAGGGAGCATGAGCATGTTCAGAGCCTTGTCCTCTCAGCAGTGTACCTTATGCAGGAGTGGGGCGTGGGAGCTGGGTGTCTGGTTCCCACGTCCGAGCCTCTGACTGCCCCCCCCTTCTCTCTCTCAGAAATGCCTCTACCACTACTGCCGATGGACCTGAAAGGAGAACCTGGCCCGCCTGGGAAGCCTGGGCCTCGGGGGCCTCCTGGCCCTCCTGGTTTCCCAGGAAAACCAGGCACCGGAAAGCCAGGTCTACATGGGCAACCTGGCCCTGCCGGCCCCCCTGGCTTCTCCCGGATGGGCAAAGCTGGCCCCCCAGGGCTCCCAGGCAAGGTTGGACCACCAGGACAGCCCGGGCTTCGGGGGGAGCCAGGGGTACGAGGGGACCAGGGCCTCCGGGGGCCTCCAGGACCCCCTGGCCTCCCTGGGCCCACAGGCATCGCTGTCCCTGGAAAACCAGGCCCCCAGGGGATTCCAGGGCCCCCAGGATTTGGTGGGGAGCCAGGGCCTCAGGGGGAGCCTGGGCCCCCGGGTGATCGAGGTCTCAAGGGGGATAATGGAGTGGGCCAGCCAGGGCTGCCTGGGGCCCCAGGGCAGGGGGGTGCCCCTGGACCTCCTGGCCTCCCTGGTCCAGCTGGTTTGGGCAAACCGGGTTTGGATGGGCTTCCTGGGGCCCCTGGAAATAAGGGTGAGTCTGGGCCTCCTGGGGTACCAGGGCCCAGGGGGGAGCCAGGTGCTTTGGGCCCAAAAGGGTCCCCTGGGGTGGATGGAGTGGGAGTCCCAGGGGTAGCAGGGGTGCCAGGGCCACAGGGCCCAGTAGGGGTCAAAGGGGAACCAGGGACCCGAGGTCCGCCTGGCCTGATAGGTCCCACTGGCTATGGGATGCCAGGCCTGCCAGGCCCTAAGGGGGACAGGGGCCCAGCTGGGGTCCCAGGGCTCTTGGGGGACAGGGGTGAGCCAGGGGAGGATGGGGAGCCAGGGGAACAGGGCCCACAGGGCCTTGGGGGGCCTCCTGGACTTCCAGGGTCTGCAGGGCTCCCTGGCAGACGTGGCCCTCCTGGCCTTAAGGGGGAGACTGGGCCTGGGGGACCCCCAGGACTGCCCGGCATTCGAGGTGATCAGGGGCCTAATGGCCTGGTCGGGAAACCTGGGATCCCAGGAGAGAGGGGGCTTCCAGGGGCCCATGGACCCCCTGGACCAGCTGGACCCAAGGGTGAGCCAGGTTTCACAGGCCGCCCTGGGGGACCTGGGTTGGCAGGAGCCCTGGGGCAGAAGGGTGACTTGGGGCTTCCTGGGCAGCCCGGCCTGAGGGGCCCCTCGGGAATCCCAGGACTCCAAGGCCCGGCTGGTCCTGTTGGGCCCCAGGGTCTGCCAGGCCTGAAGGGTGAACCAGGCCTGCCTGGGGCCCCTGGAGAGGGGAAAGTGGGGGAACCTGGCATGGCTGGACCTACGGGGCCCCCTGGGGTTCCAGGTTCCCCAGGACTCACTGGCCTTCCTGGGCCCCCTGGGCCTCCTGGACCCCCCGGTGCCCCTGGGGCCTTGGATGAGACTGGCATTGCAGGTCTGCACTTGCCCAATGGTGGCGTGGAGGGCGCTGTGCTGGGCAAGGGGGGCAAGCCGCAGTTTGGGCTGGGCGAGCTGTCGGCCCACACCACGCCAGCCTTCACTGCTGTGCTCACCTCGCCCTTTCCTGCTTCCGGGATGCCCGTTAAGTTTGACCGGACTCTCTACAACGGCCACAGCGGCTACAACCCAGCCACTGGCATCTTCACCTGCCCTGTGGGCGGGGTCTACTACTTTGCTTACCATGTGCACGTCAAGGGCACCAACGTGTGGGTGGCTCTGTACAAGAACAACGTGCCAGCCACGTACACCTACGACGAGTACAAGAAAGGCTACCTGGACCAGGCGTCTGGCGGGGCCGTGCTGCAGCTGCGGCCCAACGACCAGGTCTGGGTGCAGATGCCCTCGGACCAGGCCAATGGCCTCTACTCCACCGAATACATCCACTCCTCCTTTTCGGGATTCTTGCTCTGTCCTACATAACCCCTGGGGGGTGCTGCTGCCCTGGCTGCCTCCTCTTTAGTGGTAGAGACCTTTCCAGTTACCAAGAACTTGCATTTAAAGAAAACACCGAAAGCTGAACAGGCGGCTGCAGTCTTGACCCAAGGAGACTGACTTGAATTTTCCCTTCAGGAGCGGCTGAGGTGGTTTCTGGAAGAGGCTGGCCTGCGTTCCTCTCCCCCAAATGTCTCTGCAGTGTTGGGGTCGCATCCCTCACCCTGCCTGGCCTGCAGGCAGGAGCCCCAGGACCCTCAGCCCAGCTCCTGGAGAACCCGCCCTTGGAGTCCTGAGCTCAGCTGGGTGGTGAAGGAGGTGCTTCTGAGTCTGAGCTGAGGGGGCTGAGCTCCCCTCTCAATGCCCCGAGACATACTCCTAGCCCCTGCCTTCCTGCTGACTCCCAGCTGATTCCAGTTCAAGGACAGGGGCCTGGCCTCCCTCTGTTCTTGGCTGGGGCTCTTCCAGGTCCCCCCAGGACCTCCAGCACATGAAGGTTGGTCCCCTGAAGAGTTCAGTAACCCTCTAAGGGAAAGGGAGAGAGGCCACCATTCAGGTGGCCAGCCCTAGGCGGGGCTGCATATCAGGCCTTCCAGTGATAGGAACAGGTGTGTGGCCCCCTCGGCAGGGCCAGAACCATTTCCCTGCTCCAGCACGGCCTTGAGCAAGGCAGCTTGAGCAGGCAGGGCATGGACCTGGCAGAATGGCAGCCCTGTGGTTTATCTTCACCTCCCAGGCCACCTCCACCAACTCTGGCTGCCCAGCACTGGGGCACCCACAGGCCCTAGGGACTATCAGGGTCGGACAAGGTGTGACCAGTGACCAGGGGTCTTCTCTTTTTCTCTCCTCACCTGCTTGGGGGTGGGGGGAAGGTGACCTTTCCACCCCGACTTCGGGCATCCCTAAAGGCAGAGAGCCTCCATTTGGCCCTGAGAACAAGGTGCACACAAGCTGGGATGAAGGAGGCACTGCCTGCTCTTCCATAATAAGAACCACATGGTGCCTGTGTGTCTACTAGAAGGGTTAATCTATGGGGGCTTCCTCTCCTTCTACTCTCTGGTTTCAATTTCCTGTTCTAAGCAGGATTAGGGCCCAGGAGACTGAGGCTTGGAGAGAGTACTGACAGGCCCCTTTGGAATGAGTTGGCTCTGGATGGCGCTGCCATTTTCTCCAATCAGTGCTCCCATGCAGGACACAGGCAGGCTCCCCTCCCAGCCCTCAGCCCCTGGTTCTAGCTGGGTGGGTAAAAGTGAGATAAGTACAGCAGAGAGGGAGTACTGTTGCTGATGCAAGATGGCCACTTTCCCAGTGGCTTGGGGTCTCTCGCCCAGTTCCCCATCTTCCCTCAGGCCAGCCCACTTTCCTGAACACCAAGTGGTCAGGACGTGATCTTGTGGTTAGGCTCCAGTTCTGGCCCAGGCCAGGCTGCCTGTGTTGAAAATGGAGGGTGACTGCTGGCTCCTGTTCACCTGCAACGCCAGGCACAGCAGGCCACTTGACTGCTCACTCTGACTTTCAAAACAAGAAATGAAAACCAGAATTTGCTCGTGACACTTTAAGAACAGGTTTCAGCTGGGGTTCATGGTGGATTTCCTACTCCCCAACACCCAAAGGACTAGCGTCTCAAACACTGCCTTGGGGGACCCTCTGCTCGGGGTCCTCCCTGGTCAGAAGCACCATCTGACCTGTTAGGGAGGGGCCCTCACTCTCCATGCGGGCCCAGGGACCAAGGAGGGCTCCAGGGAACCAAAGAGCACGCTGTTTCACGATGCAAGACATCGTTCCTGAAGCCTTCTGAGAGGGTTATGGGTGTTTCTGAAATGTTTATGGGATTTAAGGTCCAGGTGTCCACTTAACTGACTAGCTTTGCTAAACAACATCAGGTTTTACCAATGAAAACGACACCTTGTGCATTTTTACCCTGATTCCTAATTTTTTAAGATTAAGGTTGCAGTGTTTTCCACTAGTAGTGTCATTTCTAACCTCATAGGAAGCTCAGCTCTCTACATAACTACCATATGCCCCATGTCAAAGGATTTGGGAAAAATGCACTAGGGAGTCAAAGAAAATGGGACTTGTTTTTGAAAAGGAAAAAAAAAAAAACCAAAAACAGCACCGACTGTATTGACACAACCTCAATAAAACCTGTTGTAAAAACAGCACCGTGATGAAGCTGGCATCGATGCAGAGGTGTCTCAGCCTCTGGACTTCCCAGGCATCCAGGCAGCTCTCCGGGCTCCCTATGTCTTCTCCCAAGAAGGGTTCAACCTCCTTCCTCCCCCCACAGCTCCCTAGCCACTGGCTCTGTCCACATCAGAAATGCCCCGTGTTCCTGAGCTGCTCAGGCTCTGCACCAAATAAATGCCAATAGGCATTTTAAGAACCAAAGTAAAGCAGTGACTAGAGCTGGGAGAGAAGGATCGCCTTCCCCAGAACATTCCTGCAAGCCCTCAGGAGTAGTGGAGCGTGACAGCCGGCACAGGGTCTCAAGGGCCAATTTCAACATCTGATACAAATTATGAATGAAACTGCGACTCTGCTCCCAAGGGCGGGGCTGGTACTGGGGCAAACACTTAAGGCAGGGTGGGGGTGCTGTCCTGTGTAGAAAGCACCTGTCCCAACCTGCTACCTTTGGCAGCTAGGGACCTACCCCTGGCCCTGGGAATCAGGACCTTGAGCCAGAGACAACTGGTGCATGAAAACGCCTGTGGTTTGCCCTAGAACCCCATCTTGGCTAAAATCAGACCTGGCCAACAGTCCTGCATCCTGAGGGTAGCTAAGGAGCTGGGCATGCTTCTCTTGTAACAGGCTGGAAAGGTGGTCCAGGAATACCCCTAAAATTTGATGTGAGGTGCTCTTTCAGTTTTCCTTCTTCAAAATGGCTAGTGTTCAAGACTTCCTCATGGAGCTGGGCCTTTGGGGTCTGAGGTACAGAATGTGGCACAGAGCCTTCAGTCTACCTAAGGCATGGGATGATGTCCCCCCACACCCCACCCCCAGGCCCCGTGGAAGTAGGCTGGCAGAGGACGCCCTCTGAATGCTTCCATGGGTTCCTGTTCCTGGCCCAGCTATGCCTGGGTCCTATTTGGGGATCCATGAAGAAATCAGTAGGGTCCAGGAGCAGAGAAATCAGACTCATTCCTGCCCACTACTGGAGCCTCTCTGAGGGACCGTCAACAGCAAAAACCACCCAACCAGGCCTGCACTGCCTTCCCTGGCGCAGGGGAGCTGGAGTCATCTGACTGACAATACAGCAGTTCACTGCCTTGGGTTCCTAGCTCCTAGGAGTGTGCAGCCCAGAGGGACGGGCCCCAGGCACAGAAGGTCCAGCTCCCTAAGGGATAAGAAACCACTTAAGGCAGAGGAGAAACTCAGGAGCCAGGGAGGGATTTACAAAAAACTGTTTATTGCTCTGTGACTCCCACCGGAAGCTGCGAACAAGCCCCATGACAGCCAACGGCCAGGTGTTTATCTAGATCAGCCAGACTCAAGTGCCCATTTCCATGATCCATAGAAACATGCCACTCGGGGGCATGCCCAGTCAAAGACCAGCTTCTGGCAAAACAGTTAAATCCCAACAAGGATAAACAATGCTACTGCAGGTCATCTCCACCTCCCCAAATCCCACATCCTGGATAAAAGAATGCCACAAGTATCCCTCCAAAATAAAACCTCCCTGGTCCCTAATGTATCACTGAGGAATCAGGAGTGCTCAAGGCTCTGCAATAAGCCAGAAACCCAACTGGGGGGGATGAGGAGGGGGTGGGCAGCAGCCCCTCACTCACTGTTTCAGAAACCGTCCCAAAGAGACCCCAGCCCCAATGTGACCTCTGCCCAACTGCAGGAAGACCAGGGCAGGGAGTCAAGCCCCAGGAGCCTCAGGATTTCCAATTTTAGCTGTAGCTGGTCCTACTAGACATGAAGTAGCCTCAGCAGTTGTGGCCCTCACAGACTCTTCTGGAAGACCCGGTGCAGGCTCTGTGCCAGGACATCTGTCTCCTCATAGCCCTCACAACTTTGCTGCCAGCTCTCTGGCACCTGTTCCATCCCATAGTAGGCTCCAGCAATGGCCCCAGCCATGGTGGCAATGGTGTCCGTGTCCCCACCAAGTGAGATGGAATAGATGAGAGTCCTTTGGAGGCCATTGAAAGCAGAGGGGATCTCAGGGTGAGGCTCCATGCAGCGCAGGAAGCAAAAGATGGCAGTGGGCACAGATTCAAAGGCAGCGATGCCATTCCCTGTGAGGAAAGCAGATTATGGGAACCTGACGTCCTCAGTCAGTCCCAGCGCCCCAGGCCTCCTGTGGTATGTCACAAATCAACACTCAGCTTCAGTCAGGGTTGGTGTGAGAGTGAAACGAGGCCACATGTGTAAAGCACTCTGCGGAGTGCCTACAGTGGCAGTGCTAGCCCAAAAAACATTAGTTATCAATATTAGCTATAAAAACTGGTGGCCTGTTACCACTTCTGGGGACATTTACCTGTCAGGCTGAAAGTGCTGCAGCTCTAGAGGAAGAGGGTACTATGTTCCCCACCTGTCAAGGTCTCAAGAAAGCATGGCTCTGCAGCACCACACAAAACGGTGATGGAGTGTGAGTGCACTTCCCACCCAGCCCGGACCCTGAAGGGCGGAAGGCTACCCACCTAGCTCAGACACCACCTCTTCTCTGGTCACAGAGTCCTGCTCTAAAAGTTCTCCAATCTTCTTCAGTCGACTGGAGTATGGACGCTCCTCCATGCCCAACCTGCAGTGGGAGGAGATTTGTCCTCTGGGACCCTAAGAGCATCAAAGGATAGCCGAGCCCCAGGGGCTTCTTCCCACCCCTCCTTAAGGTACTCAATTAAAGAAGGAAGATATCAGCTTGTGGCAATGCCAGCGACCTGTTTTGCTTTGCATGCGCGCGCACGCACGCACACATACACACACACACACACGCCATACCCCCACCTCCCCTCCACCACACGCACACCATACCCCCACCTCCCCCAGACTTCCAGCCTGCCTCCATCCCACTACTCACTCCCTGGCATCTGAGATGGACTGAACATCACTCTCCAGTTCCTCCATGTGGCCCAGGAGTTGTTCGAGGAAGTGCTCACTGGACGACTCACCCTGCAAAGCCAGGTGCACAGCCAGGGCCTGCAGGATGGCGCCATTGTAACCCAGGGAGGAGGCGTGTGTCAGCTGGGCTGAGAGCCGGGCAAACTAGGGCAAAGGCAATGGAGGCAAAGACTTGCTGTCACAGAACCCAGCTCAGAGCAGGGGAGGGGAGCCCAGGGGCCAGCCCATCTGGACTACCTTCTGCACCTCCTGGACACTGCTGTAGGCCAGGGAGACACCGGCCACCCGCATGGCACCCCCGTTGCCGTAGGAGCCTTTGCCGTTAAACTGAGCCCGGGCAGGCTCAAAGACGTCACGACACTTGTGGCTCAGGAGCTTCTTGAAGACAGTGATTACTCCAGCACCATAACCCCTGTCAGGGTCTTTCTTGTACTCCTGAGCAAATCTAGGGGAGAGGAGGGAGCCACAATCAGGAGACAGATGTCTGTCAGCACTGGGAGAGGACATCGGGCTGATTTGGGGGAGAGGAAGCCCTGGGGCCTCAAGGAGCCTACAGCAGCAGCAGCATCATTTCTAAGTGGGGAACTCTGTCGTCATGTGAGAATGGGGGTCCCAGAATGAAGGACATCATTGCTCTAATCTAGGGGTAATAACTCTACCAAGCCCTGGTTTGCCTCACCATAGGATCAACCCTCCTCACCTGTGAGCCATGTCCACCTCATCAAAGGCCTCCTTGGCCAGGAGAGACTGCACCAGGGCTCTGGCCATGGCTGTGTCATCAGTGTAGTACAGCGCTTCTGCAGAACAGGGCGGGAGAGGGGGAGAGCTGCAGGGCTGGAGAGGAGAAGCTCTGCCTCCAGTTCCCTCCTTTTTAGAAGGCCCAAGTCAGTCTCTCACTCACTTTAGGCCTTCAGATTTTTAACAATTCTTTACTCAGTCACCATATACTACTGATTTTTTTTTAATGTAACTTTTTTTTTTGAGGTAACTGGTTTACCACACTGATTCAAGGGAGTAGCTTCACACCTCAGCGGTATGGCACCCTGCCCCACCCACCACCTGACCGCCTCTAAGCTTTTACTATAGACTAATGGGTTGCCTCCCCTCTTGTTCCTACCTTAATTCTGGTCTTGCTAATTTCTGAAGGTCCCCCCACCTTTCTCGCTGTCATTACTGTCACTCCAGGCTTAGTATGATCTGTTTTGGTTTTTCAAATCCCCTACACATTCCCCGATCTCCAGTCTAGCCTAATGAGCAACCAGAAAATTCTTTCTTGGACTCATGCTATCATTTCCCTCATCTTACTCTCCTGAGCAAAACAGCTGCTGGCTAACCAGCTTCAGGATGAGATCCAGACTCATGAGCCCTTCTCTCCTTACCATCTTACACCCAGCACTGCTCCCCTACACATCCCAGACCGAATCCTGGAATTCTGCCCAGCTGGAGTGGCTCCCCTTTTTCCACCCACCCCGTGTCTTTCCTGAGGGTGCCTGGGAACACTGCTCTGGCACTTCTGCACAGCACTGGGGGTTATGTGGTGACTTCTCACAGGCTATACGCTGACTGGGGAAAGGGACCTGGTTTTATTTGAAGGAAGAGATGGTTACAGAGAATGAAGCACCCTGCCTAGTGAGCCTCCTTCCCCATTCCTCACATGTACTATCCCTCCCCTGCTCCGTGGAGCCCAACTCGAACCCCCTGCTTCACCAGGAAGAGAGGCTAACAGCTACCTATCCTCAGCTGCACACTGTAGTCTCTCCTGAGGAGTGTCTCTTCCAGTCTCCCCAAGCCCAGTTTTCAGGGACCTTGTTTTTCCTTTGTCCCGTCCTGTATCCTCAGCTTCTCCCTGTGCAGTGGGGCAGCACCCTTTTCCCTTCCTGTGGCCCCTGTACCCTTCCATTCTAAGACCATGGGACTCAGACTAGCCTAGTCAAACAGCACAGCCTTGCTCAGAGATGGACCTTTGACCTAAGCCAGGCCCAAAAGAATCAATCTGGGGCTTGGGTTGGGGCTCCTGCCAAGGAAACTCGTTCTCTGCTAGAGGTGCTGAGCTGGGAGCCACTGGGGGTTGCCCATGGCAGGATCTGTCAGGTCTGTAAAGCCAACCCAGAAGCAGATCTGAACAAAGAGAGGAACTGAGTGTTGAGGAAAGGCTGAAGCGTGGATTCAGCTCTGCTTAAAGTCAGACCCACCTCTGGGTGTATCAGTTAATACCGGTCAATTCATTCTCTTGCTTCAGCAATTCTGAGTGGGGGTTTCTGTCACTTATATCCAAAGGGTGCTAAAACACCACTCAACCTAAAATACTTTCTCCCCTCATCTTCACATCAAACTGAAAAGGAAATTAAAAACGTCCTTCCATCTCGTGTTCACATCAGCTATAGCTCATATCTCTCCTTCCTTTCAGTCAGTTATTTTCAACTTCCCTCTACATTCATGAAGTCCGGGCTTCGAAATTGGATATGCTTTTCTTAACCCAGACGTCCCTCTACTTAACGTCTCTGCGGCGAGGCACACCAGTGTCTTTATCTTGAAATTCTCTCCTCAGGTTTTGTTGCTACCCATCCCCTCTGCTGCTTTTCCTATCAAACTGTTTCTTTTCTCCCTCCTCTTAAACGTGGGGCATTCTCCGGGGTTCTGAATATTGCCCCTTTTCCTTACTATTCTACATGTTCGCCAAGAAAACCATTCTCTGCCTCACCTCAAGCCTGAGGAGGAACTGAGAGCTGGGTGAGGCGATGGAAGCACCAGCGAAGGGAGAAAGCTTCGCGGGGTGGGAGAGAGCGAAGCACACTCGGGGATGTGGCCGGGGCGGGAGAAACCCGGCACGGAAGGAGAGGCCGAGGTGGGTGGCAGAAGAAGCTGGGGACACCGGCGCCGGCCAGGCAGGGCACCTTAGTGATCTGCTCTATCCCGAGGGTAATGAACAATCTCTGCGTTTCATGCACGTGAGTCCTCAACCAAGTCAACGTTTTGAGAACCTTCCCTGCTGTGTGGAGAATGCACCGGTGGAGCACGGACTGGAGAGAACTGAGTAAAGCTGGGTCAAAGCGGCAGTGGGTTACGGTCGTCTAGGCACAATTTAGGATGGCGTCGGGTTCAGCTGAGAGGACGGGGTAGCGACCCCTCGGGATGGGGAGCGTTCCGGGCGAGACGCGCCAAGCTGAGGTCGGCGTTAGACCCGCCCAGGTGCCTACGGGTCACCCCGATCAGCCCCTGCCGTCCTGTGCAGTCGTCTCCGCGCACACAGTCTCCCGCTGCGGCCTCCTCGCTCCCGCGTTCCTCGCAGGTTCCCGCTCCCCCATCCCGCCCGCGCGCCCGCACGTGCGCCCGGCCCCGCCCACCTGTCCGCGCGCTCCCGGGCGAGCCGGGGTCCGGCTCCAGGCTCTGCACGTGACGCAGGACTGACGTCAGCTGGACGGTGTCCTGCGCCTCGTAGACGGCGCCCACGCAATCCCCGAGCAGCGCGCCGGCTAGGCACCCTCGGAAGCGGGAGAGGGAGCGGGCCGCCCCAGCCCCTCCGCACCCCGCCGCCGTCATCGCCACTGCCGCCGCCATCCGCGCGGACCAGTCGCCACTTCCGGTGCGGCCGGTGCGCGCCCTTCGGCGCCTCTTCCCCCGCAGCCCCACAGCGCCCCCACGTGGGTCGGCGCCGCTCTTCACCCACAGCGCCGCCCAGCGGCCTGGAGTCGCGGCTCCCGCCCGTGCGTGACGCAGCTGTCCCTCACAACCGGTTGGGCTTGGACTAGGTCTCTGTTGTTAGTCCCCACAACCCCCACCTGGAAAAAAACGGCAGCACAACCGGATGGGACGGTCACTGAAGGATCCTGAGGTGTGAGCACTGAGCCAGACCATCAGGCCCCTGTGAAACCTCTGTGTCCCCGCACCTTGGCAGCTCTAGCCTCTTGGCCCATATTCAGGCCCCCAAGTTCTCCCATTGTGAGCCTGGCTTCTCTGACTCTCCCCAGGCATCAGGAGAGCAGGCAAGGGTCAGGCTGGGGCAGAGCTGGTTACAGGTCAAGCTGCTAAAACCAGAGAGGGGTTTCCTTAGGAGAAAGAAGGGAAAGAATCGGATTTGGAACATCCAGAGACAAACATTGACTAAGAACCCAACATTTATTAGATTCAGTCTCTATCCCCACACCCACCTTCCTTTTTCCGCCTAACCTTCCCCTCCTCTCTCAGTGCCAAAGCTAAGCCAGCTCCAGCTGGCAGCTTTTGAGCGGACTCAGGGTGCGGTTTGTGGTGCGGGTGAAGGTGTCCACCTCAGGCACAAACTTCTCAGCAGGCACGGTCAGCTTGCGACGGGTGTCCATGCACTTGGTGTCCAATAGCATGGAGTTGGCCTTGCAGGCTATGTCAGCTTGCAGCCGGGCCAGGTGCTTGTAGAGGGCGTCCAGAGCATCCCTGGGGAGGAGGCATTAACAACTCATCACCCCTGCATGAGGCGGGCAGGTCAAAGCTGACCTCACAGCCTTCATGGAGAAGACAGCAGGGAAGCCAGCAGGCAGCCAGAGGTCCCTCCCCTGATGGGTGAGAGGTATTTCCCTGCCCTCCTGCCCACTCCCCAGACCTACTGTGCTTGTGCCAGCTTCTGTTTCAGGGCAGCGATAGTTGCCTCTAACTGGTGAACCTCCTCAGTGAGGCCATACTGTGCCTGGAGGCAGATGGGAGGGTTAGGAGTTCCAGGTCAGCACACCTTTCAGCTCAAGGTCCTGGGTGCTGCTCTATGCCAGCACCCTTGTTCTGCCAAGAATAAGTGCCAGTGATTGATCTCAAGGAAACCTCGTCAGAATCCCATGCCCCACCGGGGTATCCTGGCACCTGATCCCGGCAGAGTTCCACGTTGGGCCGGTAGGTTCTAGTCTCTAGCCGAGTATGGCATAACTTCAGGTTCATTAACTTTCTGCGTAGATCCTCCTCCAGGTGCCGGATGTCCTTTTCCAGCTCTGCAATTTCCTCCAAGGTCTGTGGGGACAAAATGACTAGTGTCCACCAGCTGGACCCACCATGGTGCGCCTGAGCGCTTCCTGGCTAGACTCCGCGCTCCTCATCCCAACAGCTGGATGTCCAGGCCCCAGGGGACTGAAGGCAGAAGGCTCACATTCTTCTCTTGCCACTTGAGCTCACTGTACAATTTCTCCATCTCGCGCAGTCGCTTCCTGAAGGCAAATTCTGTTGCAACCCTCTGGGCTTCAAGTTCATTGTTGGTCTGAAGGACAGGAAGTAGCAGGGCAAGGGGAGGGTATGAATTCAGGGCCCTGTGAGGGAACTGAAGTTCAAGTGAGGGGTTGTGATGCCACATGGCCATCAGGCAACAAAAAATGGGGTTTAGTACATGCTTGGGCCAGATATCAGCTGTGGAGGGGCTGGGGGAGCGGCCAGTTACCTGGGCAATAGCAAGAGCGATGGCCTCCCTCAGCTCCACAGCTTCTTTCATCTCCGCTTCTGCCCTGTTCTTGTTGAACTGACTGAAGTCATCCCACTGCTTGAGTGTGGAGGAGCTGCAGGTGGCAGGAAATACTGGGGTCAGGACTATGGCCTATTTGGGAGGTGGAGAGACTGACACAATCTTCTCACCTGCTGTCGACACGTGTGGGGTTGATCTTCAGAGAGATGTTTGGGGACTCGAGGCTGAGAGAGAGGCAGCCTCTGTCGATATCCAGTGTCTCCATCTTGTCCCGATGGTCAGAGGCGAGCTGCTGTCGGACTTCCTGCAGGAGGCTGGGGGAGGCACAGACTCCATTGGGGGCCATGCCACCAAGGCCTAAGACGTAGCCCACATTGCCCCGAAGGGACACTGAGGAATAGGGAGCTGGGGTGACAATGGAGCTACCCTGAACTGAGACAGCCAGCCCAGCTGGATGAGCTCCCCAAGGACAGTATTATGATGCTAAGAGCCTGCATACACTAATGGGGCACAAGTGTATGGCCACACTCATAGATGCTCACACATACACACAATAAGGGGTGGCAGGAAGCTCTCGTGCTTCCACCTGGTTGTTGGTCTCATTGCGGAGGACCCAGGCCTCTTGGCGGATCTGATGGGAAGCATCTCGCTTCCTAGATCCTGCTTCCTAGAGCAGGGTCACAAGAGATATGGTTCTGAGATCATATCTGGGTGGCAGAGAGTGCAACAGTGGTTTTTGCCACAGCACAGAAGGCCAGAGGGCAGTCTGAGAGCCAGTGGCTTGTTATCCACAGTCGCAATGTCCTATAATTAAGACACCAGACTGCAAATGCAGGTGAACCCTGCTTACCAGAGCTTGTCAAAGGCCTGGCTTATCTTCTGTTGCAAAACCTTCTTGGTGGCATCAATGACCTCCACCTCCTTATGCAGCTCTTCCTCTACAGAGTCTATCACCACATCTATGTCGCGCCGACTTTCTCGCAGGGTCAGACACTCAATTGCCACATCCAGAGGCAGGTTCTTAGCCTGCAGGTTTTGCTCAGCTGACTCTTGCATCTAGAAAAGAGAGGGTACAGGAGTGTTTGGGGGGGGCCGCCCACTGGGAAGCAGCTCTCCCGCTTTAGCAGAGGATCCAGTGAAGTGACTTAGGTGGACTTGCCACCCAACACTCCCCCAAGGGTTCCCTAATCCCAAAGCAGGGAGGAAGAGGAGGACCTTGCAGCAGGGGCTTCCCACACCCTGCCCTTGCTCCCTGCCTGTGCCAGTGCATCAATTTCTGCATCTAAATCCGTCAGACACTTGTCCAGCATCTCCTTCCATCGGTTGACAGTGTCAATCCTCTCTGCCAGTCGAGTCCTATTGTCATGTTCATCCCAAATGGTCTGGAAGAGACAGAGCCAGATAAAGAGGGTATCGTGTTTGGAGGCTATCACTTTGCCCACTCAGCTGGGTTCTGCCCCCAACCTGGTTGTTGGTCTCATTGCGGAGGACCCGGGCCTCTTGGCGGATCTGATGGGAAGCATCTCGCTGCAGCTCGGCATTGGTGGACAGCAGGTAGCTGTTGGTGTGCCAGTCTGGCAGCCGGAAACGCTGGCTTGGCTTGACGCTCAGTGTCGCCATGATGCAGGGGGAGCAGCGGGTCCGAAGGCCCTAGGCCCAGTTCCCCTTCTGTTACAGAGGGAAAACAAAGCTGCAGGAGACTATTCAGGAATCCTCTCCTGGATCAAGAGCTGCCCCCAAAGGACAAACTTTTTGTCGGTTTTGCTTTGAGTCACTTCCTGCAGGAAGCCTGTTTGGAACTAGCTTTCGCTTTACACAACATTATGTGAAATATTAACTTTCCTCCTGCCCACTGATACGCAGGCACAAATTCCTGCAGGTCTGGAGCGAGTGAAAGGGAATCCACGTGTGTGTGTGTGTGTGTGTGTGTGTCTCCCGCGCTGCTTATTGCTTAGCGGGGCTGGTGGAGCAGGGCCATTAGCAGGAAAAAGAACTCTTAATCCAGTTTCCACTCCTACTTCCAGCAAGACCCAGGGGGCCCTCTATTCTTTTTTGACCCCCACTTTGGGCCAGAACCGTGGGGGGATTTAAAAGGAACTGTTTGCTTGTTTAGCCGGGGGATGGGGGGGCGCTTCCCCCCCNGGGGGGCGCCCCCCCCCCCCCCCCCCCCCCCCCCCCCCGTCTGGTCAACGTGCTCTCATTTTCCATCCTCTGTTGGAGGAGAAGGAGCAGGAGAGTGAGGGTTCCCCAGTGGGAGGAGCTGGGGTCTCAGCCCCTCCACTGCCCAGAATATTCATATTACATTTAGATTAATATCCGGCTTTGGCGCAGAGAAAGGAGGAGGCGGGGGAGAGGGAGGGGTTTCGGCCTGGGTGGGAGCCCCTCGCCGCCCCAGCTCCCGGGTCCTCTCACCTTCTCTGGCGGCTCGCCCTTCCTCCTCCCGCGGCCAGCGCCAGTGTTGAGCGGTCGCGGTTGCTAGGCAGCCGCCCTCCCCCTGCGCAGTAACCACGGCGGTCCTGTTTAGCTTGGCAACCGTGGGGCCGCGGCGGGGAGCCGGGGGCGGGGCTGCGGTGGGCCGAGGGGCTCTCGGGTGGGAAAGAGGGGGCCTGGGGCTGGGGCTGCCGGAGGGGGTCTCGGGAGGTGCCGCTCACTGCACTGCCAAGCTCAACATTTTTATTATTTTGATGAAAGTTATGCGTCGACGTGATGCACACGCACAGCACGTAGAAAAGTCGTCTCACACCCAGCTCACTCCCCAGTAGTTCTCTCAGAAATGTAAATCTAGTATCACTGTCTCGAATTCCTTTGGGCCTGTCTTGCGTCATTAGTTTTACCCATCTGCTTGGTGGCACGGAAGGAATGATAATTATATTTGGAGAGAGCACCATCTTGGGAGCGAGTTTTGGGGAGGGGAAGACATGCTTAAGATTCGGCCATATCTTTAAAAAATATCAGCCGTGCCCGCACTGTTCTAGGTCTTGGCAAATGTTAACATTTAATCCTTGTGAATAATAACAAGGTAGGCATTCTCTCCATTTTTCTCAGGTAACGACTGAGACTGGAAGCTAAGAGGTGGGGATGGGAATCCAGGCGTGCGACCCGCGGGTCTGCGGGCTGCCTCACACCCGACACTGCCTCTGGGGTGGCGCTGGAAATGAAGAAGAGGACCTTCATGTCCTCAGGTCCTCTTCTGGGGTTCCGCAGAAGATCATAAATCCTAGACAGCTTACTAACGTGCTTGACAAATGAGAGCACAGGTTTTAAGTTGGGTCTACTGCAATATTAAACTCTGGCTTCCCTCTGGAGTTGCTCTTTTATCACTTTAAATTTTATTTATGTATTTATGTATTTATTTATGCATACAATGCACTGGGTTACAGGCTAGAGATGTAGGGGATGAGAGGATCTACCAGAGACAGAGTGGGGAACAGAACAGGCAGGTTAACTGAAATACACTGCTGAGGGGAGCAGCCAGGGAGGCAGGAAAGGCCTGCGGAGCTCTATGGGTGACCTCTCCAGAGGCAGCGGTTTGCTCCAGGTTTGCTTCATAGTGCGTTGCTTAACCCACTGCGCCACCAGGGAGACCCCCAGTTGCTCTTTTAGAAATGTGAGAACTGAGATCGTGAAAATGTTTTTCAATTTAGTGTCACACTAGAAGATTTCTGGAACTGATTTTGGCTATTGACAGTAAAGTAACTCTCCTCCAAGTAATAGTGAGAGATTTTGAGATTTTATAGTTTATAGTTTGCCTAGGGAGTTGGGTATAATTGCTCCGTAGTAAATTACTTTCTTTAAAAAAAAAAAAAACAACAAAAACCAAACTAACCAAAACACACACATTGGGGTGGGAACAGTTGACCTCTCTTTTAATTTAAACATGTTTTGTTTTGTTTGCACATTATTCCAGAGAAAACTACTTGACTCTGGCCTTTTCCTCAGCTTACTTTTCTGCTTGTCTAGCACTAGTCTTAGGCCAAATAAATTCATATTGAGATCCTTAAGATTGAGACTTGGGCAAAGCTTAGCTTCGAATAGCACACCAGTCAGAAAGAAGTAGCTGCTGCTTCCATTACACAGTTGCAGATGGTTTGCCTTGAAGGTTGAAACAATGATTTTTCTTTTTTTTTTTTTTTTAAAGATTTATTTATTTATGCATACAAGCACTGGGGTACAGGCCAGAGGTGTGGGGGGTGAGAGGATTCACCACAGA
>JAGFMF010012145.1:12772504-12793405 GCA_019455555.1 Galemys pyrenaicus | reverse complement strand
CCCCGCTCTCTGTGGTGAATCCTCTCACCCCCCACACCTCTGGCCTGTACCCCAGTGCTTGTATGCATAAATAAATAAATCTTTAAAAAAAAAACAAAACAAATTCTTATAATATAAAATCTTTATAAAAGTACAAACATAAATTAGAAAAAATAAACTCACATATATGTATATATATATAAATATATATATATTAAACAACCTTAATTTGAAATTTGCATAAAATACA
Organism: Galemys pyrenaicus; assembly: GCA_019455555.1. Taxonomy (NCBI): domain Eukaryota; kingdom Metazoa; phylum Chordata; class Mammalia; order Eulipotyphla; family Talpidae; genus Galemys; species Galemys pyrenaicus. The sequence continues at coordinate 12,793,176 of JAGFMF010012145.1, read as the reverse complement.
AGTGAAAGCCACCTGAATGGAGGTGGCTGAAATACAGTCTGGTGCAGCTTCAAAACAATCCCTATGTTTTTGCAACATAATCTGCAAGGGTTTTACTCACACTATTAAAGTTGTGCTGAGTCTGGGTACATGTAGCTGGGAGAAGACTGGGGAGAGGAATGCCTAATACCAAGTGGGTATTTCATTCAATTCTGTGATGTTTAGAGAAGGTAAATAAGGTAAATGGAATATCTGGAGGGAAATGTTTTTGGCATTTAGGCTGAACTGCTTCAAAGTGTGTACTGTCAAGTGAGGAGCACATCTTCCATCTGATTGGAAGCCTCACTTTACACCTGTGTTCCTCTGAGTCCAGCAATGGCAAAGAAAAAGTGCCAGGCTGGGCAGAGTGGTGGGGAGAGTCTGCCCCATCTGAAGGGGGTGACCATGGGAGCTCTCTGATGGTGGACGTGAAGGATTACTGAAGGAGTATGTGAAGCTGCTGAATCTCCTCACTTTTCAAGAGAAGACAATCTGGATTTTTTTTTTTAAAGCTTTATGCAAACAAGAGCTGGGGTGCAGGCCAGAGTTGTGGGGGATAAGAGGATTCACCAGAGACAGAACCCGGAGCAGAACAGGCTTGTCGACTGAAATACACTGCTGAGGGGAGCAGTGAGGAGGGCAGGAGAGGTCTGCTGCACTATATGGGTCCCCTCCCTGGCTGGGGATCAAATGTGTGCTGCAGTAGCTGTGAGTAGCTTTGAAGTACTGAGACTTAACGCCTTGCTCCAACAGAGAGGCCCTCCACAATCTGGATCTTAATGTGAGCTTAAATACCAAACAAAAAGTATTTGCAGGATGGCATTGGCCTGACAATGTGAGACTCTTGATTTTAGTTCAACAGCTTCAATTATAGAGTGAAGTGTGGTATAGCTGAGGTTACACAGTTATGACATTTGAGAACCAGCTTCCAGAACCTTAGTCTAGTGATCGTGCATACCTATACCTGGTTGTGTATGGATTGTTGGACTTGTGGGGAGCGCCCTTGTCCCTCCCCGCCCCAACCTTGTTTCTTCAGTTATTTTTTCTACTTGTTTCTAAATTCTTTCACTTCCTGGAAGAGTTTCTAAGTCTGGTTTCTTGTTGCCTTCCCTTTTCACTCTCATTTAAGGGAAAATGGGTGTGTGGGGAAGAACGTCTTTAAAACCTGAGCTCCATCTGTGTGCTAGCACTTTTAGGTACTTTCCATCTATCTCATTTAATGTCCCAAACGCCCTACTGTTACCTTCTTCCACATTGGAGGGCACAAACTGAGAAGCATCAATTTGTGGTCTGGTGCAATCAATGTTTGAACTTCATGCCTCATAAAGCCTGAATTCTTTCTACTGCATCACAGTGGCCTCCTTCCCCAAGTTAGGGAGCTAATGATGATCACACAACACAAAGTTTGGAGCAAAGCTTTGCTTTTTATTGCAGTTATTAGTGGAAGTTACACTTCAAATTGAAGCTAAGCAACACTAAAACCATTACTTTTTAAAAATCAAGGATCAAAAACAAACACATTGATCCCTTCTGTACACAGAATGGCAGAAGAGAGGAGTGGGTCTGTCACAGGACATTTTAGTGACAGTTTGGCTCAGAAAGAATTACAATTTCCTTAACATAAAATATTATGAGGAACTAAACTGCTTAAAAAGCTTCAAGCTTCTCAATTTCAACCTTAAATTTTTCTGTAGTAATTTTTTTTTCTGGGAAAATAATATAACTGAAAGTAGAAAATTTGCTACCACATTTTAAATACCAAAAAAAGCATGTTTATTTAAAAACTTTATTTGCTGTCTTCTTCTTATAGTTACAGATAGACCTCAAACTTTTAAAATAACAACCAAATTCCAAGCCTGACCCCCAAGTACACAGTGATAGGATCCAGTATTTGGTGTTTTTAATTATACAGTGATTACATATGTATCTCAAAAGTCTTGTTTCCAGCTCCATCACATAAAGTCTACTTTCCTCTTAATAAAATATGGCAGTCTAATATCATTCAAGATATTATCTGGACCAATAGCATATTACAAAATCAGATTCACTCAATTTTTTAACAAACATTACTGTGTAACCACATATTAAACGAAGGAAGGCTAATAAACATTTGAAATTTTGCAAATCACTACAATTATTCTTTCTTATGAAAAGCCAACATAAAAACAGAAGACCAGGCACAAGACAGGCAAGGGAAGATGAGGAAGGAGGTTTGAGGCTCCCATCATTTTACCATGCTGAGACTTGGTATTAGTAGAAATATTTGGCAAAAATAGTTTGTGTGGAAAAGGAAGATGGAGAAAGAGGTTATTCTTATTTTATGTAATAATTAAGTTTCAAAACACACTGATATCAACCCCCCCAAATTTTAGTTCACATCTGCAATACAAATAGGCACACACGGTCAAGATGGTTAAAAAGTAAATTTTAAAAGGCTACTTGTCCAACTACAGGACATTTGCAGGTGGCCCCATCCTCCCACATGTCCTGTATTTACATTTTACTCTTCAGAAAAGTCCCTTTAAAAAGAATGCTATTTCTTCCTCCATTACTTAAGTTTGAAAAAAAAAAAGAGCAGCAATAATCTAATGTGGGAGCAGTCAGCCACACTATGGGGTGTACATTTGTGTGTAATATAAATGTTCTCTAGAGGGAGGGGTCAGATTACACTGGAATGGCTATTTTACAATTTCAGTCCCCCAAATGCTAAAGAAATACAGTATTTTTCTATATAAACTTGTGTAATACAGTGTTACAGTTTTTACACACACACACACTCATCACTGCATCCCACAGCTTGTGAATGCATCCATGTATGAGCCCACAAGAATGATCTTTATTCACAAGATACAATAATACTTTTATGGGTCCATAACTGAAGAGAGACATTAAAGCTACACATTATAGTAAAGGTCATTTAAAAGTATTCCTGATGCATCAATGTTCTTAGCTAGCTCACTGAGCACGGTAGAATTTTTGTTCATTTTTAAGTATAATTATCTCTTCAACATTTCCTTTTTAGTACTTGCAATTTTCATTATCCTACAAAACTAAAACAGGCACCACCTACGTTTGTGGTAAGTTTGAAAAGATCAACTGTTCTGTAACAAGAGGTCACTATCTATAAAGGTAAAAAATGTTGATTACATCTATACCCTGTATACCTAAATGCATCCTCTGTTCTTAATAAAAACAAAACAAAAAAACTGTTGCAATGAGGAATTGCTTACACAAGCTTTGGTGATGTCTCCTTCATAATTTCCTAGAAAAAGGAGCTCTTTACCCTCAGGAATAGTTAAGTCTGTAGAAATGTAACATCCTGTCCATCACCCTTAAAGATAACTGGGTCAGACAACCATGGGCTGCATATTAATATCTGTAGGTGTTCACAATGAAACAAAAATGAAGGAAAAGAACTTCTGCTAAATTTAAATTGGTGCCTACTGGTCAGAAAGCAAGGTTCAATTCTGCAAAGTGATCAGAGAAGCAAGCATATTTTCCATCTTAAAACCTTCTACTATACATAACCTTCTACTCCAAAAAAAAAAAAAAAGTACAAAAAATCTGCCCAGAAACAAAGGGATAACTAACTGGTTGTACAACAGCCTGATGCCAACATATAGCAAAAATGCCTGAAGGCAAAAGGCAAAACTAGTATCTGAGTATGTTTCATCACATTAATCTAACTCAAAATACAATCACAACTGCTATAGCACCACTAAAAGGAGTTTGGTTTTTGAAGTTATACTTTTTCCAACAATTATTATAAAGAAAAAGGTAACCTGTGCACTGGATAGCTGGCGGGGGGAAAAAAGAATAGCATATATTTGTAAGTGGACACCATAATCATAATAGGCTTATGTTATCTCTTATACCTTGTTTTATAAAATAAGCTGCAGTAATTAAAGACACTTTCCTAAAGGCAAATTGGAACGGGACTCTTCATAGAAAAAGTTTTAGTTCAGTTTCTGAATAGCTTTTTCTTTTGAACACTTAAGCATGGTCACAAACTTCTTACAACAGCTCTGAGAGGTAGGTGAGGGCAGGTATCACTACTACCATTTTACAAAGGGAAACTAGGCATGGAGAGATGAGGGAAACTGCCTAAGGACACAGAACTCACATCTCTGGTTCATGTTTTGGAGCCCTTTCTACTCTCACAGGCAAGTTCTCAACAGCCTTTTTCACTTGTGATCTTCTGAAATTTCCTGCATTTGAAAACATCTGAAGATTTTTCCTTTACAGTTCAGGTTTGACTAGGAAATGGGTTAAAACTTGTTTTTCACATGGAATTTTGCACACACCAAGAGATGTGAGTTATAGCTATATATTTGGAGTCTAAATAAGTCAATATGTCAAGAGTAAGGATAGTATCAACTTATTCAATATACTTTTTATATATTTAAGAAGCCATGTTCAGAATAAAAGTCATCAACATTTTAAAGTTTAAATCAGAGTCTGAGTCATTCAAACCGAAGTTGTATTTTCCTTAAGAATTGGATCTCTGTCCAGAAAGTTGAAATATCATGAGTAATTTTTATCATTTTACTATAATAGCGTATTCTATATATTCAGTTCACATTATCACTATAGCTAGCAAAATTCTATGGTTAGAGCTAATTATCTGCAGCATTAACACTTTCAATCTTTATTCTCAATGAAGCAAGTTATAATTTCTTTCCATTTATATTAACTACTTTCTCATGTATCATTTTATCTTTCCCCCTTTCATTTATAACTGTGTGTGTGTAGCATAGGGGAAGACCTGCATGACTGATAAATGGCATAAAACACTCATATCATATCATGGCACTTAAGTTAAAGAGTAGTATGCCAAAGGACAAACTTCAGAAGTCAAACAAGAAAAAGCATGTTCAGAAAGTCTCTCCATCAAGCTACAGCTTGTGGCAGGGAAGCCTCCTTTCCCAATTGTCTTACAGATCATTTACTCATGGCAGACAAAGTACTTCCAAGTGCCTTTTCTTTTCCTTTCTTCTTTAAAGAGAAAAGTATTGTACACTGGGTTAAGAAATGAGAAACCTGGCAAATGCTTAAAGAATCTTGTAGGGATGAATTATTGAAGGTTTTGGTGTTTGCTGTTTTAATTTTTTTAAAATGGGCACATGCACATTTGAAAATCATCATCAATGCTACATGATTCCCTTTCTGTGAAATGGAGGTATTTGCAGTTAATTGCCATTGACCTTGCAAGTCCAAACTCTGGAATTGAACTAATTTCATTAACTTTGTTGGACTATGTTAGGCAAAAGTTCCCCTTCATCACAACCTACCTGTGTTTTTTTTTTTTTTTTTCAAATCATTCAAAGAAGACACATTCTTTCCAGGAAAAATTACCCTGTCTGGAAAGGTGTTTTCTATGGAAAGGAAAGAGCTGGATAAGCCAGGTTGACAGCAATGTTATGGCTCTATTTAAGGATAATTGCTTCATTACTTTCTTTACTATATTTCAGAAGCAACTTCCAAGACTTCTTTAAATTTAGCAAGAATAGGTGCAGCTTTAAGATTGGGACAACATAAAATAAATTTAGATGACAGAGATACTCTTAGGTCTTTTCTCCAGGTTCAAATGGCAATGGGACTCTTTCATAACATGGTTGTGAGATGCTGACAAATACCAAACAACTGTAAGGTCTCTGTCGCAGGATCTCAACAGACAAAACTTATTCTCATTTCTTCCCTCACTATGTACTCTCACAACCCCACCAGTCCATTTCTTTACAAATGTTGCCACAGGTTCTTATAACAGAGTCACATCTGCACCATTTTTGTAGAAAGTCTTTGCTTCTAAAAATATTATTAAAGGGCCACATTAAGGGACTTTTGTTTGCTTGCTCCTTCTACTAAAGTCGTGCAGTAGAGACAATGTTTTAGGCATTAAATATCAGAGCGACCTCCCTCTCTAGTGTCTGACAGTCTCTTGAACTTCCAACATAAAATTAAAATGTGTACACAGTCAATTTTTGGAATCAATAAAACCCAAAAGGGCAAAGTTCTAATGACCAAGATGCCTATGTGTTTTCTGCTCATGTAAAACAGTTCCTAACAGTTCTTTTTTGGGGATGAACCATTACTGCACAACTCTCTCTTTTAAATATTCCTTGAGAGGTGGACTATAAACTTGAACAAATCACTAAGTATTCACTGTGGCAACTAAGTACCTATACCAGGTAGCTTGATTTATGGAATCAACTAGTTAAAAGAGCAAAATAAGCTCCATGTGTCAAGTTCAGAAGGAAAGAAAAAGAAAATAAAGGGATATTTTTATCCAAGGCTGCCTATAGTATGTTGGTCTACAAGAATTACATGCCTATCAACTTAGGACAACATTAAAATGTGATGAATAAAATGGTTGAAGTTAAAAACATAAAATATATCCTTAATAGAGGGGAATATACTTGCAATAAAAATAATCTGATTGCTTGAAATATGTAGCAACAAATTCCAAAATTAGGTACCAATGTGTGGGTTCTTTTGAGCTGGCTACTTCATGGGCAACTGTGACCTATTTGCTATCTGCAAATCACAACAGCCCATCCCTTGACTGCCTGCAGAGTATAGCCCGTATCACGAGGCAGGCCCAGGGATCCCTAGGCTGCTATTGACCAGGTTACCCGACTCTCTCTATGATGGTCCTGAGATAACTCTGTCTGTGATAACATCAAATACTTTGCTGACACAAATGTCTCTTGACATATGGTCACAACATCCCCTTCCCTGTCCCTCATAAAACTTTATCTCCCATTACTATCCTACCCTCTGGACTTTATTCCTCATACCATTGTCGCATGATTAGCTTTTACTAGTCTGTATGCTTTCAATAAATGGCACAAGAACTTCTGCTCAAGTAGCAGTCTTGTCTTGCAAACCTGCTCCACGACTGCTGTGTCCCTCCCTCATTGCGTTCCTGCTGCAAAGCAGCAACAAAGTCCCTGTCACAACACCAATGTTCCATCAAGACTTGCTTGGTGTGGGGGTAAAGGAAGTAGTTCAGAGTAGTGTATTTTACATACATATATGTATAAAATACACTGACAAATACATAGGAAAATATGGTGTGGCATGTCTATAATGAAATTGAATACAGATTTACTTTAAATTATAAAATTTTATATTAAGATGACATTTTCTCACTTTCAATTACTTGAAACCTCTTTTGTACCCATTTCTCAGTGGAAGAACAGAATCTAGTACAGTGAATAAAATGTAATACACTGAGCCCCAATAATTTAAAATTCCAAACCCAAAAGATGGGATAAAGTTTATCTTTTAATCTCTTAACAGAAAAATCTTACTAAGCAAATTTATGGTGTAAAAATACAATAGGAATATTTTACCTGCTTAGGAGAATTCATTTTTTTCATGCACCTTTATAAAAAGTTAGTTTGCCAATACAAATAATCTTGACTTATTCATTAAGAAACTAGATGATATATTTGAAATTAAAATCATATAACACATCTTTTGTTGCTTTCCAATTAATTCCCATTCATAATTATTACTTAGCTAATTTTTAAATTAACAGAAATATGATATTAATTGGTTATAAATTTATCCCTGACTCTACTTAGCCACTTAAACTGCTTCTTCACTGATGTTTACGGTTAAATCAACTTTAAAAGTATGCTAGGAAAAGGATCAGGGTAGCAAATCTTTTAATATAATATAAATTATGGGGGAGGGGAGGAATGTCATTTTAAAGCCAGTTATCAATGACAACTGGATTATGTGCTATTTGCTTTCAGGCCTGTAAAAATGGTACCATAATCCTAATGCTTAGTATGTGACCACTTAAACAGTTTCAGTTAGCTGATGTTAAAGAAAATAAATGTAACAATCATTTACTTGACAAGTGTTCAAAAAATGACAGATCACATGAAATAAATCCATGTGTTAGTTTTAGCCTGTTACTTAAGGGGAAAAGAATCTGAGTTATAGAAGAGTCTCACCTCCTCTTCACATTAAGAGGTCTGTCTAAAGATTACCTTTAATGCCCACTATAGAAACATTAAATATTCTACATTAAAATAGTGTTAATGATTTATTGTAAAAACTCTACATTTTATGGAATTAGTAGTTTGGCTGGGGTATTCTCTCTTAATTTTTAAAAAAAAGATTTATTTTTTTATTTATGCGTATAGGAACTGGGGTCTAGGCCAGAGGTGCAGAGGTTGAGAGGATTCACCAGAGACAGAGTGGGGAGCAGTGCACGTGAATCTACTGAAATACACTGCTGAGGGGAGCAGTGGGGTGAGACAGGAGAGGTCTGCTGTGCCATGAAGGTCAGCTCCCTGGCCAGGGATAGAACTCATGCATGCCACAGTGGCTGGCAATAGCTTAATAACGCTGAGACTTAACCCCTGGCCCACCAGAAAGTCCCACTATCTTAATTTTTGCTAATATTACAAGGAAAGGAAAAGCTAGAAATAGCTATAAAAATAAAATACCTTAAAATCAACACCTAGGCAAATTATAAAAGTTGCACACAAGTTGCCAATAAATATAAACATCACAATAGAAAATTAATATTAAAAAATAAACGCAAAATTGCTATTAAGACATTATAAAAAATGAAAAAGTTTAATGTGCATGTATATTTGCAAACAGACACAGTACACTCCAAACAATATAATTTTACTATCACTGTTATATAATGCAGCATACAAGGTTACTGAGGTGTGGTGTTTTTGTTTTTAGTCAATTTCTTTCTGGAGGAATGCTCACCAAATTCACAAGCAAGAACTGGTTAAGTGATTATTTCCTGGTGTTTACTACTTTCTAATCCAGGGGAAAATTGCGTTCTGGTGGATTACTACATTTCTAGTAAGTTATAAATGGTTATGCTATTACCCTCTCTTTTGTTTATTTCCTCCACAGCCCTGTTTTGCATGTTCTATTTCTAATTAAATGATTATACCATTTTAGATGTATGTTTCAGTTTTCCCATCAGAGTAAAAAAAAAGACGAAATCATTTAAAATCTTTCTTAGATAGAAAAGAAAATTTACCTAAGGTTAGAGACATAATCATTTAACCTTTTCTCTTGAATTGATTTCCATGGTGACTTGGCTCTCCCTTTATAAAGCAGTCTTATAAAGATTAAATAGAAAAGGCTGTCATGTAGATACAGACAAAAGAGTTAAATCTCTGCTGGGGGGAAAAAAAAGGAAAGGTAGCCTATGACATCTAACTCCTGACAAATTACCTTTCCTTTTGGGCATTTGCTACTATACCCAGAATTGTTATAAAATACTAGGCAGATTTGCTGTTTTATGTGCCTACATATAGATTACCTTCAACAGAGCTGAAAACAGAAAGGTTAAATTCTATCACAAATTTCAAACTTACAAAATACATTTGGTGAGCATTTACCTAGTTACTTTAATGAATAAAAGCTTTATTTGGTTCCCTCAGACCAGATTCAGGACAAGGAATAACATTATTTATATGAAACGGTCCCACTCTTGGAGTTCTAAAATATTTTATTTTTTACATTTTTAGCCTCCTGCTATTTGAAAAATAAAAATCTACAGCACCATCATCTGAAAAGGCACTTTCTAAGAACCGCCTTGCTTTTAAAAATGATTAAAAAATTTAATGCAGTATCTACCCTGAAGATGTCTTTGCTTTACCGAGAATGAACAACCTAACATAGCTACATTAGGTTTTGGTTACCTGGGACAATGATTTCTAAAAGGAAGGAAGATCAATGTCTGGTGAGATAATTTGTCAGGATCTTAATTTTGTCACAATGTTTGTTACCTGATACTTCAACAGGTTTTCTTACCAGTAAATTCCAGCCCTCTATATTAAATTTACTATCTATTTTTAATTTAAAGTAAAATCTTTAGCTTCCATACTTTAAAAGATTCTTGAGGTTCAGTCAATAATGTAAAAACCTAGAGCACTATCTTTGATGGGTAAAGAAAAATAAAATAAGATCCAAACTAGCAGCAGATAATGCCAGTATAATAAGCCTTGCCTAGTGTATCTAGTTGAAAATAATTATTCTAATAAGGAAAATTATAAAGGGAACTGTACCATTTTTAAAAATAGGAAAAAGAAAAATACACACACATACACACAGTAATAGAGACAGAGAAAGAGAGAAAGGTTGATTTTCCTTCTTGGGAATCAGTTTGGCTTTCGCTAATCACAGCATCATTTCTAACACTGCCACTGATCAAGAATGTTCTTAATATAAACAGGAATTTAAAAAAGATTTTTTGGGAAGAAAATTCTTACTTTCGCACAGCTACATGGGTTTTCACATCTATTCTCGGCCTATTTTTTTTTTTTTTTGACATTTATAGAATGACAAAAGTGCTTTATATGATAAATGACAAAGAAATGGGAAAATAAATACAGCCTGACTATAGAGCTAGGACTATACTGTCACTTAGGATGGTCTCATCTAATACAGTTTTCCAACTATTATTACTGAAGCTTTAAGACATCCATGAATTCTCAAATATGAAAATGATTGAAAACTGCATATGGATAAAAAAGCCAAAAATAAAGATGCCAGGCCAATGATGTGTTTTTCAGCTTGATTGATAACTCATAAAAGGCAACTTAAGTAGCAAATTACTGTTAAGGGCACCTGTTTTTAAAAGTATTCAAAGGACACTAAGCAAATATTTGCTGAGTAAGCAAATATTTAACCCAGATTTAATGATACTGAGTAAAAATCATGTAGAGTTGCCACTTAAGTGTCTTGGCAAAATACTAACTATCAAGTTTGAAATGACAAGACTACAGAATATTTTAGCTTTTATGAATTTCATAAAAATCACTACCCTTGGCAAATTCACACCAGCATCTGAAAGAACCCACAGAAATTCCTTGAGTAATGGTCTCAAATTCCTGGTCCATAATCCATCTAATTACTTCAGATCTATTCCTGGCATCCAGAGTACTCGTTGTCCTTAAACATTGAGCTTCTCTGCAAGCCATTTCTATTAAACAGAAACTCATATTTTATTTCCCTAGACATACCTTAAATCTGTCATGAATTCTGTTATACTAAAATCCATTAGAGAATACATAAATTAAACATTGGACAGTGCTGAATGTCAGAGAACCTAATATGGAAAGCTAATAAAGGTCTTCAGAAGGCTAAAAATCCCTATGCTATCCCTAAAACAAGGGTAGGTATGCTAAAACAGAAGGTAGAGATGAATCTTTATCAAGTGCCTCCCCAAAACAGTCAGTCCACTCCTACTAGAGTCCCTCCAGATTCTCTTCTATGAAGAAAATAAATTAGTAGGTTACAAACAGGAAGATCTCTGTGGAGGAATATTTTCACTAAGAAACTTGTTAAAAGGTAAACATGAAGAAAAAATAACAGGCAACTGTACTTCTGGAAAAATATGTCTAAAAGGCTGAGGTTCCCTTTTCTAAAACTGCTAAACTCAAAATCCATATTTCTAAAACAAAAAAAGACTATATTAACATTAAATTGAAACTATAATGGCAGCACCCTTTGTTACCTTGATATTTCATGTTCTTAATCATATTTAGGGGAAAAATAAAGGGAGCATGTCTAACAATAGCCTTGAATCCTGCTCATCTCCTTATTGTTTAGTGCAGTAATTGTCAGACTCTACATGATTCAATAAATATAGCAGCTACAGTATTGTAAGTGTATGGTCCTCAATGCCAGTAACCAGATACTGTAATATAATAACATGTATCAATCAGCACTTTACACAGACACATTTGCCATCCAGAATATACATTAAACTCCCAATTCCTCTTCATATGAACATCAATTGTACCTACTGCTGGGACTGACATTTTATAGTCACTTTTATACATTATAGAAAACAGCAAATCAAAGTCAGCATTCAATAGTTGATAAGCAAGGGCTGAAAGAAACATGACAATTAGATTCAAAATAATTGTTTTTGAATAAAAAAGATGAGAAATTCTACATTAGAAGTGCAGTGATTAAAACAAATTTCAAAAAGTATTTGCCACTTAGTCTTTTATCTTAAAATTCTACTAAGGTATCTTTTAATTGTTATACCAAATTGTTCATAAGTAAATTAAAACTATACAATACATACTCTTTCAAGTTAAGCAACCCTAAATGAAGAATGCTGAAACTGTAGGAGCACCCTAAAAAAGAACTCACTTGAAAGGTAAAGCTTTATATTAAAAAAAATTTTCCCACTGTAGAAGTCCAGATAGATTTAAATTATGGGTTTTATTCTAGGGTATGTGAGACTATGTAACTGAAAATTAGGTAGCGTAAATAGGGAAAGGGTATCTATAGTTTTCCGCTAGGTCCTAAAGGTTCCCATATGAATCTTTGTAACTCCCATCAACAAAGGAAGATGTATTTACAAATACTGAGCAAGCACACAAGTAAACAAGTTTTCATCATCTAAGATATTCTATTTTCTCCTTCTGCCCATTTCTTGACTATATTTCATGAACTTTCAATGAAAAAAAATTTTATACTAATTTTTTGGAGAAAAGGAGGATGGGGTGGGAGAAAAATGTATATACTATACAAATATTACCTTATGTAAAGGGCTTTGGAACAGTGTTGTAAATTGCATTTCAGACACTTCAATATAATAAACATACAAAAATACAGTACTTTTTCAGTTTTCTGGCAGAGGGACAAAAGATTTCATACCTGCTGGAGGACATGGGCTCAGACTTTAGGCTCAAAATACAGTAAATTGGCAATAAGAGTGGATTACAGGTAAGAAAGAAATCGAAGAGTTACAATTCTTTTATAGGTGCAGATGGAATCCTGAAAGATTTCAAAGTTAGCAACAATGCCCACTGAAACAATCTGTAATATCCATACTCTGAACCAGTGCAAAAAGAAAAAAGTTTAAATGAAATTTTTATGAGTTACAAAGTGCAAATCTCCCCTGAATCCAATGTTACTGATGAACTTGGTTTTGACAGCTTTATAGTACTTTTTTATACTTAAAGTGAAATCAATAAAAGTTTTATAAAACTTCCCCCACATATCAGTATTTCAGTGATTTAACTCATTTAAAATGATCAAAATCTGAACTTCCTTTGTCATCACCACCCTAATTTTAAAAGGAAAGTTACACTGGTGATAAATTAGCAAAAAAAGTTTTAAAAATATCATTTTACTGATTCATTTTAGTAAATGAAAATGGGCACCTAACCAATACGATTATTCAATAAATGAGTGATTTTCAAAGAATCTTCGGAATCTTAAGCTATTCACTGTCATTTCTTAAATCAAAATTCAGTTTTATTTCTAGTATTCAAGGTCAGACTTAATTAGGAAATTTGACTTCATTTTTCACTATGATTTTTTAAAAGACAAGGTTTTAAACTTTAAAATTACAATACTTTCCTTCTGAAATTAAGGCTGTATTACTTTGCCCTTTTAAAATTATGAAGGTGCCTGTTTCTCCTACTACTCATAGTAAAGGTGTCAAACAGACATAGCTTTCCTTTAAAACTGCTTATTGCACTAAAAGATAACAACTTGCAGTTCTTAAAATAAGTGATTAAACTTCTATATAAAAGATGTTGCAATATGATCCTATAATTATCAAAGCACTATTCTAATAAATATAAAAGGAAGCTAAACTTCAAACACATACATATATGTTTATATATACACATATATAAAAATATATATATGAAAATCACATTAAAGTATGAGAGGCAGCAAGTTAACTAGCAAATGAAAATTAATAAAAACCTCAACAACCCCTTTTCTCTTTGTATCTAATCTCAGAGTCTCAACCCTAGAGAGTTCCAATCACTTGAAATATTTACCTTTCATAAAAGTTTTAAGGGATTTCCATTATAACCAATAGAAACAGAAGGCTTTAGAATATATATCATTTATAGAGAGAAAGAGAACTACTGACAAGGTTTTGTATTTATAGCAGCTTTAACAAATCCACTAAAGAAAAAGAATAGGTTGCTACTATTTATGTACACATTGCACAAATGGCAAATGTAAGTTCAAAGCAGGAGAGGGCAGACACGCTCTCACAAAAACAAACATGAAATAATTTTGTTTCTTAAGAAAGAAAGTGAAAGAAAGCAATATCAAGAGTTGAGGACTCAGAATTGTGTATGAGATAAGAGATAGGAGTAAGGTGTGAAAAAACAAAACAAAAGTCTAGTTTGCCATGCTTCATATTCAAATGAACCAGATACAGGATCATCTGAAAGTCACTGGTAGCATTAGGAGGAAAATGTTTGCAATGGAGGAAAGGGAGGTAGAGAGGAAGAAAACTGGTGGTAGGGCGATAGCCAAAGAGAAAGGAAGTTCCTCCAATGGAATGAACTATAATATACACAGACACATATATATCTTCTGTCAATGTAGATTAGATATATATGCATATGAAGTATGCATGTATATATTTAAAATATATACAGATACCTTTTATGATACATAAACCCACATTAATTTTTTTGCACACATAATTGTGAACAATCACTTTGATTATTCACGTAGGTGTGTATTTTTTAACCAACATTTATATTTTCTTTACTCTTTTTTTTGCAAAGGTAGTTGTGCTGCCAAGCAACTTGAGGTAAAGGCATTATAAGGGTTAGACTACAAGAAAGAGAAAACAATCGCAATACTTCCTACAGGAGACCACATAATAAAGCAGTTGGCTGGTTTCATATTGCATAATGGTACTGTGTTCCTTGATGGAGTAAACAATCATCATTGTATCAACATAAAGATCAGACACAGGCCCCCACACAGTGTTGATTTCTGTATGGCTGGAGGCATCCCACTCAACTGACTCCACTGGAAACATACATTGTATGTCGATTCATCTTTCAATTCTTCCTCTCAGAGACTATCCTTGGACTTCTTAAGCAAAGTACATTGTGCGTAAGGTGTCTTGGTGAATCTGTACAGCCTTGGCAAGAGCCTGTGGATCTCGCCCATTGCTCTGTCCTGAAACGTGACTTCCTTCGGCACTGTAAGAGAAGAGAAGCGGCATCACAAAAACAAACCCTATGTTGATGTAATAATTCTGAACAACATAATGTTACAGGAAAATGTTAAAATATTTTGAAAAAAGGAGGCAGGCATAATGAACTTTATCACCCAGTTTCAATAATTAATTAATTCAAAGATAATTTTGTTTCTCACTTCCCCAGGATTACTTAGCAGCAAACCCCTATCACTTTATCTGTTTGTATCATTTTTATTACCAATAATCTCTCGAGTTAATTTGGTAAAGCAATTAAGTCACTAAATCCTTCCACTATTAATAAGCTTACATAGCCCATCTCAATGTGATCCCTTATTTCAGGCAGTCAGTTCTGAATCATTGTTTTTTACACATATCCTCAATAGCTTATGGAAATTTAATTTTAAATGCCAACTTTTTATGGAAAACAGGGGCACATACTAAATAGAAATACTTAAAGAAATTTTCCTGGAAATTTTTAATACAGAGACCATATGGATTTGGGTAAGAACTGTATTTATGTTTTTATATTACCTGTCATGTTCTTTGTCCACGAGATGATATCTGGCTCTGAATGCCACCAAGTGAGCATAATACGCTGGTGCAGGTATAGAAACAGACCGTGTACAGCGCACATACGTGTGGCAGAGCTGGTAAGTTAGCAGCTGAAGTTCATCTGCAGTAAAGCAGTTATCATCCCATAAAACATGATAATGTGAAGGACGGCTGGTACCCTATAGAGAAGGCAATTGTATATGTTCTATTGATTTCTAAACTTAAAAAAAAAATATTCACCATAGTCTAAGTTATTAAAAAAAGATAGTTTTGTACATTAATAAATGGTATATTAATTTAATAATTGATTTAAAAATTTAGTTGATTCTGGGTACATAGCTAAAAGAAGTGAAAGCAGGGACTGAGACAAATATTTGCAACCTTATGCTCAAAGCAGCATTATTCACAATAGGCAAAAAATGGAAGCTACTTAAGCATCCATTGAAGGATGAGTGGGTAAGCAAAATGTGATAAAGACACACAATGGAATATCATTTAGCCTTAAAAAGGAAGAAAATTCTAACACATGCTATAATATGGATGAACCTTGGTGACATTATACTAAATGAAGTAAGTTCAATTGTAAGGGCAAATACTGTAATATATGGTGTCTGGAATAGTCATATTCAGAGACAGAAAGTAGAATACCAGTTGCCAGGGGCTGGGGAAAGTGAGGAATGGGAATCGCATTTAATTGGGTACACAGTATCAAGGAAGATAAAAAGGTTCTGGAGATAGATGGTGATATGGTTGTACAACAACGTGAATGAATGTAATGTGAAATAACTGTACACTTAAAAATGGTAACTTGTATATTACTTATACTTTACCATCAAAGAAAAAACCCAGAACATTTAGTTGAGTTCCTATGTGTTAGTTACTGTGTGGTACTAAGGAAAACAAAGAAAAACAAAGCAAAGTCAAAGGTTTCCTGTCTTATGGAAAACAATTGAATAGAACAGAGAGATAGAGCAGGTATACTTATAAGACAACTAATAAATGGCTGTGGTACACAGGCACTTCATCCTGTATGAGAATAGCAAAGGAAGCAATTGTGGAGGTAAGCCTTAGTTCTTCATCAAAAGGGGAATTAGTGAGATTTGGCCTTTTTGGGTGCACATGATCAGGAGACACTAGAGAAAATGAACAGCCTTAATGAAAGCAAAGGGTGCATAAAATTTTATGGCATATTTAGGGAGTAAGTAGTAGAGTAGTATGAATGAAGTATATTGCATTAGGGGGAAAAGATGAAGATGAAAAGAATACTTGGAATCAGCTTGAATGACACGCTTAGCATTTGGATTTTAGTTTAATAAGAGATTATAAAGACATGAACTGGCAGTGGCAAAGGTGAAAGATTAACTTGTATTTTGAGTTATAATTTGTCGGCACTGTGTAAGATTTGGGGAATAAAATTCAAATTATTACCAAATATGACTGTAGAATTGAGTCTAACAAAGAGGGAAGGAAAGAGTAAAGAGCAGTGTGGAGGGGGTCAGAGGATTGGTGAAGCACTGTGTGTGCCTCAGTGGTGAGTGTGGTGTGGTGAGGGGTTGTGATACACATCTAAAGACTGTGATCCTACACCTCTGACTCACAGACAGTGCTGTAAGCCAATGCTACCTAAATTAAAAAAAAAAAAAAACAAACAAACTGAGGATGGCAGAAGAAAACCAAGCCCAAAAGAGAACAGAAATGCAACATGAAGAGCAGGTGAAAAATGTGCAGTGGAAATCGAGTGGTGAATAGCTCTGATGAGTGGTAAAAGCATTGGATGGTGCAGAGACCACAAGCAACGGTGGTGGGGCAGGAGGCCACTTACTAGAAGTGGAAGAGGAAACAAGTTATTTCTACTCTCAATGTTAAGATTTTGTAGAAATAGAAATATACAGAGAAAAGCTAAGTAAAATTTCTATTTTAATCAATGAAAAGTAACCTAAAATAATTTTCAATTACATTCTCTCATACTTCCTAGGAATGTGAGTTTACTCTCTGCCGCCAGACAGTTTGAAAAGCACAGAATTAAAGTTTATGCTCGGCTTAGTAAACAAATCAATAAAATAACAAAGGCTCTTAAAATTACCTAACTGAAACTTAAAAGCAGTAATTCCTACAATCCAACTTTCACATGCTCAATGTGTACCAATGTCCAAGTTTTTAATGAAGTATTTATTATTTAAAAATAAAGGTACATAGCAAAGGAACAATGAGATATTTTCAGTTATTTATTATTTTTATAAAGATTTATTTAGTTTATGCATTTAAGAACTGGGGTACAGGCCAGAGGTGTGGGGGGGTTAGAGGATTCACCAGAGACAGAGTGGGGAACAGAACAGGCAGATGGACTGAAGCACACTGCTGAAGTAAGCAGCAGGTGCGGCAGGAGAGGTCTGCTGGGCCATGTGGGTCAACCCCCTGGCCAGCAGCAGGGATCAAACTCGTGCTGCAGTGGCTGTGGTTTGCTTCATAGTCATTGCTTAACTCACTGAGCCACCGGGGAGGCCCTTAAGTTTTTTATTTTTATATATTGAGTTTTATATTAGGGACCCAATTGAGGGAGACTCATCCTATTAAATTACTTAAGTATGATATTTTCATAGAAATAAGCCCCTCACAACATAAAAAAGGGTTTCAGTTATTTCATGTGGAAATAATTTGGAATACAGAGAAGAGTATTTCTCTTTTCCTTTTCCTGAAATTTTAAAAGACATAGTAAGAATGGAAATTGTTAAAGAAAACATTTCACCGGAGTTCAGGCTTACCTGTATTCCTGCATGGCTACAGAGGTAAAAATCAAACTCGTATGGATGTGTAATATCTGTGTCAACTGTTGTTCCAGCTGGGATGTTGCCACTTCTTCCAACCTACATTTATTTGGTCAAAGTTTAAATAAAAAAGGTAAAGGATGTGTCTGAAAGCACTTTTAAAAATGTACAAATATATAGGTTGATTCTATGTTTCACCACTCTCATAGCGAAATATTACTTAAGTAGGCATTAAGAGCAGACCTCATTCTAGTCCTGGTTCCTATTCTTAAATGTTGCTGACAGTAGAGCTGCTAAGCAACAAAGATAAAACTACTGATACTTAGCTGGGAGCTGATCCCACTCTGGGCTGAAGACATTTAAGAAAAATATTTAAGAAAACCATTGTTAAGTGTTCCAATTTATGGTATCTGTGCACAAAAGGGATTCTTGAATGTGTAATTCATGACAATTAGCATTTTTCTGGAAGAACACTATATTTTTAGAGAGAAAGAATGCTGACAATAACATGAACAGTAGCTATCATTTGTTAACTATTTATGTGTTAGGTACTTTAAATATATCCTGATAATTCCATGTTAGGTGTTATTCCCAATTATTTGGGAATCTAAGATTCAGGAATGTAAAATAATTTCCCCAGTAGCATACAATAAAGGGTAGAACTGGGAGTCAAAAGCTGAAATGTCTGCAAGGGACTGATTCCTTTTATTTCATTCTAGCTGTTTCAACACCTTTTAAGAAAACATGATTTTCTCTGAGTAGATAATGATATGAATGAAATGGTTTGAAGCTCCTGATCATTAAAGTTCTATAATAAAATACTTTAAAATGCATATGCATACTTACCTCCATCTCCTCATCCCTAACACATTTATTTATTTTTAAGGATTTATTTATTATGCATACAAGAACTAGGGTATAGGCCAGAGGTACAGGGATGTGAGAGGAGTCACCAGAGACAGCCAGGAGCAGAACAGGCAGATGAACTGAAACACACTGCTGAGGGGAACAGCGGGCACGACAGAAGTCTGCAGCACCATATGGGTCACCTCCCTGGCTGGGACTGAACTCTTGCTGTAGTGAGTGAGGATAGCTTCACAGAGCTGAGTCTTAACCCCTTGTGCCACCAGGAAGGTACCTCATTCCTAACACATATAAATCATTAATGAAAGTCTAGGTTTACAAAGCTGGCATATCAGAAACTCTTTGATGTGCTCAGACATTATTCCTGCCATGAGAGAAACTGCTATCAGGTAGTGGTTTCAGTCACAACTGTGAGTCTACCAGCCAGGCTTCACTGCAGAAAGTGAAGAAAATACTTCATAATCTACTGAAGTATGTCTATTCTTCACACATAAATTTCGTAAGTAGTACATATAAAAAGTTTTACTTTTGACAGGCAGCAGAATGCCTGGGTCCAAATCTCAGTTCGACTAGTTTCTAGCTGTGTGATCTAGGGCATGTTATTTCACTTCTCTGTACCTCTATCTCCTCATTTACAATTATCTCCCATCTATTATTAATAGTAGTAATATTTAGAGCAAAGGTGAGAGAGAAACAAATGAAGAACTGCTAAACATCAGACACAAGTAATGATTAAAGCTAACTTAGGTTTTCTCAACCCTGTTTTTGAAGAGATTCTAGTTTTCTAGGTATAGAAATATACCTAGTAATTCGGGTCCAAGGTCTTTAACAACACAGAGGCCATAATGAAACCATCACCACTGCCATTAGAGAGGCAGGTTAGGCCAGTGAGTAAGAGCATTTGGAGTCAGGTTACCTGAGGTAAAGACTTTGCTCTACTCAATTACTAATTTATAATCTTGGGAGATTATAATTTATTTATTTTTTTTAATATTTATTTATTTATGCATACAAGCACTGGGGTACAGGCCAGAGGTGTGTGTGGAGGGGGTGAGAGGATTCACCACAGAGAGCAGGGCGCAGAACAGGCAGATCAACAGAAGTACACTGCTAAAGGTAGCAGCGGGCACAGCAGGAGAGGTCTGCCGCGCCATGTGGGTCCCCTCCCTGGCCGGCAGCAGGGATCGAACTCGTGCTACAGTGGCTGTGGTTCACTTCATAGTGTGTTGCTTAACCCACTGAGCCACCAGGGAGGCCCTAATTTATCTATTTTTCATGTGACAACATATTTATTTAATTTTCATGTGACAGTTTCCTTCTGTATAAAACAATAGTCATCATCATTATCATCATCATCATCATCAGTACCTCATAGTATTGTTTGTGAGAACTGAATGAGTTAAATTTATTAAGAATGTCTAGAAATGGGCCTCCCTGGTGGCGCAGTGGGTTAAGCAACGCACTGTGAAGCAAACCGCAGCCACTGCAGCACGAGT
>JAGFMF010012145.1:12747144-12760835 GCA_019455555.1 Galemys pyrenaicus | reverse complement strand
CCCCCCCTGGCCGGCAGCAGGGATCGAACTCGTGCTGCAGTGGCTGCGATTTGCTTCGTAGTGCATTGCTTAACCCACTGCGCCACCAGGGGAGGCCCTTATTCCCAATTTAAAAACCAGGAAAGAGTTTCAAGGATACTAAGTATTTGGTCAAGGTAAAATGGCTGGATAAATGGCAGAGAGAGAAATATGACCTACTCCAAAAATTCTTTCCATCATATTATCTATCTTAAACTAGGAAAGCAGGAAAGACTGTCCTCAAGGTGGTGGGGGAATACACACACACACACACACACACACACACACAATGTGTATATATTTTAAATGAAGACATTTAAAAACAAACAAGGCAAGAAGAACTTTAATGTACTTTTATTCCATACTGAAAAAAAACCACAAAACAAAACCCAAAGACCAATGACTTTATATTTAAATGAAATTCTGTTATTTTACCTAGGATAAAGGAGCAATGTTGAGGTTTAGCAAAAACTTTTTTTTTTAAGATTTATTTTTTTATGCATACAAGAACTGGGGTACAGGCTAGATGTGTGAGGGGTGGGAGTGGGAGGATCCACCAGAGACAGAGTGGGGAATAGAACAGGCAGATTAACTGAAATACACTGCTGAGGGGAGCAGCGGGCTAGGCAGGAGACGTCTGCTTTGCCATGTGGGTCCCCTCCCTGGCCAGTGGCAGGGATCGAACTCATGCTGCAGTGGCTGCAGTTTGCTTCAAATTGCGTAGCTTAACCCACTGCGCCACGAGGGAAACCCCAAAGACTTTTTACTTGTTTTTAAAACAAACATGGTTCTAATATCTGAGTTATTTTTGCTCAAAAACATTTTGATTCCCTCAGAACAGAGATCTGTAGGAATTCTCTTCTTTTTTTTCCTTAATAGTGTTTAATTCAAGAGGTATGGTGTTGAATCTTGTCAGTCAGCCTGAATAAGAACTGTAGCCCAGTGATTCCGTAACTTCTATCTAGTCATGAACGACAAATGTAAAGTGAAAAGACAAACTGTAAGTTTGATGAATAACTGTAAGTTTGATGTATTTTCTTTGGTCTCTGGAGGTCAAGAAGATAACTTGTAGTGAACTATTCTTACATCATCATACTTGAAAGAAGAGGTATTAAAACCACTGGAGCAAAAAATGTGTTAAGTGATCATTAAGAAATACACCTCGGGATTTGGAGTTAATAAAAATGAATGAACAGAATACAATATACATTTTATTTCTTACATGAAGGAGGCAAGGCTAATTCTGAAATTATTGGGGTAAATTATCTCAATAATTATTTATTATGGGCAAATATGCTATTGGAGAATAAGTGAATTAAAAATACAAAAATGGATGAAAATAAGCCACTGCTTGATATTAGAATTGTTTTGGGTTCTTATTTAGAAGTTTGGCAATTATTTCTTTTGACCAGAAATATGCTACAGGAACTTAACTCATTCATATCAATGAGCCTCTGGCAAAATTGCTTTTGTTATATGTTGTTTCACTTAAAGATGTAATTTCTAAGAAAATACTGACGACGCTAAATGATGATTTAGTACATACTGTTTTTTTTCATATATATACTATGTTTTTTATATACACACATACCTATGATAAACAATTAATTTATAATTTAGACATAGTAAAAGATTAATATCTTACAGTAAAACAGAACCATTACAACATACTGTAATAAAAATTATGTGAATGTGGTCTCTTTCTCTTAAAAAAGTTACTGTACATACTACATTTGGACTGCACTGATCAGAAGTAACTGAAACCTCAGAAAGCGAAACCATGGATAAGGCAGGCACTATTGTATTCTTTGTCAGATAAGCCTAAAAGTTCTGGAGGATAGTTACAAGCGGAACTGGTACTTTTTCACGACAACATGGCACCTCAAACAAATTGACAGTAAAAGCCCTTAAGACTGCCCAAAAGCCTGACAGCTCCAGAGAAGAGGACATAAAAAAGAAGCCAAACTGATTAAAGTGAACCAGAAAGGCAAGAGTGGAGAGGATGTCCAGTAGGGGTCAATCTAAATGTCCTACAAATTTGGGGAAAATAATGGCTGAGAAGAGACCACTAAATTGCTAAACAGGGCTTCCCTGGTGGCTTAATGGGTTGAGCAATGCACCATGGAGCAGACTGTGGCCACTGCAGCACAGGTTTGACCCACATGGAGCAGCAGACCTCTCCTGCATCTTTCGCTGCTCCCCTCAGCAGTGTGTTTCAGTCCATCTGCCTGTTCTGTTCCCCACTCTGTCTCTGGTGAATCCTCTAACTGACCCCCGCCTCTGGTCTGTACCCCAGTTCTTGTACTTATAGATGAATGAATTAAAAAAAAAAAAAGAATCGCTAAACACAAAGATACTAGAGACCTTGTAGGAACTAGCTTCAGCAGAGAATTATGTACTTTAAGGAAGGGAGAGAATGGAACTCTGAGAGAATTAATTAGGTAAACTGAAAACAGAGGATAAGTTTTGGTTTGTTTTAAATTTAAACAGTTACAGGGCCAGCCCTGGTGGCGCAGTGGGTTAAGCAACGCACTATGAAGCCAACCACAACCACTGCAGCACAAGTTCGATCCCTGCTGCCAGTCAGGGAGGGGACCCACATGCGCAGCAGACCTCTCCTGCCTCACCCACTGCTCCCCTCAGCAGTGTGTTTCAGTCAGTCTGCCTGTTCTGCTCCCCACTCTGTCTCTGGTGAATCTTCTCACCTCCCGTGACTCTGGCCTATACCCCAGTTCTTGTATGAATAAAAAAATAAATCTTTAAAAAATAAAAAAATAAATTTAAACAGCTACATACCGAGGAAAAGAATCTGGGCAGAGGTAATACAGAGAGATGGAGGTCACATGTTGGGATTGAGGGAAGTGGAAATGGGGAGTATAACCACTCTTTCAAGGAATTAATTTACAAAATAAAAAGTTTATATAATCCTCACCCAGTAAGTAGATATTATCTAATCCCTATTTAAAAAAGTTAAAAACAGAAACATAATGAGATTATATAAATTATCTATAGCAGTAAAAGTAGGAAGAGGTAAACATATTTGCCATCAAAAAAAAAAAATCACTGATATTCCTGTTATGCCCCACATAAACTATACTATTAGGATACCTACAAGAAAGAATCAATGACTTTACCATGATTAACAAATTCAAGAATCTTCAATGATTAAATAAACTCCATATTGAGGCATCACTGGTTAAACATTGACTGATTAATTTAAAGTTGAAATACAAAATCTAAACATAAAAGGCCCTAAAGCCAAATTAATGACATGCCTTACTTCAGTATTTCTTCTCTGCACTGCCTCTGTGTGGCAAAACAAGCTATAGCCCACATCTTGATTTCAACTCCTGTGTGGAACTGTTTCCCTCTCATGTCCCATACTCCATGGCTTGGTGTTGCTACTGTCCGATTCTACAGAAAAAGGTAGAAGAGAAATAACAACGCAAAAAAATAGAACAAACACTTAAAACACAATTTAAGTAGCTGAAAATAAACATTTTGCAGAACTGATATGTATCTGTTTACCTACAACAGGTTGTTCTAAATCAATAGTGCTTATGTTTTTTTTTTTTTCCCAAACACAACATTTGTTGAATGAATAAAATAGATGAATAATAAGTAGATAGTATTTGTTTCCAGTCTTGGAGTGTTTATGTTTTTAATCATAGAAAAATAAAAATCCTACAAAACACAAGCAAAGGTAGTCACCTTGAAACAAAAAAAATTGTTGGAACAATAAAACATTTTCTAAATTCTGATTTGGCTCTGATGCCCTTTTTTACACACATAGAAATCATAGGTTTATAGTTAAGAATCTCTCAAGAGGCTTACCCGGCCCCCATACTGTAGCATAGGTGCTGGAAGCACGCGTCCTGTCACATGGGCCATTTCATCCCGAACTTTAAACTGAAACTCCTGAACAAATGGATCTGTTTCATAATTTGCACTTCTTACCTGATAACAGAAAAGGTTTGTAGTTACTTTCGAAACTCCCCCCAATTCTCCTACTATACTCATTGGAATCCTTTGTTCTTTTTCTCCACTATGTCAACAATCTATTATAACAAGTCTAGTTAGTGGTGCACAAACTACAGGAAGTATGTGAACCACCTGGCAATTTATAGGAAATTTTAGTGTATTAGGCTGAATAACAAGAAATTTCAATTATTTATGATGAATGCAAATAGCAAATGAATTAGAGTATGAGAAGTACCTGGCCTAAAAAAGGGTAAGAACTTCTAATTATAGACTCCAGATATACAATTAAAACTTATTTTATGTAGTTTGATAACAAATATCTTGTTAATTCTAAGGCTTCCTCCCCTAATTACTTATAATTATAAATTTAGAAGGCTAGTGTGATGATCTAGGAACTCTAGAATCAGAACATACATAGATTCAGATTCTGTCACTTGCTTAGCTATCTGGACTTGCTTAGCTATCTGGATTTAGGTCACCTTTTAGCTTTATGAGTGAATTGTAGCCTCTATAAAATGAAGATTATAAAAATCTACTTGTTTTAGTCATAAGGTTATCATGAAAATTAATTATAAAGCATTTAGTACCTATGCACATCACACAGTCAAGTCTTGGTAAATAGTACTTATTATTCTTTTTAAAAAAGATTTACTTATTTATGCATACAAGAGCTGCGGTATAGGCCAGAGTCATGGGAGGTGAGAGTATTGACCAGAGACAGACTGGGGAGCAGAAAATGCAGATCGACTGAAACACACTGCTGAGGGGAGCAGTGGGTGAGGCATGAGAGGTCTGCCACACCATGTGGGTTCCCTCCCTGACTGGGATAGAACTTGTGCTGCCATGCCGCTGATGCTTCACAGAGTAGCTTCAACCTGCTGAGCCACCAGGGAGGTCCCTTGTAATTTTTTTTTAAAAAGATTTATTTATTTATGTATACAAGCACTGGAGTACAGGTCAGAGGTGTGGGGGGTGAGAGGATTCACCAGAGACAGAGTGGGGAGCAGAACAGGCAGATCAACAGAAGTACACTGCTGAGGGGAGCAGCAGGCAAGACAGGAGAGGAATGCTGCACCATGTGGGTCACCTCCCCGGGTGGCAGGGATTGAAATTGTGCTGCAGTTTGCTTCACAGCATGTTGCTTAATGCATTGCGTCACCAGGGAGGCCCCTTGTTGTTCTTTTTTATTGGCAACGTGGTATGAGCTGACAGGGATATGGTTATTAGTTCATATGTAAGTGGCTTTATTTTCTCATTTCTAGAGTAGGTACTAACCAATCTGCTAATTTCTTCTTGTCTGTCTGGAGCAGATCTTGCTGTGGCTTTGATCATGGTGGAAGTCTGATTGTCTGTGAGCTTCTTGATACATCTCTGTCCTGCCACAATATTACAGACCTGCAAATGAAAAACAGTTGTTGGAAATGTATAGATCCTTTTTTAAACTCTCAGTGGTATGTGTGAAATTAAAACTGAGAATTTGTTTTGTTAAACTGCTTCTTTTTAATACCGTGTTAAGTAATAGATAATACTGCTTTCCAAGGTGATTACAATTAGGTTGAAATATGAAAAGGCTAAAAATAAGTATACCAAAATGCTAACAGTGGTCACATTAGAATAGTAGTATTGTGGATGAATTATTTTCTCATTATTATTTCATTACTGACAATTTACAATAAATTTAAATTTAAAAACAGTTCAAAAGCCAAAATAAATGTGAGATTATGAAGTAAGCTATATGCCAAAAGAGACCCCAGCAGAATCATGAGTAAGTGGATACTAATAAGCAGCCTGAACACATTACTTCAAGTGGCAGGTAGGTATGTTTCTGCTCCTGCCCCACTTGCAGACAGGGAAGATGTGGGTACTTCAGCTGAAGAGTGTATTTTTCTCTGAAATACTGTGCTACTGTTCTCTCCACAGTTTGGCCATTTTCTAACTGTAAAGGAAAGCTGAAAAAAAAAAAAAAAAGTCGACATTAACAACCCTCATCTCATTATGAGTCAGCAAAACTCCAAATCCACTAACTAGAGCAAGCTGCCTCACATCATCTTTGCTCTGACAAATACCAGCTTTTCTTACGTTTGGTGACTGGCAGGCCTTCTTGTTACATTACAAACACGGTATTTCCGTCTCATTGTTCCACAATGAGTCACTTCAACCTTCAAACCTGTTCCCAACAAGAAAAACCAAGGTTATAAAACTGTCACGTGCAAAATATTTATAGTTATAAAGCCTGTTCAGTACTATAAAAACTCAAATTCTAGGCAGACAGAAAATCTGTGATATAGAACATGAGATATTAAGCAACAGATATAACATTGCTAACAATGATTACAATCATGATAACTTTAACTCTACACCTTTTCCTAGCCTATTAAACTCTTTACATTAAAAAATAGAAATCGTAAGAATTTCAAAGTCTGTAGGTTAAAGGACAAAGTTCTCCATTAACTAAAAAACCCTGCTTATAATAAATTCAAGTATTTATGCTGGGAGAGGGAAGGAGAAATGAAAAAGGAGTTGCAGTAATTTTCAAGATATTTTATAACTGTCAAACTATGTGATCTTTCAGTAGTCCAATCATCACATATTGACTGAAGATCAGAATTTCCTGAAGCCCAAGCAAGAATTCCTTTAAAATGTTTTAGGGCATTAAAAAAAAAAAAAAAATCCCAGGCCTATTTAATAGAAGTGGAGTGATAATTTTGTTCAGGTATAAGACACTGGCATAGCTCTCCTACCACTGTCGATTAGAAATCATATGCTAATGAATTAATTCCTAGAGCAGGTGATCTCTATTTTCTTATGGAGATCCTGAGAATCTGATGAAGGCAAAAGACTCAGAAAAATGTACACTTATATTATTTTGCATATGATTTTAGATGTTCCTGGATCTTTATCTGTAGACACTAGGGGTTTGAGGATCCAGAAAGTAAGGCAATGGGCTTGTAAATCACTATCTGAACTTTTTGGGATAAATTTTTTTAAGTAGTGCTGTCCAACAGAAATTTCTGAGATGATGGAATGTTCTACATATATGCTAATACAATAATCACTAGCAATACGTAGTACTGAGCACATGAAATGTGGCCAGTGTGTCTGAGAACCTCAAATTTTATTTAATTTACATTTAAATAGCTACTTGTGGCTAGTGGCTACTATATTGATTAATGTAGTCTTGGAACTACATAAAAGAGTTAACAGACACAGTAGCCACTGTTAATATAAGAAACTCTGTTTCTATAGCAAAGACCCCAAAGGGGGGGGGAATCTAAAAATGGGTCAAAGGAAGGTCACTTTTTGTTCCTCGATAATACTTATTATCAAGGAATTATATTTATGGCTATTATTTTTGAATTATTTCCCTTTCATATTTGTGATGCCTATACTGCAGTGATTCTCAACTACAGGCATTTTGCCCTTAGGGAGCATATGGTAATGCCTGCAGACATTTAATCTAGTGGATATCAGATTTAGGAGTGCTTGGATCTAGGGACACTACTAAATAACCTACAATGCTACAGTACTACCTTCCACCCCAAGCATAACAAAGAATTATCCAGCACAAAATATCAATAGTGCAAAGGGTGGGAAACTATGTTATACTAGAGCTTAATTCCTGTCTAATAATATTAATGGCAATCCAAGCACCAAGTTCTTTCACAGGAATATCTTCTTCTGATACAGCAGCACAATTTAGCATGTTAAATGGATAGTGTCACTGTGCCAGGGTGATGTGGGCTTTTCTTGAGGAGCACTCCTGACTGAATCAGTGAGAAATAGTTTTTAATAATAACTACCTTTATAAAACTAAAATTTTAGATCAATTAAAGTATTTAGTATGCCTCTGTACTGTAAAGGAGACTAAAATGATTATATTTGGGGAGAATAGAAAAGTTTAGAACAAATTTCTGTTATCTAAGTGCTATTATCATTTAGCAATTGGTTTGTTAATACTTCCCCTTGAACTAAAAACATATTAGTAAGGTTCTATAACTTTCTAAATACCAATGCAAATTGGTAATTTTATATATATATATATATATATATATATATATATATATGGGGTACTTTTTACCATACATGTTACCAAAAATTTCTGCTGTTTAACTATGATAAATTATTGGACAAAGAAACTACCCTACAGTTATTAGATATTCAGGAAAAATTTCAACGAGAACCAAATGAATATACTAAGGAAATCTATAACTTATAGCATTTAATATTAATATTTTCAGTTATCATCAAATTCCTGATGCAAGCTAAAAATTAAAACCAATATAGAGGACAGCACACCTAACTTTGACCTAACTTTGATTCTCTTGATATACTGTAGCAGGACTACATGATGTACTTAAAAAAAAAAATCCTCAAATAAAAATCTTCTTGGCTTTGAATGGAAGAAAAAAACCATCAGTTTGTTAATTTGAATCAATTCAGATTTTTCTTTCCCAAATCTGGGGGGGAAGGGAGAGGCACAGGTGCTTAAGAACAAGACCCAATTCCAGGGATTAGCAAAAAGATGAAATAAAAAAAAAAATGGACTAGATAATTCTCTGCCCAGGACCCTCCCCAAACCCACCATCCAACCAAAAAAAATTTCTTGGCTTTAATAAATCAAAAATTTAACCTATAAACTTGGTTTTACCTTCACTATAACATCAACTTTATAATGCTTTCTAGTCATTTTTTCAGTCATTTCTTTGGGCCCCTGAGCAGATGAAGTTAAGATCGATCCATGCTCTTCGGGCAGCAGCTGAATCCTTGTTCTGTACATCTTGTATTTTCTGTGATAGAGTGGTGATATGAGTTGATTGCATAGTTACCGAAAAATAATGTAAATGATTTCATGATATCAGAGGTGGTAACTAAGAAGCAACTCCACTGGAAACCATGGCATTTAGATGATCACATATTAATGGTGGGTAATGCACTATCTCCCCACAATGCTAACTGTGCAGTTAATACAGATTATGAAAGGACAATGGTATGGTTGCAAAACAGTAATATGTAACAGTTTCTATTTTTGGTACTTAAATAACTTGAGATAAATGGATGCTTATTTTCAAACAGGAAGGATTGAATGTTTATTACAATGACTATCTTTCTCCTAGTTACTGAATGGCATAGAATCAATGGATTACTGGAGTAAGCAGGATATATTCACCTACTCTGACTGAGTTGGGGAGCTGAAAGATGTTCAGTGAACAAATTTTAATGCTTCAATTCAAATCACAAGCTGAAAATTATCTTAAACAAGTAAAACAAAATAAAACAATTATTTCTGATCATTTAAGATCTAACTCAATATAAACAGAATTTGTTACTTTTTCTATTTAGAAAATACCTAATTTTAATTTTTAAGGAACTGAAGACACTAGAGTCACATTTTACATAACAATTAGGTTCTGAAGTTATGAACAAGGTGAGAATTTTAGATAATCAAAATTACTTTAAAAAATCCCTTAAATTGCTGATAAAGTATAGCGTGTATAAATATATATATAAAAAACTGCTAATGTATATAGGAATGTACCTATATATAAAGAGCAAGTATGTACAAAATATAAATTTAGGAACAGTATTAGAATTTTTTTTCTTTTTCTCTTTGGAAGACCACACAGAGATTAATTTATGATAGTAAACTGCACATGTAATACAAAACCACGGTACAAATTTTGGCAACTAACTAAAATAATTGAGATCAATGAGCAACTGTATAATACACATGAAGTAACTAAATTCTAACTCCAGAACAAGACATGAAACTGGCTGGCCCCATATCCAGAAATTTTCAAAGGAATAAAATATTTTGCCATCATTTTAGAAAAATAAGGAAGTCATTACAGTAGAATATGTTTACAGAATGACTCCAACTCTGAAGTAACACTTTTGACAGTATAACAGAAGCATTTTCCCGTAAGACACTTTTACACCTTCAGTTAATAAGGGAAAATACTGACAAAAAATTAGCTGGTATTGATATCAATTCCACTACTTAGCATTCCTTTTATTTAAACACTGCTTAAAATGTTATGGTGATGAATTTAATGTAAGTTTTTATAACTGATCTACATTCTTACTGGTGATGTTACATGAATAGATTTTAATTACGAAAAAATGTTTCAATAAAAGTTTGTTGTATCCATGCATCTTATAATTAAGCTGTTCTAAATGCTAATTAATTCACCTTTTATCTCTTTGGTGAATTTTACCCGATGAGAATCAGTCAGGGGTCTTGGTTGCTCATCAATATTATGAATGTCAAGAACTTCACACATGAACTGAATTACAGGTTGTGCTTTGTAGAAGGCAGTGGCAGAAACTAAGGAGAAAAATACAAATAGTACAAATTAATTTTTCCTTAAAAAATTCAGAAACAGGATCTCAGGCTACATGACAGTTAATTACACCACAGAGTTAAAACCATCCTATATGTACAGTTAAGTAACATAAAAATATTACCGAAATTAAGCAATATCAATTTGAGTTCTATTTTATTGGAAGATAGGCACAAGTACAGAAAAGGCAGATGCTACAGTTTTTTATCATCTCCTTCAGCATGGGTAAATGAATCATTCATTCCTCTACTACAAATACAGAGAAGTTTTCTGGGCAGGAAACAAGACCTGTAAGGGGATAAAGAATGCCAGAGCCCCTCAGTAGATGAAAGAGGTTAGCTACTATTTCTTAAACAAAACTTCTATGCCACCCTAGACTGTTTTGTTGAGAATTTTCCCTGTCTTGTAGATTTGAGAACACAGTGATATTACATGTTAATGGTGCTAATCTAAGCTACAGGTAGTAAAATTAAGAGGTATCTGGCTAATGTTACTGAGCTACAGTTGGTAGTTTTTTAATACTGAACCAGCAGAACTTCTCAATCTCAGGTTTTGGAACTGGAAGAGTTTCACTAGTGATTAGTAGGTCTACATCACTCATTTCTATAGTTCATACTTAGTGACTACTATTGTGTACTATAAAGGACTGGGATATGGTGAAAAAATAAAACCAAAATAGGAAATCAGCTATATGCCCTCATGTTATTTTTCTACTTAAAAAACATGCCCACCACCTGCTGAACTTTTATGTGGTATTCTGTAAACATTTTATGTGATATTCTTTCTTTTCCTCTCCTTTATTTAGGATTAAATGTACTTCATAAAAAGCCCCTCACCTCTAGATATTTACCAAGGCTTTAACAGTATCTTGGCATATGTGTGGGTGATGAGGCTATTAATATATATATTTTTTTACTTTAATTTTATCTTTAAAATTTCAAATAGCTTGAAATATTAATTTTTCTTTTTCTTTATTCCAGAAATAATATATAAGTGAAATCTCATAAAAAATTTTGAAACAATATAGAGTAAATGTAAAGACTTCCTATGGTCTTAATTCCACCCTTTCAAGTATCTTTTAGGAAGTAACTGTTGTTAATAGCTAGGTATGTACATAAACTGCTCTTTTAATAGCATTTGTAGATATAAACATGTACATAAAACTTTTTTTTTACATGAAGTCAGATAGTAAAAAGTTTTATGACTCATTTTATTACTATTCTTTAAGTTAACATTATGTCTCAGAGATCTTTCCATGTCACTAACATTCTTTTGAATGGCCTCATATTATTTTATAACATGGGTGGCAAGATAAATTAGGTGAATATATTCTCTTACCTTCTTAATAAAAAGGACACAAATGCCTTAAGACATTAGAAACATGATTCTGGGCTTTGATTTTTTTCTCATTATATACTTTAGATCTGTATGTACTAACATGGGACCATATCACTCTTTAAGTTTCTTAATTTCTTAAAAGTAAACAAACAAAAATAAAATACATGGTGAGTAACATCCTTATTTCACCTTTCCTCTTAGTCTTTTTTTACTGAATTAGTAACTACTAAGTTCACAACTAATTTGTCATATACCAGAGTTGTAACTACTAACCAAGCATTTTTTACCTTGTTTAACATTTTTCCATTATTTTTCTCTACTGTTTCTCATGCTTCTAATAATTTTCTATTTACCATTTTCCCTATGGGAATGTGCATTTGAGGTGAAAATTAAAGTTAGTAGTAAAAAACTATTAGAAATGATAGTTTGAAATTAGTAAGTATAGTTTAATTAAGAATGATTTTCAATGAGCAAATGATTTCCAATAATTTCCAATGTTTTCCAATGAGCAAAGATCTGTTTCTCTACCCCTTTAAGTGAATTCTTAATTTTTTATAAATATGTATCTCTAAATGTGTATATCTGTATAGATATATGCATTTTATTCCTTCCTTCCCTTTCACAAATAAGGTAATCTTCACTGAAAAAGTAATGTTTACAACTAACATAAAAACCTATTAATAAAATGTATACCATATAAAAGAAATAAGCATATAATCATTTCCATAGGTGATGGCCCCATAAAAGCATTAGATAAAATTCAGCACCATAACTAATACTCTTAGTGTACCAGGACTAGAGTGACTATCCTTACTTTGATACAAGTTAATTGCCAAAAAATTATAGCAAATTCAACCTAATAAGAAGTTCTAGTTGCACAGTTAATAGAAATAAGGGGAGAAATGATATCATCATTCTTCACAATTCCTGTCTATACAGAAAACAAAATAAAATCTATAAATAAACTCATGGGGTATAAGAGCTCAGCAACATTGGTAGATTTAAGATCAACAAAAAAAAAGAAATTTCATTATTTTAAAATGTAATTTTAAAAAAAGATACCTCTTAAAATCACAGCAAAAACCATAAGGTACCTGGCATAATAACCAGACAAAAGCAGTATAAGATGTATAGAAATAACACATATTACTGAAAGTAATTACAAAAAATAAAAATAAATAGAATATACCCATTTCATAGAGATTATCTCCAAACCATTCTGCAAATTCAAAACATTTCCACTTAAAATATCAATAGACTATAAACTGAGCCTCTGGAACTTAAGAAGTTGACACTAAAAATAACACAAGCGATTGTTTAGACACTAAAATAAATAAGAGCAATGAAACAAGAACAGCCAAGACAATTTTTAAGAATTAGGTCTACCCTATCTTTCACCAAGTTTATTATTTAGTCAACTGAAGAAACTCGGGGATAAATACACAGACCAGAGAATAGACTTGAAAGCCTATCTCACATCATATTCAAAGAACTAAATAGGGAAAGAAAAAAATTAGAAGAAAACATAAAATATCCTTATGAAATTAAAGGTATTAAAGGAAGAAACTAAAACCATTAAATTGTGAGACAAAGATACCATATACAAAAAAATGGTATATATCTTCAAATATACTAAATTTGAAGATAAATTTTCAACCCAGCATTTACACTACATTGGAAAACGCTAGCAAAATTCCAAATGTGCAAAAGGAGACATAATAAGAATGCATACAGTAACATGTTTTTAATAGTAAAAAGAATGAAAACAACCAAATATCAATCAACAGAATTAATAAATTTGTGGTATATTCATATAATCAAAGCTAACGAGCAAGTGCTAGGATTCAGATAAAAGAATTAAGAGGGCCTCCCTGGTGGTGCAGTGGGTTAAGCAACGCACTATGAAGCAAACCACAGCCACTGCAGCACGAGTTTGATCCCTGCTGCCGGCCAAGGAGGGGACCCACATGGTGCGGCAGACCTCTCCTGCTGTGCCCGCTGCTCCCCTCAGCA
>JAGFMF010012145.1:12728220-12747094 GCA_019455555.1 Galemys pyrenaicus | reverse complement strand
GCAGCAGACCTCTCCTGCCTCACCTGCTGCTCCCCTCAGCAGTGTGTTTCAGTCAGTCTGCCTGTTCTGCTCCCCACTCTGTCTGGTGAATCCTCTCACTTCCCACAACTCTGGCCTGTACCCCAGCTCTTGTATGTACAAATAAATAAATCTTTCAAAAACAAAACAGACTTTGGTATATAATGATATATCATCAATCAGATTACCAGTATCTAGAAGTGCATTATATACATTTAAGAATTTTTTTTAACCAAAATAGACTAGATGTGCAAATTCCAATGGATAACATTTCAACTCATGAACACAGTGTATCATGGAATTTATTAAGGTCATTTAAATTTTATTGAGGTTGTTATATACTCAACTCTCATGTAACTTTAAATAAATTAACAACATTTTTTGTTGCTGTTTTAAATACAGCTTTTCATTTTTGTCACTTATTAACTGTTGCATGTTTGTTTTTTAACCAGGTTTATTTTTTCCTTTTCCTTGATAGTAG
The DNA here is from genome assembly GCA_019455555.1 of Galemys pyrenaicus. Taxonomy (NCBI): domain Eukaryota; kingdom Metazoa; phylum Chordata; class Mammalia; order Eulipotyphla; family Talpidae; genus Galemys; species Galemys pyrenaicus. The sequence continues at coordinate 12,746,595 of JAGFMF010012145.1, read as the reverse complement.
TATTGGAATAATACAAAAAGAGGTTTGGAAATTAAGTGGAATTAGATTTTCAAGGGCATTATGTATCTGAAGGCTCCAAAAAAGAAGACAAAGTTCAAATCAATCAAAAAGGAGTCTGGAGGAAGTATAAGCATTTATAGGAATACAAAAACCCTCTCAAAATAAATTCTACTCGATGAGATAAGATACTGTATCAGTAAGACAAGAATAATGTTACCAAAACTAAACAAAACAAAACTAAACCCAGAAAAAAGAACTATTAGAAATTAGAGATAACAGTGCCCACCCTGGTGGCGCAGTGGGTTAAGCAATGCACTATGAAGCAAACCACAGTCACTGCAGCACGAGTTCAATCCCTGCTGCCGGCCAGGGAGGGACCCACATGGTGCAGCTGACCTCTCCTGCTGTGCCCGCTGCTCCCCTCAGCAGTGTATTTTAGTCAGATTTGCCTGTTCTGTTCCCCACTCGGTCTCTGGTGGATCCTTTCACCCCCTACACTTCTGGCCTGTACCCCAGTTCTAAGATGAATAAAAAAAAAAAAGAAATTAGAGATAACAGCAGAAATGAAAAAGTGAATTGACTTAGAAGGAAATTAGAGGAAATGTCCCAGAAAGTACAGCAAAACAAAGGAAAAAAAGATAATACACATAAAATAGGTGGGTTTTATGGCACGTAGATTAAACCTCACTAAAGGTATTTTAAAAATGGAACACTCTTGGGCCTCCCTGGTGGCACAGGGAAAGTCAGTTATCAAGCTATTGCCAACCACTGCAGCATGAGTTTGATCCCTGGCCAGGGAGCTGACCCACACCGGGGAGCAGACTTCTCTTCTCTCGCCCACTGCTCCCATCAGCAGTGCATTTTAGTTAATGTGCCTGTTCTGCTCCCCACTCTGTTTCTGGTGAATCCTCTTACCCCCTACTTCCACCTCTGGTCCACACCCCAGTTCTTGTATTTTTAAAAAAAATCTAAAATATGGAATACTCTTTCAATTTGTGATGGAGAATTATTTACAATATAGATCTAGCTGAACTATCACTTAGGTTTGTTGATACATTTTCCAATGTGTAAGGTGTCAAAAATTTGCTTCCTGTGTTTCTATTGCTTGCGACCCTTCTGAACATTAAAAAGTGGGGGGGGAGGCAACACTGGGATACAGGAAGCAGATCAATATAAAAAGAAATACAAAAGGAATTCCCTAGGAGGATAGCAAAATGTGACCTCAGAGGATAGCTGTGTACCATAAATGAAGAGCACACTCAATCAAATGGAAAAGAGTGAATCAAGACACACATCTGAAGATTGTCAGAGAGGGCCTATTGCCCTTAGACTGTTTTTCTAATGTGAGGATAGGCTGGGCAAAGCCTGATAGCGTTGCATTTACTTGGTCTGTTCTGATCACATGTTGATAAAATTCTTGCCTTGCTGCCTGAAGTTATTAGGCTCTCATTTTACACAAAAGAAGTGTTTGGTTCTGATAAACTTCTAAGAGGATGAACTTGAATATTATAAAAATAAAAATTATTTTTCAGGTACCTTATACCCAAACTAATGACAAAAATAAGAAGCAAACAACACTAATATTGTGATTAATAAATTACTGTTTTCCTCACAAAGGAAGTATATTTAGACTACTTGACTATTTTGACTACTGCAAAAATAAATTATGACACTCTACCATCAAGTGTTTATCCTGACTACTTTGTTCTAGTAGCAAAATAGTGAGCATTTTATAGAAATATTCTTCTTACTGAAGAGCACAGGAAGTAAATTAAAATAAAATAACATTTTTCAGCTCAGATGTCCTGAGATTTGGTCTAAGATTTGCTTTCCAGGAATCTTGCTTCTAAGGGACACAGCACAGAGTTGTGAATATTAAGGGTCATACGAACTGGAGTCAGCATAGTTTACCTTTATCATATAAATATAAATTATGGGGGGCCTCCCTGGTAGCACAAGGGGTTAAGCACCACACTATGAAGTTATCCACAGCATGAGTTTGATCCCCAGGCAGGGAGGTGACCCACATGGCATAGCATGGCTCGTCCGCTGTTCCCCTCAGCAGTGTATTTCAGTTAATCTGCCTATTCTGTCCCCACTCTGTCTCTAGTGAATCTTCTCACCCCCAACACCTCTGGCCTGTACCCCAGTTCTTGTATGCATAAATAAATAGATCTTTTAAAAAAAATATAAATCACATAATCTTGAGCCTCAAATAAACTATGGCTGTATTTAAAAAGTGGTTTAATATAAGTTTATTAACATAGATATTAATTATAAACTATTTAGAAGTTATTTTAGATAAAATTTAGAAAATTTTCTCCCTCCAAACTTCAGCTAAGGGGATCACCTAACTTACAAATGCGCTGGAGTTTATATGAGATAATTGAATGTAAACTGCTAAGCATTCTCTCTGCTACATTTGGTAAATAAAAATATGAGAGCTACAAGTAACAAACACAGATTCACTGTGATATTCTTAAAATGCATGAATTACAGTACTAAAAAGCAAGCTGTAAATGAGTTTGGGTTAAAAGCAGGCTAAACTAAAAAAATATTCTTCATTTCATCAACTCTAAGATGCCAATGATGGATACACCTTGTGTATCCTAAAAAGGAAAAAGGAAATCTGTCAATTAAACTGTGACAAACCTACCCTAAGATTTCTCCCAATTTTGTAGATGATGAAATGTGAAAAAAAAAACAAAAACCAAAAAAACAAAAACCAAAAAATAAAACTGAGTGTTAGATTGGCAAAATTCATTAAGTTTAATGACACAGTTGAGAATTAGATATTCTAATTGCAGAATTAAATTGTACAATTAGAATTAAAATTAAAGTTCTTTGCTTTTCCATGTTTATCTTTACCACTAACTGCACCTAGTTCCCATCTGTCACTTTCTCAAAGAAATGATCGTCAAGCACTGAACCAGAATATATCCCTGTTATATGTTCCCATGATACTTGTGCTTCTCCTTTGCAGTAATCAGTATCATTCCTCTTCATAAGATTTTAAGTTCAATAAGGAATGTTTTGTTCAGTATAATATATGAAGTGCAAAGAATGCAAAACCAAAATCACATAGAAACTACTAAGGAAACAGAAAGAAGTAATCTGGTCAGTGCAATATTGTCACGTATTTTTCATGGCAGCACTAAGTTTTATGCTATGATTTTTCATTTCACTAAGATACCACAGCTTTTTTTTTTTTTTTTAAATACTATTAGTCTTCTGATTTCTTTGCATTATAGTGGTACTGTAAGTAATCTGTTTACTCTGGTCATACAGATAAATACACACACATTTTTCTTGAAACACGCAGTCTTTTAGGTTAACTCTTTTTCCCTGCCCCAAACAATCTATTCCATTCCTTTCCTTCTTTCTTCCTAAATCACTATCCTGAAATAAAGTGACATTATTTTCCATCTGTTTTGGTAATGTTATTGCATTTGTAAGCACATATACAAATAATAACATACCCTTTAGTTAACTGCTCCAGTAAACACTGTTTTCAATAACTATTCATGTTGATACATGCAGATATGGTTCATTCATTTGAATGTTACATAGACCACAATCTCATAATAAATTTATATAGTTTATTCATTCTACTATTGACAGGAATTAGGTTGTTTTCCGTTTTCTGCTACTAAAAATAATGCTTCCTGCACATATGCAAGTTGCCGTGGTATATTAAGAGCTTTAAGATATGTGAAATTTCATCTTTTCTATAACAGATTATAAAAACTGTTCTCTGAGGTAGTTGTATCATATATTCTTGTCAACAGAGCATAAGAAGAGTTCCTTTACTTTAGCCTTGCCAACATTTGAATTGGACATTTCAATATTTAAAAGTGACGGGTGTGAAATGGTACCTTACTGATTTCATTTGTATGTTCCTGATTATTAATGTATTTGAGAATGTGATTTTCATGTATCTGCTGGAAACTTGGGTTTCCTCTTTTGTGAATTACCTCATTTTCCACTGATTTGTTCTTCTCTTTTGTAAAGCTCTAGAATACATATGCTACAAATAAATACTCTCCTAGAATTTTAACTTTATCGGTAAGATCATTTCTGACACACAAGCATTAAATAGTGATGGAGCCAAGTTTATCAGTATTCTCTTTTATGATCATACATTTTATATTTTATATATTAGAGATATTCTCTTATTTGTTTTTACTAAATATAATTACATAATTACAAAGTTTTACCTTTCACTTTAAGATTACACTCTAACTGAAATAAATTTTGGATTAGATGTGAGGTGGGTCTAATTATTTTTTTCGATAGTTAACAAGTATATAAATACCACTTATTAAATAATAAATATTTTGCTCTTTTCTTAGTGATTTGAAATACCTTGATAGTCACAAAGTTTCCATATACATAAATGTAACCTATTCAAATAATGATGGCAATTCCTCTTTTCTATATTCTTTAAAATTATATAGGCTTTTTTTTTTTTTTGCTTTAAAACTGACCTCTATTTAAAGTTATTTATCTATTGTTACTACTATAAAGTTTTTTTTTAATTATGGTAACACTGGTTTACAATATATTATGATTTAGGAATACTACTGTATTTTCTTAATCTACAAATCTTAATAATGACTTAAGTTTCATGATATATACCCTATTAGAATTAAAATTCCAGGGCCTCCCTGGTGGTGCAGTGGGTTAAGCAACACACTATGAAGCAAACCGCAGCCACTGCCACACAAGTTTGATCCCTGCCGCCGGTTAGGGAGGGGACCCACATGGCATAACAGACCTCTCCTGTCTCGCCTGCTGCTGCCCTAGGCGGTGTGTTTCAGTCAGTCTGCCAGTTCTGTTCCCCACTCTATCTGGTGAATCCTCTCACCTCCCGCAACTCTGGCCTGTACCCCAGCTCTTGTATGCATAAATAAATAAATCTTTAAAAAAAGAAAAAGAAAAGAATTAAAATTCCATTTACAGATTATTTTTGGGAGGACCATCAGCTTATAAAATTAAGTTCTCTCAATAAGTCTATATTAATATATCTCATCTCATTCATTTATATCTTTTATGTTCTTCAAAGATCTCTCAGAAATCTTTTAATTCTGTGTACTTCCTTTTCAATTCAAACTTTTATGTAAAACTTCAGCTAAGACATCACTTATTTTTACATTCCAGGTTAATGGATTCTCCTCCTATGTTCTGAATTGTATTTATTTATTCTTTGCTTACTATGACCATGAGTTATCCAAGGCACTAAGGGCATATAATACTCATATAAGATGGACAGTCCCTAGCTACATGGAGCTTTCATTCTAGTAGGAGACAGACAATGAACACATGCTTTTATAAACACACCCTATAAAAGAGGGTGACAGATGTTATCACAAGGGAAGTACACTGTGCTATGGGAATACATAACAGAAATACCTAAATCAGACTTGGGGGATGGCTGGATAAGGGGAGTAGGGTGTCAAATACTGCTTCTCAAGGAAGTAACATGTAGATTGAAACCTGTAAGAAGAACAGAAGTTAGCAAACACAATAGTGACTAAATATCATAGTACTGACATCCTAGTCTTAATCTTAATTTTATTAGAAAAGTCCCACTGCTTAACTGAATCATGTACTTTTAAAAATATTTCCTCCCTTGGATTCCTGGATACCATTTTTGTGTTCTTGCTGCCTGTCTGTACTGTCTCTTACTGCCTGTGGTAAACATTAATTGCTCACTCTTTTTTCTTCCTTGAATGCTGATATTCTTCTCATGGCTTTATCCTTTTCAATCTTGTTCTCAATACTATTCCTAAACAAGTTCTCACACTTCTACAGATTCATCACATATGCATTTATATACTTTTACTTTTAGATCCCACCACTACAGATTCTCATACCTGAATTCCCCACTAAATCCTAGATATCTTTATCTCAATATATTCCACAGAGTGCTCAAGCTTTGGACATATTAACAATTATTTGGTCTATCTGTATACAGTGTATATTGAAACTGACCAACAATAGCAGATCTATATCCCACATTCAGTAGAGCGCATCATCATTTGAACCTGGTATAATGAAGCTACTATTCTGAACCACGTTCGCAATTATACTCTCCATAGAAGCCAGTTTATAATATTGTGCTGTAACTGAGTCTGAAGGAACATAAATATATTTCAAAGATTTAATAATCACAAAATTTTAGAGGTCAGGTGTGAGGTTTTGTTTTTACCATAATGTGGCAAAATGACTAGCTACTAGCTGTCAAACACTAGTGTAGGTATCACTTTGACAGTATGTGTAGATGTAAGTAAAGCCTATATCTAGTTGAATTTTTAAAAAGGATAATCTCTGGATAATTTGGGTAAGTCTGATTCAGTCAGATGAAGGCCTTAAAAGTAGGGCTGAGATTTCCTCGAGAGAGATATGAAATTCCACCTCTGAACAGCGGCTTCAGCCTAGGCCTGTAAATTATAACCTGCCCTTACTGATTTACCTTAAGGATTTCAGATTTGCCTAGCTAGTCCCTGCAATTGTATAAGTTAAATCTCTCTGGATATGTATCTTCTACTGGTTCTGCTTCTTTGGTTGAACCAGACTGATTGATATACCAGATTTGTAATTTATTTCAAAAAACAATTCCTTCAAAAACCTAATAAATCTATTGGTTTCCAATTAGTTCCATGTGCCAGTAACTACACCCAAGGTTTTTTCTGGACATGGTTCTTAAATTTATCTTTTTAACTTAATCCTTGTAATATGTTCCTTTCTCTCCATCCCACATTAGACCATTACCATCTCTTACCTGAACTAGTGATTGAAAAAGCCTCCTAACTGGCTTCTCAGATTAGTTTTTTCTCCTCTATCTATTCTCCACACTGCTGCCAGAGGTCTCTTTCTGGAAAACAAATATGATCATGTCACTATCCTTCTTAAAAATCTCTGACATCTCCCTACCTATAGGGTAGCGGTAAATTTGTTTTCATTAATTTCTATTTTTAAGTTTTATTTCCTTCCATTTTCTTTACATTTAATTTTCTGTCCTGTTGCGATGAATGCTTAGGTCATTAATTCTCTTCTTTCCTAGTAGATATTTTTAATAGATAATAAAATAGATAAGGTTTTATATTTATGTATTGCTTTAATTAATCATACCAAGTCTAATATGCATTTTTTTCTATGACCTTCTGATTAAAAATATTTTACATTTCCTTTGTGATGTCTTTAACAAATGGGTTATTTAAAATTTGTTTTTTCGTAATACCCAAAGAATGATTTTAAATTTTAGTAGGGACACAGAAGCAATTTAGTTCCATATTTCCCTACTTTTCTCCTAGAACTTGTACAGAACAACAAAGAAAATGTGAAAAAAGAGAATAAAAGAACTTCCACATTTCCAGTGAATCTAGAAGACAATAAACTCCTGAAAATGTCAAGCTAAATAGCTATGTCCCAAAGTAGAACCTATACAAGAAGTCACATCTGAACATGCCAGAAAGACACCCCCACCAAGAGAAGGTTCTATCCTAGTGGGAACTGTAAAATATAGAACTGAGATTGAATGATGGAATCTCAGAAAGAAGTAGCAGAAAAAAAGGAGGTATAAGATACTTTATGACAGTGGGTGGAATGTGACTTAGACAGGCCTCAGGGCTATCTTTCTAAGATCAAGGCATGTGCTTTTATTCTATAATTTCAAACTTACAGAAAAGGAAAAATGGAAAGTACAAAGAACTTTTGATTACCCTTCACAAATTCTCTAATTGTTAACATTTCAGGCAGGCATGTTAAAAGCAGGAGTTCTATCCCTTGGTAGAAGAAATAGTAAGGAACTGGTGAAACACATGGCTGGCTATTCACGCCTCATAAATATGTAAAACAACTGAAAGCAAGAAAGATATGGCTCCATTTTGAAGACAGAATCCATCAAAACAACAGAGGATAGAGGTACTAAGCAGAGAAACCTGGAAAATTACTTGGCTCCTAACTTTCTGTGCCCTCTCCCCTTCCCAGTCCAGTCTGAATAGGTGATTTGGGAAAATACATCTCATTCAATATTAATAGCAAAAAAGGGTAAATATGCAAAGATACCATTAAAAATGCAAAAAAGAACCACATCCCTGACAAAGAGAACACAAAAGGGAGTATCACGAAGATAAAAATATAACACCACTTTTTAACATGTATTCAACACTTCTTAATGCAGCCATGAAGAAATTTAAAAATAAAAAGAAGAAACAGCTAGTTAACAGGAGGGGGTAAAATAAGCTTGGCAGAACTCATGAAAGAAATGGAAGAAAACAAATTAAAAAAAATTAAAGGTTGAAGACTAAACTACAATGAGCATATGATAAAACATGTATCACAAATGGCATGGTAAGAAACACTCTTTAGTAGGATAGAAATTCTCTTTAAAAAAAGTGATAGATTGAAAAAAAGACTTGTGGGCCTCCCTGGTGGCGCAGTGGGTTAAGCAACACACTATGAGGCAAAACCACAGCCATTGCAGCACGAGTTCGATCCCTGCTGCCGGCCAGGGAGGGGACCCACATGGTGCAGCAGACCTCTCCTGCTGGGCCCACTGCTCCCCTCAGCAGTGTACTTCTGTTGATCTGCCTGTTCTGCTTCCTGCTCTTTCTGTGGTGAATCCTCTCACCCCCCACACCTCTGGCCTGTACCCCAGTTCTTGTATGCATAAATAAATCTTAAAAAAAAAAAAGACTTGTACCTACACTTCCAAAGTGAATCCCATGTTTTAAATAAGACTGATTCAAGGGGGTCAACACTGAGAACATATTTAGAAAAATTATTGGAAAAATATTTCTAGCAATTAAACAAAAAAATAAATAAAATGAAGGAAAAGAAAGTCAAACTGATATTATAGTTCTCTATTCAGAAAACAGTGAAAAACACCTAAAAGGTACTCAAGGAAGAGTCAATAATTTTATAAAGTACAGTCAAGTAATAATTCAGGAATAAGGCTACAGACAATTGTTTTTCTAAATTCAAACTCAAATCTTATTTATATGAGCTCTTCCAGAAGAAATACTTTAGACAAACTGAAAGCATGGTATGAATGGAAAAATTTTCACCAAAGAAACCATAGTTAGTACCTGTAAAGTTAACTGTAGCTTTAAGATTAAAAACAAATTGACATACTTGACAAAATGAAAAGTAGCTGTTACATAATCTGATATTGTAAGGTTAATACAGAAAATAAATGAATGATAGGAGTATAAAACATAAAAAATAGAGTAACTCACTCATTGCACCTTATAAGAATAATAGATAGGAATCAAAGCTAAAAGTCAGGTAATAAAAATTTTAAAAAAGTTAGAGTAAAAACATAAAGAAGAATAAAATAATGCATATTGTATAAAACTAGTATAGGAGAGGGAAGAAAGGGAGTGAATAAAGCTAATATAATTGTTACTCTATAAGGAAAACAAAAGCTACTGCTTTAGGGCCTCCCTGGTGGCGCAGTGGGTTAAGCACACACTATGAAGCAAACCGAAGCCACTGCAGCTCGAGTTTGATCCCTGTCCCCTGCCAGGGAGGGGACCCACAAGGCTCAGCAGCCCTCTCCTGCCTCACCCGTTGCTACCCTCAGCAGTGTGTTTCAGTCAGTCTGCCTGTTCTGCTCCCCGCTCTGTATGGTGAATCCTCTCACCTCCAGTGACTCTGGCCTGTACCCCATCTCTTGTATGCATAAATAAATAAATCTTAAATATATATATATATAGCTTTAAAAAAAAAGCTACTGCTTTAAAAAAAAGAGAGAAAGCTGAATATTATACAATCAAAGTTAGTTGGCGGGGTGGGGAGGGAGAACTTCCCTAATATCAGACAGTCTTTTAAAACCACAGAAAACAGACCACTATGTATAAGTATCAAAAGCACATAAAATCAGAAAAAATTACATACATTATTTGACAAAACTAAGACCAAATATATATGTCCTTCTTGTCTATCTGGCTTAACTCACCCATTAATAATAAAAAGCTTTACACTGACCCACAAAACAAAATCATTCTATGATATCACTGATATGTACCTATGATATAGGAATTATGAAAAAATTAAAGATGAAAAAATTGATGGAAAGGCTATGGTTCACGAACATGAATTGTAATCCTTGTTCACAATGAAGAAAAGACAGGCATATGCACATGCTTCCTATCATAGAGTACCAACAGTAAGAAAGCAGAAATTATTAAAAGTATAAGGAGAAATAGCAATATAAATTTATTTCTCTCAGTATGAGTGTAAGTAAGCAAAATAAATATGGAAATGAATGAACAAAAAAACAACATGATCAAAAAGGTAAGTCTGAAATAAAAATGGCTTGAATTAAAAAAAAAATCTGATAGGTATTCATTCAACTCTACATTAACTATAGAATATACCTTATTTTCAAAAAGCTATTGAACTTTTACACAGTATCACAAAAATTGACAATATATTAGGTCACAAAAGACCCTCAATTCTAAAAATAGAAGTATAAATAACATTCTCAAATTAGCAACACAACTGAATGACAAATTAACAGCATAATCAAACAACACAAAGATCTTTAATATGACAACAGAAATCTCTCAAACAATGTTTGGTTAATAGGAAAAGTGTTAATTAATTTTTTGGAGATCTAGAAGACAATATAATTAGAAGCTTTGGAATACAGTCAAAACTATGATTAGAAAAAAAATTATTGTTTTTAATACTTTCATCAATTAAAAAAAAGTATATGGGGAAAAAAAACCTAAATTAACAAGAAAAGTAGTGTAAAAAATTTTAAAACTAAGCACAAATTAAGAAGTCAGAAGACAGAAACCAAAGAACTAAAAGGTGTGTGTATGTATGTGTGTGTAGCAAAAGTCGTTCTTTTGAGGAAAAAAAATCAGTTATTAAATTACTATCTTTTGGACCTCCCTGGAGGCTCAAGGGGTTGAGCACCGCATTCTGGGGCTTCTGCAGCCACTACAGCACAAGTTTGATCCCCGGCCAGGGAGGGGACCCACGTGGAGCAGCAGTCCTCTCCTGCCTTGCCCACTGTTCCCCTCAGCAGAGTATTCTCCTTGATCTGTCTATTCAGTTCCCACTCTGTCTCTGGTGAATCCTCTCACCCTGTGCTGGCGCCTGTGCCCCGCCCCGCCCCCGGGCCTCTGGTCTGTACCCCAGCTCTTGTATGCATAAATAAATAAAATCTGTAAAATAAATAAATAAATTACTACCTCTCTAATCAAGATAAAAAAGACAAAGCACAAATACATAAAATAAGGAATGGGAAAAGAACACAGAAACAGACTAGTAATATTCTAGTAATAATAAATAATAAACTATAATAAACTAGTAAAATTCTACAGAAATAAATTAAATGTAGTAAAATAACTTTCTATCAAGATATAATCTAACAAAACTGAACCTAGAGGGCCTAAACAGACTTGTTTTCACAAAATAAATTAAAGATGTTTTAAAGGAGCACCCACCAAAATAAAACACACATACCCCAAGACTTTATAGGGGAGTACCACTAAACCTTAAGAGATGATAATTCTAATACTATTTCAAAACTGTTGTACTTTTTAGAAAATGGAAAATTTTTTTATTTTTAGAAAATGAAAAATTTCTGTATCTTTATGAAACATAACATTAATACAAAAACTTAGAAAGGACTGCAAGCCAGATCAATCTTTTTTGCATTTTGATTAAAAAGTAAAGTATTAGCAAACAGAATCCAATATCACTCTAAGATAATCTAGAAATGCATTTTTGGTTCAAAGTTTGCTAAAAAGAAATGTTCTATCATCAGCTCCCTCGATGCTAAAAAGACAACTGACAAAATCCAACACCCATTCTTGATTAGAAGTACTTAATAAAAATAGTAATCAACACATATTCCTACCCATTCTTATACATATGTATGCCTCATACTTATGGCAGAAACATATGGAAGCATTTCTTCCAAAGAAAGAAAAAGATGCCCACCAGTCAGTTATAATTTGGTAAGAAAAAATTTAGCTCAGAGGAGGCAAAACTATCATTATTTTAGATGACAGGATTATAATCTAGATACTTCAAGAAAATCACCTGAAAAACTACTACAAATGGAATTCAGAAGGAAAAATAGAAATCAAAAGCCTTCATATATATAAACAAGATGTTAGAATCTACAAATCCACTTAATAGGAAAAAAAAAGGGGGAAGAGGGAAAACCTGGGAATACAACAAAAAACTGTGCATAATTTATGTGGGGAAAATTAAAACATTCCTGAAGGAAACAAGTTATCCTGAACATATGGGAAGTCATTATTTTACCTTTAATAAAACAGTATTTTTTGGGATAGAGTCAAAAATTTAATGCCAAATGTCCTAACTTAATGTATAAATATAAGATTTCAGTAAAAATAACAACCCACTATCTCCACCCACTGATCTAGACAGGTGTTTCTAAAGTTTAAATAGTAAAATAAGAACGATTTAGAAAACCTTGAAGAGAAAAATGAGACTAGCTATCTCACACATAAAATCATAAAAATAAATGACTGAACAATACACACAAGTATTTGTGTGTATGTATACAACCCCCCCCGCCCCCCCACCCAAACAAAGAGACAAATTTCTACATGGTAACAACACCAGGCTCAAAAGTTAAGGACAAATGACATATGGTAACAACACCTGAAGTAGGGGATCCTATACTTCCCAAATATCATGATGTAAACCAATATTTCCTCAATAAAAAATATTAAAAAAAGACAAATGGCAAACTAGGATATCTACAATTCATAGTATAAAGGGCTAATCTCCTTAACTTAGAAAGCTCTCCATGAGACTAAAATCCAACTGATAAAAAAGGGCAAAGAACATAAACAGTTTATATAGAAAGAAATATGGTGTCCCTTATACACGTGAAAACAAGGTCAAATGCAAAATAAAAGTACAGAAGGAAACTCTTGCAAATCTGATTAACAAAAGTCTAGAGCTTGACATCTCTAGTGGCAGAGGTATTAAGGAAATAGGTACTCTCATTCATTGATGCAAAATAACCTCTATGGACCACAACCTGGCGATAACTATCAAAATTACAAATAGATTACCCCTGACCATTCATTTTAACCTCCAGGAACCCATCTTAAAAATATATCCTCTCTCAGTGACATAGTCCCACAATGGTAGATGCAGGTGAAAAAATATAAGGAAACTATGTACTGATTTGGACATATCCAGGGATCCTTGCAGGAATGGTTGATTCCAGGGAAGGTAGAAACATTTTGCTATGCTAGAAAGCAAAAATGCTATTAAAGAATGAGTAATTATCAATAGAACATTATGGTTTTCCACAAAAGAATTCTATCTAATGTATGGAATAACAGAACTAGAAAAGTTACTGATTGGTGAAATAAATGATTTGAACAACAATGATCAATGACTGGAACATTAGTTAACTAAAAGAAGGAAAAAAAGGAAAACTAAACAAGAGGGGAGGAAATGAGACTACTAGACTTAAAAAAAGGCATAACAGCCAAATGTGATATGTGGTTCTTGTTTGGATCCTGATTAGAACAACTAAATATAAAAGGACATAATTAAGACAATCTGGGAAATACAGCTATGTACAGGGTATTAGAGGCTCCATCTAAATGCTTAAAGTTTTCTTACATATGATAATGCCTTGTAGCTGTCTAAGAAAACATCCATATTTTCAGAGGTACTTACTAAAGTAGAAGGGATAAAATAACATGTTGTCTGGGATTTGACTTGAAAATACTATAGAAGAAGAAGAAAAAAATGTATGTAGTTAAGGTAGAAAAGTTCTGATTATTTGGATAGTGACTGAATATGTGGTTTATCATACTGTTTTTCCTAACTTATAAATGTGCTTACATTTTAGTCATTAAAAAAACCCCAAAAATGAGTGAAATACACCAGAAAGACAAAGAAAAATATTGGATGGTTTGATTTAGAGGAGGAATGTAGAGGAACTAAATAAGGGATCAGGAAAAAAAAAAGTAATTATAATAAATAAAAAATCAAAATCAACAGTCACTATAAATCAGAGACATTGTGCAGTGGAGGAGGAGGGAGAAGGATCAAAACAGGGGTGGGAAGAACACAAGGGACTATGGTGACAGTGAGTGGGTGAACTGAGGGTTGGAATTTCACAGGAACTGCACCTGAGGGGAGAAAGCATACATTGTACAAAAATGAAGAATGATGTGAAATATATATAAAATAAAAAACCCAAAAAAAGTAAAGCTGAGACTGAAACTAGCAGCCACATTAAACATTAGCAACAGAATGTCTGGGGGGTACCATGATCAACAGACTTATCTTTCTTTAAAACATGTATTTCACCACAAAATGCTAACTTAGAGTTAGCAAGAGTGAGTTAAAACAGAAGATTACTCAGATGATCATGTCAGATTCTGAATTTTTATAATTGTTTTCGTGTGTTTATTAGCATTCCAGGACATGCTGTATATAAAGGCTTTCTAAGTGAAATGTAATAAAAATATAAAGGTTTTTTCCAGTTTGTCTTAAAACATGTCCAAACACTACTTCAAGACACTAGTACATATAATTATATACAAAATGGACACACACAAAGATCACATAGAAATCAAGTCTCCAATATAGAATATGGCTTTAGTTCCCTTACCATCAATATTAAGCATCATTTTCCACATGGCAGGCCGAACAGATTGATGGAATCCAAACCATACTTCCCTGCCCCCTCCCAGAGGGTGGTCATATCCTTCTGGAGCTGAGAAAAAGGAACGCCCCACAGGTGTATATCTAAAAAATTGAAATGGCACGTTCAATCCTTTCCTTCCCATATAAGTATTTAAAGCTGCAGAACAGGTTATTTTAGAGCACATATACTAAATTTATCATAATGATGCTTATTATTATGAATATATGATACTAAACATTTTCAAAATTTGAAGAAGCAAAAAGCTGCCATTCTAAACAAGGAAACAAAACAAAACCATCAGCATCCTTCACTGAAATTCTTTATCTTAAAACTAATGCTAGTATGACCAAGAATAAATATGATTTAAAATACTTTCTTAAAAAGAGATCTAAAGTTAATAGTTTTAACCTTAGAAAATGTTAGTGAATAAATGTTGATCAAAAAGATATTTCAAAAAATGTTTTCAAGACATTAAAAAAATGATCTCACATACATTTAAATAAAATGATCAAACATACACACAGGTTGTCACTGAACAACATGAAGTTAGGGGCACTGATCCTCGCATAGTCAAAAACCCATGTATAACTTTTTATTCCTCAAAAACTTAACTACTAATAGCTTGCTGTTGATGGGAAGCCTTACCAATAACATAAAGTTGAGTAACACACATTTTGTGTGTTATATATATTGTATTCCTACAATAAAATAAACTAGAAAAACAGAAAATGTTATTAAACCATAAGGAAAATACATTTTAATACTATACTATATTTACTGATTACATAGGTTTGTTTTCTGTTTACAAGAGGACTCCCTGACAACCACTATATAAGTTGTCCATGGTACATATCAAGCAATTCAATTTTTTTTGGTAAGGTCGTGACTCTTCTCTATTGGGTGCGTTTCCAGCATCAGTTAGTGGCTGTTAGTATGGGTCCATGGTCTTACTAGAAGGCTTATGGTATTGTACTAAACACAATGAAAAACACAGGAAAACCAGAGACTGCTTTTTACTGTGATACATGATTTACTGGAGAGACGAACTGCTCAGGAGGAGAGGACCACATCATTTTAAGTGGATACTCACAACACTAAAGTGTACTATAAGAGTAACGGGAACTAGCTATGAATTCATTACAGTAGTAGAGTACGTGCTATACATAGTTTTATGCATCTTTATGATTGTTTACATTCCTCTTGACTGAATGGTGCTGTGTATAGTCTCTGTCTAACTTTTGATAAAGCTTAACTTTTTATAATAGATTTAGGTACGTCTTATGGTAGTGAATAAGACTGCTGTCTACATCTGATCTGTTTTATGCATTCAAGATATATCTTACTTTTTCCTTATTTTTTTGATATTTCTAGGCTGCAAAGTCATCTGTTTTTGTTTTCAAATTGCCACAAATTAAAAAAAAATTCCAATATATTTATTGGAAAAAAACAACAACAAATCCTGCATATAAATGGATCTACACAGTTCAAGTTCATACTGTTTAAAGTTCAACTGTACACATACATACTTGTAAAGTGCTAGTGTGATCAATACTAGCAATTTCTAAAAAAAGAGAAAAAAGTATGAGTAGCAATTTCAGTCCAGTATGATAATGGCATACAAATAATGAAATTACCTTTAAAACAAGGTGATTTAACTATAGGAATATATCTGAAAATATATCACTTACTCAAGATTTATTGCTCCTAGAGGCAAGAAAGCAAAATATGTCTATGGTGGTGGAATATGGGTGATTGGGTACTAGGTGCACTGTGGTGATCATACCTGATGAATACATCCCATATTACCGCAATTAAAAATTACTAAATAAAGATTTATAGCTCCTTAGAGAACAGGCTAAAAAGTTTTCTAAAATAGTATTTATTAGGACAGCTGTGCTATCAATGAACTTGTGTGGATGCTATTCTCCAACGGAAATAAAATATACAACATCTGAAGGTTAACCAAAGGAGGGCTGCACAACTCACTCGTGGGAGAAAAGGCTTCACACTTAAAATCTAAAGAGGAAAAAAAAGCCAGAAGCACCCACTTCATGGAGGGCAGATGTCGTAGCACCACATCAACAGCATGGACAGGATTAGTGCTGATTGGTTTGTCTAATTCCAGTGGCTCAGGCAAGGTCCGTCCTGTCAGTACTTCATGGAGTAGGTGCCAACTCACCCGAGAGACAAATTTGATTGACACCTTGAAAGGTCGGTCTTTTCCACCTTCCCCAGGTAAAGTAACATCTAAATCTACCTGTTGATGAGAACAGAGTCAATCAGTAAAGGTTGAAGAGATGAATATATTTTTCAGTTTAACTTATAAAACTTGAGATAAAAGGGAAATATGAAAAATTAATTTCAGTGTCAAATACACTAAAATTTAAGTAAGTTCTTTGTGACAGCGTTATTTATCAATGTAAAATACTGGAAACTAACTAAATGCCTAAACATTTATGCAGCTAGAAACAAAAAGAGTGTTTAGAACAATTTCCAAGTATACTGCTAAGTGAAATTTCAATAAATTACAGAAGATTACACATAGCATGCCATCTTTTGTGTGCAAAATAGTCACATATCTGCTTACTTTTGCAAAAAGAAACACAGGAAGCATGAACAAAGAAATGGATGGAACAGACTGGAAAAAATAAAAAGGAGGGATCAATAATTAAAAGAATACTTTTGAGTGTAGCTTTGATTCTTGGAAGTTAAATAAAGTTCTGCATATTAAAAAATTAAAATCAACAAAGATGGATGGAAATAACTACAGATAAGCAAAAACAAACAAAATGCATTCAAATGAGTAACAGTATCACACCAAAAGGGGGATAAAGTACTAATGACATAAGTATACTGAGAGCATATTTTCAACTGGGGGTGTGGAGAAAGAGAAAAAGCTACATACAAAATAAAACCTAAAACTCTTATTAGGAGGTTTGATTCTATAGTGGTAGGGGGTAGTAAATCATTTTATGTGCACTATAGGACTGAACAAATGAGTATAAGTAGTTAAGTAGTGTTTGGGGGAGCCAAGGTCTAAAAGAAGGAAGATACAAATATGTGTTGATGGTAGTAAAGAAAGAATCCTCTGGTGATAGTCTGAAACAGGAAGAATTAGTCTGAACTCATGATTTCCAATTTATGGATGTGTACTTACTTTTTTTTTTTAATCTTAAGTGTACTAATTACAATTCATTGTATGGCTGCTTAGTTCATTTATTTACCTACTTACAATTTCTGTTTTCTACTTTCATGCACTGAAAGGGGTTGGAAGCACATATTCCCCAGTAGCAATGAGTACAACCACTATCCAGATTTTGGTTTTCAAATTGCATTTCCCAACTGAAAAAAATCATTGCTCTTTGAACAACAGTTCAATGCAGGGCTGCAGCATGAAAACATAAGATGACCCCTAGAACATCTTGTTTGCTAGAAAGTAAGGAAATATTCAGAATAATAAAGAAAAATGCGTGTCATGTCAAAAGAACGCAGAAATCGAATTAAAAGGGCCTCTACTGGTCAAATTTGGGATAATCTGGACAGCCAAATAAATAAAGATAAAAGAGAATAAAATATTCTCCTTAAAGTAGAATACCAGGGCCTCCCTGGTGGCGCAGTGGGTTAAGCAACACACTATGAAGCAAACCGCAGCCACTGCAGCATGAGTTCGATCCCTGCTGCCGGCCAGGCGCGGGACCCAC
>JAGFMF010012145.1:12709968-12728212 GCA_019455555.1 Galemys pyrenaicus | reverse complement strand
GCAGACCTCTCCTGCTGTGCCCGCTGCTCCCCTCAGCAGTGTACTTCCGTCGATCTGCCTGTTCTGCTTCCTGCTCTCTGTGGTGAATCCTCTCACCCCCCACCCTCCACACCTCTGGCCTGTACCCCAGTGCTTGTATGCATAAATAAATAAATCTTAAAAAAAAAAAAGTAGAATACCAACTAATATGTAGAAGTAATGACATAATTAGAAAATCATAACTACAAAGCAGTAATCCTGCTGAGCAAGAATCATTTATTGCTGAATCAGAAATTGCCGAATATTAAACAAATGCCTTAAAAGTATCTCTATATCAAAATTAAAAATTGCTGTGCATCAAAAGGCATAACCAATACTGAAAAGGTAGCCCACAGAATGTGAAACATAGTTGCAAATCACATATCTAATAGAATGTATAAAACAAAAAACCTACACTTCAACAACAAAACACCCAAACAGCCCAATTACAGAAAAGGCAAGGGATTTGAATACATATTTCTCCAAACAAGTTATACAAGTGGCACATAAGCACATGAAAAGATGCTCAACATCACTAATTTTTAGGGAAAACAAACCAAAATTACAAAGAGATGTCACCTCATACACTTGTTTCATAAAAATGAAAACAAAACAGTAAGTGCTGGCAAGGGTGTGGAGAACTTAGAAAATTATTTCACTGTTGGTGGGACTGTAAAATGGTGCAGTCATTGTGGAAATATATGGTGGTTTCTAAAAAATTAAATATAGAATTATCATATGTATGATCCAGTAACTCCATTTCTGGATATATACTCAGAAGAATTGAAAGCAGGAACTGGGCCTCCCTGGTGGCACAGTGGGTTAAGCAACGCACT
The DNA here is from genome assembly GCA_019455555.1 of Galemys pyrenaicus. Lineage (NCBI taxonomy): Eukaryota > Metazoa > Chordata > Mammalia > Eulipotyphla > Talpidae > Galemys > Galemys pyrenaicus. The sequence continues at coordinate 12,727,358 of JAGFMF010012145.1, read as the reverse complement.
ATGAAGCAAACCACAGCCACTGAAGCACGAGTTCGATCCCTGCCTCTGGCCAGGGAGGGGACCCACATGGCGAGGCAGACCTCTCCTGCCTTGCCCACTGNTCCCCTCAGCAGTGTGTTTCAGTCCATCTGCCTGTTCTGCTCCCTGCTCTGTCTCTGGTGAATCCTCTCACCTCCCTGGACTCTGGCCTGCACCCCAGTGCTTTTATGCATAAATAAAGAAATCTTTTAAAAAAAAAAGCAGGAACTAAGTATTTTACATATTACACCCATACTCATAACAGCATTATTTGCAACAGCATAAAGGTATCTGTCAGCAGATGACTGAATCAACAAACTGTAGTAAATATATACAATGGAAAATCACAGAAGGAAGTTCTGATACATGCTACAACATGGATGAACTCTGAGGACATTATGCTATATGAAATAAGCTAGTCACAAAGAGAAAAATAGTATGATTTCACTTGTTTAAGGTACTAAGAGCAGGCAAAGTCACAGAGACAGAAAGCAGAATGGTGGTTGCCAGGGGCTGAGGTAGAGGGAATGGGGAGTTAAATGTTTAACGGGTAAAGTTTCAGTTTTAAGATGAAAAGAGTTACAGGGATAGGTGATGACTGTGCATGTACTTAAGGTCATTGAACTCTACCTTAAAAATGGTTCAGATGATAAGTTTTATGTTATATGTATTTTAAATCAACTTAATTATTTCCTCTAAGAACAAAGAGAAAAAGAGTAACTTCAAGGGGAAGCTTGGCAGATACCAATTGAATCAATTGATAAAAATTAGCATTGTCATTAATGGAACAAAAACATATTATTATGTGTCTCCTGATATGATGCATTGATAAGGAAAGAACACCTGTGTAACACTGACTCCAAAAATGTTTAATCAGAATTTCATGGAGAGGAAGTACCACACAAACCTAGACTGAAGGATAATCTACAAAATAACTTGCTTATAATCTTTAACCATATTAATGTCATGAAAGAAAGGAGTAAAAAGGGATCGGGATGGGGAACTGTTTCAGAATGAAAAAGACTAAACAGACATGATATCTAAACATAATCATGAACCTGGAATTGGATTCTATAGTAGAGGGAAAAAATGCTAAAAGACACTTGGAAAAAAATGACAAAATTCAATATAGATTGCTGATTAGAGAAAAGTCTCCAATCAGCATAAAACTGAGTGAAGCTGGTAACTACTATGCTCTTTATCCCTGTTCTTAGGAAATACACACTGAAGGACATGATGTATGCAACCTTTTTTTCCTACTCTTGAATTTTTTTTTTATTGAAGTTAACATTGGCTTATAACTATAAACTACTCTTGATGGTACTAGAAAAATAATATGCCCGTGTATCTCTCTCTCTATATATGTATGTATGTATATATGTATATTTATATATTTTTATATATACACATACAAGTAATATCTAAAAACAGAGCACAAGAAAAAAACAAAGAGAATGGCTATAACAAATGCGGTAAATGTTAAGAACATGGGTGCATCTGGGTAAAGGGTACATGTAAATTCTCTGATGGTTCTGTAAGTTTGAAATTATTTCAAAATAAAAGCTTAAAAAGATAAATGATACACATATACATATGGGCTGTAGTAAAACAAAATGGCAAATAAATGCATTCATCAAGGAGACATTGTTAAAGTATAAATTTCTAATAAAGGAATGTATATCTTACCCCAGTAGTTGCCACAGGAAGTGGGTTGGCTGTGTAAAGGCTTCTTTTTCCATCATAAACTGGTCTACGGTCCCCAAATATAGTAACTTTAAAATGCTGAACCATTGAGTCAACCACCTCCCTAAAAGGGGGGGAAAATACATTTGCATAATCCTCTACACAATGAAATACAAATAAAGTAATTTTCTGCAATGTTTAGCACTAAGTTCTCAAGGACAATAATACATGATTAAGGATTTAGCTTTCAGGATTATGGCTTAGGATATCAAAGAGATTATTTGTTGTAAGGGATGATATGAATTGCATAAAAGACAGAGAATATATTCAGTGAATTACTTAATCATTCTGCATGACAGCTGACCAGCAAAATAATATCTTAGAAACTGTGATCCAAAGTCCCTTTTACCATCTCTAAGCAGTATCTTAGAGTTATTGTTCTTTATTGAAGAGTTTGAGATTCTCTCTCCTGTGCCCGAATAGCACCGAATGCATACATCCATTAGAATACTTATCCTATTCTGGCCCTCCCTGGTGGTGCAGTAGGTTAAGCAACGTACTAGGAAGCAAACCGCAGCCACTGCAGCACGAGTTCAATCTCTGCCTCCGGCCAGGAAAGGGACCCACATGGCACAGCAGACCTCTCCTGCTGTGCCCACTGCTCCCCTCAGCAGTGTACTTCAGTTGATCTGCCTATTCTGCTCCCTGCTCTCTCTGGTGAATCCTCTCGCCCCCCCCCCCCCACCTCTGGCCTGTACCCCAGTGCTTGTATGCATAAATAAATAAATCTTTTAAAAAAAAAAGAATACTTATCCTATTCTAACTATTACAATACTTCACTTCTACTGGACTATAGTTTGAGAGCAATAATTACACCTGTAACTTGTCCCTCCCCACCCTTCCACCTTTGTACTCCATTCTATCCTTGTAACAGTATATAGGAGTAAGGATATTTTGAAACCTGTTTTTATACAACAAATATTTTTACCCTGCACATTTACATGGGAAAATATTCATGCTGCACTTTTGTAAAAAAATTAGCCTGTAAGAGAGAATACCAGACATCCACAAATTAAATTTTGTAGAAACATACTTATAAAACACATTTCTAAAAGTAGGAAAATATCTAGAAGGATATGTACCAAAAAGATATAGTGGTTACCTCTGGAGAGTGAAGTAGTGAAAAGAATGTTTTTAAAAATATTATTTATACAATCATATATTATGATAGAGTATACTCACATAATACTAGAAAAATTTATGATAAATTTAATAGAATTAAAAAAATTCAATTTTAGCCTAGTCAAGTAGGTTGGTAAGAAGGAAAAGAGAAAAGATATTCTCTGTGACAAAACAATTAAGCTGACTTAACTTCAATTCTATTTTCTGAAACTACTTAAAGATCAAGTTTTCTCTAGGATAATTTTACAAGAAAGATTAGATTCACTAAGTTTTGGGTTACAAAACAAATGATTTCCTGCCATTTTAATTTTTTCTCAAGTGTACTTTCTCAGGTAAAATTTTACAGATCTAATTTGTCAGCATGTTTTGTCTATTTTGCCACTCTTTACTCAACAATAAATTGGTGCAATTTTAAGTTTACCAAATCAAATCTTTGGCAACCTAATCGAATCTCTTTAAGGTCAAAATGGTAGAGGAAATTGAAAGAGTAGGCTTGAAACATTTTAGGGATAAAAAGTGGTCTGCTCTGGTGCCTTCCACACTGTGACTATATTATTAATAAATGTTCTAATAGGGGATAATCTACCTCAATGAACTGGAACCTCCAAATTGAGTTAAAGCAGAATTCAACATATCTCCCCCATGTCAAATCTGATTATACTCCTGTTTATTACTCCTCTTTAACTACTGGTGCCTCCATCTTCCCATTTACCTAGATTCAAAACCTGGCTCATCTCTTCATCCAGTTGTTAACCTCACCTCTCTACAGTATGTTTCGGATCAATCCATAACTTTTCATTCCCACTTACCACTATCCTGAATCAAAACTCTATGTTCTGATACTTAATGTTTCTTGGTTTTTTTTTTTTTGCCTTTAATTTTTTCTTCTCTAACCCAACTCATTTAATACTGTCAAATGTGTCCCCAAAGCCCACTTTTACTCCTCAGATACAAAGGTTAAATTAATCATACTCTTCAGTTCATGATATATTATCATTTCCTGGTCCTTTGGGCAACTATTCAACTAAGATACTATGCCATGTACATGTCTTCCTCCTTATCCAAAAGCAGGAATCATTTACTCTTTAACACCTCACAGAACTTACACCTTAAGACCATGAAATTCTTAGCAGGTATGACATCTTATTTATCTTGTTTATCAGAATCTAGCACAGTGCCTGACATAAAGCAAGGCACAGTAAGAGTAGTGAAAGCATAGGAAAGATTAAAAAATGAATCTTTTAAAAGTTACCACAAGATTTAGAACTGTAATTACAGCTAGGGTTTGTTTATCCTTTATATCCAGTATCAATAGCCCTCTACCTTGGTATAACCAAATGGTAAAATCAGATAATTAGTTTAAACTTGGAACAGACTAAAAGTAAAGAAATCAAGACAGATCCATACAATGGAATACTATACAGCTGTTATTATAATTTAAATTTACACAAACAGATGTTAGGGATAAACCCTATGTACAAACCTCTGATGGTCTGACATATATTTGTTTATAAAATTATCTTTGAATTTCAAGTATACTGTAGGATTATTAGTGAAAAGACTAGTTTCTACCAAGTAACTTATTTAGATTCTTCTTCAAAATTATTCTGAGGGCCTCCCTGGTGGCGCAGTGGGTTAAGCAACGCACTATGAGGCAAACTGCAGCCACTGCAGCACAAGTTCGATCCCTGCTGCCGGCCAGGGAGGGGATCCACATGGTGCAGCAGACCTCTCCTGCTGTGCCTGCTGCTCCCCTCAGCAGTGTGTTTCAGTCTGCCTGTTCTGCTCCCCACTCTGTCTGGTGAATCCTCTCACCCCCCCCACACCTCTGGCCTGTACCCCAGTGCTTGTATGCATAAATAAATAAATCTTTAAAAAAAATTATTCTGAGATTTTAAATAATCACCATCTGTTAGTTTTTCAGTCTTCCAAGTGATTAACAAGGAACACTTAACTGATTAAATGCTTAACCTGCTTATTAACTGATATTTTTTGGTACAGTATAGTTTCCCCAAGATAGCTAACCACTCAAAACATTGATGTCAGGGGCAGTATTTTCTTGTGCATGTCCTCTAAGTAATTTTTTTTAGAACTGCTTTTTCCCTCCACCTTTACCTCCTATCTAGTCCTTAGCAACCATTTATATAGGCTCCATTTCTATAATTTTGCCACTGGAAGACTGTTATACAGCGGGGGTCAAAAAGTATGTAAATATTTTGGATTGAATTTTTTTTTACTCAGCATAATTTTCGGGGGTTCATCCAGGCTACTTCATGTCACAACTTCTTGGTATGAAATTATCAGTTTAACCATTTGAACTGCTTCCAGTTTTTTACTATTACAAATAAAGTAGCTATAAACTTTCAATACAGGTTTTGTTGGATATAAGTTTTTATATCTCTGGCATAGATACCCAAACATGCAATCACTAGGTTGTACAGTAATTGCATGTTTAGTTTTGTATTTTTAAAAATAATTGTCAAATTGTTATCCAAAGTGACTGTACCATTTTGTATTCCCACTGGTAACATATGAGTGAACCAGTTTTTCTGCATTCCTGTAAGCATTTAGTGTTGACACTATTTGTTTTTAGAAATTTTGATTGGTATACAGTGATTTTAGGTTTTAACAACCCCCCCAAATCTAATGATATTGAACATCTTGTCATATGATTTTTTTGTCAAACTGGATTTTAGAGCATGTATATGATACACTAGGCTTTAAACTTTATGTTGTTTTATAAAAATTGCATGAATAAGGACAGATAATTGGTATATAATATAAAAACCTTCAAATTCAATTAGTACGAAGCACTACTGATATTTTTAAATTAAGGAAAACTGATATACCAGTTCCAGGTGTAAAATATAATGACTTGACATTGGTATATATTGCAGTGATCACCACAATAAGCTTACTTAACATCTGTGCTCAAACATTATTATGAAAAATTTTTTCTTGTAATTAAGACTTTGTATGATACACTATCTTAGCAACTTTCAAATATGCAATACAGTATTAACTATAGTTACTAAGTTGTACTGAATTATTTTAATCCGAAGTAAACCTCTTAACAGATATGACGTCAAAGTAACAACTTGCAAAAGAAATAATTGGACTTCATCATTTGTACTTCTGAGTACACTAACAAGAAAGTAAAAAAGCAGTGTGTAAAAAGGGAGAAAATTTTTGTAAATATTACATCTAATAAGGTACTTTCAGCTAGAATATATAAATAACCCCCACAACTCACTGATGAAAAAAGACAATTGATCCAATTTTAAAACAAGCAAGGTGACTATAGACATTTCTCCAAAGATACACAAATAGCCAATTAGCCCATGAAAAGATACCAGATGTCATCAAGCCATCAGGGAAATAAAAATAACAGTGTGATACAACTTAACACCTATTGGGATAGTTATAATAAACAAAAAGATAACAAATGTTGGTGAGGATGCAGAATTAGAAAATGATGCAGTCACTTTATAAAAGTGCCTGACATTTACTCAAAAGGTTAAACACAGAGTTGCCATAGGATTTCACTTTTAGGTAGCACCCAAGAAAAATGAAATTACATGTTCATACAAAATCCTGTACATGAATGTTAATAGAAAGATCATTCATAAAAGGCAAAAAGTGTGAACAACTCACATTTTCATCAACTAATGAAGAAAACATGGTATACCCGAACAATGAAATACCATTTAGTAATAAAAAGGACACTGCTGTATGCTACAAAAGATAATGAACCTTGAAAACACTATGTTAAGAGAAAGTCACACAAAAGGCCTCATAGTATATGATTCTATTTATATAAAATGTCCAGAGAAAGCAAATCTATAAAGACAGAAAGCAGATTACGGTTCAACAGACACTTAGAAAGGAAGACAATGGGAGTGATTGCTAATGAATAATGATTCTTTTGGGGAGGACAGACTTAGTGATGGTTATACTGTAAATACATCAAGTGTATATAGATATCTATATATAGATATATATGTGTGATTATACAAAAATCCACTGTACTTTACACTTTCAATTAGTGAAGTGTATGGTATATGAATTTTATATCAAAAGTTTTTAAAAAAAAGTTTGTCCCTCTTTTGGCATAATATACTCAATTACAACGTTATGACAATGATATTCCTAGAAATAGTAGAGTTGCATCAAATACCCTGATGTGAGATTTTCACTTAAAAGACAAAATGGTATCAATATATTTTTTTCTTCTAAAATTTAATCATTAGGGACTCCCTGGTGGCACAGTGGGTTAAGCAACGCACTATGAAGCAAACCACAGCCACTGCCACACGAGTTTGATCCCTGCCGCCGGCCAGGGAGGGGACCCACAAGGTGCAGCAGAACTCTCCTGCCTTGCCCGGGGCTGCCCTCGGCAGTGTGTTTCAGTCAGTCTGCCTGTTCTGCTCCCCACTCTGTCTCTGATGAATCCTCTCTCCTGTACCCCAGCTCTTGTATGCATAAATAAATCTTTAAAAAAATAAATAAAATAAAATTTAATCATTAGTAATACATTGTATCCGTATGCAATATGAACAAATACCTAGTGATATGTGACTAATCATAATATTAACCATAATCATAATAGTATAGTCACTATTACAGTGCAATTTACAAAAGCAAACTGAAACTCCTCCAAATTTATTTGTTTTTTTTAAAGATTTATTTATTTATGCATACAAGCAGTGGGGTACAGGCCAGAGGTGTGGGGGGGTGAGAGGATTCACCACAGAGTGGGGAGCAGAACAGGCAGATCAACTGAAGTACATTGCTGAGGGGAGCAGCGGGCACAGCTCGCTGCGCCATGTGGGTCCCCTCCCTGGCCGGCAGGGATGGAACTTGTGCTGCAGTGGCTGCAGTTTGCTTCATAGTGCATTGCTTAACCCACTAGGCCACCAGGGAGATCCTCCTCCAAATTTAAATATACCTACTACCAACTATTTCAACATTTACTCAAATCTATGTTCACGTTTAAAATAGACTTGCAAGGCCTCCCTGGTGGCGCAGTGGGTTAAGCAATGCACTATAAAGTGAACTGCAGCCACTACAGCATGAGTTCAATCTCTGCTGCGGCCAGGGAGGGGACCCACATGGTGCGGCAGACCTCTCCTGCTGTGCCCGCTGCTCCCCTCAGCAGTGTACTTCCATTGATCTGCCTGTTCTGCTCCCCACTCACTGTGGTGAATCCTCTCACCCCCTACACCTCTGGCCTGTACCCCAGTGCTTGTATGCATAAATAAATAAATCTTTAAAAAAAATAGACTTGCAATTACAATTACACTGTATATATAATTTCTTCCATGTTTCTATATCACTTTTAATTATTTTAAATAAACACAACAATTTACTCGAGAATCAATTACTATATTGTAGTAATTGAACAAATTAGAATAAACTCTTTTTATAGAATTTATATTCTAGATCACAGTATTTCTAAAAATATTTGACATTTAGTTATTAAAAACATTCACTTAGAAAAAAAAAACAACTAGAAACATTTGAAACTCCTTAACAAACAGGATCTTTTACCAAGTGATGACATTCAATCAAAATCATTAAATAGAAAAAAATAAAACAAAACACAAACAGGAAAGAAACACATATACAGGTAAAGAAAGGACCAAAAAAAAAACCAACAGACAGAGGGCCTCCCTGGTGGCGCAGTGGGTTAAGCAACACACTATGAAGCAAAACCACAGCCACTGCCACACGAGTTTGATCCCTGCCGCCGGCCAGGGAGGGGACCCACATGGTGCAGCAGACCTCTCCTGCCTTGCCCGGGGCTGCCCTCAGCAGTGTGTTTCAGTCAGTCTGCCTGTTCTGCTCCCCACTCTGTCTGGTGAATCCTCTCACCTCCAGTGACTCTGGCCTGTACCCCAGTGCTTGTATGCATAAATAAATAAATCTTTAAAAAAAAAAAAAAGCAACAGACAAACTCTAAAGCAGATAAGTTGGTTGACTCACAAAATGATTCACAAGCATTTCCTGGATATTTTGTCCAAAAAACTCTTCTGACTAAAGTGGAAACTTGTTTGGCTATAATACATAATTCTACTATTATGATTAATGCCATACTGACAAATATTTGAACATGCGGCATATGAGCAACAGAAACCTTATATGCGTTGATTTAAATACTAAAAAACTTACTCATTTAGAAGAGAATCACAATGACTTCATAGAAGGAAACAATAAAACCTTTAACAGTAAGAAACAAGATAATTTGTTGTCCATTTTGGACATGTTAAAAGTAGGTATTACCAAACTGCTATATTTTGGCCCATGACTGTTTAATGTTGAAAAGGAATTGTGAAGTTCTACCTAGTGCCTTCTAACTTCCAGACTTTTAGGTGTTCAAGTATAGAAACTGAAGCAATTTCAGGAGTCTACCAACAATCTTCACTAACTAGTTATGTAGCAATATTGCAAAAAGTGAAAACAAAAAGTATTTTGATGAATATGAAGAAAGTTTTGCAGATGTTGACATAAAATCAAGTCAATATTACTAACAAAGTAGAAAGTTGACTTATACCATTTTTAGAGCCCCAAGTTAGTCCTGTGATGACTATTAAAGCTCACATAAAGAGCACAAGAAAAAAAACTTTCGGTTGGAAACATCTAAATTTTAGACCCTTTACTCCTACTGGGGAAATAACAGGACAAAGCATCTAAAGTTAAAATATTATTAGTGGGTTTATCAGAATGGTAAATTAAAACCAGAATATGGGGCCTCCATGGTGGTGCAAGGGGTTAAACACCACACTATGAAGCATCCCCAGCCACTGCAGCCGGAGTTCGATCCCTGGCCAGGGAGGTGACCCCCAAGGCACAGCAGACCTCTCCTGCCTCGTCTGCTGCCCCCTCAGCAGTGTATTTCAGTCCATCTGCCTATTCTGTTCCCCACCCTGACTCTAGTGAATCCTTTCACCCACCCTCCCCATACCTCTGGCCTGTACCCCAGTTCTTGTATGCATTAATGAATCTTAAAAAAAAATAAAACCAGAATATATCACATTAATTCGTTATATATATTTTCCTTCCAAGCTTAACTAACATATTGAGTCTCTATATGTGAAACTTCATACTATGCAAGTTCATATATACACATTTAAAAAAAAGAATCCTAGCTAGGAGAAGGAACAAATTTAATAAATAATCTAATAAGTAATTTTGTTCTTTTTTGCCTATTACTGCCACTGTTCCAGTCCCTCATAATGCAGCTGAAAACTTCAATTGACAACTCGCTAAGCCATAAACCTACAGCCCCCATCATTCCCTCAGTTCCAACCCATTTTATCTTCAAGTGAATTTGTTTTCCTGATAATTTCATCATCTAATTTCATCATTTAATCACCCCCAAATTTAGCAATATGGTAGAGAATTGTTACAGTTCTTTCTGTCATAAATCCTCTACTAAATTACAAAACCCTTGATAGGCAGAACCAACTATGTCTTAAATGAAAGCTCTTATTGAATAAAAAAAAAGGTTAACGTATTCGGCAGTACAAACCAAAATGCTAAGTTGATTATCAGTTTTCTAAATGTCAAGGTTTTTTTTTAAACCTCCTTAATGATATACATCTTATCATCAATTTCTTTGTGATTATTATATAATTATTATACTCCATTTTACCTAAACCACAGTCATATATAACATATACACATATATATAAAAACTGTTATTTTACAGATACGTAGATTATCTAATAGCAAGGGAAAATATCCTCAGTGCATTTCAAGAGTATATAAAAATAACTTGGAACTTTATTATCACAGAGAAAACATATGAGCTCATGTTATAATAGAAAAATTTCAAGGCCTATTTGCACATTTCCCCCATCATCAAACTTCTGAACAATTAAAAAAAATATTACCATGTATCTTTGATCAAACTGTTACATGTTATTATTGTTATGCAGATATACTAGATAAACATAATTACTAAAGCAAAGGCAGGTACCAACAGCGAAAGATCTCTGTGACTTCATGATACTTACCTGTTCACTCTCCTAGGACACTTGTCTGGTTTTATATCCACCTCATAGAGGTAGACGTCAATCTTTGGGATTTCAACTTGAAAACAGTTAGCCAGCAATTTAATGGGTTTGCCCATGGTGCCATAGCCAGGTCTTCTGGGCACCATGAGTAGGGGCTGGGCCCCAACAGGTCCTGCCAGGGAGAGAATAAAAGAAGTAACACTGTTATAAGCTGCATTTGATAATCTTGTCAACTACAGTATTAGAATTTTAAATACAGCTGATAATGGTTAAAGCCCAGTGCTGAAACAACCTCCATCATTCCTAATACTTCAACTTCTTTTACTCATTTACCCCTATTAAAATATACAAACAAACAAATTGGCTACCTCTGGAAAATTATTTTTGGAATGAGTAGAAAGGAGAACAATTACACAAACCCAAGTGAGCACATGCACATCAGATCCAGAGTGTGAAACTAACAACAAAGTAAAAATGATCAACAGAACACAAAATCAATTATTTGAAAATATAAATAAAATCTATAAACTCCAGGTCACACTTATTTTTAAAGATGGAAAAAAGATTTAAATAACAAGTATAAATAAAAAAATCACTATAATGAAAACATTTCAAGTTTTGTGTCAATAAATTTAAAAGTTTGATGAAACAGACAAATTCCTAAAAAAAATACAGCTTACTGATGTAATAAGTATACAAAATTTGAGAAGTATTTTGCTGGTAGAAATGATAAATGGTGTGTAGTCAACATTTATCCAAAACAATAAGTTCTTCTCTTGACACATTTTTTGTTTAACAACTATCAGGCATTTTCTTTCCAATGGCTAAAGACTTGAGCTATAATAGCTGTTGGAGGCCAGGTGTCCCAACATGTAGTGAAAGTTAATCAACAGTGAGAGAAAACGGAAATTACATCTAAAGACAAGTCAGAATAAAAGATGGGGTTGTCTGATACCATGAGCACCTAGTTCCAGCTGCTCAGATGCAAACTTAGCTGCAAACCTGTTCTTCCTCTTGCTATTCAACCTTCATTGGAGTCCACCAGCTAATAAACCACTCCTCTTCTACTGCTTAAATTTGGTTCAGTTGGATTTCCAACTAAAAGTATTCATTGATAAAAAGAATAATTATGTTAATCAATTCAACTGAAGAATGGTATCAGACCTAATTCAAATTCCAGAACTAATGACAACAGGAAAGCCACCATCTCTAAGTCTCAGTTGCCTTATCACTATTACTAGATACTTAAAAGAGTGCAATGTGCTGATGTGTTACATATGTATATTGTGGAAGTATTGCTTCTCCCCACTGAGTTAACACATTCATCACCACCTCTATATTTGGTCTTCATCCACAGCTCCTGGCTTATAGTTACCTTTGGAATTAAGTGTAATGAATGATAATCTGTATCTTTCACTACATTAACGAAGGTAACTTTTGGAAAACACATGAGAATGGGAGCTGACTGCCAGGGAAACCAACATGAATACCAAGGAAGTGTGTTCTGGTGGGGGTGGGCAAGAGTTTTCAGTTCCACTACCTGCTTTCCTGGGAGGAGAGAGGCTGGAGGTTGAGTTCAACTGACAATGGCCAATGAATTAATAACACCTATATAACGAAACCTCCATAAAAATACAAGAGGAAGGACTTCCGAGAACTTCTAGTTTGATGAACATGTGAAGATTTAGGGTGGCATGGCCTGCCTAGAGAGAGTATAGTTCTATAAATCTCTTCCATCTGGTGTTGATTTGTATCTTTCAGTATTCTTTGTAATAAATCAATCATCTGAGTTCTGTGTTCTGTGTGCCATTCTAGCAAATTAATTGAATCTGAGAAGGATGTGCTGGGAACCTCTGATTTAGGCCAATGGGTCAGAAGCATAAATAATAACCTGGGATTGTGATGTGTCTAGGACTTCTGATCTACAAGTTGGCTGTTTAGAAACAGACCTGCTTGGGGTTTTCCCATCACATATGAAATGAAGGCTGGTCCTGGGAGACTGAGCCCTTAGGCAGTGGAATGTGATACTATCTCTGGGTATGACAGTGTCAGAATTCAGTTGAATTCTCATGTCAAGAATTATTTGTTGGAGTGGGGAAGTCTTGTCATCCATGTCTTTTTTGGAATTTGGCTTGAAGGGCACAGTAGAAAGTACACAGCTATGTAGTTTCCCCAGTACTATTTATTGATAAGCTTGTCCTTCCCCAATTGTATATTCTTGGTTCCTTTGTCAAATATTAATTGACCATATACACATGGATTTATTTCAGGACTCACAATGATATATGTGTCTGTCTTTATGTCAACATCAAACTTTTTAATTACTATAGCTTTGTGATATAGCTGGAAATCAGGAAGTGTGTTGCCTATACCTTTGTTGTTTTTTTTCCCTCAATATTGTTTTGGCTATTTAGGGGTTTTTGTTTTGTTTTGTTTTTGGTAGTTCTATACAAATTTTAGAACTGTTTTTCCTATCTTTGGAAAATATCACTAGAATTCTGATAGGAACTTTGTAGATCAGTCTGGGTTGTATGGACATTTTAATAATATTAATTCTTCAACTCCATAAGCATGGAATATTTTTCAAGTTATGTCTTATTGAATTTTTTTCATCAATGTCTTATGCTTTTCAATGTATAGATCTTTCACTTCTTGGTTAAATTTACATCTAAGCATTTTATTGTTTTTTGATGCTATCACTATTAGGACTGTTTTCTTTATTTTGTTTTCTGACAGTTTCTTGTTAGTGAATAGAAACACAATTAACTTTTGTAAGCTGCTTTTGATTACTGCAATTTTACTGAATTCATTTATTAGTTCTAACAGATTTTGGTGATTATTTAAGTTTTTCTATATATAACATGATGTCATCTGTAAATAGACAATTTTTACTTTTTGCTTTCGACTTTTATTTGGGTGTGATAGAGAAAGAAACTAGCATACATAAGTTTTTCCTTCATATAAATTTCAGAAGTAGACTTGCCAGATCAAAAAGTAGAAACAGAAACATGTTTCTTTTTTTAAAAAAAGATTTATTCATTTATGCATACAAAGGCAGAGATGCAAGGTGTGTGTGTGTGTGGAGTAGGTGAGAGAATTCACCAGAGACACAGTGGGGAGCAGAACTGCTGAGGGGAGCAGTGGGCAAGACGGGAGAGGTCTGCTGTACCATATGGGTTAGCTCTCCAGCCAGGGAGCTGCAGTGGCTGCTGATAGCTTCCTATTGCTGAGACTTATAACCTCTTGTGCCACTAGGGAGGCCCTGTTTTTGACTCTTGGTATTTACTGCCAAACTTGCAAGTGAACACATTATTATCAGATTATTTTCTCTTATTCTCTGTAGCACTGGGCATTAACAAAATAAAGTCCTATATATGTTTTATTTATTTTTTTAAAGATGTATTTGTGCATATAAGAGTTGCAGTACAGGCCAGAGGCGCGGGAGGTGAGAGGATTCACCAGAGACAGAGTGAGGAGCAGCGGGTGAGGCAGGAGAGGTCTGCTGCACCATGTGGGTCCCGTCCCTGGCTGGGTATTGAACTCATGCTGCTGTGCTGTGGATGCTTCACAGTGCAGGGTTAAACCCGCTGCACCACTAGGGAGGTGTCCCTATGTATGTTTTAAAAAATAACTTCATGCTCTTTTATTTACACATGATTATTACCAAGATTGGCTAAAACTCATTGTCCCCATAGACGATTTCTTAAAAATAAAAAATATGAAAAATCATTTATCCCCACTTTTTACTAAACAATTATTAAACTTGCACAGATACATAAATATGTCATAGGTACTTTGCTCAATTAATTAGCTCATAACATATTGGGAGACATCCCACCTTAATATTTAAGGAAAGTAATATCAACAACATGAGCTGATATGTAATGAATATTAAATATTTTGCATACATTGAATAATTCCTTACAGCATAATTTTTTAGATAGATACCATAGTATACTGAGGAAGTATACTAGTTAAACTAAAGCACAGGAGATTAAGCAACATGTTCATAATTAGAAAGTCACAGTCAGAACTTGAGACTAGGCAGTCTGACTTCTGAGTCTCCATTATTAATGAGTACACTGACTGCAAACTATGGATATTACTGAAGGTTTTTCATTAAACCACTTATTCTAATATAAAAAATACTTTCATGGAGGATGTGGAAGATTATGTTGTATATCTTTTTTGCCAATAAGAACTATGAAAAATAAGATAGGCTAAGGGTATAGAAAATATATGTTTGGGAGAGTGGAGTAGAAGAATAATAGGTAGTTAGCCATATTAGATAGATTTGTCAAAGAAGACCTCTTTGAAAGGGCAACAAATAGGCAGAAAACAGAAGAAAACAAGGAGTGCCTGAAGAGCACTCCAGGCAGAGGAAAAATCAAGCATAAAGGAAAAAGCAGAAGTTTGCCTGGAATTTGATTAACAGGGAACAGACCACTATACCTGAGGCAGAGTGAGCAAGAGAAAAGATGTTGGAGATGAGGTCAGAGAGATAATGGGAGATCAAATCATACAGGATTTGTAAGCAATGGTAAGGGTTTTGGAGTTCTTCTGAAATGTGAGAAACCAACAAAGAATTCTAAGTCAAGAAGCATCATGATCTGACTTAATTTATTTTTAATGGATCACTACAAGTAGCTGCATAAAAATTGTATGTAAAACTACATGCAGGAAGATCAGTCAGTAAGCTAGCTGACTGTCCAGGCAAAGGATAATGTTGGTTAGAAACGGAGGTAGAGCTGACAGAATGATGTTGATGTGGAAGATATCAATATTTAGAAGATAGATCTGATTGTGAATTGTTAATGGCACTGAGGTTATAAGAGAAAAGAGATCTTGGGGCTTTTTGGTCTAAGCGAATGAAAGAATGTGTCATTGAGATAAGAAAAACTCAAGTGAAAGGTAAGTTTAGAGAGGAAATCAAAATGATTTTTAGAATGTGTTAGTTTGAGGAGTCTATACTAGTAGCAACTAGGCAGTTAGGTGGGTATGGAGTTCAAGGGAGAAAGTCCAGGCTGGAGCTGAAAATGTGAACGTGGCATATTAGTGTTAGTTAAAACTAGAGGACTAGTGGTCACCCAGACTGTGGTATGGTACAAAAGAGTACTAAGCCCTGGCTCTCTCCAAAAGTTTAGAGATTGGCAAGATGAAGAGGAAAAAGCAAAATAAGTGAAAAAGGAAAGCAACAAGGTTGGAGCAGCACTTGGACAGAGTAGAGTAGCAAGTAAGTGAAAAAAAAAAAATGTGTTTCAAAAGGGAAGCAACTTAATCAAATGCAGTTGAAACTTCAAATAAAATTAAGTCAGGAACTGACCTAATGGGTTTAGCAAACTCTTTGTTCAAACTCTGATAAGATCAATTTTAGTAAGTGGTAGGGGCAATAATCATGAATAAGTTCATGAAGAATGTCCTGAATCTCACCAAGTCTTAGATTCTAACAGTTCACCAGAAATTCAGAGGAACATGTTAAATTACACCATGAAGATGGAACCAGCAAAATCCAGAATGTGAGAAAGACTAGAAGGACAAATAATCCATAAATTACAAGGGGGGGTGTATAAAGATAGGAAATTTATAGATTGAAAATCACCTAAAAGACGGATCAGCCACAGTTTGGCTCCTAAGTCAAAATGGAAAAAGGAGGGGCCCTCCCTGATGGTGCAGTGGGTTAAGCAACGCACTATGAAGCAAACCCCACTCACTGCAGCACGAGTTTGATCCCTGCTGCCAGCTGGAAAGGTGACCCACATGGCACAGCAGACCTCTCCTGCCTCACCTGACCTGCCCACCCGCTGCTCCCCTCAACAGTGTACTTTCGTTAATCTGCCTGTTCTGTTTCTCACTCTGTGTCTGGTGAATCCTCTTACCCCCTACATGCACTGTACCCCAGTGCTTGTATGCATAAATAAATAAATCTTTTAAAAAATATAAATAAATATATATCTTTTTAAAAAATGGAAAAAGGAGGTTAAATAGTATAATATGTGAAGCAAGAATAAATTTGGACATTGACTAGATATTTGATATAAAGAATTATTATTTTGCTGTGACAATGATATCGTGGCTTAAGGAAATCATATTTTTTATAGACTAGATATTTGTGAGTAAAATAAAATTATGTACAGAATATGCTTCAAAAAATACAGGAGAGGGGAAAAGTAGATGAGACACCAACACCAATGGGCACGGGTAAATACCTGTTGTGTTTGGGTGATGGGTATAGGGAATTTTTTACACAATTCTATTTCTATATCTCTTCAATTCTCTACAGTAAATTGTCTTAAAAATAGGAAGAGAACAAATGCCATTTCCTTTGCATATTTAATCTGTTTACCATCCCACTGTACGGATAAAGAAATTAAGGTTAAGAAAAATTAAATGCGGGCCTCCCCTGGTGGCGCAGTGGGTTAAGCAACGCACTACGAAGCAAATTGCAGCCACTGCAGCACGAGTTCGATCCCTGCTGCCGGCCAGGGAGGG
>JAGFMF010012145.1:12685501-12709878 GCA_019455555.1 Galemys pyrenaicus | reverse complement strand
CTGCCTGTTCTGCTCCCCGCTCTCTGTGGTGAATCCTCTCACCCCCCCACACCTCTGGCCTGTGCCCCAGTGCTTGTATGCATAAATAAATAAGTCTTTAAAAAAAAAAAAAGAAAAATTAAATGCACTGCTCAAAGTCACAGTTCAATTTTTTAAATTGACTTTAACTTTTAAAAGAGTCTATTATTATGTTTTTAATTATTTTATCTTATTATTTTATTTTATTTAGACTATTTTAAAAGCAGTTTTAGGTTCACAGCAAAACTGAGCAGAAGGTAGCAATTGCCCAAATGTCTCCTGCCCCCACATAGCCTCCTCCTATCAACATCCCTGCACCAGAGTGCTAGGTACATTTTTTATAACAGCTGAACCTACAAATGACACATTATTATCAAATCAGTTAATTTGAGAGGCAGGATTTTACTCCAAAACCCATGCTTTTCCCTCTATATCACACTGCCATTTTCCCCCCATTATCAGTATTCCTTCTCATAATAGCAGTGAATAAGTCAAAATCAACTACAGTATACACTATGGTTTGTTATCAAATCCAAATTACGGATTTTCACTGGGAACTTTTGCTGCAATGCTTAGGAATGCCCCTTGTTTCAACAATTTTACTCCTAGCAAGTTATCCTAAAGCAATAACCACACAAAGACATACATACTAGGATACAAAACAAAGTTATAATCCTAATTTAAAAACTGGAAAAAACCCAAGTCAACATCAACAAAATTGATTAAATAATACATAAAAGTTAATGCTATATACTCAGTAAAAGTTATATTGTTATATATATATTAGTGTTAATATGGAAAAAATGCTCATGATATATTACTGAATAGAAAAAGCAGGTTAAAAACAATATGATAGATGGGTATACAGATGGTTGATGTTTGGGACAATACACAGGGAAAAATTAAACACTGTTTTATCTGGAGGATGGGCTAATGTTTTCACTTTCTATTTTAGACTTTCCTGTATTGTTTGCTTTAAAAAATAATATGTATTTTTATAATCAGATAAAAATTCCATTTTTGTTTTGGTAAAACAAGTATACGGTCTATAAGTATATGGTGTTGACCTCAAAATATGACATAAAATGCCTCTGTTTACTAGTTAACCTCACAAAAGTAACTACTAAATATCAGCATGAGATTTTAGTAACTTCCTACTATTCATTTAATGAACCTGTATAATACATGCACTTAATATATTACATTTTCTATATTCACTACAAATAAGAACTTACAAAACATTCAGTCTGTTGAGGATTAAATTTCTCAGCTGGCAGTATGCGGAATAATTTTTGAAGACAAGAGATATTACCCAAATAGTTCCTACACAATGGCGATCTCTTGAGATTTATTTTGTAATTAAATGTTGAGCAGTTTTTTTTAAAAGTTTGAGCTTCCAAACGAAAATTTTAGAAAATTCTGAATATTGAAGTATTATCACTTTTGTGTTAAATATGCAGCTAGAGAGCAAGTTCTAATTTAGAAGCCAGAGGCTTCTTTTGAAAAGAAAAGTGACTTCACTGCTAAAGTATAGGCCCATTTTACAATCTATATTTAATCTTTTAAAAAACTCAGACATACTAATGAACTTCTGTTGTTAGAAGATTAAGAAGTCATTTAAAATATCAAGTATTGGTAATGACTCAAAAATAGCATTATGTAAGCCTACAATTGAGAACATTTTCTTGTTAGATTTCTTCCACAAAGGAAAATATAAAAATATCCCACATCTATATCCCATAGATACCTTCTGCTTTCTCAAGAACTTGACAAATTAGAAGAAACAATGCAGAAAAAAAAACTAGCTGGTGTAAAATAAAGAATTTTCCCAAACTATTTCATTAACTGACATTCCAGACTAATGCACAGAAATTTTTTATTATAACCAAATCACACAAAGTCTGCATTTAAGATATAAGAGAAAGCATCAGTTGTGTGATAAGGTTTTGCTAATCTCAATAGTCTTTTTTTTTAAGCAGTGTCTAGTCAAAGAAAGTCATTAATATTAACACAGATAATAGCAGAAAACTACAGAACCTCCAAATACAGAAAGGCTGTTCATGTATCCTAACAGCATAATCATTATGGTTGAAAAACCACACAATATTCTTTCTCACATCTGTTTTGTTAATGAGCCAAGAATGAGGGCCTATTGAGTATCCTAGACAACTGAATTAGAAGTAGCAATGTCTGGTGAATGCTGTTCATCACAACAAACTGAGACTAAACAGGTTTGGGAAGGATACTGATGTTAAATATACTTTTTAGTTTTACCTTCCTGAAAACAATTGCCCCTTCCCCTCATTTGTTCAAAACAAAAGAAAACTATAAATTACTTAAGACCCCAGTTTTAGGAGAAAATGTTTTGTTAGACAACAAAATATTTAATTCGTCTTTCAGGAAGACCCTCAAGTATTTTAAGCCTACGGAAACCAAAGTGCAACAAGATGGTTGTGAAGAAACATAGCATTCAATCATAACCCAACAATGTATGACAATTTGACAAAAATTCCATACTGATCTAGGATTTTTACCCTATACAACAAAGGAGTCTTCCAGGAAATGTCCCTTTTATAGGGCCCCAGACCTCATTACAGGCATACAGAATCAAACAAATGCAATGTTCCCACAGGAAAATACAAATTAATTCTAACTTTATTGCATAAAATTCTCCAAATGAACAGAAGAAAGTTTCTGCAAAGATTAAAAATTATTCTAGAATTTATAAGTGGGATAGCTGACAGGTGGCAGATAAAATTTTATATCCTATTCCATATTAGAAAAAAATAAAGAATAGCTTTAGAAATATTACATTCATTCTCACCACTTTCCTAAATTAAGTCATCAAATATTTTTAATTAATAGATTTGAAATCTGTTAGAAAATTTTCAAGTTATTATAATGGATAATTTTACAAAGTCTTAATCATAATAGTAGAAAAATATTTGCAGGTTACATATGCTTTCTTTCCATTAAATTCTTTGTTTAAAAGAAAAAAGTAATTTCAGGGGCCTCCCTGGTGGCGCAGCGGGTTGGGCAACTCACTGTGAAGCAAGCCGCAACCACTGCAGCACAAGTTCGATCCCTGCCACCGGCCAGGGAGGGGACCCACATGGCGTAGCAGACCTCTCCTGCCTCGCCCGCTGCTGCCCTCGGCAGTGTGTTTCAGTCAGTCTGCCTGTTCTGCTCCCTGCTCTGTCTGGTGAATCCTCTCACCTCCCGCGACTCCAGCCTGTACCCCAGCTCTTGTATGCATAAATAAATAAATCTTTAAAAAAAAAAAAAAAGAAAAAAGTAATTTCAGATTGCTTTTCAGTTTTTACTCAAGTTGTTCCATCACTGTCAGAGAAATCAAAACAAAAAGCAAAATAATCTTTCACATCTTTGTAAGTTTCATTGCCAGTGAAGAGCAGCAAAAACTAGATAAAAGATTATAATGGCGACTCCAAGCAGCACAAGATAAAATATAAGTGACAACCAATCTTTTCCCCATGTTCAAAACCCATGCTCTACACAACAGCAGCATTTTGACATATTTTTCTCAAAACAAAAATCTACAAGTGAGAAAATTTATTTAATAAAATCATTTTCCAAAGTAATTTTTTTTAAAAGATTTATTTATTTATGCGTACAAGCACTGGGGTACAGGCCAGAGGTGTGGGGGGGGGGGTGAGAGGATTCACCACAGAGAGCTGGGAGCAGAACAGGCAGATCAACAGAAGTACACTTCTGAGGGGAGCAGCGGGCACAGCAGGAGAGGTCTGCCGCGCCATGTGGGTCCCCTCCCTGGCTGGCAGCAGGGATTGAACTCATGCTGCGGTGGCTGCTGTTTGCTTCATAGTGTGTTGCTCAACCCACTGCGCCACCAGGGAGGCCCATTTTCCAAAGTAATTTAAAGACTGCTTGTTTTAAATATTCAACTAAGAATTTTTTTAAAAGATTTATTTATTATGCATACGAGCACTGGGGTACAGGCCAGAGGTGTGGGGGGGGGTGAGAGGATTCACCAGAGACAGAGCCAGGAACAGAACCCAAAATACACTGCTGAGGGGAGAAGCGGGCAAGGCAGGAGAGGTCTGCTGTGCCATGTGGGTCCCCTCCCTGGATCGAACTCGTGCTGCAGTGGCTGCAGTTTGCTTCACAGTGTGTCGCTTAACCCACTGTGCCACCAGGGAGGCCCCTAAACTAAGAATTTAATAGATTATATATTTTAGTATTTTGAATCCACAACTTTAACCCTCCTCATTCAAATCTAGCCTCCATATATAAAAATTTTGTTCCTTCAAAACTTGTTTTCAAAGGACCTTTCTTGATTTTTAATAACAAGGAAATGCCAAGCCCTAAAATGAATATATTCAAACAATTTAAGAGCATAACTAAAAAAGAAACAGAGTCTACTCACTTCTGCAAGACTGTTTAAAGCTATTAATGAATCAGTTGCATATCATTAACTTAAGGTAAAAGCAATCTTTTTCTTTTATTGGTAGGTAAGTACATTTACCTAAAAATACAGACTAGTATACTATATTCCTTAAAAAATAATGACTCAGAAGTGGTATCTCAACGGACACTTCTGTTCCCCCTTTCCCACTTCATTTGGAACTAAGGACATAATAGATATTCTCAATTTAGATGTAATCAAACCATAAAATACAGTGTTTCATCAGAAATTTCCTGGCAGAGGGCCTCCCTGGTGGCACAGTGGGTTGAGCGCCGCTGTGTGAAGCATTCGCAGCACAGCAGCATAAGACTGATCCTCAGCCAGGGAGGGGACCCACATGGCACAGCAGACCTCTTCTGCCTCGCCTGCTGCTCCCCTCAGCAGAGTATTCAGTCTGTCTGCCTGTTCTGTTTCTCACTCTGTGTCTGGTGAATCCTCTCACCTCCCATGACTCTGTCCTGTACCCCAGCTTTGTATGCATATATATATAAAAAAAAAAAATTCCTGGCAGAAACATAGATGCTAACTTACTGATTATTATTATTTAAAAAACCAAAAGTGTCACCTTTTTGTTTAAAGTACAGTTCACAGAGTATTAAATTAGCAGAAAGTATAGGACAATCCTTAAAAATCACTAACAATATTCGAAGTAAAAGCAAAGAACAAATACCAACTTTGAGTAAGGAATGATGCTAACATTCTCTAAAGTAAGTAATTTTTTCTATATATCCACCTAAACTAGAATTTTAATTATCCTGTTATGATTCCTGAGAATCTTCACATAGAAGAAAAATTTAGAGATGAACAGGATAGTCAAGATCCAATTCTGACCTAATAGACTATTAAAGAACATTTACATCTAAAACTTTTTAAACCAAACGGTTTATCCGTCAGATTCTTAATTTAAGATTCAGTTGTACATTTTTGTCACATGAAACATTAACAGTTTTAAGTTCTAAGAAGAATTAAATTTTGTTAATGATGACAAAGTATATATTATATTCATTATAGATGAGTCAATTATGTATTGATTGCACTGAAGAATAAAATTTGCATTTCAACATATCCAAGCCTCTGGTTGATAAATCTAACTATACCTCCCCAGATGTAAAAAGTTAAAATGGCATTATATTTCAGCAATGGCAAAAAAAGGTAAACGTATCCCTAGCTTTAGAATTCACAGGAGTATTTGCTGAAATGTACTTGGCTAGCTGGACCACTTGACTAGGTGGTTTGTCAGAAGTATTTTCTATGATGTCGTCCCAATAGCTGGGCATAACTTCAAATGAGAAACCCAAAGGAGAAAAAGAATAAAAATTAAGAAAAAAAATTGAAGTATTTTAAACAGTTTTAGCACGATTAATAAAGTGTTTAACACTCATGTTTTGTTATCCAGGCTTGACAACAGGACAGTTTTTAAGAAATCACCTATAGCCTCAAATCATCACATTCCTAAACAGGAAATTTAAGAATTAAGAAAGCATAGTTTCGAAAATACCCAAACCAGTGATAAATAAGAGTGTAAAACTCTTCACAATCTAAGTAAACTTTCCCTTTTTAAGAAGATATTAAGGTTGAAAAAAAAAAAGCATGCAAAACAGAAATGGTACAAATTGATTAGAGAAAATTTCATTTTAATAGAACATTAATAAACCCCGTCCCACCTCTACCTTTTGCGTCTAGGCAACTATTATACTCCTTTACTTAGTCAACTGAATTTTTCTTATCATTATGTGGTGGGTTTCTTTAATGTTTTTTGTTTTTCTTATGTGATATTCAGGCACGTCGCAAATTGGCAACATGAGATGTTTAATTCAGGATTTGTTATACCATTAGTAACAAACCCCTTCCATACTTTGAATATTAATTTTAAATAATTGTGACTGGATGAAGTATACTTTCCAATTTAAGATTCCAAATACGATCAGCTGGAAAGCAAACCATTACGTAACTCCCACTTTATATCTAGCAACTGATTAGTTTAGAAATAGAAATTGTACTTTTTTTTAAAGATATGTCCTATCCTTGCTGCAATTTTTCTCAAGACTCGGTTTTTCGCAAGGAGAGAAAACCATTTTCTTAAAATTTCAAATTTCCAAAAATATGACATCTGCTTTTCTAGGGTCGAGAGAAAGAAAAAAAAAATTGTCACAAATCTGCCACCTCCTCACATAAACAGCAATCTAGGCCGATACGACATTTTCAAGATCCTCAGGAACTATACACCATGCAGCCACAAACATCTGAAGTGAATTCAGGGGTGGGAGAAATGCAATTTTGGACTTGCCGTTGCCGTAATACTTATTATCAAACTTAATTCTCATCCGTTACCTCGCTGTACCGTCACCACTCCCTTCAGAGGTAAGTTACGGACAGGGCTGCCGCCTCTGCCTCCACGGGACGCACCACCCGATTAAAGGACACGCACACCGTTAAATGTAAAGCCGGAATAAAAGCGATGGCAGACCTCCTCAGATTCCAGGAGAGGAAGTATTATCGCCAAGAAAACCCCAAACTTCGAGCCTTTAAACAGTGACTCCTCCCCGCAGTTTCGCCTACTCAGTGGCCTCGAAAACTGCGGCGGGGTGGCGGGGCGCAGAGGACGGGCCGGGCGAGGGACGGAGTCGCCGGGACTGAGCTCACCTCGCGCACCTGGGCTGGGGCAGAGGGAGCAACGAAGCTCGGGGAAACACCCCCACCGACGCGGCCACTCACCTGCGGAGCCGATTTCCATTCATGGAGCTGGGGGGAGTGCTCCGAGCGAGAAGGCGCTTGCCCCGGGGGCAAGGAGGCGGCTCAGGGGGCGACGCGACAGGCACCCTTACTCGGCCCCGAGGCGGGGTGGCGACTGCCGCTGGTCAGCAACCGCAGTCCAGAAGCCAGCGTCGGGAGCGGCCCCCGTCGGGAGGCTGCACACCACCAGGCGAACCTCGAGGCGCGGGGCCAGCCAGGG
This sequence comes from Galemys pyrenaicus, assembly GCA_019455555.1. NCBI lineage: Eukaryota > Metazoa > Chordata > Mammalia > Eulipotyphla > Talpidae > Galemys > Galemys pyrenaicus. The sequence goes on along the minus strand of JAGFMF010012145.1, from coordinate 12,702,466 downwards.
GAGCCCCGTGCGGAACTTGCGTCGCCCGCCGCCGCTTACGCTCCCACTGCCCCTCCACGACTGCGGCGCCGCCGCCGACCTCCCCGGGCCGCCCCCGGAAGCCCGCTGGCGTCAGTTCCGCTGCCCCGACTCCCGGACGTCCAAGCCTCGCCTTTTCGCTCCGAGCTGTGCGGGTGCGACGTCTGTGCGGGCGCGGCCGGCGCGGAGGACGCAGTGTCGGGGAGCGGGCGTCGAGCCTGGGCGGAGCCTGGAGCGCGCGCCTGGGGCGGGGCTGCTCTCTCGCCGGGCTCCGCGGCGCCGTGCCGGCCAGAGACAACCCCGCGGGGCTGGACTCAGCGCGCCACCCGGATACGGGGCGGCGCCTGCCTGAGGCGACGTCGCGGAGAGCGGCACGCCATACCTGAGGAAGAGCCTACTGGACCGCGACTGATCTGAGGTGCAGGACCGGGTCCTGCAGCCCAGTGCCCCCAACCCGGCATGTCTAAGACCGGGCTACCCTTCACCGGGGCCCCTCAGCCACGCCCATTTTGGCCGCCGAAGGGTCTTCCTTCTCCGCCAGCGGGCAGAAGACCACAATCGATGTCTCCAACGCCAAGAGGTGGTTTTGATGACCGTGTGGGGGGACAAAATGGACAATATAGTTTGGGATTGATAGTTAAGAAGCAGGACGTAACAGACATCACATAGAATTTCCCATGTTTAGAACTTTAATAGTGCCTGCTTAACACTGAGAAGCAGCAAATTTCCCAGGGTCAAAACCCTTCTCCAGCAAGCTGTTACTATCCTACAGCTATAAGGGTTAAATTCTCCCCCAACGGGCAAACTGCTTCTTTTGCCTACTGGGAACCTGTTTTTGGTTAGTCAGGGCTCCTCTCCCATCTCTACTCTCACCTTTGCCCAGCACCATCCCATTTCTCTTTACACTTCAATTTAAGTCATCTCAGAGAGGCCTTTGGTGGGGTGGGCCACCCGTTATTCTAGTGCAGTATTTCCTTAACCTTTCCTCTAATCTGTATTCTGTTTTACTCGTTTTATAAAATTACCTGGGTAATTAGGTCTTAAAAACTGTTACATTAATAAAAGAGGATACTGTTCTATTCTGGTTGAGAAATGAGTCATGATTTTTCCCTTTGGCCCTAAGTATCAATAATTTTTAGACTTTAAACTCAAAATACATTATTTAAAGCCTTGGACAAAAAAGGCAAATGATAAAAATTATCTTCAGTTCCCCCTAATCGCTATGGGGGTGTGGGTCAGTCACTTGACCTCTGGGGCCTCTCAGTTCCCTCATCTGAAAAATGGAGACTATTTATCTTACCCAGTTGTCAGGTTAGAGAATGTACATAAAAGGGAGGAGGGGGGAACTCCCAAAATGTTAGTGGCTTTCAGAAGTATTTACTAGTTGCCATTTAAAGGCATTTATTAGGGCCTCCCCTGGTGGCGCAGTGGGTTAAGCAACGCACTATGAAGCAAACCGCAGTTACTGCAGCACGAGTTCGATCCCTGCTGCCGGCAAGGGAGGGGACCCACATGGCGCAGGCAGACCTCTCCTGCCTTGCCCGCTGCTCCCCTCAGCAGTGTACTTCTGTTGATCTGCCTGTTCTGCTCCCCGCTCTCTGTGGTGAATCCTCTCACCCCCCTACACCTCTGGCCTGTACCCCAGTGCTTGTATGCATAAATAAATAAATCTTAAAAAAAAAAAGGCATTTATTAGATGTACCTACTGAAAACACTAAGTGGATGTGATTTCAAACCCATATCTGACTCCCAATTCTGCCTCACTTCTATCTCAACCCTCTCTTTGAAAACAATCTCCCCAGTTTTAAAATATGAAATTAAATGTCACCAGATGAAATGTTGTATCTTAAAAGTTATTTTCTATCGATGACTGTACACTGCAAGTTATGGTAGCATCATCTGACAGTGTAAATACCAACTCTTGTGCGAGGAAGGTCTAGCACACCCTCAAACTGATTCTGAAACTGATCCCTAAAAAAGTGCAGGCTTTTATGACTTCTCCCAAAAAAAGAGTGACAAATCCTGGATATGAGTCTATCTTCTTTGTTAACATTGACAGAGTAGGATTTGGACCCTCTGAGCCAATCCAATTTAATGGATGTCCATGGTGTCTTCTCATTTACTTCTGCCACCAAGAGACCTCAGCTATGTGGAGTTGAGTCACATGAAAGTCTCATGAATTCTAACAAGTGGAAAGGCAAAGAAGGCTGAATGGTTCTACCAAAACTAATTGTATGGAACTGTCCCCTGATCTCACACATTCACCCTAATATTGGATAACCTCATTCCCAAATGGGTGTACTCTTAAAAGATATGGAGCAGGGTCTTTGTGTGTCTTAATTGTCATACCCTAGTGTTAGTGGCAGTTCCTGGCATATAGCAGCATTCTATAAATAGGAGTTGGAGAGATGGCTAGACTGACATATGAATGAATGAGTGGGATTTAATGATTGGCACTCAGGAATCAAGCTAAAACTCTGTAGACCACTTCCCTTGTAGTGCTGGATGCTCTCAGAAGGAAGAATTAGAAAAACAGTAGGGAAATCTCAGCAGCAAGAAAACCAGTATCCTCTGAAACTTGAGCAGCAGTTTTAGGGGCCAACCAAACCTCTAATTCAAATTTCTTAAAATATAAAAAAGTGGAAACCTGAAAAAAGGCAAAAAGAAACCCTTCAAATTAATAAACTGGGATTAAAATTTTAAACTTTTTCTCTTCAAAATGAAAAGGCAAAACAGACGGAGAAAATATTTGCAAAACAAGCCTAACAAAGCACTGTCTACAATTTATAAAGAACTCTTACAACTCGAAAATAAAGCAACCCAATTTTTAAATGAGTGAAATATATGAACACTTTTCTAAAGAAAATATCTGGAGAACATAAAAGCACATATGCACTCACACACACACATGATGATGAACAACACTGGCTTTAGGGAAAGGCACAATGAGCTATCAAATACCCAATGTACTAGAAAAGAGGGTGGTCAGTTGCCTGCTCTAACTTCTGGTAAGGTGCTGAGCCTAGCAAATCAGATTCAAGAACTCACAGTGCACATCTCTCCTTTGCTACCACTCTTCTGCTACTCTACTTGGGACTTTGGTAGTCCTAGGCTTCCTGTGCTATATGAAAGCATCATCACTGAATGAGAGCAACTGGATAGAACCCTATTCTCTTGTAAGGTCTTCAGTCAGTCAACCTGACAGTTCAATTCAAATCTCTTCTCCTAGACCAATTTTTATACAGCAGAAAGCAGGCTACTTTGTACTGCATCAGGACACAAAAAACCTAGTGTCTTTATAACTGAAGGTCTTCTGTTACTATGTGATTCTAGGCAAAGTCATACTTTGAAGCCTCATATCCCTCATCTGTAAAAATCAAACAATTTACAAAGCAGACACTGCTGAATGCCTATCCAAGAACCCTATCCCCTTCTTTCTTGCCTGGTAGACATAACCAGTTTTTCTAATCCATGAGGCTCTTAGGGCAGCTCCTAATTAATTTCATTTGCTTTGCCAGTGACAGAATAGGAATGGGAAAATGACCCACATCTAGCAAATGAGACATGAGGTCAGATCTACTGGGGCTCCAGGGAGTCCCTTACTTCAAAATAAAACATTGGGGAAAAATTGTTCTCTCTTTTGATAGACATTGTTCTATCAGCATTTCCTTCCTAGGATTTCACAGCCATCTTGGGATCCTGAGTTGAGCTAGAAAGACGGTAAGTAACACAGAGGATGGCAGAGCAAAAAGACGGCAAGAATCTGATTTATTGGTAATATCACTTAATCGCTGAATTAACCACCTTGGAGTCATATTAAATCAGGACATCTTGTTATATGATAGTTTCCTTATTTAAGTGAGTTTAATGGGGGGGGGTTTGTTATATGCAATTGAAGGCAACTGTGAAGTACTTCACATAAATGCTGTGAAGATGCAATAATAGACACTGAATAAAATACTTAGCCAAGTATTTCCAAGTACCTGAGTCTTTCCTCTTTTTCTAGTTCATATCCACTAACAACCGATAGGCCTTTTTCAAAAAATGTAGCTGGGAGCTCCACTATCTCTTTAAGAGGAAAAGTTCCTTGTCTTCAGAAGCTGCAGCAGTCCAGAACAATAGGACAGTGTGTTCCTGCAGGGTAAGCCATAGTGGCCTAAAAAATTTTGATAAGGTGTCTGAAGACAGCCCTTGTGCTTAAATGGAGAACTTAAAATGCACCTTGTCCCCAGCAAAGTCCACCTTTCCAACTATTCCTTCTTACCACAGCTACTTTAAGGAGAGGGGCTATTATGCTCTATGCACATTCTAAGCTAGCCAGATTTTCTCAGCTTATAGCCTATGTCCTGAAAGCTAGAAACAAAGCAAACCCCCCCCCCAAAAAAAAGAGAGAGAACGCTAATTTTCCAATTCTGTTATTTTCTATTCAAGCTACACATAGCAGTTTGAGGATGGCCCAGGTTCAGAATTTGAAAAGTCTTCTCTTTGTACTAGAAATAGTTCTTTTAGCCACCAAACATTAACTTCATGAGATTCTGGGGGTCTGCTAAGCCAAAGGATACCTAAAAAATACTCAAATTCACTTTGCTCCAAGGCACTTCCTAGGTAAGAATATATTGCCAAGAGCCAGGGCAGAGGGAAGCTGCTCAACTAAAACTGAAAAGGGATGTCCAGGTAGGCTGGGACAAGTCTTAACTCAAAACCTTGACTCTTAAGACCAGGCAAATCAGGCCTTGGGCTCCCATTATCTTTTTCTCTTAAGTAACAACCAAAAGTCAAACTCTGAAACTGTTTCTAACATCAACCATTTCTAAAACTAAAATTTATGGCAAATGAGCCATAACCACCACATACTCTGATTTGCTCTAGCAAATACTTTATTTCTGCTTCATTAAGGGCCATACATTTTATTCCATTAAGTAAAATCTACTTCACTTTTCAATTTGTTCTTCAAGTGCAAGCTACCTCCTAAACCCTTGCTGCTGTAAAGGAGCGTGGATCTTGCTGGCTTGCTCCCAAGAGAATCTGGCAAGTGGTAGCCACAGGTTAGCTCAATTTGAAAAGTCACAACACTGATCTCAGAGGAATGCTAGGCCCACATTATTGCCACTAAGAATTTCTCACGAGGCCCTGTGCCAGTAACTTTGAGTCATCTCCCCCTCCCCCCACCCCGTACACAGAAATAACGATGGTTTATCAGTAGCAGAGAACTTGTATGTTTGACATCTGTTCCATCAGCGGGAGGGCACAAAACCACAAAGTCTCCACCTTAGGGTGAGAGTAATCTGGTTAAGTTGCTGCTTACTGAAGATTCAGGAAGGCTGATTCCAATCTGTGTACTCAATTATCACTTCTTGATTCTATAGTCATGGAACAGATTTCTAATGAATTCAAACTCCATTCATAAAACATAGACCTCCTTGATATATGTGATGGCCCTGAGAAAACAAAAATGTAAATACACAGTAGTTTCTGCTCCTAGTTCACAGACTCTGGGAAAAACAAATCATAAAAATAGAGCAAGTTGCTAAGTGCTATCCAGTGCACTGGAACACCATCTATGACACTGGTTAGAATGAAAACTAGGTTTATTTTATTTTTACAAGTATCTCCTAAGGACAGGAGAAAGCTGGAGGTTGTGGTGGTGGTGCTGCTGCTGAACAACTTGGAAGTCCTAGTTTTTAGCCTGAGATTTGTCCAATGCTTATTTTCAAGAAATAATTGAGAATGACTGTATTCGTCTAAGATCCCACAGAATGGAATGAAGGACATAAACTGAGAATATCCCCTCCTTGCTGCAACAATTCATGTTGGTAATTATACCCATCTTGGAACCCAGTACACTCTTGATTTTTTTCCCCATTAATAGCAGTCAAAAATATACAAGGTGTTTATCTAGTGATCTGACAGTCATCTTAGGTTTTGCTTTCTCATCTTGTCCCTTAAATTGTGTTTCCTAAACTTATTTTTTGATTCCTAGAGTTACACATTATGTTTCCTTCACGCTACTCCTTTTCTAAGTCATACTGTTCATTCCTACAGCTTTAAATACCATCTCTGAGTATGAATTCCATATTTATAACTGCTACTTTGTAGTCTTCCCTGAGCACCAAAACAAAATGTTTACTGGAAACATTACCCTCATAGGCCATGGGAACCTAGAAGTTCAAGTCTATGAAAGGCTAATTATATTTGTTTACAAAACTCACAACCTTCCTTCTGTGATCGCCCCTCTCTCTTAATCTTGGTTAGAAGAATGTCCCAATATATGAACTTACTCAAGCAGAAATCTGACATCAGTCTCTACTCACTCTCTTCCCCTCCACCATCCACAAGTCTGATTCTATCGCCTCAGTGTCGCTCAAATCTGTTCTTTCCTCTTTGTTGCTATAGTCTAATAGTCCTGCTCCAGTCCATCAATTCACTTTTGTATCAGGAAACTAATTAGCTACAAATATCCCATACTAAATCTTAAGCTCCATAGAAAGACACTGTTTTCTTCATTTTTGAATTGTACCTTCTTGCTCCCTCACAGCACTGATGTACACAGTGCTTTGTTTGTTTCTTGAATTAAGAATTGGAGGTGTTATGAAGTATGACTGCACATACTATGCAGTTTCAACACTTAGAGACTGTTTTTATCTACTTTTCTCCTTTAGAAATGATGATTGTGCTCTTATTACAACCTATAATTCTAACCAAAAACCTAACAGAAATGTATTAATCTGAGCAGTTTGCTTTAGTAATCAGGGGGAAAAAATGAGAGAGACCGCATTTAGAAACAGAAGCCACTGTTGTCTTTATAAAACACAGAATTGTGCTGTTGCTGTTGCTTGCTTCAGAAGGAACTGTACATTACTGCTGCTGGGATAATTTTACAATGGACTGGACAAGGTACAGCTCAAAGCAGGACACAAATACAAGTCTCAAAGGGAAACAAATGCAAACAAGTACACAGCTGTGGGGCTCCAGGGACATTTCCCCATCCATGCTGGACTTGAAGGATAAAGTTCAGAAACTAAAGTGAAACCCAGAGTAGTCACACATGCCCACCAAATGGCTGCTAAGTGCAACCTGCCACACCAATCAGGTTGGACTGTGTGCACAGGAAAGTCATTTCATTTTTCCTTATTGCTACTACACCAGGGGACTCAGTGCATTGGACACATTGTCTGTACTTGCACAATTCTTGGAGGGGTTTCTCTTTTCCTTCTTAAAGAAGAAAATCTGCCTTCCCCGCCTTATTCTGTTTTTCTGTTTTGAGCCCATTCCTCCACTCCTTTTTCTTGGGCTCCCAAACAGCAGCCAGAGGTTCTAAGTCAGTAGGAGTAGAGTAAGGGGAGAGCACCAACCTAGCCTCTCTCCCTGCTCAGGGAGAAGGCAAGTCCTAATAAATGGGGTAAAGAGGAAACTAGAGATCCCTTTTCCCAAAACTGCTTAGAAGGTCAAATAGGAAAGCATGCCCTGCATATCCCTGCCATGATCAGACTTTACAAAGGAAGGCATCCCAGCTACCATCCTGGATTGAACTAGGCCCAGTAAATATAAATAAAAACAACTTCCTTCAACATAGTTTCCAAAACTGCATTTTGGTCAGTTGAGATGACTTCCTACATGATAGGGGAAGGAACTTCTATTCTTCATTGTTACACATGATGCTAAGTCTAAAACACCATCCAACCAGCCTTACAAATATCCCATGGGCCAGCTAAGAAATAAAAGTGTCCCCTTGGCTGTCCATTTTTGAGTACTAGCCTCAATGACAGAATTCTGGGCAATAAAAACTATCTAACAACATTGTGGTTTAGCCAAAAAGGAAGCCATGGAGGAGCTATCTAGTAGGTGGGAACCAGGAGCTTTTTAGGGAGGTTTCATACTTTTAGGTACCTTCTTTTGCAGCATTATTCTAAGTTCCCAGTAACCACAGACCCAGGCTCATACCCAGAGGCCAGCAGTAGCACCTCAACCTCCAAAGGATCAGGCTGAACTGGAAAAATGATCATTGAGCAGTGTTCTCCTTTCCCACATTTATCCAAACTTTCTCCATTGTCTCCAATGTTCAATGTTCTCCCTCGCTTTTCACCCCTCCAGCCCTCCAACCCTGGATATACCCAAGTAGTTTAGCTCATGGACATCCTCAGAAAAGAAAGCCTCCAGGTAGACAGAATTAGAACCAGATCTTAAAAAAGCCATGAGAGAAACCAACTCTTAAGGGGTTGACAGGTATGGAAGTTGCCAGAAACTCTCTTGATTCAAGCCAGTTATGAAGACCTGCTATCCTGCCTTCATGGAAGCTAAGGGCAGTCCAGCCAGAGAGGACATCACTGGGTTTGGGGAACAGATTCTTAGTCTTTTGCAGCCATGGAACTAAGCCTGACCTTGCCAGCTAATAGTGGGGTCACTGTAGCCATGCAGAGAATTCATCATCACACAGGCAAGCAGGCAGGCCAGCAAGCAAGCTGAATGAACAGAAAAAAGGGAAAAGAATCCAGAATGAAAGAAAAAATAACAAGAAAGGCAGAAGAGTGAAGAGAAGGAAGCAAGAGACCTGTCTAGGAGGATGAGGCTGGGATCTACCCAGCACTTCCTCAGGGTTTAAGAAGCACCACTTAAAACAAATCAAAGAAAGCCAAAGCTTGTTGCCACACCACTTCTTAATCTGCATGCACCACCTTTCAAACAAGAATAATCCTCAAGGTCAAGGATATTTCTCAAGTCTCCAAGATTAAAAAATAAAATATCAGAGCAGTTATCTTCTTGCCATTGACAAAACTGCCTCTCTTGCTTCTATTTCTTGAATGGCGTGTATAATGCCAAAGAGCTAAACACTGCATTTCAAGTTCCAGCTCAAAATCCAATGGAGAGAGTGAGGCAAAGAGAGAAAAGGAGAAAACACAAACTTGTTGCTGAGAGTAGGTGGCTACCACCAGCTCCCTATGAACATTTGCGAATGCTGGTGAATGACTGGACCCTCCAGGAATAGTGCCCTGATCCCAGACCCAAAATGCACCCAAAAAGAGAACATGCAGAGCCCACTGTCCCAAGAGAGCTCCCCTCCCCAATGGGTGACGGAACATGAAGTAGACAGTATATGAAGGCAATGGACAGAGCAGATGGAGTGTTGGCATCACTCTCTTTAGGCACTTGTGTAAGGAATGTAGGCTCTCCAGTGAGCTGCCTCCTCCCCGAGCCCTCCACAATGTTCTTCAGCTGGACTGTGCCTGTGGGGCACCCCACGCTGTAGCCAGCAGGAAAGAAGTAAAGGAGGAGTTACTCAACAGTCCTGATGCCTTCTCCATAATCAATGTTTGTGCTACGGTTTGTGAAGTTGCTGAACAAAGTAGCCATCCAGAACAGATCCTGGGATAGACTGTTTTGCATAGCAAATCTGGGTCTGTACAAGGGTTGCTGGAAAGGGGAAATGGTAGTTTTAACTGCACAGGCCAGAATTCAGACTGGCCTTCCTCTGGCTGGCCTCCAAGCCTGGGCTAGGTCTAAAGTGTCATGGCTTCATCACCAGAATGGGGCAAACCAAAGCCCAGGCTCCTCAAAAAGAGGAATTTCCACAATGAAGCTGCAACTCCTCATCCCAAGAAGTGGGATAGGAAAAAATAAACAGTCAAGGAAAGAGGGGCCTTGTCTCAAGGCCAGCAGGCACCAAGCTAGAACCCCCTACTTTTCTAGTTCTGCAAGACAGTAATACCCTATCTCTATCTAGGGAGACCAAAATAAAGTTTTTTAAAAACCCATGCCACCCACTCACATGCCCTAGTGGGAAACCAGGAAAAATTCATTTGTGTAAACAGAAGCAATAGGGAGCAGCAAAATCCCTCAGCCTGTCCACGGGACACACTGGAATCTGGGGTGAGCCAAAGTGTCAAGAGGACAATCCAGAGGAAGGAAGATGCACTTGCAGGAAAGAGTGCAGGGCAGTGCAGAGAAGGGAACCTGTAGTAAGAAAAAGGTATTATCTGCACAGAGGAAGGGTGGAGCCTGAGCCCCACTTTGGGAAGATAACCACCCCCAACCTAGCCAGGCCAGAGAACAAGTCAAGTACATAGTTCCTTCTGATGGCTCAATGTTTCTGGGATGTAAACTCATTGGGCACGGGAGGAATTTCCAGATTTTGGCAATAGACTCAAGTTATGATATAAAAATAACATTTAGCTTTTGTTCTTTTTTTCTTATTTTAGACATAAGGATCTTTTGTTATAAGATATCCCAGTTAAGAAATATTGAAATATGAGAGAGTTGACCATCAGGGAAAAAAGAAGCCAAGAGTGAGAAATGCTTTGAAAGTAGCTCCAGACCAGTGAGGTTGGGGAGGAATGAAGACAGGGAGTAAAGTAAGTCTAAGTGGAAAGGCCGAGGCCAGTCATCTCAGCAGCTCCTAGACTTGAATCTGAAAGTGCAAATGTCAATGGATTTTAACCATCTTGAGGTTGTGATCTTTCTAAAAGCTCAATGAATATGGAAGTCAAAACCTTCAAATGCAATTAGCTGGAGCTCTGTCTGGAGGCCTGCTGGGTTAGGGTTTTAATTCCCTACCTAACTCCTCTCCCTCCCCACCCCCTCCCCCCAATGAAAGGTACAAAAGGTTGCAGTTCTGCAGCATTACCGTTACAGGGAAGGCACTGGTTGCCCACCAGCAGGCAGAAGGAAGACAGGGTCGTGTCACTTCAGAGCTAAGTGCCATAGTGCCTTAAGTCTTACTAGGGGCTGGATATCTGTCTAGGAGGTGTAAGGTAGGATAGAAAAGGTGGAGAGAAAGGAATTAAGGGTAGGGGGTGGCAGCTGGGGGAGGAGCAACCAAAACCATTAGCATTAAAAATCTTCCTATAAACTGGATTCTCAACCCATTAAAACATCTAGTATCCTAAAATATTGATCTGGGTCTTGTTTCGTTTTTCTTCTTAAACAAATCTAGACCTTTTTGATTAAGGCTCCTAAAAAATCCTTCCCTTCTCCCACCCACTGTCTCAAGTCCCTCACTTTCCCATCTAAAGTATCAGAGTCAAACCTACCAGCTTTTGTCCACAGGGCTGCAGAGCCGACCTTACCAAGCTGTCAGGCGTGAGTCTTTAGCACTGTGAGTCACATGAGACACCTGTGTGTATGGTGGGCACCAGTGCTGCCCCTTTTGGTCCAGTGGGGTCAGGGCCAGATATGACAAGATGGGGTGAGGGATGGGGGGCATGAGGTGGATATCAGAGATTTCTGGCTGGTGGTCTGGCTTACTGGCCCTGTTCCCCACCTTTTCGTCCCCTCTGTAGAAGGAAACAAGGCCTTCTGCACTTCCCCCTACCCCACCTCCCTCCTCCCTGCTTCCTCTGGATTTGGGCGGCACAGCTCTTGGGGCTTGAAAAGCTTTCTTCTATCCAGTGAGGTATCAGCGTTCTGCCTTCAAGCGAAGTACATGGTGCGCAGAGTATCCTGGTGAACCTGCACAGCTTTGGCCAGGGCCTGGGGGTCCCGCCCATTGCTCTGCCCAGATATGTGGCTCCCCTCTCCACTGAAAAGAAAAAAATAGAAGAAATCTTTCCTGATGAACTGAGCTAGCTGATCCCTCTCCCCATTCCTAATGTGCAAATTGCCACATCAGCTTAAGAGAAAATCTCAACAGACATTTGGGCAGGTAAGGCCAAGGACACCAAGTCGAAAAATGTCCATTTCATTCTACACAAGGAAATTGGAGAGTGTCTGAAGCAAAAAGCCAGCCTGATCTCACCTGTCATGTTCCTTGTCCACCAGGTGGTATCGTGCCCGGAAAGCCACCAGGCGGGCATAGTAGGCAGGTGCTGGGATAGAGACGGAGCGTGTACATCGTACATAAGTGTGGCACAACTGGTACGTCAAGATCTGGAGCTCATCTGCTGTGAAACGGTTGTCATCCCAAAGGACATAGTAATGGGATGGTCGGCTGGTACCCTGGGAAGACAGGATGATGAGAGGGTCCCAGGTTAGGCAGAGGAGATAGCTGACAATGGGAAACAGAATGACTATTGAGAATATGGCTGAATGGACAACCCACCCAAGAACAAACAGGCACAGTTACCTATGTCAAAGGACACTTTTTTATGGACAACCTGCCCAAGGTGTTTAAAATGCACTTCTGTTCAAATCTGTCATGGATTTATTAAGTGAACAATCCTGTTTTGAACACCACTCAGTGATGATTGACACATTGTGGAGGTACTGTGAATAATCAACTAAGTTTTGACCCATTGGAAACCCAAGGACATAGCCCAGCTACCTGGATGCCTGCATGGCTGCACAGATAGAAGTCAAACTCAAATGGGTGGGTGATGTTGGTGTCCACAGTGGTCCCAGCTGGAATGTTACCACTCTTCCCAATCTGTGTAGAAACAAAGACAACCAAGATCCCAAGACCTGCCTGGCCCACACTAGGGCCCCAACTCATTCTACTGAGTCCACCAGAATCTGAGAGTAAAGTAGAAAATGCTATTCCCAAAGGGTACCAGTTCTAGAAATAACAGGCTTATAAAGTCACACAGACTTGTATTTAAGTGCTGGTTTCACCATTTATTAGTGTGATCTTAGCAAGTCATTTAACCTTTATAAGGTTAACTGTAAATGATAATACCTACCTCACAGGGCTGCTGTGAGGAAGACGCCTTGTACAGTGTCTGGCACATAAGAGAAGTTCAATAAATGGTAGTTCCCTTTCCCTTCTCTGAAAGCTGGTCTATATATGGGGTCTATAGGCCAGGATGCTGGGAGGAGGGAGAGAGTGTATAAGGGAAGAAGGGGAAGGTGGAGAAACTAAAGAAAGAAAATGGCAGAGGAAGGACCACGAGAGCTAAGGGGAAGAATGGAGCCGGGGTGATGGAGAGGCCAGGGACTAAATACCCAGATTTTATTTCAACGACTTCTTCTACATTAAGATAGAGGAGACAAGATGAGGGTATGGGTGGCCTCCTCAATCCCTCACTCACTCGCTCATTCTTGTCAGCACAAAAAAGGCGGGTGTGATGGCGTTTCTGCACCACAATATATGTGATCCCAGGCTGATAGTCCTTTTCCAGTTTGATGCATGCATCACGAATGGCCAGCAGCTCATAGTGGAGGATCTAGACACAGGGTGACGAAGAAGACAGAGAGACACAAAGCTCCTCTTAAGTTCACATATCCTTTTAAACTAGGGGTTATATGTAATATGACTTTTTGCTCAATCTCTCTTTTTAAACTGATACTCAACAATTAGCTATACTAAGTCCTTAGTGCCAGCTCAGCCTCATACTCAAATTACCCAATATGTTCCTTCCTTGACTGGAAGAGTTGACATCAGCAGGGAGCACTCACCTGATTCCTATGCAGAAGGAGACTTAACATTGAGACACAGAATCATGGTTCACAATGTCAAAAGTAAGGTCAATTTCAGAATCAAGAGGATAATGGGTTTTCTCCTGTGAGCAGATAGGGATAGAACCACACATGGTTCAGGAATGGATGCAGACAGAGGCAATAAATTCAATCTTACAGAGAAGTAGGATTAAAAGAAAACGGACCAAGTAAAGAAGTAGCCACAAGTGAATAACCATAGTCAATAGCTGCTTTGTGGCCTTAAAGTCACATATTTCGAGTTAAAACTCCTTTGATATGGTAGAGATGAATAAAATTTGAAGTCAATTAGAACTATATTTAAAACAATCATTATCCAGTATTACCTCAAGCAAGTTATTTAACCGCTCTAAATCTCATTGTTTTCCACCTCTACTGACACTGCTGATAAGACCAGCCTCATTAAGCTATTGTAAAGACTAAAACAGATAATCAAGCAAAAGAATAGAAAACCTAGAAGGATCTTAATAACTGCTAACTGCTTTGCTAAGAGGTCTGAATTTTAACTTTAGACTGTGGGAAGCTACTAGACATTTCAGAACAGAGACGTGACGATAAATTTTCCTGGTATTTTGGAACATATTCAATGACTTATAGGAAATTGGGCATAATGGTTAAGAGCATGGCTTTTTGGAATCAGACTGATGTATCTGACCCACTTCCACCACTTACTAGCTTGGCTGACAATGAAAAGTATCACTTAACATTTCCTAGCCTCAATTTCCTCATCTGTCAAATGAATATAGTTATAATTTCATACTACTATTGGAAACACTAAATAGAACACATATGAAGTGTTTAACACAGTTAATGACATGTAAGAGGTGCCCAATAAATGATAGTTATATTTCTATTACTAAAGGGCAATCAAGGTGACCAATTCAGTACTCCAGTCTAATTAAAAGAATATGAAGGCCTGCCAGGAAGGAAGAATTTGAGGAACACTGGAAAGGTAGGTTAGCAGCACTGATTCTTAAAGGGTGGTCTATAGAATAGCAGCCTCACCCAGAAACTTATCAGAACTACAAATTAAAGGGTTCTATCCTAGACTCACTGAATTAAAATTTCTAAGGATAGAGCACTGTTAAATGTTTTAATAAACCCTCCAGGTGATCTTGATGCATGCTAAAGTTTGAAGTGTAAAGAATCAATCTTTAACATGAATCAACTACAAATATGCATTGAGGATCTTGTGTAGAGAGAAGAAAGGCCTATAGGTGCCTATGTACTCTGCCTCTCAGTTGTGATCTCTAGTCCCAATCCTAATCAATTTAGCAAAGATCCTCAAGAAGTAGCTCCTCCCAGTGCCAGTCTTAGAAAAGGTATGTAGCAGTACTTTCTGTTATCATTAGGTCCTTTGGCTTCAACATGAAGCTGTTCTCCACTTACTGTGGGCCCTACCTGGGGGAGCTGACCTTCAGGAACCCCATCTCGGTAGAAGATGATGCGGGTAGGCTTGAAGCGGGTTGACTTATAGAACTGGATGAGCAGCTCACGCACCATGTAGGATAAGTCTTCAATGATCTCCTGCCGTGGTCGCTGTACCCGCACCGTAGCACAGTAACGACTAGGGTGGGCATCCATACTGCCTACCACCTGCAATGACAAGAGGCAGAATCAGTCCCCAAATCTTCCACCCTCCAATAGTCAGGATATCAGTTTGGAGAAAGATTTCTTTGCAAGAAAGAATGCAATTAAATGAGTAAATCTTTGGAGTCAATGACCTCTCATTTCAATCTCTGTTCTATTACACATGCAAAGTTACTGGGCCTATCTGATTTTATTTTTCCCCTTGCAAGTAGAGATAAGAACACCACCTGTTTGCAGTACTGTGGTGATACATATAACATGCTTTGCACAAGGCAAAGCCCATAGTAGGAACTTGAAAATTTATATTTCTCTGCCCTTGAAAGATGGGTATGTGAAATTTTAGCAATACTAACTCAAAGAGTGACCTTAGCCAGTCACAAGTTTGTCCTTTTTCAATTCATGTGTTAATCTACACAGAAACCACAGTGATGACTATTCTTGTGGTTGAAGTAAGTAACATCATTTTCAAAGGGGAAAGTTGGTCAGAGTATAGGATTGATGGCCAAGATGTAAGCACAGTACAGGGTTTCCTTGATTTACTGAGATAAGAACACTCTGCCTAGAGAAATGTGAGGATTGTGAAAAGAGAAGTAAGAATAAAATCCCTAAGGGACAGGGGGCAAAGAAAAGTCAAGAGAGGAATTGGAAAGACATCTAACCTAGCAGGTGGATCAGGTTAGGGATGGGAAGAGGAAAGGATGGTCCCACAACTAAGTAACTCCCTTAAAAGGCAATTCAAAGATGAGATATAGTAATCCTAATCTCAAAAGTGGAGAGAGAAACTTGAACACAGAGCAAGAGTGGGTGATGAATTGGGTCAAGTCTTTGGCTACAATCTACATTCTTATTGCTCTCTCTGGGAAGAAAAGAGACACTATACAAAGTTAGTTTTCTAAAGATACTGAGGGCTAGTGGGTATATCAACTGAAAGGAGAAGGTCTTATGAAAGGTCAAGAGTTAGGGCTGAAAGAAATCAAAACCTCAAGAAAAAGATGAAGAGAATCACTCACTGCTGTGATAGAAGGTTTTTTCCCATCTCCTGCTGGGGGGTGTGTAACATCTGCTCCCAGGAAAATCACTGGCTGTTGAAAGACAGCAGAGCTGAACAAAAAGAGAAAACAAATGGTGAGGAGTTGGGTCTTCTCTCCCTGGCACCATTAGCACCCACTCTGGTCTTCTCTCCCTTGTGTCTAACTGACTCTGCCTGGTCAGGATTCTGTCCTTTTATCAACCCCTAGCATGGTACCTGGCTTGACAAAATCAAGTGGACAACAGTGTTCATACCGCTGGTGTGGGACTAGGATGTTGTTAATGCCACCAAGTTTGACATTGATCTTGAGGCAGAGGTTGGACAGAGTTTGAGGTGAAGTCTTGACCACATTCTTCACTTGTACACACTGTGTAGCCATTCCCAATAGTGTATCTCCAACACGTTTCACTTCAGCTATGAGCAGGAGAGAAGTGATTAGTGCATTCAACAAATATTTACTGAATGCTTCCTAGACACCAGGCAGTATAGGAAGTGCTAGTATACACAAAGGTGACCAGAATATGTAAGGTCTTTACTTTCATAATGCTAATTTGTCACTAAAAATCACTCTTATGGTGACTAATTTTTAAAAGTCCTGAGAAGTACAATGATAAATGCTACCATAATAAACTCCATGGAGCTACAAAAACATATTGGGGGGTAGTAACTGAGCTACTTGGGTAACTAAGTAACTTGAGTAAGTAATAATTGATCTGAAATCTAAAGGTACAAAAGAATTTAGAAGAGGATTTTGGGAAGAAGCATTTCAGGCAGAGGGAGTACAAAAATGCATTCTGAAAGGAGACTGCAATGGACAGAGAGAATGTGGTCATTAAATTTATTTAAGGAATAAGTATATAAGGAGGGGCCTCCCTGGTGGCGCAGTGGGTTAAGCAACACACTATGAAGCAAACTGCAGTCACTGCAGCATGAGTTCGATCCCTGCTGCCGGCCAGGAAGGGGAC
>JAGFMF010012145.1:12624395-12677584 GCA_019455555.1 Galemys pyrenaicus | reverse complement strand
CCCCCCACACCTCTGGCCTGTACCCCAGTGCTTGTACGCATAAATAAATAAATCTTTAAAAAAAGAAAAAAAAAAAAAAAAAGATAGCGGAGAAAGGGTCAATGACTTTTTCATTTACTCATTCAAGATCATCACTTCCCTAACCTTTTCTTTTAAATCACTGGGCTCTTATCATTTTCTTCACAGCTGACATCTACTCCCAGCCCTCAGCCACAGGTGGCTCAGAGGCCACCTAACTCAGGTCGCTTGGTCGTGACCAAATAAATTCTGTGCATAGGAAAGGACAGCTCAAAGGATCTGCTGAACAAGCTGCTCCTTTTTTGTTTTCTAATTAAGAATATAAGCTTTGAAGTCTCAGGTGTGCTTTGATACCAACTCTTGATATGGAAACCTAATACAAGTTATTTTTAACCTTTTTTGGGCCTCAATCTGCTAAACAATGCATCACCTACCCCCTATAAAGACGAAGTCAAAGAACTAGGTACAACGTTGGCATAAACATCATAATCATCACTAGTACTATTTACTACCAATTATAACAATAAAATAATTCGGGCTTCCCTTAGGAAATTTATCCCCTGAAATCATTGCACCTGACATAGTTATAGTTTCTTATCAAGAGTCCTGACCACAGATGTGTAGAAAAGGAACAGGCAGAAATTTGAGCCAGACAGCACAGGGAGGAGGAGTGAGTCATGGTTCAGAAAGAAGAGACTATAAATCAGACCTTGGGCCCTTGGGGTAAGGGAAAGGTAGGAAGCTCTAGGGTCCTTCCCACCCTTCCGCCCACATACCCAACCCTCCTTACTTGAGCACCTCTTCTCGACACTGTTTTTGGGGTGCGAAGCAGGCGATGGCCCAGACTTTGATCTCAATCCCATTGTAGAACTGTTTGCCCCGCATGTCCCAGACACCCTGATTGGGTGTAGCAATGGCCCGGTTCTGGGGATAGGCAGAGGGGGCGCCCAGGTGAGCCTCAACAGAGCCAGGTAGGTGAGTAGGGGAGCAAAAGCCCCTGGCTATACAACCCAACCTTCCCCCCATATGCCCCAGAGATGTTGTCTGGCCCTGACCCTGCTCACCCGGCCGCCGTACTGCAAGATGGGCGCCGGCAGCACTCGCCCTGTCACCTCCGTCATATCATCCTTCACTTTGATCCCAAATTCCTGGATGTAGGGATCAAGGTTGTAGCTGGCATTCTTCATCTGGAAAACAAAAGAAGGGGATCTCAGGAGAACAACAGCTTGGTGGTACTGTTTACCCTCTGAGCCAAAAGGAAAAAGCCCTAAAGAGAAGCTAGGGCAGGTCAAGAATAGTCCTAAAAAGTATGTGTGGGAGGGAGAGGGTATGAGGAAGGGGAGAGAGAATAGAAGATGAGGTAAATGGGACCAGCTAACACAGGGAAGTAATATAGTAGAGATGGGACACCAAGTCAAAAATCAAGAGCATCATGGGAGTTCCCAGGCAACATATCTAGACTTGTGTTCTCATAAAGGTCCTGTCAGGCAGAAAAGCATCTATGCTACCAGGGACCCCAAAAACTGAGCAACCAAGCATACATTGCTCTGCAGCCTCACTGACCAGACGGCTGATCTCCTCCTGTCTATCTGGGGCCGATCTAGCAGTAGCTTTTATCATGGTCGAAGTCTGGTTATCAGTCAACTTCTTAATGCAGCGCTGCCCAGCCACAATGTTGCAGACCTGAGGAAACAAAGACAGGTAGCCAGTCCACCCAAACTGCAGGAGTAAGGGAAGAGACATTGGCTATCAATCCTGGGAAGTGGAACACAAACTTTCCTGTGTATAGACAGTTACCAATATCCATATGCAATACAAAAGAAAATATAGCCATTTTATGATTAAGAGCTTAGGATCTAGAGCAAGGGATCAGGTCTCATGTGCAGAATGGAATAACAACAATTTCATAGGGTTGTCTGAAGACTAAATAAAGCACTTATAAAAAGCTGAGTACAGTTCTGGAGCACAGTTAACACTTAATTAGTTGTGGTATAAAACTACCATTACCACAGGACCTTGTATAGAGCTCTTTGAATACTAAATAACTTATTACACACAAGCTGTCTAAGATAGTAGGCAGCTTTCCAGTGGTGGCAGGCAGTAGTAACGCTTAAGCCTGTCCTACAGATGCTCACTGAACCCCTGATCAAAAATCAATGCCTACTGGCTGATAGTGTCCTCCTTTGGTTTGAGGAACACCCTGCCACTTGGTTCCTCCGTTTTGGGTTGAAAGAACTCAAGAGTTCAGAAAGGTGATCATACAGGACTTTTACTTTCCAAAATACTATATTAAGGATGCCATGAATAAGAAGCCATTTGGCACAGTAGAGAGCCAGTAAGTTTAGAAGACTTGAGTTTGAAGCCCAGTTCTGCCATTTTCTGGGTGATGATAACCTTGACCATTCTGAGACTGCTTATTTAATTTCAATCATAGGAAAAAATGCTCGCTGTCTCAAGAGGCTATTGTGAGAAATTAGATATGTAAACTTGTTCCCCTAGGGCCAATGTTCTATAGGTATTGGTTCTCTTCCTAATCGCCAGGGTTCATGCTGAACAATAGTAGCGAAAACCAGGTCAAGGTCACCTGCCCTTAAAATCCACATCCCAAAGAACAAACAAACGAGTTAATTGACCTAACAAAAATCCAGAATTGTTGAAATCTGAAGTTGTTCTCTCAAAGGCACCTTGAAGTTGCAGCACCCTCTACAGAGGATTGCAGCTACAGAATCAATACTAGGAAAAAGACTAAAAAGCAGTGTACTTCTGGTGGGAATGTAAAATTGGTATAGCTTTGGAAAACAGCATGGTGAGATATCAAAATATTAAACATAATTACCATATGACCCAGTAATTCCACTTCTCGGTATGTATTCAGAAGTCAAAGCAGAAACTAGAACAAATATCTGTATGCCTCTATTCATAGCAGCATTAATCATAATAGTTAAAAAGTGGAAACAATTCAAGTGTCCATCAGTGAATGAACGAATGATAAAATGTGGTAAATAAATACAATAGGACACACTCAGCCTTAAACAGGAAGGAAATTCTGACACAGGCTACAACATGAAACAAATCTTGAAGGCATTATGCTAAGTGAAATAGGCCAGTCAAAAAAGGTCATGTTATATAATCCCATCAATAGGAAATGTCCAGAACAGACAAATCCAAAGAGACAAAAGTAGATTAGTGGTTACTAGAGGCTGGTGAGGGACAGAAGGGAGAAATATTAGCAACTAATGGGTATGAACTTTTGGGGGTGATGAAAATGTTTTAGAATCAGGTAGTGATGATGGTTGTACAACTCTGTGAATATACCAAAACCAGTAAACTGTACATTTTAAAAGAGTGAATTTTATGGTATGTGAATAAGGATTCTAGAAAAGAAAACCAAAGCCATAACAGACACAATTTGATCCTGCACCTCTTTCCAAAATAATCTAGTACTACTTTCCCCTCATATACCACATGCCAGTCATTAAGGCCTTCTGTCTACTTCTCAAAAAGATCCAAGCTCTCCACCTATTTGAGTCTATACTATATACTTGCTATTTACTGCTTACCTGAAAGGCTCCTTCGTATGTAACAAGACTGACTCTATCTCATAATTTGGGACTAAATTCAAATGCCTCCAAAAAGAACATTCCCTGATCCTAGCACTCCCCCTTTACTTCTATCCCTTAACCTTTTTATTATTCTTATAATGCTTACCACGAAGTGAAACTCTTTTATTTCTTTATCAATTTATCATCTATCCCCCCTTTCTAGAGTGCAAGCTCCGTAACAGGAACTTTGTTAATCTCTACATTCCCAGCACCTAAAAGAGCATATAAGCCATGGTAGGAGCTCAATAAATGTTAAATAAACAGCAGTAAAAACCAAGATATTAATTAACATACAGTTTATTCACCTTGAAAACTATCATTTAAGCAGAAGTAACATGAATTTGCTAACAAAGCTCAGCGTGCACTTAGATACTATCTAAAGCCTTCCTCCATAGCTGGGAATGTTCCTTAAAACGCCTGTCTACACCTCAGAGAACATATTCCCTTCACATCACTTTCTATAACTTCTGTAACTTTGGTTTTGTGATCTCTTTTCCCTAATTTCCTCTGGTTAGTTATAAAATCCCAGCGGCTTCAAGAAGGCTTGCACTCTCTTCCTACCTCTCTGACTCCTGCTGCGAGAACAAAGTAAAGACGTAGAAGGCTAGGTACTTCTTAAACTTTAAAGTTCCTACGAATCCCCTTGGAATTCTGTTAAAAGCCACTCTGATTAAGTGGGTGTAGGCAGAATTTGAGATCCTGCATTTTCAAACAAGCTCCAGGCAATGTTAATATTACTGGTCTACTGATCACCCGACTGACCACAGCACCACGGTGGACAACGATGCAGTCAGCGGTAGCTTCTCATTAGACACCACGGCTAGAATAGAATAACCCAAATACAGCCCAATAACTGTATTTGTAGTCTATGGCTTAAATAGCATTACTGTTCTTTCTTTAACTGTAGGACTTAAAAGACCTGCTGAAGTATAATAAGACATATCTTGTGTCTAAAACCTTCTCAAAAGGAATACATTGGTAAATTACATGGGTAAATTAGTTCATGTTATAGATAACAATTATCTCCATTTTCTGTAAAATAAGGTATACTTGTACTCTAGGTCATTTAGGATCCTGAGTTCCAGACAGCAGGGAGAGATTAAATTAAGAGGACCTGAGTATGGGTATCTGAAATCTCTGTCCTGAATGAATTTATTACTTATTAAATATCAAATACAGCTTTTGTCTCTGCCTTGCAGTTGTGCAAGAACATGAGAGTGGGATGGGGTAGAAAGAACAGGTACGAAGGAGGTCTATATTTCACAGAAAGACCTCATAACTCTCAGGATGACAATTTTCCCCAAACTTCAAAATGAGAATAAAGACTATGACTGGAAGAACAGACCTCTGATGATCAGTATACAGGCACAATTCCCTAGTTCAGTCACTACTTAGCAGTCTTACCTCCAAGGGTAGGTAGGTATGCTTTTGTTCCTGGCCAACCTGCAGGCAGGGCAGGTGGGGATATTTGAGCTGAAGGTTATATTTCTGCTTGAAATACTGTGCCACTGTGCACTCCACAGTCTGTCCACTTTCCAACTGCAAGGGAAACCTGTTTGAGGGAGAAAAGCAGTGTCACAGCTCAGTGACAATTCTCTAGACATCCAACCATGGGAGGTCTCAGACTTGACTTTACCCCTATTTGTCTTTTTGAGCACTGCCACTCATAGGAAAGCAGTCAAGAGACTCTAAATAGACTCAAAACAGAGAACCAAAATAGGAAACAGGTGTCTTCCAAGACACCCGCTCTATAGTAAAGGCCCAAGGAAGAAAAGTAGAGATCAAGAAGGTAAAAATAGTAAAAGTATCAATGAATCTGGAAGGTTAGGGAAGGACACCAAATTCCAACAGCTTATCTTTGAAAACACAGTCAGCTCACGGCTTATTCTTAGGGTAGGGCTGAAATATTAATCCTCTAGCATGACTTAACAGCCCTTCCAACTTACGTCTGATGGCTAGCAGGGCGGCGTGTAACATTACACACTCGGTATTTCCTCTTCATCTGTCCACAATGGGTTACTTCCACCTTCAGGCCTGGATACACACAGAGTTTGTCAGAATTGTACCAAAGACTGTTTAAGTGCCCAGGCTTGGTCTTTCCCCTGAACATAACTCAAGAGGATTTCCTTTTAAACACTGCTTCATCCCCTGCCTGGTCGGTTCCTCACCCTTGATCTCCTTGGTGAATCGCACACGCTGAGAGTCCGTGAGGGGTTTGGGCTGCTCATCTATGTTCCTGATGTCCAGTACCTCACACATGAACTCAATCACCGGCTGTGCCTTATAGAAGGCAGTAGCTGAGACTGTGGGAACAGGGTAGGTATAGTTTAGTTCAGGTGTTGTCTTTCAAAATAAATGGAGGAACTGCTCTTTACACCCTCTTCCTTATAGGGTATTGGGGTGAGGGAGGGTCCCAGGGCTACAGGGATTAGACTAGGACTGTGGTTGCAGAGCTGGGAGGGATGAGGCTGGGAGTGTGGTCACTGGATTCAGGGTGCCCCTGGCTCCATAGCTCTCCCCACTCACCATCAATGTTGAGCATCATCTTCCACATGGCAGGGCGCACAGACTGGTGAAAGCCGAACCAGACCTCGCGCCCACCCCCCAGCGGGTGGTAGTAGCCCTCAGGCGGTGAGAAGAAGGAGCGGCCCACGGGGGTGTACCTGGCAGGGACAGGCAGAGAACTGGTCCCTCGGGCACAGGCCCCCACCCTGTGAGGCATCCTGGGCACGGAGGAGCCCTGGCCTGGAAGGCAGGACACCAGGGCTTTAATTCCAGCTCTGATCCTTTATCAGTTGGGTGACTGACCTTGTGCAAGCCTTTACCCTTTCTCTGCCCTGCTGGGACAGATGGGGTGAGGTCCAAAGATATCTAAAAGGGACAGGGCCAAGGCTTTAAACCATCTAAATGTATATGCACACTTGCCTGACATATGGTAGAGTTTCAAAGAACTGTTTATTTGAAAGGTATCCAGTGGGACCTTAACATATGCTCATTTCCCGCCTCCCACCATAGCAGTTTTGTCACCACTAGTAGCCCAGATACTAACTACACCCAGTACCTCATGGATGCCAGATGCCTCATAGCCACATCCAAGGCTTGCACAGATTCCAGGGGAACAGGGATCTGGCCACTGACCAGGGCCTCATGCAGCATGCGCCAGCTCACTATGGCTAGCCATTTGATGGAGACCTTGAAGATTCGATCCTTCCCTTCCCCAGGGATAGTCACCTCAAAGTCAACCTTTAAGAGAAAAGGATGAAGGATTACTAATGCTTTTCTTGGACAAATCCCTACCCTGCCCCAAATGCACCCTACCCCATGAATTTACCAAGGTCTACTCCTTAAACTAGAGGCTCACAATGAAGTTAAGGACTCATAATGAAGACTTAAGAGTAAATACAGCCTCTTAGTCTCCAGCCACCTTGGCTCAGTACTTCTGTCCCTCTCAATCACACCTCATGGGAAGTCCTTTAAGTCTACTCTAGGAACAGAGACAGACACACAGTAACCTAAATGAACATCAACACTTACCCATTTCTCACTCTAAAACACTTTCTTAGCACAAAATATGAAAGGAGTATCTCGACTGCCAGACTGCAGACAGGCTTACATGAGCTCTGACCCACCCCAGACCCAACACAGGTCGAGACTGACTCCAAACCTTACCCGTTCATTTCCAATGGGCAGTGCTGTAACCGTGTAAATGTTCTTCTTTCCATCATACACAGGCTTGCGATCACCAAAGATCTGAGGCTTGAAATGCTGAACCATGTATTCCACCACTTCCCTGTAGGGGACAGAAGTGGCCTGTGGAAGCTGAGAGACTACCACTTCAAGTTTCTGGAAGTAATTCAAAGTCCAGGCAATGTCCCACCTACTGCATTCTCTCCTAGTCACCACTCTAATCTTATTTACTTTCCAACAGTGCTTCTAAAACTTCAGCATTCATATGAACCATCTAGAGACTTTATCAAAAAGCAAATTCTGATTCAATAGATTCAAAGCAAAGTCTGAAGTTCTACATCTCTAGCATGTTCTAGGGTAGTGTTTCTGGTCCTTGGGATCACCAAGGTGTTAGAGGACCCCAAAAAGTGTTATGTGTGTGCCTTCTAAGCAGAGGGGGAACAAAAAGAAAGAAGGGCTTAATCCCAGATTCTATTCAGAATCAGGAGCAGAATCCGTGCTGCTCCACTCCCCAATAGATACATTAAAAAAAGACAGATGGGAAAGGTGTATGAGTTAGAATAAAACAGATTATAGAACTTTATGTCGTTCATCTCTTTCAAGTCCTAGTTCCACCATCCTGTTTTTTCTCCATTATCATATTTTCCTTGATTTCACTTCTAGTCTTCTTAGATTGTGCAAGGTCCACTGATCCCTCCAAAATCTCAGTACATTCAACTATATGACCCTCTTCACTTCTAAACCAAACCCCTTGAGCACACTATTGGATAAAAAGTCAAAATGTACATTGGAAGCAATGGTAAGCACATGGTTTCAATGCCAGTTAAGCTTCAGTGTTGCCCAACAGCCTTCCTCTTGTCCCTGATTATGTCCATCCCTCACAGATTGTCAAATATTCCCTACTTCCCCCTAACTTCAGAACCCACTTCTACATCCTATCAGAAAGCAACTCTAATAATTCTGAAAAAAAGTAGACAAGGTTACCCTCAATTTCCAGACACACAAACATATTTATATCTATATGCCTTTTTCCCTTTCCTCTCATACATGAAATATCCTTTCCAGGCATAAATTTTAAACATATAGTAAGGGCCTCCCTGGTGGCGCAGTGGGTTGAGCGCCAGACAGTGAAGGATCCACAGCACAGCAATGTGAGTTCGATCCCGGCCAGGGAGGGGACCCACATGGCACAGCAGACCTCTCCTGCCTCACCAGCTGCTCCCCTCAGCAGTGTATGTCAGTCAATTTGCCTGTTCTGCTCCCCACTGTCTCTGGTGAATCCTCTCACCTCCCGCGGCTCTGGTCTATACCACAGCTCTTGTGTGCATAAATAAATAAATCTTAAAAAAAAAAATACAGCAATACAAATTAAAATTAGACCAAGACATAATTTTCTACTTACCACAATGCCAAAAATTAAAAAATCCAATATGCTGGATTGGTGCTAATATAGGGAAAAGACACTACCTTACTGATGGGAATACTAATCGGCACTTTTTTTTTAAATCTAGCAACATGAACTTCTTTAATGCATTGTGCCAGCAACTAAGATCCTAGGAATTTATCCTCAGATACAGTCATATTTGTATGCAAATATGTATCTATATTTAATGGCATTCAATAGTTTCATTTCGTAACAAAGTTTGGACTCAATCTAGATATTCCTCAATAGATTTATTAAAAAATACTGCATCTTTACAATGCAAAAGGATGAAATAGATATGTATTCCTAAAACATATCATTTAACAGGAAAAGATAAGGTGTAAAACAAGGCATATAGGATTCTATAGCATTAAAAAAAGTTCTATATACATAGATGCTTATACATGCATAGAAGAATATCTGGACAAATATTCAAGAATGGTAACAATGAATGACTATTGGGAAAAGGATCAGGGGACCAGAGACCAAGGTAATAGAGACATTTTTCACTGCTATTCTTTTTGTAATTTTTTTTTTTACATTGTGCATATATAGTTGTCAAACAATAGTAAAATAAGTTAACCTCTAAGAGAACTATTGCTGCTTCTTTCTAAAGTTAATCTCTCCCAACTGTGTACCCTGTAATGTCCCCTTGCCTCAGCAAGGACATAGTACTCATTTCTCTTTTCTCTGCCCTGTACCTTTAATTTCTCCACTAGCCTTTTCAGTTTATAAGCATATCTATTTTTCATCCTTTAAAAACTTTTCATTCATTTATTTCAATGAAGATTAAAATGTGTCAAGATTAAAATGTACCTGACCCCTAATCTCTCCGTAACATACTGCCTTCTCTCCCAGCATTTCAGTCAAGCTATATGTAGGTAACTGTTCTCACTAGCCCTACCACATTACCTTCTACTTATTCCTTAATCAGATTATTGGCCCAACTACTCTATGGGAACTGCTCTGATGAAACTGCTCTACCAATTATCTCCTAACAGCCAAATCCAAAGACAATTTCCAACATTTACCTTACCTGAGATCTCCTCCTCAAAAACCTTCTTGAATTTGGTGATACAATCCTGTACTAGTTTTTCTTTTACCTCTCTGGATCCTCTTTTAAGATTGAAACTCCATAAAGTGAAGACTCCTGTTCTTGGGGGCTTAAATGTGCATCACTTACCTGTTAACTCTGCGAGGACACTTATCTGGCTTGATATCCACCTCGTAGTGGTAAACGTCAATTTTAGGGATGTCCACCTCAAAGTAATTGGCCAGAAGCTTGATTGGTTTTCCCACAGTGCCAATGCCAGGTCGGCGGGGTGCCTGGAACACCTGCTGCAGTGGGGGCAGGTAGGCGCCCGCAGCTATAAGACAAAAAAGCTAGTGAGTGAAGAGTCTGGCAATCTCCTTACCACTTGAATCAGAAGGACAAGACCCTCCCAGAACAGGAGCAGGGGAAACTGAAGTCTTTTTCCTGCCTACCCAACCCAACTGAAAGCTTCCAATGGATCAGTTCACTTTTTTTTTTTTAAACATTTTTTTAATTTATGCATACAAGAGCAGGGGTACAGGCCAGAGTCGCGGGAGGTGAGAGGATTCACCAGAGACAGAGCAGGGAGTAGAACAGGCACATCTACTGAAACACACTGCTGAGGGGAGCAGCGGGCTAGGCAGGAGACGTCTGCCTTGCCATGTGGGTCCCCTCCCAGGCTGGGAATTGAACATGTGCCGCTGTGCTGCAGAAGCTTCACATAGCAGCACTCAACCTGCCGCGCCACCAGGGAGGCCCCGGATCAGTTCACTTTTTTTTTTTTTTTAAAGATTTATTTATTTATGCACACAAGCACTGGGGTACAGGCCAGAGGTGTGGGGGAGTGAGAGGATTCACCACAGAGAGCCGGGAGAACAGGCAAATCAACGGAAGTACACTGCTGAGGGGAGCAGTGGGCACAGCAGGAGAGGTCTGCCATGCCATGTGGGCCCCTCCCTGGCCGGCAGCAGGGATCGAACTCGTGCTGCAGTGGCTGCGGTTTGCTTCATAGTGCGTTGCTTAACCCACTGCGCCACCAGGGAGGTCCTCAGTTCACTTTTTTTAAACCTCTCTCCAGTTAGGAAAATTGCCCTGTTGTCCATCTTAAATTTATCAAGAAAATTCATCAAGTTCCTAATATATGTTAAGTAGAGGAGCTTCCAGTAACAAAACTATTTGTTCTACTAGATTTAGACACCTGCCTCCACCAGGTACCTAGCAGTCCAAGAATGCCCTATTCTCTGCCAGCCGGATGTGTGCTTCACTCATCACCATCTGGACACGAAAAAGTATCATCTTAATGCTCCTCTGCAATGCAGGCAGAAGATCTAAAGAAGGCCAAGTTGGGAACACAGTGTTTGAGAAAGGATTAAAACAACTGAATACCTGAAGGTGGAGAAGTAGAAAAGCTAGAAGAAGAGCTTGGAAACTGAAGGGAGAGGCTGAAGCAGGAAACTGGTGAAGAGGCTTGAAGTGGAGGTCACAGCAGAAAAAGACGAATTGGGAGTTGTGGAAAAAGGGAAGGTTGGAGTTGGGAGCTTAAGAGGCAATATTGCAATTGGGAAGACAATGAAGAAAAAAAATTCAAAAGAGGAAGAAACTACGAAATGAAAACAAATTGAATATAAGAGACTGAGGTCAGAGGAGGCTAGTAAAGAATGTGGGAAGGAGAGGGAACAATAAGAAAGCTGTAGAAGAAGGACATGCTGGCTTTTCTTCCAGCATTTGGAAGGAGATATCAAGACTTTCTCCACAGCTCCTTCCACACAGACGGTCCAGACAGCAGCAGAAGCTCTCAAATTCAAGAAAGGAGGCCCGTGGGCTAGGGCAGAACCATCTCCCATTACTTTCTCTTCTCTTACCTCCAGCCAGATTGCTACCTCTAGTCTTATTTTCTAGCTTGAAGAGAAGGGGAGGAAAATGGCAAACTGCCTAAGAGACACCTTTGTCCACAGTTAGTTTTGCCATTAAAGGACCTACCCAGGTGGGAGGAGGAGGAAAAACCAGCTTGGAACAACCCATCACCAGAGCTCTGATTTCACAGTCAGCCAGGATAGGGGGATGGGGAATATCTTCAGCTGGGGGGTCAGAAAGAGGTCAGAACCATTCAAGGGAGGGAATGCTTCCCAGAGCTAAGCTGCCATGTCTCCTAACTACCTCCAACCCAGCCCTACTCTCTCAACAAGGAAAGGGACATAGGTTTTCATGACTTTCAGGACTCAGCTATTTGTGGAGGTGAAAGCCTAGCTACCAGCACCTAGCCATCTATCCCAGAAAGAGCTAGAGAGAAATGAACATAAGCCATTAACAGGCACACACGTATTAGCAGGACACATTACTGTCACACATCTCCAAACATACACTAAGATCTAGACAGTTTACCTTTATAAACGTATTCCCCTTACCACCCTAGAGTGTGAGTTTTTCAAAGGCAGGGATTATATCTGCTTTGATTACTGTTAAATCTCCAGTGTTTGGCACAAAGGAAATGTTCAATACACAGATATTAAATGAATGTCCAAACACATCCGCAGACATACCATAAAGAACATACAAGCACACAAACACCTTCAAACTGCCCAAAAAGAATTATAAGCCCTACATAAGACAAACATGCATCCTAGTGGATATAGCTAGTAAGAGACACCCATTCCCCTCCCCAAATTCTTATATTCCATTAACCTTCTTATTCTCCCAGACTGAACAATCATTTGGAGCCTTGGAAGAAAGAAATCCCCTAGAATTGGAGTCTGGGTAGAATGATGGGGGGATGGGACAGACACTCTAGCTTCAAGCCTTCTCTTCCCCAGAAATTGTACTACACACCAGACTTAGCCTTAGGCATCCACCACTCCAAGAAGGCTTTGAGAAAATAGAACTCCCATCCTCCCCTCCATCTCCAAACTAGGGAAAGCAGGAGAAAGGGGAACCTCTCTTCCATCACACTCCCTTGCAAGCTTTACAGCTGTACAAAGTAGCCCCCTTAACCCACCCTACTCCCAGCTTTTAGTCTGAAAAAGGGAGACACTTCCCTTCAAACCCAGACAGGGACAGACGGCCACTTTGTGATGCAGATGAGGGCCCCAGCACAGAGGACAAAGCTTGGGCCTAGGGGGAAAGGGGCGGGCCCTTCCCTGCAGACAAAAGCAAGGAGGGAGGGGCCCTGAAAAGGACACTCCCCCCCTCCCCCATCCCCAACCAGCCCAGAGAAGGAAAAGTAACCGAGCTGAAAAGCCGGGCTCAGGGATTCCTTCCCTGCAGTTCTGAGGCCAACATACGTCCCAAAGAGCCACACTGCCTATTCAAAAGACTAACTCAAGGCTGCATAAGCACACTAAGAGGCCAATCTTCCCAAAAAGAATCTATCCACACATTGAACACAGACAAATTATTAAATATCCACATATGTGGTTAACCATTTATGTTCACACTGGAATGCAATCCGATTCAATCCAATCAATAAGTGTGTACTCTGTGTCAGAGCCTACTCACTAGTTCCACAGATAAATCAAACATTGCTTCTATCCTCAGGGAGCTCCCAGTTCAGAATATGTGCTTGGAAGACATCTAAGCACAGAAGCCACATCTGGGCATTAGCCCAATGAAGCCAGAAACAATACCTTAGTTTTGTGTACTGTGTCCTCCAACTTCCAAGAGAATAGTCTAGGCCAAGGAAGGAAGCAGTTATGGGGGTCCCCCTATTCACAGTTTCACTCACAATTATACTCTGATGAGGTAAAGGTTATCCCACCAGGCTACAGCCAACTCCAGATACTAGATTCAAGTCCCTTCCCTTGAAGCTTCTTTCTCACAACGAATGAAAAATTTTTCAACACTCCAGAGCCTATTAGGATTTCTGCAAAATAAAATCATTAGCAATTTGGTGCCAGCTCCCAGCAATCCATCTCAACCTCTGTAACCTATCCCTACTTTAATCTATAGCTTGTTGCAAACAGTGGTTAGCCTAGAAAAACTAGGAGAGTTTCTGAAATCTAGAGAAAGAAGGGCCTGAAGGAAGGAGGAAGTAATTTTCTGAAATCAGATGCTCCCTATACTCTACCTTAGGGGCTACACAGTCTCTGCAAGATTTCTGCTTTGGGGGCAAGTCATTAAACGGTTACAGGTCACTGAAAGGATGAGTACTATGAGTTGACAGAAACTATTTCCTTGAGAGAGATAGATAAAAGGCAAGCTTCTTCTACAAGAAAAGTAGTGAAGATCTATTCCTTCCATCAGATTAAAAGGAAGGAGATAATGAGAGGTGACCTAAATGATTCTTGGGTCCAGACTGCTCCTCCCATCAAGGGGTAAGAGATCTAGGATACAGGAAGTGCTACCAGCCCACAGCCTATCCTGGGAACTCCAGTCTTCTTGGGCAGCCCTGCCTCAGTTTTTCCCATTCTTATCTCCTTTCCCTGATAACCTGTGAATGAGTTAAAGCTATCACCTTTAAATCACCAGGATAAGGCCTATAAACTTTCTCTTTTCCCAAAAAAGTTGTGATAAAAGGCTTAACAACCTTGGGTATAATGACTCCGTTTAGACAATTTCTGACTAGAGAGGAAGAAAAGAAGCCAACTACCTGGGGAAAGGAGATTAAAAAAATAACATACAGAAAGATCAGACTATCATTTTAGGAGACAATTCAATGGAAAGGTCAATATTCTTGGATTAAAACATCCCTTCTCTACTCAGTACTGGACCAGAAACACGCAAATCAGGCAGACAACTCCTTCCCCATATACCTGGCCCTAGCCTTGGCGCCTCAGTGACCAATACCTTTTCTAAGATCTATCTTCAGGAGGTTCTGTCCCCAAAACATAGTCTAGGTCTCAGTCTTTCCTTATTCCAGTAGCAGAAAAAGGAACTTTCGCTGTCGTCCTCAACCCATTCTTGGCAAACAGTGACTGAGGGGTTTCAGAGACCCGGATGGGGAAGAGGACCATTTTCCATTTGCGCACCGTCAGCACAACCAGAGAGAGAATGCACCCCATCAGCGCGCTTTTTCCAAGCCAAACCGGGTGGGGGGAATTCAGGCAGCCACGCCCCCACCACTTCGGGCAGCCCCTTCAGCTGCCACCTCCGCGCATGCTCTGGCGCCTCCGCTCCAGCTCCCAGTACTCAAGGGGGGGAAATCCCGGGGCTGGGTCCCCACCCACCGCCCCCTGACCCTCACCCCCACGTCAGGCCCAGCTGGGGCGGAGCTCACAGCCCAGCCCTGGCGCCTTCACCCTAGACACTAGCCTAGCCCAACCCAGCCCGGTTGAGCCCCCGCCCCGGCATGCGGCAGTTCTGGGCCCATCTGTGTCGACCCCCCCCCTCCCAGACACCTGGAGTCCGCCCCCTGCCACCTGCCGGGCCTCTCCCTAGGCCTCCCGGGATCTCCGGGAGTCCTTCCGTGCCTCAGGCCCTTCTCGCAGATTACTTTCCACCCCCCAGAACTGCATACAGCCTCCTTTGAAAAACGGCCCTCGTCTCAGGGCTCCCTTCACAAGATTTCCCCCGGAACTGCACGCAGACCCCTTCAAACTGGGCCCTCCATCCCACGAGAGTCCCCTTTCTCACTCAGGAGCTATTCCCTCACTCGGAAACCCTACTCTTCATGCAGGAGTCTCCTGGTCCTTGAAACACGCACGTCCCCCGCCTCCCGGGGCCCTTACCTGCTCCCGAGGGTCCCGCTTCCATCCCATATACCCGTGCGGAGGTCAGGCGGCCCGGAGACTGTGGAGTCCAGCGTGAGGGGCCTAGGTACCCCGCTCACTCTAGCTACTCGGGTTCCCGGGCCGGGCTCGGCTCCCCCCCCCAAGCCCGGCCGCTCTCGCCGCCGCCCCCGCAGCCTCCGTTGCCGCCGCTGCCGCCGCCGCCGCCGCCGCCGCCGCCGCGGAGCCTGCAGCAGCTCCCCCTGCGAGCGCCCGGCCAGCAGCCAGTGCGCAGGCGCGACCGCCAGGCCCAGGGGGCGGACGGGAACGAGTCAAGCGGGGCGCTCCGACGGCAACAAAGGCCAATGGAGAGGGGCGGGGGCACAGGGGACCCGAGGCAGCGGCCCCTGGCGGTCACCCGTCGCCATGCAGCCCGGCGGGAGGGCTCCCGGTAGAGGCGCAGCGAACAGCTCAGTGGCGTGAGAGGGGCGGGGCGGGAGGACACCCCCGCTACAGCTTGCGGCCCTGGGTCTTCCCCCCACCCCCAAACAGTTCACTCCAAAGCTACATGCAGCCTCACCCCTTCGCAGGCTCAGGTGCCCCACCTCATTTACAGTTACCCCCTCACACACTCCGAGTGCCCCATCACCCCGGGGTCCCTGCATCCCACCTGTCCTCCCTATCACCCTCATCCTTCAAATCTTGGCTGCAAAGCGACCGCCTCCGCGAAGCCTTTCTCCGTCCCTAGTCACTTAACTCACTGACGCCACCCTCTCTCTTCCAGGTCGAATGCTGGGCGCTGAGACCACACAAATGAGAACGACCCTCCCTACCCTGGACGATGTCACGTCTCAACTTAAGTGCGTCTACGAAGCTCTATCTGCAGGACCTGGGAAGCACCTGTCTCCACTTTCTCATCTAAGGTTCACTTCTGAATTCAGTCAATCTGCTTCTGCTTTCACCGGGTCACTAAAAGATTTTGCGTTGAAATTCAAAGAATTTTTAGTTCTTATTTGTACTTATATCTAATATTGTGCCTCTCCTTCCTTTATGAGCCTTCTACCTGGCTTCAATATTTTTGAGATCTTCTAATACCTAAGTCCTTTACAGCCTTCTTCAAGGGTCACCTCTTGCTTTTGCACTATTAAATAACAGTGTTCACTATAGTTTCAAACCACAGCTCTCTCCACTTTCCCCTGGAAGGCTTATGGCTCAACTATAGTTCCAAATCTCTTTCCAGCCATGTCTGACACATATTTCCAAGTGTCTGCTGGACAGCTCCACCTGGATAGTCTACCAGCAATTCAAAAGTAGCGAGTCCAAAACCAGTCTTCATCTCCGCGATAAATGGGCTTTTCCCATGCCTTCTGTCTCTAAGAATGGCACCTTCATCCCAGAAAGGACTTCTCTTTCCCTTGTTTCATCTCTCATTCATCTGATCACCAAGTCCTGACATTTACACCTCCTGAACTGCTCTCACAACTCCCCTGCCATTCTTCTGGTAGCTCCTTGTGCTGGTGCAGACCCTTATCATCCTTTCCCAAAAGTATTACACTTACTTGCTAGTTTCACATTCTGTCTACTGCATTTGATAAATGTAAGAGATTCTGCTCGAACATCACTGTTCCATCTTTTCATTCACACTGATGGCTGTGTAGAGGGTTAGGAACATTGAGATAAACAATACCTAATCCCTCCTCATGTGGAGATTAATTTCTGACACATCATAGTATGTCTTGCTTCTCTTCTCTCTAGCAGAGGTTTTCAAACAGCAGGCATTAGAATCTTCTGGAGGGCAGTTAATACACTGATTACTGAACCCCACCACCAGAATTAATGATTCAATACACCCAGAGCAGGACCCAAGAATGTGGATTTCTAGTACGTTTCCAGATGACACTAGTGCTGCTGATCTAGGGGACCACACTTTAAGAACTACTGCTTTACAGTATGAAGTTAAGAACAAAAACTCTAGACCAGATTGTCTAGATTGTTTTCAATCCTGGTCCTGCCATTTACTAGCTGTGTAAGACTGGGAAAACTTCTGTCTCAATTTCCTCCTGTATAAAATGAGGGCATAAAAATAGTACCTTCCTCATCAGGCTATTGTTAATACATTTTAAAGACATGAGAACAGTGCCTAGAAGTATGCAAGCAAAGCGTTAGCTGCTATATATCATATATACTGTTTGCTTCTTGTATATATTCTTAATTCTTTAAAGGATAAGGACCGCATCAGATGCATTTATGCCCACTTTAGTGTCCGGCAAAAGCTGTGCCAGAATAATCCATAAATTTGGATTGATTTGGGTTAAGCAAGTAACATTAAACTTTCTCAGAAACAGCAAGACCTTTTCCTTGGGGTAACAAAGCTGGAAACTCATCATGCCATAAGAACAGTTTGACTCCCATGTTTTAAACACCAAAATTCCCAATTAACTTTGTAGAACGGCAGTCTGATTCATCTACAAAGTGGCCTGGCCCTAGTGTCTCAGAGTCTTTTTGCAGATTGTCTCCATCATCAGGGATTTCACTCTTGCATAGGCAAAGTGGTAGGTTATAAAAGACATTCAGGTAACACTTTGTTTTTTACACTATCTTCTAGTAACTCCTGACTTGCCTTTCTCAGAAAGCTTTTGGCTCCTTCTGTTTCTAGTTCAATCCTTGCATCTCAGTCCATAGCTAAATCACACCCAAGGACCTCTGTGGTATGGGACAGTGTTCAGATCTTTCCACTTTCTTGGCCACA
Organism: Galemys pyrenaicus; assembly: GCA_019455555.1. Taxonomy (NCBI): domain Eukaryota; kingdom Metazoa; phylum Chordata; class Mammalia; order Eulipotyphla; family Talpidae; genus Galemys; species Galemys pyrenaicus. The sequence goes on along the minus strand of JAGFMF010012145.1, from coordinate 12,659,433 downwards.
AAACAAGAAAGGTTTGAAAAAAAATGCATCTACATCTATACTTTTTTTTTAATATTTAAAAAACAGCCTGAGGGCTCTCTTGTCCCTCCCAGGTGCCATATACCTGGGAGTCCTTATTCTTTAACTCTTTTTTTTCCTAAATAAACTTTTCTTTCCTAGAAAAAAAATAAAAAACAGTCTGAGAACAATGACATCAATGTAATATAATAGAGATAAAACAAATTATATCATTTACTATGAGGCATGAAATGAATCACCAACAACTCTTGCATGGATCACTTTTTTTTATCTACACTAAAATGAATTTGTTATATATTCCAGGAGATAATTTAAAAAATCAGAAATCAGAGCCTCCCTGGTGGTGCAATGGGTTGAGCCCACACGGTGAAGCATAAACATTGGTGGCAGGTAGCAGGAGTTCGATCTCTGGCCAGGGTGGGGACCCCCATGGCGCAGCAGACCTCTCCTGCCTCACCTGCTGCTCCCCTCAGCAGTGTATTTCATTTGATCTGCCTGTTCTGCTCCCCACTCTGTCTCTGGTGAATCCTCTCACCTCCCACGACTCTGGCTTGTACCCCAGCTCTTGTACAGACAGACAGACAGACAGACAGACAGACAGACAGATAGATAGATAGATAGATAAAGATTTAAAATAAATAAAAATCAGAAATCATAAACAATGGACAAATAAATGTCAGCTGTTACTTTGAAAAGACTTATAGAATTGATAGGCCTTTTTTAAAAAAGGATTTTATTTATTTATGCATACAAGAGCTGGGGTACAGGCCAGAGGCACAGACAGTGAGAGGAGTCACCAGAAACAGAGTGGGGAGCAGAACAGGCAGATCAAATGAAATACACTGCTGAGGGGAGCAGGAGAGATCTGCTGTGACATGTGGGTTCCCTCTCTGGCCGGGGATTGAACTCACACTGCTGTAGCTGAGGAAGCCCCACAGTGCAGCACTCAACCCCTTGTGCCACCAGGGAGTCCATGGAATTGATAGGCTTTTTGAAATTACCTTTTAAAAACTGAGGTATAGGGTTTCCCTGGTGGCGCAGTGGGTTGAGCGCCGCAGCACTGTGAAGCATCTGTGGCACAGCAGTGTGAGGTCGATCTCCAGCCAGGGAGGGGACCCACATGGTGCAGCAGATCTCTCCTGCTTCAGTTGCTGCTCCCCTCAGCAGTGGATTTCAGTCAATCTGCCTGTTCTGCTCCCCACTGTGTCTCTGGTGAATCCTCTTACCTTCCTTGACTCCGGACTGTACCCCAGCTCTTGTATGCATAAATAAATAAATCTTTAAATAAATAAATAAAATAAAAATTGATGTATAATTCAGACTTATAAACTACACATATATAAAGTATACTCTTTAATCAACCCTAACGTGTCAAGCTGTGAATCCACCACGATCAAGACAGTAAACATATCTATCACACCCAAATTTTAAATTGCTGATCATAGCAATTTAATAAACATAAGGGAATTTTTTGCATAAGTAATTTATAGACTAATTATGTGAACCCCTGAGTAAAATTTTAAATTACATACATAATTTTCTTTTAAGAAATGAAAAAATCAAAGGCAAGAATTGAGCAACTGAGGGCACTGAGAGAGAATTCAAAATTATCAAAGAACACCTGCCCCAGAAATTTCATTGTTTAATACTTCCTACCATTCCTGAAAGACATAATTCTATGTTATATGAATGGGTTACATGGAAAAAAGAGGAATTTTCCAAATTTGTTCAAATAATAATAAAGGTCCTGATCTCTTATTAGATAATAATACTACAAAAATAGATCTCAGGAATATGAATATAAAAGTCACCAGTAAAATACTAGTATATAAAATTCTAAAGGATTAAATTATGATAATAGCTAGCACTGTTCATGCAATATTAAGCGCCAGACACTATTCCAACACTTTCTATAGTTAAATTACATTACCCTCATAAAAATCTCAGAGCATCACAGAATTATTATAAATAGACTTGAACTAAGAAGCAACAGACAAAATAACCAGCACAGGCAGGTACTATTATTAAAAATGGAGACACAGAGAGAGTAAGTTACCCAAGATCATACAGCTTCCAACTAAGACAGACAGAACTTGAATTTAGATTGGATGGGTCCAGGGTCAAGACTCTTTTTAAAAAATATTTATGTATACAAGAACCAGGGTACAGGTCAGAGGTGTGGGTGTGAAATGATACCTCAGAGAGAGAGTGGGGAACAGAACAGGCAGATCTACTGAAATACACTGCTGATGAGAGCAGCGGGCAACATAGGAGAGGTCTGCTGAGCCATGTGGGTTAGCTCCTTGGCCAGGGATCGAACTAGTGCTGCAGTGGCTGCCCATAGCTTCATAGTGCTGAGACTTAATCCCTTGCACCACCAGAGAAGCCCCCCAGGGTCAAGATTCTTAACCACAACACTATGCAACATTATTATTAAAAGAATAACATACCGCAAACACAACAATAATTCAGGTACGGTTTAAAAATAAGTATCTCATATAATGCTGTATATGTAGATTAATAAAAAATAAGCATGATAATTGTGATAAAAGTATTTCACCATTCTTAAGAAAATGATTTAAATCACCCATTCTTATTATAACAGACTATTTTTTTTATCTAGTAGAGAAGCAGTACTTTCCCTTTCAAAATATGAATAAATAAGACCACTTCATCACTAGTACTATATTAATACTGGTTGGATACTCTAGTTAGGAAATAGGAGGGGGGAAGTATATTAGAAAATCTATTTATTGTAGTTGAGGCAATTATATAAAAGAAAACATAGCTTTACTGAAAGTATTAAAAGTAAATACATGGAAAGATTCAAGAAAATAACCAAATCTGTTGCACTCACTGCTTTTACCAGTAATAGCTAATTTAGAAATTATTATTAGTGATCAATATCAATTCAAAATACTTAGAAATGAACTTCATGAAAAAAATCTATGCAAATCAGTAAGAAAAGCCTGAATACAGTAGAGAGCAGCCAACTTCTTTGATGGAAAAACTAAATAGTTAAATAATATCAGTTGTCCCCTCATCACTCGAAACCCAAGTTCTGAGGATCAGCATGAGGTAGGAGCATCAAGTGGGTACCTATCCTCACGTTCAGTACTCCAGAAATACAATGATGTAAAAGCTGAATTCAAGTCAGTCCCTACCTCTAAGTAAACATATATTTATATCAGTGCAATGCAACAGAAATATCATGTGATATATTCATTTGTGTGACATATATATTACGTATATATTTTCTACTTGCTACATTATAAAAAGTAAAAAGGAAACAGGTGAAATTAATTTTAATAAAATATTTAACCTCCAAGTATTATCATCTCAACATGTCATCATATAAAAATTATTTTATATTCTTTTTAATATACACCTTTGAAATCTGGTATTTATACTCATAACTCATCTCAATTCAAACAAGCCATGTTTCAAGATCTTAACACATGTAACTAACTAATGGCTACTGTAACTGGACAGCACAGATGATGATTTAAATGCAATTTTTAGCATAATGACAGAAGCATGGGTGCTATGAAGGTCCTTACCCAATTCCAGTCTGTGTGTGGAGGGGGGTTGTTTCCCCCACATACCACCAAACCAACACCACCAAAAAATGCTCTATGACACCAGCTGAGTATACTATAATTCAACTCAATTCTACCCAGAGAAAGTATCAGGTACCGCAGGTTAAGCGTTTAGTCCTACAAAAGTGCCACTACCCCCAATTTAGTTGTCAGTCATGATCAGGATATCAACTGTGCTTCCGACCAACTAGCCTTACACAGGCTTCCATAATCCTTGGACTTCAGATAGTAGTTACAAGGCCAGGTTGTTACCTGTACTTGCAACCAAATGGCTATAAATCATAGGTTGCTATGACCCCCTCCCCTGAGTTTGATTTTTTGCTACAGTGGCTCAGAGAGCTCAGGGAAACACTTAGGTTTACTAAAGAATATGACAGAGGATACAAATGAATAATCAGATAAAGAGGTACATAGGACAAGGTCTGGGAGGGTCTTGAGCACAGGGGCTTCTGTCCCCATAGAGGTGGACTATTACCTTTTGGCACATGAACCTGAAAGCTCTCTGAGGCCCCAACCAATGGGACTTTATGGAGCCTACCTCACATAAGCGCGATCCATTATTAACTCTATTCTCAGTCTCTCTCCCCTCTCTGGAGAGCAGCGCTGAAAATTCTAAGCTTCCAATTATGATTTGACCTTTCTGGTGACCAGTTCCCCACCAGGAACTCTCTAGGTCCGTAGAGTCACCTCATTAGACTTTACAAGGATTTTAGGAGACCTGTGTCAGGTATAGGATGATAGACAAATGTTGGAACAGAGATACTATGACTCTTATCTCTTATGATATTACAAGGGTTTTAAGCAGCACTGTGCTAGGAACCAGAGAAAAGACCACTATACATGTTTTATTATCTCACAGGTGCTATGGAAACTATTTCTAACCCAGTCTGGGGTGATCATAGTTTGTTGGTTTCCTATAGTAAATAGCTATTTAAATGCATGCAAACCAGCTAGCAGAGAGCATAAAGATGAGAAACAGCACATATGCCAAAACCTTCAGTAGTGGCAGTCTAACATAAAGATGGAAACCAGAAACAGTAAGAAGAAAGGCTAAAGTATACCATACCCAAATCTGCCCGCTCCCCAGCCCATGCGAGGGGAAGGGAGAGAGGGGAGGAAGGGGAGGAGCTGTCCCTGGTTCTGACACCCTAGTCAGATTCAGAGTAGCTCCACCCAGAATAGAATTAAACTGTCCCAGATTAAGTCTTTTTCTCTGGATCTCCTGCAACATACATGGCCTCCCAAATTTAAAAGTGACCTAGTGGAACAGAAGAATCTTTGGAGGGGCTGTTCCAAAGTGGGTTGAAGTCTTTTAGGAACATCCACACATAGGAAAGAAACTTTATAGGATATTGAAGTTTACCAGCCAGTATGACCAGAAAAGGTATTCTCCATGAAATGAAAACAGAAGTAGATTCAATAAACAAAGTTAACCCAAAAGATGGTAACCAAGGGACTCCCTGGTGGCGCAACGCACTATGAAGCAAATTGCAGCCACTGCAGCATGAGTTTGATCCCTGCTGCCGGCCAGGGAGGGGACCCACATGGCGAGGCAGACCTCTCCTGCCTTGCCTGCTGCTCCCCTCAGCAGTGTGTTTCAGCCCATCTGCCTATTCTGCTCCCTGCTCTGTCTCTGGTGAATCCTCTCACTGCCCTAGACTCTGGCCTGTACCCCAGCTCTTGTATGTATAAATAAAAATAAAAATCTTAAAAAAAAAGATGGTAATCAACCTACAGTATTCTATCCTGACCCCTTAGAGAATATAAACTAGTAACTTTCAACCCGGAATCTACCTAGATGGATGTTATCAAGCCGCTTAGTGGAAAAGAGGAAAGTATAGGAGCAGAATTGATTTCTATTATCTTCTTTCACCTCCATTAATCCATAAGATAGCTCAATGGAAAATATTTACAATAAGCATGGCTTCATTGTATCAATGGGACAAGGAAAAAGATAGTCTGTAACAATAGAACTATATCATTCACTTGTAAGAAAAGTCAATATGGAATAATTCTATATCCATTAATGTAAAAATTATTACACACTCAGTGATCCAGATATTGTGATAGAACTGATACACTGACATTTTATACCAATATGATCCCCTGGAAAGCACACTGGTAATATGTATCAATAGCCAAAATGATGCTTTTGCTCTTCCACTCATAATTCCACCCAGTTACATTTTGAAACACTCAGAATCAGCACAAACTAGTGTCAAATTTCAGTTCTACCATATGTGGGACATGTGACCTTGAACAAGTGATAGTACTATTATGAATTGCAATTTCCTTATTTTCAAAAGCATAGAATTATGGGATGATTAACTTACTTAATCAGTGGCAAAGGCTTATAGTGACAACACTTACAGGTGTTGAATACACATGATCCCCATGGTCCTCTTCTCTGCTCCTGGGGCAGGTCCTTGTTTTCTTCCTACATCATCTCAATCATTTCCATTGCTTTACTTGCCTTAAAAAAATACAGGGGTCTCCCTGGTGGTGCAGGAGTTAAAGTCTCTGCACTATCAAGGTATCAGCAGCCACTGCAACAAAAGCCCAGCCAGGGAGCTGACCCACAAATTGCAGCAGACCTCTCCTGTCTCACTTGCTGCTCCCGTCAGCAGTGTATTTCAGTCGATCTGCCTGTTCTGTTCCCCACTGTCTCTGGTGAATCCTCTCACCCCCTGCACCTCTGACTTGTACCCCAGTTCTTGTGTGCATAAATAAATAAATCTTTAAAAAAATTTTAGGACTATAAAGGTATTGATTCACTTTCAATTTTGGTTAAGCATACATGGTAAAACTTCAAGAAATACTATCAAAAGAACAGAATTTCCAAGTAATTAGCAAAATAATCTTAGAATGATTAAAGAAAATGAGTCAGTAGTTAAAAATCTTCCCATAAAAGAAAAATACATCAAATGCTTATATAGGTGATTTCTGCCAGTCAAGAAAAGCAGATCAGGGCCTCCCTGGTGGCGCAGTGGGTTAAGCAACGCACTATGAAGCAAACCGCAGCCACTGCACCACGAGTTCGATCCCTACCGCTGGCCAGGGAGGGGCCCACATGGCATGGCAGACCTCTCCTGCTGTGCCCGCTGCTCCCCTCAGCAGTGTACTTCCATTGACCTGCCTGTTCTGCTCCCTGCTCTCTTTGGTGAATCCTCTCACCCCCCAACACCTCTGGCCTGTACCCCAGCTCTTGTATGCATAAATAAATAAATCTTTAAGAAAAGCAAATCATTTTAATATTATACAAACTTTTCATAGAACAGAAGATGGAATACTCCCCTATCTGTATAATCCTGATACCAATTCAACAAAGACTGTACAAGACAGGAATTTTACAGCCTAATTTCATTCATAGACAAGAATATGAAAATCTTATATAATAGGAAACCAAGGAGACATAAGATCAAAATGTACTTATCCTAAGAATGTAAGGTGTCTTAACATCAGAAAATCTGTATAAGGGTCAGGTTGAAAGAGAAAAACAATATGCCAGTTTACAGATGCAGAAAAATCACTTAATAAAATTCAACACATTAATGATTTTAAAAAAATCTTAGCAAAACTATAAAAAGTAAGTTTATTAAAATGTTAAAAAGGGGGCCTCCCTGGTGGCGCAGTGGGTTGAGCAATGCACTATGAAGCAAATTGCAGCCACTGCAGCACGAGTTCGATCCCTGCCGCTGGCCAGGGAGGGGACCCACATGGTGCAGCAGACCTCTCCTGCTGCGCCTGCTGCTGCCCTCAGCAGTGTATTTCGGTGGATGTGCCTGTTCTGTTCCCCACTCTGTCTCTGGTGAATCCTCTCACCCCCTGAACCTTTGGCCTGTACCCCAGTTCTTGTATGTATAAATAAAAATAAAAATAAATCTTTTTTAAAAATGTTAAAAAGGTAGTTACCAAAACCCTGTAATTAACAATGTTTAATACTACATTGAGAAAATGCTCAAACATACATAAAATTATAATGAACTTTAATGTATCCATCATAAACCCATTGTTCTTTATTCCCATATATATGGTAATATATATGTGTGTGTTTATATACATATATATAACCCATGCAAACTTTATTCTTTTTTTAATATTTTATTTTAATTTTATTTATTTATACATACAAGAGCTGGGGAGTAGGCCAGAGGTACAGGGGATGAGATGATTCAACACAGACAGAGTAGCAGGCAGACCTACTGAAAACCACTGCTAAGAAGAGCAGCAGGTGAGACAGGGGAGGTCTGCTGCATTATGTGTGGGTCAGCTCCCTGGCCAGGGATTGAACTCAGTCAGTAGCAGTGATGATAAGACTTAACCACTAGGCCACCAGGGAGGCCCCAAAATTTCAGTTATAAAATGAATAAATTCTGGAGATCTAATGTACAATATGTTGACTATAGTTAATAATATTGTATTTTTTAAAGATTTATTTATGCATACAAGCACTGGGGTACAGGCCAGAGGTGTGTGTGGGGGTGAGAGGATTCACCACAGAGAGCGGGGAGCAGAACAGGCAGATCAATGGAAGTACACTGCTGAGGGGAGCAGCGGGCACAGCAGGAGAGATCCACAGCAGGAGAGGTCTGCCTCGCCATATGGGTCCTCTCCCTGGCCGGCAGCAGGGATCGAACTCGTGCTGCAGTGGCTGCAATTTGCTTCATAGTGCGTTGCTTAACCCACTGCGCCACCAGGGAGGCCCAATATTGTATTTTATACTTGAAGTTTATTAAGAGAGTAGATCACCACACACACACACATACACACACACACACAGAGGTAACTATGTGAGATGAATACTATTAATTAGCCTAATTCTGGCACTCATTTCACAATGTATACATATATTACAACATCGTATTGTACACTCTAATGCTTATCATTTTTTATTTGGTAATTATACCTCATTAAAACTGGAGAAAAAAGCCCCTCCCTGGTGGCGCAATGGGTTAAGCAATGCACTATGGAGCAGACTGCAGCCACTGCAGCAGGAGTTCGATCCCTACCCCCTGCTGGGGAGTGACCCACATGGGGCAGCAGCCCTCAGCAGTGTATTTCTGTTGATCTGCCTGTTCTGTTCCTGGCTCCTCTGTCTCTGGTGAATCCTTTCACCCACCCCACCCTGTGCCTCCCCCCCTTGTACCCCAGCTCTGTATGCATAAGTAAATAAAATATTTTTTTAAAAATGGAGAAAAGAATTTTAAAAAGCTCTCATTTCCTTCATTTATAGACTGAAAGTAGCAGCACCTACTTTATTAGTTGTTATGAGGTTTAAATAAGTTAATATTTCAAAGAGCTGAGAACTATGTCCATAACACTCAAAATGGTCAATAAATGTTGGCTATTAGTATTTGAGGAAACCCCCCAATATGAAAGTCAGAGAACAAAACAAACAAAGGAACTAGAAACCACTAAAAGGGAACACAAGAAAAACTCCCTCTCCAAATTGCATTTTATCTTCTCAGAAAGATAAAAGATGCTACAGTCATTAAACAAGAAACTTTAACAATAGTAACAATTTTAATTCAAGTAAAATACTAAAATAGCAAAAATTTAAAATTCACATCTGAAAGATAAAGTGGAGAAAACTGTCCCAGAAAGTAGACCAAAAAACAAAGGGAAACAGAAAAGGAGAATTAGAGGAACCATTCATTAGTTTCCACATCTGAACGATAGACACTGCAATTCAACAAGAGGTAAAATGGAGGAGAAATTACCAAAGATCTAAAACAAAAAAGACTTTGTCAGAACTAAAAGGTATGAGTTTCCCAAAATACACATTTCTGCGCTCAACACACTGAGAGAAAAACTCACATAAGAGCACATCATGGTCAGATTTAAAAATTTCACAAGGAAAAAAGAATCTCAGAGCTTCCTATCAGAGCACTCAGCACAACTTTTTTTTTGGTTGTCATTTTGTTTAAGCGAGGGCAGGCACAACGTCCGCTAGTACCAGACACAGTACCTGGGAAAGAGAAGGTGCATACTATTTGTTGAATCAACCCTGTGTAAATACAAAATACAAAAATCCCTTCATACACCCTTGGTAATTCCTCATTATCCAAGGCGAGTATTTTAGGGTTGTCAGGCACTGACATCGATGAGACTGGTGAATCCCAAAATTAAAACGAAATATTCAGATGATGTTTTGAAGAAAAGATCTCAGAGACTAGAGTCAAAAAGCGCTAGATCTGAATCCTGGCTCTTACAAACCAAAACCTAAGGAATATTCAGTTTCTTGGATAAGAGTTTACTGAGCTCGAGTCCCAGCAGAGGTGCATGAAGGGAAACGTCACTTTGGCGATAACTATGAAATAGTTCTGTCCTTTCAGAGAGCATGTTTAAGTGGGGCAACCGACTGGGGGAAAAGATGAACACAGCCTCCCAATGGGGTCATTCCCCAAACTCTCCAACCCATTTTCCACACAGCACCAAAATACATTTTCAAACTGAACATATATTATTACTTGCCTAGCCAGAATCTTTCAGAGGGTCCCCTGTATCCTCAGGATGAAAGTTCTAAAAGGGCTTCTAGCACTTAGACGTTGGCGCTTCGCAAACCTCGCTCGCTCAATGGCGTCCACTCGGGTTTGCATATGGCGGCAGGCTCTCTTGCCCAACAAGGATCTGATTGGTGAGCGTGGATGAAGAGCTGAGCATGCGTGACATAGCCCCCGCCTCCATCCCCAATTAAAAATCCTCTGATCTGTAGAAGCTTGAGTTCTTGCTCCTGCCTCAGTTCTTTTGAGTGAAACTGAACATCTTTAAAATATGTGATATGGTAAGTTTTGACCTAAGTATACATATATGAAATCATCACCACAATCAAATGAACATAAGCATCACCTTCAAAAATTTCCTACTGCCCCTTTGTAAATTTGTTTCCAGCCTTCCTCTCTGCAACCAATAAACTTTCTTCTTTACTAATTGATGCTTTTTATTTTTTTTTAAGATTTATTTATTTATGCATACAAGCACTGGGGTATAGGCCAGAGGTGCTGGCAGTGAGAGGATCCACCAGAGACAGAGTGGGGAACAGAACAGGCAGACTGACTGAAATACACTGCTGAGAGGAGCAGCAGGCGCAGCAGGAGAGGTCTGCTGTGCCACGTGGGTCCCCTCCCTGGTCAGCGGCAGGGATCAAACTCATGCTGCAGTGGCTGTGGTTTGCTTCATAGTGCGTTGCTTAACCCATTGCGTCACCAGGGAGGCCCCAATGCTTTTTATGTTTTAAAAAATCTTTGCCAAACTCATGGTCACTAAGATTTCCCTCCACATTGTTTCCTAGAAGTTTCATCATTGTAGTTTTTATATTTAGGTCTATAGTCCATTCGAGCTTTTGGTTTTTTGTAAATGGTAAAAGGTAAAGGTGAAGGTTTTTGTTTTTTGGTTTTTGTTTTTGTGCAAGCCTATTCAATTGTTAAAAGACTGCCCACATTAAAGATTGCCCTAACACTTGGGCTGAAATTCAATCGGCCATATATGTATAGGTCTATTTCTGGACCCTATTCCGCTCTTTATAGCTATCTGTCTATCTTTATACCAGCACCACATTGTCTTGATTATTGTAGCTTTATATTACAACTTGGATCAGATAGGGTATTTTAGTTATATATCGCTGCATAATAAACTACCACAAATCTGGAGACTTAAAACAACACACATTTATTATCTCATAGTTTCTGTGGGACAAGAGTACAGCCATGGTTTAGCTGGATCCTCTGCTTAGTCTCTCACAGGTTGCAATCTAAGTATAGGCCAAAACTGGGTTCTCATGTGGAGGTTTGCCCAAGAAAAAATCCAATTTGTGTGCTTGTCAGTAACATTCAGTTCATTGCAGTTGTGTAACCAAAATCTTCCAATTTTTGTTGTCAGGCAGTTGGAGGCTGCTCTCAGTTCCTAGTCCCCTCATAATTACTTGCTATCTAGGACTTCCCCATCATGACCAGAGAGAAGAGAGAGAGAGAGTGAGAAAGAGATTTTTAGAGTGAGTTTGCTAGCCAGGGTCTTATATAAAAATGTAATTCCAAAAACAACACCCCATCGCCTCTCTGCACTTAAGGGGAGGGAATCGTACAAAAACTTGAAGACAGGACATAAGGATCATGGAACTATCTTAGAATCCATTCTCCCCCAGGTAGCATAATTTCTCCAACTATGTTTTTCTTTTCAAAGTTGCTCTTAGGGCCTCCCTGGTGACACAAGGGATTGAGCGCCTCACTGTGGGGCTTCCACAGCCACTACAACGTCAGTTCAGTTCCGGACCCATATGGCATAGCAGACCTCTCCTGCCGTGCCCGCTGCTCCCCTCAGCAGTGTGTTTCAGTAAGTCTGTCTGTTTTGCTCCCCACTCTATCTTTGGTGAATCCTCTCACCCCTCTGCGCCTCCAGCATGCACCCCAACTCTTGTATGCATAAATAAATAAATTCTTTTCTAAAAAAGTTTTTAGCTAGTCTAGGTACTTTGCATTTCCATATAAATTTAACAATCACCTGTAAGTCTCTACCAAAAACTATACCCTGCTGGGGTTTTACTGGGATTGTATTATATCTATAAACCAACTAGGGGATAAATGACAGCTCAACACTGTTGAATCTTCTGATCCATAATATGTTTCCATTTATGTTGCTCTTTAATTTCTATCAGCAATGTTTTTTGGTTTTTAATGGTCTTGGACATCTTTTTCAAATATATCCTGAAGCATTTTATATTTTTGACACTATTTAAATGTTTCTTCCAATTTCAATTTAATTCCAAAGTGTTTAATCTGTAAACTTGGGAAAGTGGACTCTTTCCCTTTATGGGAAACCAAGGTTGTCCTGTGCTATGACTAGGAAGGCATGCCTGTAAAATAAAGGGGGCTGTTATCTTTTCCACTTGCCTTCACTTCTTTCTAGTTAAGTCCTCTTATCTAAGTTTATCAGCAATAAAGTTGACAACTTACTCTTTGCCCAACTATCTGATATCAACGTCTTTATTGTTTCAATTGATTATGAAGTGGTGTAGGGTAAATTGTATGATTTACTAACCCCCTAAGACGTCAACATCTCCACCTGACTGGTGAAAACTACTTGTGTTTTTAAAACTCAGATCGAGGTCTTCCACCTTCACGACAACTTCCCGACATTTGCTCTCATGTGTTCCTGCTCGTAAGTGTGACAACATTTAGCTGCTCTTCTGTTTTTATTTTTCCTTTTTTTCTTTGCCCTTTGCCCCTCTTAGAGCTGTTCTCCTTTGTTGATAGAGCTTTCTTTTTACCTCTAATCACAAAAGTCTCACAAGTCTGAAGAAAAACTAAACCTTATCTTTGTAGCAGGCAGTATCCATTCAATAAATGAATTGCCAAATGAATTATTATGATGACAAAATGACATTATTTCAGTCTTGAAACAGGATAACTCTTCATTAGGTTGTAGTGAAACAGAATGCAAAATTCTGTCTGCATTAAATTAAAACGACAACAGTGTGAAAATGTGTGTGCATTAAAAGGTAATACGTAAAATAAATCACCATTGTGTTTGGTATTTTTTTAACAAGAGTTTTAAAATTCTTCATTATTGCTAATGTATGAATTGCATCCCCCACCCTCCACCCGTGCCACCCCAACCTCGTGTGCCCACATAGGAGGTAGGGGGTTAATATCACATAGGACACTGAGACTTTGAGGGCAGCCAAGTGAAGGCAGTTGGAGAAAGCAGGATTCAGCATAAGAGAAACCAAGTCCAAATGCCAACCATGTCCAGAGGCCAGGAGCAGGGGCAAGGAAAGAGATCACTGAGACTGGAGTTTACAATTAGATGGGGTCACTGAGAGTGCAGTATTTAGGGAGGAGTGGAACTCAGGCATTGCTTCCTTGAATACCTGTGGGAGCCTATGGATTTCACCTGTTTTAGGTATACATTTTAATTATTTCCTTGATTCTTATTATTATAGTCTCCTCTTGTTTAGTGAATGCAGTATCTTCTTTGATCTTTCTAAGAATATAAAATGCAATTGGCAGTGGAGAGAGTTTTCTTGTATTCCCTTTAAGTGGTCTCTCTTTCCCTTGAATTGTGTTTACTATTTGTTCTCTTTTATGTTAGCTAATAATAATTATTATTAGCTACTACTAATAATAGTAGCTAACATTGGGCCTCCCTAGTGGTGCAGTGGGTTAAGCAACGCACTATGAAGCAAACCGCAGCCACTGCAGCAGAGTTCAATCCCTGCTGCTGGCCAGGGAGGGGACCCACATGGTGTGACAGACCTCTCCTGCTGTGCCTGCTGCTCCCCTCAGCAGTGTGTTTCAGTTGATCTGCCTGTTCTGCTCCCTGCTCTGTCTGGTGAATCCTCTCACCCCCCACACCTCTGGCCTGTACCCCACTGCTTGTATGCATAAATAAATAAATCTTTAAAAAAATATATTAGCTAACATTTATGGAGCACCTACTACATGCCAGACACTATATGGTGATTTTTCAAGGATAAATAAGACAAAATCCTAAAAAGCAGCATAAATACAAATATCCCTAGGATATTTACAGCATAAATACAAATATCGCTAGGATATTTACAGCATAAATACAAATATCCCTAGGCCTACTATAGTGAAAGTCTTGAAAATAAAAGAAGAAGAAGAAAAAGTTATTAAAAGCAGTCAGCAAAATAGGAGCAGTTACCTTCTCTATTAGTCAGGGAACTCCACAGAAACAGAGCCAATAGGCTATACATAGACATATAGATTGATAGCTTCCAATCTTTCTCCAGTTCACATTAACCACCCTCAAATTCAATTTGTCCAAAAGCTCTGATCTGTCTCTGAATTTACCACCCTCCTCCTTCCATAAGTCACAGATCTGCCACTGCTTCTCTGTTCGGCATCCTTATCTACCCAGTTACCAGAGCCAGAAACCTGGGGGCACTCAGAGTGAGTCCACCTACTTCCCCTTACTCTCTATATCCACTTTCATTTCTACATTTTCTACTTTCTGAATATCTCATGTGTTCATCCATTCTTTCCATCATTGCTCAAATTTCATCATCTTTGCTTGCACGATTGCAATAAAACTGTAACTTGAGCAGAACTTCAGCTTCAATATACCTACAAAACTACTGCCAACATAACTGACACCAATGGTGTTCTATTTTTCTATTATCACTTCTGGATAACTCGGAACTCCTTAGAATGTCCTTACCCTGATAGGAACTGGTGCTTGCGTTTATGAACCAAGTTTATTGCTCCAGTTCCTCCTTCACTTCATAATCTAAGAGTATTGAAATTACTTGTAGTCTATGATTATACCACCCTGAACAGTCCGAGCTCATCTGAAATAACTTGTGATTTATCCAAACAAGTGATGATGTTTTTCTCCCCTCTGTGACTTTGCTGATGATGAAAATTCCTGGAATGCCCTCTCATGCCTTTTTTATTTATAAAGTTCTTATTATTTATGAGCTAGCTCAGTCAACACTTTCTCTGCAAATCCTCCCTTGGTGCCAGTGACTGATTCAAGGATGGACATGAGCCTGACACAAATGTAGAAAAGAAGGATTCTAGCTTCCTAAGAAGGTGTAAGGGAGTAAGGGAACACTACCATAATCTACTTAAGGGAACAAGCGTCTAGAATTCGTTATTCCTTATCCCTGGAAAACTGCTTATGCTCCTTGATTTATCCCCAAATTCACTACTACTGTAAACTCTTTCCTGACTCCCCCATTGCAAAAATTGTTTCTCCCTTCTAACTCCCTTAATTATTCCATAATTCACTGTGTTTAATAGCAGAGGTACAGGCTTAGACAGACCTGAATTCAAGTTTTAGCTTTGTAAATTAGTAGCCATATTATTTAGCTTCTTTGAAGCTGACTCCTCATCTTTAAAATGGGGATACCAAGATCAACCTCAAAGGAGTAGCTAACATTTATGGAGCCAACAACTCAAAGGTTACTGCTGGATTAAAGATGTCATTATGAAGTGATTGGCATATGTGAGGCACTCAGGTGACATTAATCTTGAAGCCCCCTTTATGCCCACTCCATATCACATTAGCACGATTTCTTTGAGAAATTGTCTACTTTCTGTGTTCCCAGCACCTAGACAGAAATTGACATGTTTTGGGTACATGATAAGTGTTGGACAGGGGATAAACAGGGAGAAGGGAAACTGGTGCTGACGGGAAAAATAAGTCCCTCGTAAAGTTAGCTGTGTGCAAGAGAAGCTCCTCTGGTAACCTATAAATTCCCTGAGGATTAGGGCAATGTTCTGCAAATCTCTGCATAATTCTTGCCATGACTTAACAAAAGGGCTTTACTGATGAGAATTTTTAAAAAGACATGAGATTGCCTTGCCCCAGGTTGAGTGAATTCTCTTCCTCTGGAGAAGCCATCTTACAAAGCCTGTAGTCAGATTGCCCTCTGGAGACAATAAATTGTTCCCAAAACATCACTTAAATAGGTCTCCCCATTAAAAGCTGTACTCAGAATCCTAACGAATCTTGTAAAAATTTTCATATGTAAAGTGTTGTGAGAAATTTTTTTTTAAAGATTTTTTTTTATTTATGCGTACAAGAGCTGGGGTACAGGCCAGAGTAGCAGGAGGTTAAGAGGATTCACCAGAGACAGAGTGGGGAGCAGAACAGGCAGACTGACTGAAGCACACTGCTGAGGGGAGCAGTGGGTGAGGCCAGAGAGGTCTGCTGCGCCATGTGGGTCCCCTCCCCAGCCAGGGGCAGGGATTGAACTCATGCTGCAGTGGCTGTGGTTTGCTTCATAGGGCATTGCTTAACCCACTGCGCCACCAGGGAGGCCCGAGAAATTCTTCTAAAATTCCCAAATAACAATTTCTAAAAATCAGGACAAGAATTAGAAACACAAATTATTTCCACTGCTTTTTTTTCTCAAATTGAGAATATTGTTTTTAAAAGTAACCATGTGTGTTGCCATTATAGTGCATATTTATTAGACAATTGACAAGAAAAACAACTTTTGGCACAGAATGCCAATTTATTCTTTTTTTGGACACATTAACACAAAATATCCCTGCAGGCCAAAAAAAAAATTGCAGATTTTAAACAACCATCATCTTATCTCAACATGGGGATACCAACCCTCCCTTAATAGTTTAGAAAGTACCTCGTATTGCTAGAGACATACATCCAGTCCAAATTTAATAAAATACATTTCAAAACATTACAAGTCTAACAATAGAGAAACAAAAATTACACCATTAGTCAAAATAACAAATGCAAACATTTTCAGTCACTAGACATAGAGAGTGTGAATATGTCAATAGCAAGGGATAAGAAAATGGTTAATCAATAACAAGATCTTCCCTTTAATTTTACAAGGAAATATCCTTGGAGTTGAAGCAGTATTGATACAATGCCCTCAGCCTCTACTTTCTTAAAATGAAAGCAGAGCTACCACCTTGCTATTGAGCAAGAAAATCTTACAGCACATCCACAAAGGGTCGCCAGGACAGGGAGAAGAGGGTGAGCTTGTTAAATAGTAGGTAGGTACCTTTTCCCATAGGAAGGGCAGATAGATAGCTGAGCCAAGCAGGTAAATTCTGAGATAGCCTGGGCACCAGATCCTAAAATACAGACCATATGGAACATGTCTGTTTGGGAATCATCACCTTTGGAAGCAGCAAATAGAATTTACAGTAAGAATGAGTATGTTCTGCTTGCCCAGACTGCTGGCTGCACTGTTAGCTAGTTTGCTCTAAAATTGCTTAGGACTCAAACAGCAAAACATAATTGGTTCAATATTTCAATCTTCACCACTCTCTAATATCCTGGCTCCTTATCCCCAAACTGTTACTCTTTAGCATTGCTACATTTAAATCTTCCACACCACTTGACACTGCCTAAGCAGGCTGCAATTTTAAGAACCAAACAGACAAAAACTACTTCTAGAGGAATGCACACCTCCCATTGATTGACACATGCATAACGATTCAGTCAGTCCCAAGGAATTATGTATTCAAATTGTCAAGCCGATTAATTAAAACTATGAATTCAGACTTGCTTGCAACACTATTGCTGTAACTCTGATTCTGCAGTGATTACCGCTTCAAGATTCACCCCTCAGCACACGTTTCCTAATAACCCCAGTTCTCCCACAGTTCTTTCCTTTTGTCCATAACGACAGCATTTCACCCTTAAAGGTACTATTTTCCTATAAAAATAGGCCTCCCGGCTTTTCCTCCACCACCACACTGATTGGCTCTAGTGTACTAAAACTGACTGAGATCGTCCAAACCGTAGAGTTCAAGGTCGAGCATTTAGCCCAAGTGCAGGCAAGCGATTCAGGGCATCCTTGGCTCCCTGCCCCACACCTGCAGGAGATGGTGAGACGTGATGCTGCTCCTTGTGCTCTGTGCAGTATTAAAAAGCAAGCCCGAGGCACTCAAGCACAGGAATGCTGCCCGCTGGCCAGCCAGCCAACCACCAAGAGTTCTTCACATCCCATACTCCACCGAGTCCTCCACCTACAAAAGTGTCCATTTTTCCTCCTCTTGGGTCCAGGGTGGCCATGCTGTAGGGTGTTCTCTGTACTCTCCCTGAACGAGTGTGAATAAAAGCAGCAGCCAGCCCCTCACCAACATGTCCTGATTTGTATTGTCCAAGTGAGGTATTTGATAAAAAGGAAAATCTTAAGAAATTAACAACTGCCATCGCTTCACTCCTGCCTATTTTGTGCCTCAATTACAGAGCTTGCTTTCACTCCACTCTATGCAGAGAAGTCTGCACTCGTCTTAATGAGCTATCGAAGAAGATATACATTATAAAACTCACAAGAGATCAGTCTCAGCAAACACTGGTGGTGCCGCTGATCAACAGCACATGGCAATGTAAACTTCAGTGTATTTACAAGCTTGCTTACAAGACTGAACAAAAACAGTGCTTTATATTGCTGGGATTTTGAGAAGGCTAGCTTTAAGAGATTTGGACTGGTTAATGAGTTCAAGCAAACACCCTTCACCATCAGATCCAGTGTTTCCCCACTAGCAGTTTCCAGACAGAGGTGGCAATCATTTTACCACACTGTATAAAAGGTGGTACCGTCTCCAGCACCTCAGCTTCCTCAGCCACTTGGAAGTGGTGTTCTGGGCTTTTTAATCCTCTTTCCCAGCTCTTCCTCCTGGGGTTCCAGGACAGAGAATTACAAATCAGTAAAATTGGGGCTGGGAAACACTGGCAGGAACTACCAAGAAGACTCTATGTAACTGTTGTCCATTCACAAAGTATTATCTACACTAAATACAAAATACATTTCCCCCACATTGTAGCTGATGCTTGCTTTAGATCAACTCCCTTTGTTCAGACAAGAAAGGAATCCTGTCTCCCCATGAGCAGAATCCAGAATTTTAAGAGAAATCAATCTTTTCTATGCAGTTTTAATATAATAAAAGGAAGGAAAACCCCACCAAGTACTTTTCAGGTTGAAAGAGAAGCAATAAATTTTCACTGCAAGTTAAGTGTGTAAGTAACCTTGACTCCCAAGAAAAAAATGCTGGTACATTTTTGCAAGTTGCAGCATCACTCAATGTACCTTAAGGACTGGCAAAGCCTATCCAATAAGGAAGCATCCTGGTTCTAGCTTATTTTAAAACAAAGTGACAGGACACCAACTGTGACTATAAAACAGATAAAAACAATTCTTTAAAAAAGGCATGGAAATATATGTCTTATCTGACCGGTTTCAGAAATTGCCAGATTATGATCTGTAAGAAATAGCTGATAAAATCATACTGAAATCTCATCTAGAAAACTACATTGTCAGAGGGAAGAAGAAGGGGCCCTTAAAAATGTTTATTGCCAAAGTTAACTTTCTATGAGAAAAGTTTAAAAATCATTTAGATCTAACAAACCACACAGCAGCATAAAAATGGGCACTTTTGAAAACTCTGAAAAATATTAAAAGCTAATTTTTTTCAAAGAGGGGAAACATGAGTACTTTTACCGTGGCAGTGTTATCTGTCACCATGACATGCATTACATCTGTTTGTGTTACACATTCACAAAAGTCAACCAAATAAGAGAACTGCCTGTCTGAGTCTGCAGCCAACTATAGTGCAATTGCCTGGTAGCCTATCCTTGCACTAGCACAAGTCTGTAGAGATCAATAAGGTAAAGTAGTAAAACTAATAAAACTCTGTAAAACTTTTAAAAATTAATGCTCGTTAAAGGCATTTACAGTGACGAAGTCAGAAATCTCCATTTAAAAGTCTATATAACCACACAATTAAATAGTTACGCTGAACTGAAGTAGATTGTTTGGTTTTTCTCTCCCACTTATGCATATACCCCACTCGATGAATACAGAAAAAAGGAATAATCTTCTCTTATAAGACTAGAGGGATGCGGTGAACACCACAGCTAGCAAAATATTCCATAGAAACCTTTCTTGTAAAGTCCTTTAGAAAGTTCAGGCTGATCAGCCTTTGCATGATGAGGTAAAAATTTAGTCCAGTGCATCAGAAAAGACAATCTGAGTGTCTATTACTATTTTTAAAAATGGCTCAATTTTGTTGATGCATCAGACAGTGCTGTGAAATATAGATTCAGTGCAACTATTCCGAGCTGCTGGTAGAAGACCACCTGAAGTCAATTTGGCTCTCTCAAGAGGCAGTAGGCATTTGAAACATAATGAGGCTGCATGGGGTGCCAAACTGGTTGAGTTCTTTTTCGGAGACTCTCAGGCAAAATACATCGTGTGCTGGGTATCATGGTGGATCTGCACAGCCTTAGCCAAGGCCTGAGGGTCTCGGCCGTTGCTTTGTCCTGACACATGACTGCCTTCCGCACTGGAGAGAGAATAAAGAAAAAACTAAGTATAACAAAATTCACATGTCAAATTTCACCTGTTTCAAGTAACACAAAAAGTACTGGATTCAAGATCTGAGCTCAAGCTGTGGCTCCTTAAACAATTTATTGTTTTTCTAATGAGTCTGCCCAAATGAAAAAAATAATACAACTTATTTAATGGGATGCTGCAATAATTAAATAGACTAATGTCTGCAAAGACCCAAGGCTTTTGACAGAGCCTACATAAGTACTTCCACTGCCTGCTATGTCAATTTGTGTCCATTTAGGCTTCAGTCAAATGTCATTGCCCCTAAGAAATCTTCCTTGATTCCCAAAGTTCAGAGAATTCTCTACTTTTCTTTCACTTGAAAGAAACATAAATGAAATTAAAATATTAATTGAAAGATTATTTTATTTCCCCCCTGGGAGGTCAACTCCAAGCAGGCAAAAATTTTATCTATTTTACTCACCACGGAATCCCTAGTGCCTGGCACACAGTATAGGTTCAATAACCATTTGTTGAGTGAATGAATAAACGTATGTGCTCAGCAGAATTGGAACAAAACAGACACTCAACACAACGTTACTCTACCACCACTGTCTGCTGTCTTCCCTTCACTAGACATAGAAACTTTGACAGGTAACAACTCTGATCTTTGATCTTTTAAATTAACAATAACAACCACTGAATATAACTCTTAAGGGTGCCATGTCATGTAAAAGGCTCAGTAAACTGGTAAATTCATCACATATCTCTCCCTTCAGACTTCTCTACTTAAATTATTCCTACCCTTATCATCCAGGCTCAAAATCAGTCATTTACTTCATCCTCTTCTGGGCAACTCATACCAAATGAACGCTTAAGTGGTATCCATTTTATCCCAAGAATAGTTTTTTACATTTAACAAAGACAATCTTATTCTAAATTCTTTTCCTCTTTGTGCTTGCTGTTCCCCTTCCACATGTGCTCCAGCCAAAGAAAACTTGCTATTGTTGAAACATGTCACTTGTTTTCTCTTCTTTGTGTCCATTGTTCCCTCTGCTTGGAAAATCCTTTTCTCTTCCTTGTAAAGATAAATCCTACCCATCTAGTTATGAAATCTTCTCCAACAGTCTTTCCTCTGATGTTCCAATGTACTTTCATCTCTACTGCTTTGGGCCAACTGTCAGTTCTATGTTTGCTTGTAGAGTCTCCAACACAAAAACCTAAAATCCCAGAAACACGTCTTCCTTGTCTTAGTATTTTTAGTACCCAGCACAGTGCTGGACACATAGTCAATACCTACTATTAAATGTGTTGAATGAATGAACGCACACTGCAGAATGAGAGCTATAAAGCCACAGCTGGGCATTTTACAAATAGTATATTTTCAACCCATACACAAATAGACTTGCAGTGGAATGTCTACTATTTAGCAGTTGAATTCAGACTTGGGGAAGAGCCCAGAAACTGCTACACTTCACAAATGTTCATTGGCAAAGAAAATTAATGCAGAGAACTTGGTTAGCTATTTACTAGTAGCTCAGTAAGAGGCCAAGTGTCTGATTTTCTTGAGCTCTCTATTTGGAGGTGATAAAGGTCTGGTAACCCTCCTTCTTCCACCCATGAACCCATGTTTATTCTGGTGCATTCTTTCAGATTGTACTGAAAGTAATTTTCAGATTGTACTGAAAGTAAAGTAAGCAGGTCAGGACTCCCCTTTACTTGAAGTGGAGTCCAAGGCTTTTTGACTGCTGTCACTGGAGCCAGGGCACTATGCTGGCGACCACTTGAGGCTGCTCAGAACATTAGGAGAACCAAGATGCAGTTGGCTCTCTGGGAAAAACACAGGCAGGTCTGAATTAGATGACTTTCCTTGGGTAGACTTTAGACACACTATACAAGTATGAACAAGTCTGAATACTTCTTGGACCAAAATTCACATTATAAGCTCTCAAAGGTACGTGCAATTTTATTCACTCCTTGCAATTTAAACCCTAGAAGGAAGTTTAACTCTTCCGAAAAGTTTTCTGTAGTAGCTCATTTTTAAAAACATGCCGCTAACAGACAAAAAGAGATTTTACACTGCCTGGAAAACTTGCCTGTCATGATCTTTATCCACCAGATGATACCTTGCCCTGAATGCCACAAGTCGGGCATAATATGCAGGGGCTGGAATAGAGACTGAGCGTGTGCACCGCACGTAGGTGTGACACAGCTGATAAGTTAGCAGCTGGAGCTCATCTGCGGTGAAGCAGTTATCATCCCACAGGACCTGGTAATGTGAAGGACGGCTGGTTCCCTGAAGAAAGAGTTTTATGATTAATAGATTTCTGGCAAGGGTGGATTACATGAAAGGAGAGAAGAATTGAATCTACTCTTTAGCCCCAGAAGCATTTCTGTCGATCACACCTACACCAGATACCTAGACCAAAAGATAACAATTCTAGGACACCAATATTAACAAAGTTCTGCACAGCATTTATAACAAGTCTCCTCAAGCTAGATACTGAATTTGCAAACATCTCCCTATCAAGGCAAAGATCTGGACAGCTTCCAAATTACCTGAATTCCTGCATGACTACAGAGGTAAAAGTCGAACTCAGATGGATGTGTGATGGTGCTATCCACTGTAGTTCCTGCTGGTACATTGCCACTTTTCCCCACCTACCAAAAAAAGAAAAGTATAATTATTTATTAAAATGCCAATTAAGTCCAGGTCACTTTTTTCTTTTACGTGTTAACTGGTAACAAGTTAGTAAACTGCTCTTAAGTGAAATCTTAAAAATCAGCTTAATGAAAAGATGTTGAATTTTCTGTAACTTCCCCTTAGCTCAAACATTTCACCTGTAAGTATTTTCTCAAACACAGATTCCATGGTTTCACTAGGAGAATCCAGACAAAGGATCATTTTATTTGTGGCATTGGGCTGCTTTATTGTCATGTACTTACGGATAACACATTGGTATGTTATTCAATCATACCAATTTCAGAGGAGAAAAAAATCAGTTTCATTCCTTACTTGGAGTAAAAATCATATCCAAAACATTCAGTAAAATTTAAGATGAGGGAATTCTGGAACTGGTCCACCAGATTCAACAAAACCAATACTTTTATGGAATCAAGAAAAGAAGTCACTACTCATGCTTTATCAGAAAAAGCCACTGAAATGGGAATTAGGAAAACCAGTTTCAGTTCCAGGTCTAACCTTGTGGTTTATACACCTTGAATAAAGCATAATATTTTTGGGCCCCAATCTAATCATTTATAAAGTTAGGTGATGATCTCTTATAGTTCTAAAATTGTAAAATTTTTATATAGCCAAATTTCTAAAACCAAACTTACTGGGAAGTAGAAAACACAACTTCAGAAATGCCTTTAATAAGGGAAGGTATGAAACCTTGCTATTTGGTCAATCTTATTCTTCTTCTTCAGCAGGGTTCCATATGAGGAAATTTATTTAGCATACAGACACAAATTTAGCACAAACTTTATTTGGTTCCCATTTACTGCTACCTTCAGCTGAAGAACATACACTAACGTATACAAGAGCTACCTTCAGTTGAAGAACATACACTAACGTATACAAGAACAGAAAAGTCTTGTTCCAGCAATTTATATGTGGACTTGGAAAAGAGCACTAGCTGGACAAGAGGAACTACATTATAATAGTCTACTACTGTTTTAACAAAGTGTGTGCTTTAGGAATGATAGTTCTGCAGGATGTTTTTAGGTAGTTAATGGTCAAACAAAATTTGAAAAAAGTTAAAAAGGTTTTTCCATTGAATGATGTCTCAGAACATTTATTTAGTAATGTTTAATTTTTAAAAGGGAAATGGAGTATATAGCATTTCCTAAATTTACTTGAATCCCTTTCTGAAGAGTGTATTATGCTCTACAGAAGAGAGCTTAACATGGTAAAGACCACAGGTTATAGAATTCAATTTATATAACATTTAGGAAAAATAAAACTATAGGGACAGAATTCATATCGGTGGTTGTATAGGGGCTGTGAGAGAAGGGTTGACCACAGAAGGGCATGAAAGAATTTGTGTGTGGGATGGAATCATCCCATATCTTTGCTGAGGTGGTTGTTTTATATATATATGTATGTATGTATATATGTATGTCACAACTTATAGAACAGTACACTAAAAAGGGTGAATATTATTGTATCTATATTATGCCTTAATAAAAATGAGTTTAAAAAGAGTCATCATTCCCAGGATAAAATACAGAATGTATATGGGAAATGGAAGGTGTATGAGGACAAGCATGAAAGATGAAACTAAAGTATTATGTTTTGGCTTCTTTGGAAAAACATGGAATATCCTAAGAAAATGCTTGGTCGGCAACGGGGGATATGTGAAGATTTAGGAACACTGGAGTGATAGGAAAAGGTCTGTGTTTTGATTTATTTATTTATTTAAAAAAAGATTTTATTTACTTATGGATACAAGAACTGGGGCACAGGTCAGAGTCCAGGGAGGTGAGAGGATTCACCAGAGACAGAGCTGGGAACAGAACAGGCAGATAGACTGAAACACACTGCCGAGGGCAGCAGCGGGTGAGGCAGGAGAGGTCTGCCGCGCCATGTGGGTCCCCTCCCTGGCTGGCAGCAGGGATTGAACTCATGCTGCAGTGGCTGCGGTTTGCTTCATAGTGCGTTGCTTAACCCACTGCGCCACCAGGGAGGCCCAAGGTCTGTGTTTTTAAAACCAGGCTCTGACAGCAGGTGAAGGAGGAGTGGAGACAGGGATAGGAGTCTCCTCAAATAAGAAGAGTTCTGCCTACGCCAGAAAGAAGAAAAGACGAAGAACTGAGACAAGAAATTTCAGGGCAGAACACACAAGACTGACCAACTAGACATGGGGGCACAGGAAAGGAGGAAAATAATTTAAACACAACTCTGAACTTTCTAACTTGGCTGATTAATAAACTGTAACAGAAGAAAAGGAAAATGGGGGTGGGGGCGGAATAGGTTTTGGATGAGGATAAAACAGTAAGTAGAAGGTCCAGACGTGTTTTGCTTGAAATGCCTGTGGAAGATTGTATCCCTGGTGCCAAATATTGCTGTGCCCCTCCCTGGGGGAGGATTATACATCTCCACCCAATTAACTCAGGAGTGGCCATGTAGCTTGCTTTGGCTGATAAAATATGGCCTGAAATGTGTTACTTCTGGGCAAAGGCTTTAAGAGCCAGCACAGGCTTGTCCTCTATCTTTTTCCCTCTACTACAATGACTGGCAACATTCCAGAGAGAGGCTTCTCTGTCAGCCTGGGTTCCAAAGGGAGGACAGCAGGGTCACAGCTGCCGAAGGGCCACAAAGAATGTGTAACATGAGCAGAAAAATAAATCTTTGTAAGCTACCAAGATAATGGCTGCAGAGCATCTAGGTAAATGTGTCTGGTAGAGAACTGCAAGTGCAGATCTGGAACTTGGGCCTGAAGATAAAGATTTAGGAACCCACAAGCAAGTAAGTGAATCCAGAAAAGTGGGTGAGACTAAAGAGAATCAAAATTAAGAAGCAAAGGAGAAGAATGAAATGCCAGGAATCATCAGTATTTAGTGGACAGAATGAGGAAGAGGAGTGAAGGAAATCTTAGTTTTAGAGGGGGGGTAGTGGACTTGGCAAGTTACTATTGCTGAAGCCAAAGGTGTTTGTCTTAAGTGTAGCAAAGAGGCTGGTGTGGCAAGCTATCCACCCCTGGATTCAAAATGAACAAGTCATTGAGAGAACCTCAGCGGAGTCACTGAGAGTGAAGTCAGGCTAGAAAGAACTGAAGAATGTGAGAAGGTACACAGAGAAAGTCAATCATGTTTTCCTAAAAGTTCGGTCAAGAAAGGAAGGAAAGGTGAGATGCCAAGTAGAGGAAGGGAGAAGCAGAGTGAAGGGATGTTTTTAGGGGGACTGAGGAAGAGCTAGACAATGTTAGAGGGTGCAGAGAAGGAAGCAATAGGGTGGAAAATGGAATTTTTGGAAAATCATTGGTAATTATTGAAATGAGACTCTAGTGAAGGCATAAAGGGTAAGGAACAAAAGCACTAGAGGAGGAAAGAAAATACAGGTAGAAAGGTTGGCCTCTGAGATTCAAGGAAGGAGATGAGAAAACACAAGATTTTGCTCATTTTGAAAGGAGAGGTGAGGAACCTGAGATATTTCATATCTTCTAGATTTTGTTTTCTGGGGGAACAGAAGGTTGATTGTTGGCAGTGGAGATTGCTGGCAATGAAAGCATTGTGGATGAGGTTGGGGAACTGAGAAGAGTATAAAGGTTTGGAATACACTAAAATTAATAGGACAAAGAAAAGTCACAGCATCAAAGGTCTTGCTGAAGTTTGCAATCATGAATTTGTAATGTGGTTCATTATTAAACAAATGACTTTTTCCCTCAGCAATCACTGTCAGCAGAAGCAAAGTAAATAGAAAAGTAAACTGATTCAGAGTAGAGACTGGCTGAAGATAGTCTCAGATTGAAGATGAAGAACTGAAGATATTAGTAAATGTCAGGAGTGAAAGTAGCCAAGGACTGGGATTGTCAATCTTGAAAAGTCAGGAGTGACACAGGATAGCAATAGCTTTGTATTTCAATAAGATAATCCAGGTCCTAAAGCTACACAGATACCAAGTTGAGCAAGGGATAGAGAAGGGATAGTGTTGTTAAGGAGGGGGTGGCAGGATGTTTTGTTCCCAGAACTTTGGCAAAAGTTTAAAGAATTCATATTAGCAGAATCTGAGAAGTATTACTGAGTCAGGGTTTGGACAATTTAGAAGACAACACTTTAATTCTGAGCTAACTGGTGGACCTGGTGCCCACAGAGAAAACCTTAGTTCTCTAATGATTCAGAAAGCAAAAAGTAACAGCTCAGCCTTGGATTAAAGACAAAAACTAAGGGTGTACTAGAAAATAATGGGAGTGACCCACAAGATTAGGCAATAGAAAGAATTGGCCTCCCTGAGGATGGATCAGGGAGGGCCTGGAAAAGATGAAGTAATATCATAAAAATATCACAGAAGTGAAGTCAACCAACATTATGTACCTGCAACTTACCTAGTTTACATAAAGATTCAGATAATAGCTAGATAGGTTACACAAAATGCCTTCGACCATGGGTTGAAAGGTGTACCCAAAATTAACATTCATGTATTAATTTTTTTTAAAAGATTTATTTATTTATGAATACAAGAGCTGGGGTACAGGCCAGAGTCCAGGGCGGTGAGAGGATTCACCAGACAGAGTGGGGAGCAGAACAGGCAGAGTGACTGAAATACACTGCTGAGGGGAGCAGTGGGCGAGGCAGGAGAGGTCTGCTGTGCCATGTGGGTCCCCTCCCTGGCTGGCAGCAGGGATTGAACTCATGCTGCAGTGGCTGCGGTTTGCTTCATAGTGCGTTGCTTAACCCACTGCGCCACCAGGGAGTATTAATTTAATCTACACAATAACCCTGTGTGATAGGTATTGTTCTTATCACATTTTACTCTTGAGATAATATCACGGCTCACGGAAGTTAAGTAACTTACCCATGGTTAGTAGTGTGACATCATACGCATTCAAAGTTTCTACCATACACATCAATTGTACTGATGCAAAATTATCTGGAAGAGAAACTCCTCTTTATACCCTCAAACCATGCCTCAAGCACTGATGGCAGAAAGTAGCAAATGGCCATAAATCCAAACAGATAAACTTGCCCTTTTGGGGTTGCCTGTATCATATGTACTGGGCATTCCCTCTACCAATTCTAGAAACCAGCAATTCTATCCCAGAAAAAAAAATGAGTCTTGACTCCTGTCATTCAAAATCCATCATCCATGCCCCACTGCAGTTGGTATACTTATTGAATTATGACTTTTCCTTTTAATAATAAAAGGAGTGTATGTACATTTAAAAACACATTTGCTTGCGTCAGATAATGAAACCGATCCTATATTCTTACCCTTTCTGTTTTATCTGCACAGAATAGTCGTGTGTGGTGCCTTTTCTGCACCACAATATAAGTTATTCCTGGTCGGTAATCTTCTTCCAAGCTAATACACGCCTTTCGAATTGCTATTAGTTCTGGCCAAGCTACCTAGGAGACAGAAAAGAAATGATATTTAATTGAGAACTCACCTGGTGTCCCTCAGGTAATATTTCTCCAGGGTGGCAGATGGGAGGAAGTTCCTTCACAGATATCCAGAAGACTCAAAGGGCAACTATGAGATGATGAAAGTACCTGTTTCATTTGTCCCTCAGACACCCCTCCACGGTAGTAGATGATCCTTGTGGGTTTGAAGCGTGTGGATTTGTAGAACTGGATCAGCAGCTCTCGAACCATGTTAGTGAGGTCTTGGATTACCTCCTGACTATAGAGGAGCTCCTGGGAGATCTCCTGGCGGGAGGTCTGCACCCGGACAGTGGCACAGTAGCGGCTGGGGTGGCCATCCATACTGCCTACAACAGCAGCGATGGAAGGCTTCTTGCCGTCCCCAGCTGGGGGGTGTGTGACGTCCGCTCCCAGGAAGATGACAGGCTGCTGGAAAACTGAGGGCCTGCACAGATTTAATGAAACATCACCACTGAGACATACAGATGAAAATGTTTGGGTTGATCAAGATCACCAGATACAATCACAGCTGCATAAATGATAATAAAGATCTGTGCCACTGGGTAAGAATGCCAAGGTCCTGAAAGACTCCGAGCTACTCAATACAGTGAACCTAAATTGGTTGACATCAAGATGGTTCTTCTGTAGTAGTAGAAAGGGGGTAGTAATAATGAAAAAATTCAACAAAATCTGTATGTGTAAAGGGAAAACTTTCCCAAAAGAAGTTCTCTCAGGATTCTGAGATTTCTGTTACAAACACGGAACTGCAGAATATACATGGAACTAGAATTAAATCCCCAATTCTTTTTAAGGTGTGAGATTTAAGGATGATAATCTAGTCTATCTCCTTTCCTACTTTATTCTTCTCCAGGGTATTTACCACTCATAACCACACATTTCATTTATTATACGCAAACATACAACTAGAATGTAAATTCCAAAAGGGCAGAAATTTTGTTCTGTCTTATATCCCTAATACTTAGAACACTGTCTAGTTCACAGTTGGAACTCACTAAATAAAAATTTGTTGAAAGAATGAATTCATTTATTTGATACTCATTTATGTAAGGAATAAGGAGGAAATGCCATGGATGCTTCGTTAGTAAATTCTTAAAGCTAGAATACAGAACTGTGTATTGATTCTTATAGTATATCTAGAAGGGATCCCCAATCTGAAAATCTCATGTAATAAATACTGAAGAAGAGGTTCCTCCATGACACCAGAAACTGTGTTGTGTTTCTCTAGATACATCATCATACAACACGAAAGTAGCACAGAGCAGTGTAACAGTGAACACATCGACAAAAGCAACACACACAATACCAGCTTCTAGATATTCCAGCTTCCATATATTACATACCAGCTGCTGTACATAACAGCACTTTACATATATGAACTCACTTAGTCCTCATAATAATTTTGAGGATGGTACAATTGTTATCTCAAATTTCCAGAGATGTAACAGAATAAGGAACTTGCTGAAGATTACATAGGTAGGAAGTAGTAAAGCTGGAATCCAGCCCAAAGTATGTATTCTAAGCCACTTGGCTATTTTGTTTCAGAGGAAAATTAAATGATTTCAGACTTTAGGTTCACTTCCTTTATGGCCTATATATCTCATCTACCAATGTTGCAGGAAGCATTTATTTGCCTAGAACTTTCACTCAAGAACGAAAAATGAGAATTGTAATGATTGTGTAAGAGTAAGGTACTCGATTTCACTTTCTTCTCAAGTATGGCAACAACTAAATACCACAACCCTAAATTTAACTTTCACATGAAAACATGTTAGAATAGGTTAGTCAGACATAATCTCAATAGAGAAGAAAACCACAACTTCATGAAAAGACTAACAACCCAATATAAGAAATGGGCAAAGGAATGAATAGGCCCATCACAAAAGATGATATAAAAATAGTCAATAAGCATATAAAAAACATGATCAACATGATGAGCCACTAGGGAATTCAAATGAAAACTAGAATGAGACACTAGTACTCTCCAGTCAAAAAGGCTAAAATTAAAAGGACTGATACTACCAAGTATTAGTGAGAATACTGGAAATGTAAATTGGTACAATTTGTCCTCTGTAACCAGACAATTGTTCTCCTGGATACACAAAAGAAAGAGTACTTAAGTCTCTTCAAAATGTAGAAGAATTGAATAATGACTGTGAAAGAATATCTATCACTGGGAGACTAAATTAAAACACTGTGGTATATTTATATCATGAATATACAACAACAAAAAATAAAATAATACTTAATGCAACAACATGAATGAGTCTCAGAGACATAATACTGAACAAAAGAAGACAGACATAAATAGTACGTACTGTATGGTTCCATTATATGAATCTCAGAACCAGGTAAAAGTAATCTAGACTAATAAAGATGAGAATAGTGGTTACTTTGGTGGTTCTCTATTGGCAGGGAATCAAGGAAGTCTAATGAGGTGCTGGAAATAGTTTATATCTTAATATGGAAGATGATTATATGAGTATGTACATATGTAAGAAAAACCTGAGATGCAAATTTGAGATTTGTAGGCTTTACCATAAATTATGTTAAGTTAGATCTTAGTAAAAAAAAAAGTGGGAAAAAAGTTCAGAATCTTACCTTTGATGAGGTACAAGTACATTGTTAATTCCTCCAAGCTTTGCATTTATCTTCAGGCAAAGGTTGGAAAGGGTTTGAGGTGAAGTCTTCACCACATTTTTTACCTGGACACACTGTGTGGCCATACCCAGGAGGGTATCCCCAACACGTTTCACCTCCGCTACAAAAATAGGATAAGTTAAAAATTTTTAAGTATTGCATTTCATTTATTTTTAATTATTAATTTTATTGAGGTAACACTGGTCTACACACTGTTTTAGAAGTGTAGGTTCAAACCTCTTCAACTGTAAGTTCATTAATTTTAACATGTTTTAAATATTCTTCTAATTACTAAGAGGGGGAAAACTGCACATTAGTATTTATAAAGTGCCTATTAAAGAATCTACAGTGGGCTAGATGCTTTTCACATCTGATCCTTTCACGTGCTACACCCCCCAGGTGATTTTTTTCTTCAGTTTGCTAGACCCGTTCCCCTTTTCTTCACCCCCACCCTGGGGGGGTCTCCAATCCAGTTCATTTCCCTCCTTCCTGCTGCCACTCAGTTTCTTGAGTCCCCAGCTTCTCCCTCCCATTATACAAGCTTGCCCTTTTAATTTTAAGTTTCTTTTTCTTCACTTCCCGCCCTTTAAACCCTAGAGATAAACAGAAGTTAACATTAACAAAAGCAGCAAAAAGAGATAGGGTTGAAGACATCTGACAAAGTTCAAAAGGCTGGTCTGTAGTTCTTAAATCCTTCATTTAGATGACTGATGAAGGAACTATGCATCAGACTTTTAACAGATACAAACTAAACCCTCCTTTCTTGAAAGTTGTAGGCTCCCCACTCTTTCCTGTTCTGATTCCTCAATACTTTTCATCAAACATTCCAGATCTCCCTATCTTGGGGACTATGGTAGAGTGACACTGCATGCCCCAGCCCTCATTCCCACTGCATTTCCCAGCCCCAAGTCCCATAACCCCTGACCTGACACTTACCACCCACCCTCCCACCCATTGCCACCCCAACCAGGGTTGGGAAGAGCCATGGAGCCGGTTGTGGCCAAGCAACTGCAAGATAATAAAAGCCCTTCAGCGCTCTGTCTTCTCTCTGCCATGGGACCAGCAACATTCCAGACAGTGACTGTTTTGTCAAGCTGCACCCCAGAGTGAAAATGATCAGATGACACCAAGAGACCACCGTCTAACCTTAGTGGACATACTGCATAACAAAGTCTTTGCTGCTTTGAGCCATTCAAGAGTTTGGGGTTGTCTGTGACTGCAGCATAACATGATTTCTACCAACCGATACACCTATTACTTGAAATCATCCCTCATTCAACATTAAAAAGGTCCATACCATATACTGGTGTCTTCCCAGGCAAGATAACCACTATCAGCTGTAGGCCCACATAGGTCATTTTCAGATGTTTAAACATGGGCTCCACGCTGTCTGCACCTTGTGCATACTTGCAGAAACATGGCTGACCCTGGATGGGCATCCCTGCATCCTTAGAAATTTTACGGAGCTGGTCAGTGAAACTCCTGTTAAAATAGAATCAGTGGCACAGCGCTTTCATTTCAGAGTATATTTTGCCTGCATTTCCCTTTAAGATATTTCCATTAAAAATCCTGTAAATTCTTAGATAAATTTGAAACAAATAGACCATCTTTAACTGGTTGCCAAAAATAGGCCAGCAATCACATTACTACAATTATAAGAAGAATCTGGATTATTATCAGGTTATCATTTTTAATTTTTAAATAACTATATCTCTGCTGGACCCCAAGAACTAGAATGTCACTATTCCCATCCAAAGATTAAAAAAAAACAAAAACAAAACCAAAACCAAAATACAATGCAGTTGGTAATTCTGCACTGAAGAAAAAGCAAAATTTCAAGTAGTGTGTATTTTGATAATTCTGATACAAGAATAGTTCTGAACATTTGTATTCAATTGAGAACATGGAAACATGCTGTCACAAAATTAATGTATTTAGGATTATATTCAAACTGGTAACAGACTTGATATAGTCGCACTGTCAAAAGAAATAGTCACTTAGGAAAAGCAAAATTCATTGTGAGGATTTAAATTTTAGATTTAAGAAGTTACTTAATGTTTTGGAATAAATTATGTGCTTGCCAATATTTTGTGGCATTCCTTTCTTTCATTCCAGATCCCTTTCCCTGCTTTAATTTTCCCACTCTTCTTACTACTTTCTATCTACATCATGGCATCTGTAAGATATGAATCACTGATCTAGTGTGGTAACCCTACAGTCAAATAAGTTCGCTAGTAAATAATATAACGATTAAAATGAACTAGTTTTTATCTTAGCTGAAAAGATACAATTAATACCAAAGAAGGCTTCACTGAGAACTCAAGAATGTGCCAACCAGCCTTTTTGTTAGCTACAAATTTCTGCCCTAAATGCAAGGAAGCTGAGTCAGACTCCAAATGCAATTCCTAAATTTGCAATTTACTATAACACAAGGTCTTTTTCCTATGGCCAGATGGTGGCACTGTAGGAGTCAGGGATTAGTGCCGGTGCTCTCAGCACATTCACGTAAAGATGGTATTTTCATATCTGGAAGGGATATTACTAAGCTGAAAATATGAAGATACTCACTTTAGTAAATCTTCCCTACATTGTTTCTGAGGCGCAAAACAAGCAACTGCCCAGACTTTAATTTCAATGCCAGCATAAAACTGCTTTCCTCGCATGTCCCAGACACCCTGGTTGGGTGTGGCTACTGTTTTATTCTTTAAAAAACAAAAACAAAAACAAAAAAGAAACAAAAGAAAAGAGAAAAGACATTACAATCTAAGGCCATTTTAAAGTTGGTGAGGGGATAAGCAAAACGCTATTTGATATTAGCCAAAGGACAAAGAGTAATTTGAGCAAAACTACAGATAAACTTAGTCTGTTACAGTGGAAAAACACTGGAATATTCTCTTTGGTTG
The DNA here is from genome assembly GCA_019455555.1 of Galemys pyrenaicus. Lineage (NCBI taxonomy): Eukaryota > Metazoa > Chordata > Mammalia > Eulipotyphla > Talpidae > Galemys > Galemys pyrenaicus. The sequence continues at coordinate 12,625,396 of JAGFMF010012145.1, read as the reverse complement.
TTCAAAGAAGCTTACTGAATAAAACAAAAAACTTACCCGGCCTCCGTATTGCAGCATCGGTGCTGGGAGTACCCTGCCTGTGAGCTCTGTCATTTCATTGTGGACAACGATGCCAAACTCTTTAAGGTATGGATCGGGGCCACCCACCATACTGTTGCTCTTCACCTAAAGAACAGGAAAGCCTGCATATATAAAACCAAAGAGTAACTGTGTCCCATCAGGTGGTTTCTATTTTTTGGCTTTTTTTTTTTCTTCTTAAAGCTAGTTTATCTTAAAGACCACGCCTTACTGACCAGTCTACTGATTTCTTCCTGCCTGTCAGGAGCAGATCTCGCTGTGGCTTTGATCATGGTGGAAGTCTGATTGTCTGTGAGTTTCTTGATACATCGCTGCCCTGCCACAATATTACAGACCTGCAGAGGCAAAGAGAAATTAGCCTGCACAACGGGCTTCTATATCTTAAGCGTCTGCCAAACTAGCTTCTAGCTCCAAAATAAAAAAAGAAAGAAAAAAGAAAATGCAACTGGTGAAGTTATCTGTCCAAAATATTTTAGAAATCAATACTAAGTTCTATCACTAGCTTAAATTTTGACTTTTTGAGGAAAAAAGCTCATTCAAGAGATTGGCAGAAGAAAACTGAGTTGAGCTTACCTCAAGGGGCAAGTATGTATGTTTTTGTTCTTGTCCCACTTGGAGACAGGGAAGATGGGGGTATTTCAGCTGCAGACTGTACTTTTGTTTAAAATATTGAGCTACTGTACATTCCATAGCTTGACCATTTTCTAGCTGTAAAGGAAAACTAAAGGAGAGAATTTCGTTTTAGAACTGTCTTTGTTTTTTTTTTTAAACAAACAAAAGTCTAACATTTTCTACTTTGTTCAGTCACTTAAAAATGTCAATCTTGGGCCTCCCCTGGTGGCGCAGTGGGTTAAGCAACGCACTACGAAGCAAATCGCAGCCACTGCAGCACAAGTTCGATCCCTGCTGCCGGCCAGGGGGGG